>RXPK01000180.1:0-1200000 GCA_004143645.1 Protaetia brevitarsis | reverse complement strand
TAATATTTTATATAACATTAACATTATGTAAAACAAATGCTAATGAACTCTTTGAAATTAAATAAATGTCTAATCCATTCAAATTTCACTTTATTTCACTGCTTACATATTTTACTATTTAGTTTAAACGACCCCAATAATTTATCCGAGAATTTTATTAAGTTTTGCAACTTTGATTGTTGAAATGTATTATAAATATCCAATGAACATTAAGTTTTGAATAGGTGAAAACAATAAAAACAACTCGTTCCTTTCGTTCTACAAAGTCTTTAATATTTGATAATTAGTTTCGTCTACTTTGATCCGAAGATAGCCAAAAGTCACCTATTCAAAAAAGAACTGTTTTAAATCAAGTAGCTACTATAAAACTTGTCTATTTATCTAAAGTTCATCAGTTCTGAAAAAAATATGAAAGTGTTAAAATTCAATAGAAAACATAAGAGAAACATATTCAGAAAGATTTTATGGGTATTGTTTGGTTAAGAAGTTCGTCATTAGAAACATTTTATGAGTTATTTAGTTCGCGCACGAAATCAATTTCGTGGCCGAGTGGCTTGAAATCAGCACTAATACGGATGTGAATATTGTAATACAAACCCGTGTTCCATTGAGAACCATACAATCCTTGTGTACGAAAGTATGCGCATCTCTAAAGTGTGGTTTGCGATTGTAGACGAAGCGTGGTCCAGAGAAACGATTCAGGATCCGGGGCTCTAAGCGTGTACGCCAAACCGTGTATAGTATGGATAACGACCGGTAACGTTTATGTGTAAGCGAGAAATTAAACGCTGCAACTGTACTTCCTGATATTTCTAAACTTTGCAGCAGTTTCTTATGCGAGGCAATATGAGAGGCGTGTACAGGGTGATTCTCTATATATGCGACAAACTTTAAGCGCTGATTCCTGGGGTTATTTTGATCATAAAAGTTCGTAAGAACATATGTCCAAAATCGCTTAGTTCTAAAGTTGTGCAATGTGTAACAGTAAGTTAACATAATTAATGTTTTTATTATAAATTAACAAAATAATTAGTAAAACAAAATTAACTTATACTAGCTGTTGAAAATGACTGCGCCCAACTGCAATACAAGCTTTTATCCTCCGTCGTATTGACTGGCGAGTCCGTTCTAAAATACCAGGGGTATTTCGAATTGTTTGAAAAGTTGCGATAATACGATTTCTCGCTTCATCGACATTTTTAATGGGAGTCGTAAAAACTAATGATTTAAGGTGACCCCAGAGAAAAAAGTCCAAAGAATTTAGGTATGGAGGCCGAGGAGGCCACGGTTGTGGACATCCCCGTCCTATCCACCCATCTGGATACGTATTGTCCAAAAACTCACGAGCAACTAAACTAAAATGCGCTGGAGCACCGTCATGCATAAATACATTTGTAATCTTAATTGCAACGGAAGTTCTTCCAACAGTAGTGGTAGCTCCTCTTCAAGAAAATTGCGGTATATCTCGCCATTTAACCGCATCGGTAAAAAATGTGGACCTATCAAGTGTTCAACAATTCCGGCCCACACATTGACAGAGAATTGATGTTGATGACGGACATTCACTAGTTCGTGCGGATTTTCTTCGGCTCATATGTGATTATTATGAAAATTTATAATCGCGTTTCTAGAGAAAGTAACCTCGTCGGTGAAAGAATATTTGAGCGAAATAGTCAGGATTTTTGCGATTTGTTTGCATCCATTGACAAAAAGCCACTCTTTGCGGAAAATCTACCGGCAAAAGTGCCTGCACCCGTTGAATGTGATATGGATACAACAGTTGATCTTTCAATATTCTTCAAACTGTGGCCTGACTAATGCTTAAAGCAAACACAATTTTTCTGGTACTTGTAGTAGACTGTTCCTCAATTTCATTTAGCACCATTTGTTCAACTTGTGGAATTCTCACTGTAGATGGGTATCCGTTATCAGTCGTCCGTTTTTTTTTTAAATTTCTCGTTTCACTAAGACGTTGGTGAAGAGGGCAAATATTGAATGATGCGGGATGATACGTTCGGGTATCGTTCTTCATAAAGACGTCTAGCAGCACGCGAATTTCCATTGGCAAGACCGTAAACGAAATGGATATCACACATCTCAGCATTCGTGTAATTCTTTTGAGAAAACAAAAACTGGCAATTAACTGAATGAATACTCTGACAACTATTGATAAATATTGAAATGACAAATAAACAATTCCCTCTCAACAAAATATTTTTTTGAAGACCACCGTGATATTATATCGTGTTAGTCATAGTTAATAATTTATTAATTAAACATTCAAAACTTTAAAACCAAACCGTTGGACATCAAAGTTTGTCGCATATATTGAGAATCAGTCTGTATAGAGGACATTGAACAAATGATTTCTCTAAAAAAAAAAGACTGAAAAAATACGGAAAAGCGCTAAATTACTTCCACCTTAACACATTGACTATATGAAATAATTTGCAGCACATCAAAAATAGTAAGAAAAATATATTTCAGGCATTAATATTTTTTGATTTTTTTGTGACTAGTATTGTAAGAAGAAATATGTCGCTCCCTGCACTTCTATTGTTCATTACAATCTGCCACGTGGAAGGTTTTTTAAAACCGTTTTTTTTTTCTGAAAAGAAGTTAAATCATTTCCTTGTTGTATCTTGTCAATCACCTTTTCATTTAAAAGAACTATTGCTCTATTGAAAGATCATTTCACTTTGCTAATACAACTAGATTCTTTCGTCAATTTTATTCCTAATAAATAATGGAAACATCGACATTAACTCCACGTGTTATAGGTGTGTGATATAGGGCACGCATAGCATTAGTTATAGCTATAAGACAGAAAGGCTCAAAGTATCCGAAATTGACCGCGTTGGCCTCCAACTGATACGCTGTGAGTATGTGGTATACTGTATACATATGTGCTGGGTAAGGATAATGTATACACTTACTCGTAATGTACACAGTTGCGCATTTATGATAATTGTATATTTCCAACCGAGATTGCTTCGTCTACAAGAAAGCTTACTAACGGTTTATAAATAAAACACATGAGCAAGCAACTTCCTAAGTAAATATTTTTAGCAGCGTTCGACTAACGAGTATTTTTAAGGATAAATATGAATGACATATGTATGTAACCAAGAGTGTAGATATATCTTCTAATTGTGATTTAATTTACTTTATTCCATTAAAAAATTGTTTTTAGAAAAAAGAGACATTAATTTTATTTAATAAAAAAAACTTGTTAGATGTAAGATGTGTTGAATTTAATCTGTTACTTTGTTGTTTTGGATATTTTCCTTCCAATTTTGTGTTATTTCTTTACTTTATTCCCATCTAATATTTCCTTTTTCCGCTTTTATTACATCATTTCAACTTTTTCTTGATCTTTCCCTTACATTCTTTCCCATTGTTCTTGCTTCTGTAAGATAAATAAGAGTGATTTCAAACAAAGACTTTTTACTCCAACAGTGCAGTACAAACCCTTCTTAGAAGAATACCTATTATGCAGGTCACTGCATAATAGTGACCGGCAGAAAGTACGCAGCATATGGAATTTTTTTTTGTCTTTGAATTTAGTAAATCTCTTTAAATCTACATAAAACACAACGTTTACAAATTTCGACCATTTAGAAATATCGACCACTTACAAAATGTAATTAGACAATGTTTCGCGAAAATCAATCCTGTTTTTTACGAGATGTAGAAGTTCCATTTATTTTTTACGTTAATAAACATCTGTTGGTGACATAATTGCAAATGCATTATGTTTTATTTTTTAATATTAGTTCGCAACGTGTACATCAATGTATCATGATAAGTTACTTCTGAAATAATAATATTAATCTCTTTAAGTGTAAAATTCCTTTAACAAAAATATATTTGAAACTTTGAATCTCCTAAAAAGAGTTCCGTAACTGCTGTTTCAGTTATTTTAAATTCAATTAGTATACAATATGTGACACAACGAGCTTCCATTAATAGTAAAGATCTAGGTTAGTTTAGCTAAAATATTTTCGACTTCCAGTAATGTTCCCTAATACCGCAAGTAGTTGCCAACTTTGTTATTTCAAATAGAAAGGTAGTATTTTTACTTCAAATTTGGATTCTACTCTGAATTTTAGGTCAAGTTTATCTAATATACCATGCTCTTAATCTTTATGCTTTACAAGATATTCGCCGTTTTTAAATAATTTTCTATTATACAGTGGTACACGAACTTTTAAGTTGCTTGCAGTTGGTACAGTGTATTTTTTTCATTTTCATTGTAAATAATATCCACCAAATGGGGTATCTATTTCCAACAAAGAAATTAAGAAATATTAAACTGACTGCAGGAAGAGAGGGGGCAAAAGGAAAGACCTTCAATTTGTGATAACTCATTTTATTAAATAGCAACCCCTAAGTTTCTCTCCGCCAATCGATTGACCGTCAAAAAATACGTATAAATGTTAAAAACCGTTTTTAGCTGAAATGAATGGTGAGGAGGTATTGCAGAAAAACTGTCGCAGCATAATCATTACGAGTCCATGTGTCGGTTCTAGGTGGCCATGTTTGAACAACGCCAATAACTGTCACCTATAATAAATAAATGCCATAGACGATGGCATCAGTATCTTGCTCTTATTTATTATCTACACAAAATATGTAACAGAAAATTATAAACATTAATTTAAGAAACAAATGCCCAATATAGTAATTTTTTTACAAATGTTGTTCAAAAGTTCTACTGCCTTGATGTAAGCATGTAGTTATCCTCCGTAGTAACTGTTCGTGCGTTGCACGTTAATTGATTCCGCATCTCATTCATTTATAGTTTTTCTAACTTTGTCAAACATATCTTCCTTCGTAGTAACTGGGTCTTTGTAAACAGAATTTTTAAGATAACCCCCACAAGAAGAAATCTAGTGGCGTTAAGTCGGGAGATTATGGAGGATATTTGAAGGGACCTTTGTTCGCCATCCATTTGTCCTCGAATATTTGCCTGAGGGTACACCATATTCGGTCAGTATTATGTGGCGGAGCATCATCCATCTGGTACAACGTATTCTGAGCTTCCTGCGGTAGAAGATTTATCGATACAAAAATAACATTGCGTAATATCTCGTCATATAGCGCGCCAGTTAAATTATCGTCATAAAAGAAGACAGACAGAATTCTATCTTTTTTTATAGCGCAAAACACGTTGAAGCTCTAGGCATTTTGGAAATGTCGCTCTCGAATTACTCGAGGACCCTCGGTAGACCAAAATTTAGAATTGTGTCGATTATATATTCCCCTATTCCTGAATTTAGCTTCATCGATCGAAACAATATTGTTTAGAAACATATCTTCTGCGACAGTTTTTCTGCAATATCTCCTAAACCATTCAACTGTTTATACTAGACGAAAAAACCTTTTCACCGGATGGGCATAAAAACACGCAATAGGTATCAAATAATAAAGTCCTTTTTATTTATTAAAACCGGACACGTTCGTTGCCCTATAGTATAAAATCCACCTAGTAAACTGTAGTAATACTGTGAATTACGTTGGCGCAATGTTGAGCTCATAATCCGAAACTTTTATCCGGATAATGAAATACCTCTGTATTTAGTGCGTAAGTACGTATTTTACATTTTCAGATAATGAAATACGGTTTCGTGGAAATTGAGTTTCCGATAGATTTAAGCACGTCAGTGACCCGACTTCACGGAAGTATTTTGTGCCTTTTTGGAATTTTTGTGGAATAGAGAAGATGGCTAGCGGTTACTCATCTCTATTTTACGTGCTTGCTAGTTTATTAAAGTTTATTAACTGCGGAACTCTCCAGAAAAAACATATGTATAGCTGAAGAGGAAGGGTGGCGATTATTGTATTAAGGGGCTTTTTAAAGAACAATTTTAAAATGCAATAAAAATAGTCCTTGTTGTGAAACAGTTTTCCAAAGCAGTATATTAAAAATAAATAAAGTAAAATCAAACTAATTCCAAAAACGTAAGAGTGGAATAAGCGTTTTTCCTTTAATTTTTTTGATTGGTGTGACCTGCAATACATAAAATTATCAAAAATATTGTACCGGGCGGTTTTAAGATAGAGAAGCAAATTTGACGAGGCGCCAGAGCATGATAATTTTTTTTTGTGACTCGCATTGTTACTGAGAAGAAAAAAGGTAAATTTACAACTTACAGTTATCTCGATGTTGCTTGATCACTTCTGTTTGGAATTCATAACAACTGTTGAAAATAAGTCACATTCTCACTACTGGAAGCCAGTTTGAACACTTGTTATAAAATGAAGATACTTGAATCTGAAACATCGTAATAACTGTAAATTGTAAATTTATCCTTTTTTTTTTTTTGGAAGCCGATGAGAGTTACAAAAAAGTTTATTCAGACTTGCTTGGTTGGTTTTTCCTGTCAAATGTAGTCTTCTATTTCAAAACTACCCCTGTATACAGGGTGACATAGAAAAAACTACAATGCATAATAACATGTGCTAGAGGACCAAGAAATAACAAAAAAGTTCCTATACACTAATATCCGATTGCTTTTTGTTTTCAAGTTACGAGCTGTTGAAGTTAAAAGACTTTTATTAAACAAAACAACATTCAAAAATATAAGATCGATATTAGTTCTACATAAGGTGTTCAAATTGGTGACCTTGATCCTGAATACACATTTCCAATCTTCGTGTTAATGACTGACGGCATCTTTGAAATATGCTAGAATAATTACGAAATCTGTCAGCAGACTCCACAATTCTGTTACATAATTGTTCTTCACTATTTAATTCTGCGGCATACACTTCACTTTTCATAAATACCCAAAATGAAAAATCCAGGGGATTAAGGTCAGCACTACGAGCTGGCCATGGTATAGGTGTCCCACGACCAATCCACCTATTTCCAAATTTTCTTTGCAGAAATTCCCTTACTCTCCTAGAATAGTGAGCTGGCGCGCCGTCATGCATGTAGTACATTCTTCTTATAATATTCAATGGAATATCTTCTAATAAAGTATTCAGCGCATTTTTCAAAAAATTTCGATCGAGTTCGCCTGTCAAATCGTCTGGGCATTCGAAATGGACCAATTAGATATGTAATTGTCGATTATACCTGCCCACACATTAATGGAACACCCATACTGGTGATTCCGTATTACGTTCTGATGAAGGTTATCATCGCTCCAATAATGCATATTGTGAATATTCAAAATGCCACCGCGACTAAAACCTGCTTCATCGGTAAACAAAATTAATAACAGAAAGTTTTGCCCTTTATTTTGCAACCCCTCACAATATTGTAAACGCGGTAGGAAATCCTGTTCCAACAGGTGATGGATTTTTTGGAAATGAAATGGATGAAGAGGTTGTTCGTTGGGGACTTCCCTAACAGATTCTCGATTGACAATCGGGACTTTGGCTTTTTCAAACTATATTAATTGTGACTGTAAAAAAAAACATTTACTTTATAAACTTAATTAATTAATCTGGGTTATATTTAAATATTTGCAATTTTCAGAATGGAGTTATTTTTATTAAAGCTTTAAGATGTGATAAAATTAAATTCTTATGCTAAAATATATTTCTTCTCGTAATTGCTTTAATTAATTTTGTATATTGATAAATTTAAAGTCAAACAAACCTCACTTTCATAAAATTAAGAATATTGAGGTAATTTGTTACTCTTGGATTTTATTCCTTTTTAAATATGTGGGACACATTGATATGTTAAATGCGAAACTTGGTTTGTTTTAAATTTTATTTTATAGTAACGACTAGAATGTTTGGAGAACGAACAAGATGTTTACTAAAATAGACACAATGGGTATATTTTATATTTAGTAATATACAGTGTTGACCGAAATGAAGATGACAATAGTTAAATTGTTCAAAAATACAGGCCAGGGTTAAAAATGTATACTGGGAAAAGCAGCCAAGGATTGATGAAAAAACGCCCCCCTTTTTTACATAAATTCTAAGCTGTCGCTGCTTATTTTCAGTTTCATCAGAGAAACAAGATTATAGCAATAATGAAAACAACGAACGCTTAATTAGTATAAAAGACATAGTTTTACAGAAATTCACACTACATAAGGAATGTAGAGCCACGTATGATATTATACATCTTTAACCGTGACCTGTTTCCTAACATTGCACAGTCAGTACCTATTTAAAAAATGCAGATTCCCCAGTAGCCAACTATATTTATTTCATATTTCAGAAATATTTAGAAAACATTGAATCTTTCTTGAACATTAGTTATATTAACATAATATGTATAAAATATATTATAGACAATATATTAGGAATAAGTTTTACAAATATATATGTTATGCATCCATTCACGCCAAATCAAAAGCAATAATATAATTCATAATCCAGAACGATATCTACTTCTACTTTATCCATCTTTAGAATTCATTTTTTATTTTTTTATTTTAATTATTTATTTTATTTACTATATTATATTTTACAGGGATTATTGATTATTAACTTGTATGGTGAGTGTGAAGGAACAAGTTTTTCCCTTTTAGACACCTCCAGGTATGTTGTTCTTTTTATTTTCCGGAAAAGTTACATATACAACCAAGATATATAGGTTACTATCTACAAATAATTTTAGCTCATTCTGGCAAATTATATAGTGCTGTATGATTGCATAAATTAATTAAAATTGCATAAATAATATTTTATATAATATTTTAAAATACATCAAACGTACATTGATTTAAAATATGGAGTAAATATTTCAATTGTATATTTTATTTATATTTAGATAAAATACAAAAAAAAAATATTCAAAAATCTCTCACGAAAAATATTTGTCAAATATATCTTTAAAAATATTTCTGGTATATTTGTGGCTGTTAGGGTTAGATTATGTATGCAATTTCTTGTCATTTACAGCATTATTGTGTCTTTTTCAATTTGAATGAGTTCTAATATACTTTTCGCGTTGTTTTTGTTCTTTTTATTTATATACTCATTTATTCGTAATTAAAATACCCTAATAGTGTTTATATAGGCCAGACCAAACAACATTTATCAGATCGTCTGAAAGGACACAAATATGTACTCCAACAACATTATTGCATTAAAAGACATGTCATACATGAAAACCATTCTAATGACCGCACTAAAAAAAATTACACCAGATGATCTGTTCCTTCATTTTAGGTTTTTTTTTTTTTGATTGACTATTGCATTAATTTAATTCTAACTGTACACCATGGGCAGGCAGATCATGCGGAAACCGGTAGTGGAATAATTGTTTAAAAGAATGCAATAAATAAATTTACAATACCAAAATAGTACTTCCTAGTTATTTTGGTATTGTAAATTTATTTATATTTTGCATTATTTATTGCAATTTACACCTCCTATTTCCATTTCTCATAAGGACCTCCTCATTCCTACCTACAGCTATAGGCGCCAGATCATCACTGAATGCAATGATTTTATTGCAAATAATTCTAAACCGTTTATACTAAGAAAAGATAATATTTATTTATTTCACTATTTCTATAGTTATTTCTCTTGAGTTAAAACTAAAGAAAATGAATTGTTTTGATGATATTTATAAATCGGTTGTATGTTTTGCTTTGATTTGTGTATTATTTTGTAAATTGGTTAAATTTCTATATTTTCCGAATGGGACGGATTTGTATACGGACGTGTTTTTGTTTGTTTTCTGACTCTCTGTATCGTGTGTGCCAGCGAGAAAGGCATTCTGGTAAAGATATCGAGACGACACAGGTGTGTTATTTTCTTTTGCTTGAGGTATAAAAATTTAATTGTTCATCTATTAATTTTTTGGTGGTAATAAGTCATTACTCTATGTCTTAACCCCACTCGTGTAATTTAGATGTTTAATTAACACAGATCTGTATAGTAATTTGTATTAAATTTAATTAAATATTTTAGTTTTAGTTATAATGACATAAGAAGTCACAGTATTTTTTTGTAGGTACTTTTCAAAACTAGAAGCTAGAAAGCTAGCTGTTGTTAAAGTTGTTAATATAATTAACACAGCAATGTTTGTAATCATTCTCATATTTGGTGCTAGTTTATAAATATCTTAAAAAAAAATAAAAAAGAAAAAAGAGAAGGAATTAAACAATATAAATTTGAAAAAAACTATCTTCTTTATTTATATTTTTTTTTCTTTTGAAAACTGATTTAAATTTCGTTTGAAATACTTCATCTACAGCAATATGTATATTTGCAAGTGTTTTACAATAATCATGTGTCTAGTATCTAGTATCAGTGTTAGTCGAGTCTTGGTGGGAGATAGTATAGCTCTCCGTTAACGTTTTACGCATTGTAAATATATTACAATATCCGACGTAGAAAATCCCAGAAAATGACCATTGTTTCATAATGTAGAAAAGTATGTCGGCGAATGCCCGGATTTACATTATGGTGGTGCCAAAATAGTTTGTACAGTGTGCGATAAATGCCACAAATCGGACTACACACTGGTGGCGGTGCATCTGATTTGTTATGTATGTACCTATAAAGATTATTTTAATTATGCGTGTGTTAAACGGTCTTTTTTAAAATATAAGTATATTTTATCATCGCGACGAAAGCGGTTTAGTGAGAAAAATCTTGAAACACTTGATAAGATTTAAAATGAGTTTGTAACGAATAAATTGATTTAATGTGGCCTAGGACTCTGCACAACGACAATTGTTCTTCATTTGCATATACTTTCTAAATTGTATATCATAGATTCATTCGGAAATCCAAAGAAACTGCAACCATAGTTAGCATCCGAATTTATCTTGCACGAGCGAATGGCACAATAGCATGATGCCTATTGGCGTCTTCTTTCATGGTTATTTCACTTAAACCTAACAATAGGTATAATATATAGCAAAGTGTGTAATTGTTATGGTCACTAGCCATCAAGGTTCATTAATTGTTTTTAAAACTGCAGGGGTAATTTAAAACTATTTTTTTTTTAATTAATTAATTAATTTAATTAATTTTTTAATTAATACCTCAGCACTACAGGGCTTGGCACCCTAAGTCAAGGGCCTTGAAGGGTGCCGGGACACACCGAGCCACTGAGAAGTGTTGTCCGAATGGTGACCCAACCAACAAGCGGTACCGCATATTGCAATACCTGCTTGACTTTCAAGATTGGCAATGATGCACCCTTCCTTCTCAGCCGTACTACCGGCTTTAAAACTAATAAAATACGTAAAATAAATAAAACAAGTAGATCGTGTAGATTAAACCGATGAGTAAATTAATGTAAGTAGTTATGTAGGTACCAATGTAAACAATAACTGCCATATTGGAAAGCTGTTGTTGTAGTAATGTTAGGCTTAGAAATTGAGACCCCGATGACTCATTCATTGTCCTTACTCCTTATACTGTGGATCGTTCAGTCAAAACCGATGACACTATGGAGCTGCACTCTGCACGAGCCTTGTTAAAGTTAGTATAAGCGAACAGCTGTGAGGAAAACAGAATGTTTTTAAGCAATTTTTCTAAATCCTCACAGCCATTCGTCTATAGTAAAAAAGATCGACGGTTTTTTGCTTCAGCTCTGTAACTTCCATTATATCACGGCTGCATTTAAATATAAATACATACTAAACAAGTTACAGCGAATGGTTCAGAGATAAATACATAGGAAAGAATTATTCCTGCAGTTGGCTAATGTTCGTAAGAGGTGATTATCATGTAGTTAACACACTTACCTCTTCATATGTATTTCCTCCCGGAAAAGTGTTGTTTGCGATACTTGTACCGTGAAATATTCCAACAAAGCTGAAGTTATGAATTACGCTCAATTAAATAACAGTAAGTTCCAAAACTAAAAATATTCGCCTTCGTAACTCGCTGTTACTGCACTGAGAAAAATTGTTGGTGAAATTAAATACACATATATTTAAATCAAATATATTTTGTATTTAAATATGCGGCAAAAACATAATATATTTAAATATTGTACTTTCTAGATCGGTAGAGATTGATGTGATGTGTTAGTAACAAAAGACTGCTGCTTTTAAGCAATCTTAATTTTTATTATTATTTTTACGACCGGTTTCGACATATTGTCATCATCAGCTACATACTGTGTTAATATGAATACATAATTACAGTTTAACGTAAATATTAAAATTTAAATTTTATGTTGTATAATGTAAGTAATCAAGTTTAAATAATAAATAAAATAAAACATCAAACAAACAATAACACATTAATGTATCATTATTATTGTTATTCCTGAAAATACATCACAATATTCATAATAGTGTTTTAAGTAACAACAACAAGCCCTTCGCTTAAGTGAACAAACAAAATAAAAATGGTGTTTCCCATTCTTCGTAAGAAATGCTTACCCCTAGAATATCCATTATATTTTACTCAACGATCTATGCTTAAATAACTCATGTGCTCTGTGTCATGTTATGTTTTTATCGACATAAAATCACGAAAACACCGGACTAGTTTTACGTTAGTTAGGTGGAGGAATGTAAACAAGTGGCCCGTGTATATGCAGTTAAAAACTAAATACATGCAATTCCGAAGGAAATACATTAGTATTTATATTTGGGTTATATATTATTGAAGTATTCTTGATAAGAACTTAATGTATTTTTCATTTTAAAATTGCTTCTAAATTTGTCTACATTAAATTGTTTGTGTCGGTATTATTTTAGTTAGCAATAAACGAAGTAATAAATTACTGCAAGCTGAGCTAAACTGATTCAAAATTTTGTAAAATTAATAAAATGGAGACTAAGAAAGGGGGCAGTTGGCCCATCAACAGAAAGGCAGAGAAAGCAACAAGGGCATTAGCTACTGTTAGCAGACTTATGCCAAAAATAAGGCGGACCACGTGAAAGAAGTTGAGGAAATACATCTTCGGGTAGCACTGTCAATAATGTTGTATGGCGCTCCAATATGGATAAGAGCCATGGATAAAAAAGTATACAGAAACACATATCTCAGAGTGCAAAGAAAGGCAGCGATTAGCATAACAGGTGCATATAGAACTGTGTCTACGAAAGCTCTGCTCTTGATAGCTAGAACACCGCCAATACATCTATTAGCTAAAGAAAGGGAGGAGATACATACAAAAAGAGAAACCAGAAGTACCGCAAGGGATCGCCTACTAGGCGCTTGGCAGGGGATTTGGGAGGAAGGGGATGGTACAGCATCCTGGACAATGGAATTAATAAAAGATGTAAGAGCCTGGTTCTTGAGAAAGCATGGAGAAGTCAACTATTTCCTTACGCAAATTCTGTCGGGGCACGGATGTTTCCGCGCTTATCTTCATCGCTTTAAAATTAGCAACACGGACGCATGTTTCTACTGTGGACAGAGCGACCACTGTAGACACACACTTTTCGCATGCAAAAGATGGGATAATGAGAGGAAAAGGGCTGTACAAAAAGTGAGAACTAACGAAAGAGAACTTATTGAGAGGATGCTAGAAAATGAAGAGTGCTTGCAGGAATAAATAAATTGGCTAAAAGCATTTTAGGACAAAAGAAAGGAAGAAGAAGTTATGAAGTAGACTATTGAGAAGAGTGGGCTCGAACAATCAACCACCTCCCTCGAAGTAAGGCTCACCAGTTCGATGAGAGAAGATCGAGAAGGTTTCTAGAGGGTTTTTTAGTTGGTGGAAATCCAACACAACCAGTGAACCGGGCCACTGAGTGTCTTTAAAAGATTTTCCCCTCCCTAAAAAAAAAAAAAAAAAAAAAAGTTGGCCCGGGCACTGGGTGCTATGGTCGAAACGTTGCTTAACAAAATATAATTGCGTCAGTTGGAGATTTGCGTTTTATGCCAGTATATTACAAAGAGTAAAAATTAGAACAAAATATATAATATAAATAACAAAATATTTATTGGTGGTTATACTTTGCCAAGCTCTAAAAATTAGGTAGAGTATATTTTTATAAAAAGGATACTCTTTCAAATGTGCAAAGTTAATCATAATTATATTTACTGCTTTTTGAGCAGTAGTGTAAATAAAGGCTTTATGGAATATTAACGTTAAAACTCACTAGGTTACGTAAATATATGCGGTATCGCAATCATAAATATGTACAGATGCGTTTAAGCTAATACGTAAGCATGAGTAAATATGACCTATGTAAGAACTAAGGCACTAACATTTGTTAATATTCAGTATCGTTGTTTACGTAGATAATGCTATAATTAGAGTGCGGATGTTCAGATGCCAAAGATGTGGGCAAATGCTCCTCAAGCAACTTGAAGAAGGTAATGTAAGGTGGCTTAATTCAGTGTATATAGGATATTCGGGGTGTTGTGGTTTTATTTTCAGGGGGTGATTAAACATCTTAAGACAAGACCAACAACGTAAAAATAACAAAAGTTGCATTACAAGAGAGGTATTATGATAAAAAAAAACGTGGTTTTTATTTGTTATCTTCTTCATGGTATCCACTATAAAATAGTTGTTCAAAGTTATCGTCGTGCTGTTGAATGCAAAGTCTCGCTCCATGTATCCATGAATTGCCACAATTTACTTAGACCTTGGTCTTGCCGTGGAATTGTCGCTGCGGCTGCCTCAACGTGTTTCCGAAGATCATCTAAATCATTCATTTCGTTTGTGTATACCATGGTCTTCATAACGCCCCATAAGTAGAGATCAGAGGGGTTAAGGTCTGGTGACCGAGACGATTATGAAACAGGAATACCTCGACCAATCCACTTACTTTCAAACAGATTATCTACATGTTGGCAAATTAAACAGCAATATTGTAGAGAAAATATTGTGGCAGTAATTAGCATAATTTTGTAACCTTATCAAAGATTTTGGTTAACTATTTAATGTTTTCGCAAATAATACTTAAAAAATTGTAGTTAAACTTTTGTTGTATAATTTCACACAACTATGACATTTTTTTTCAAACAATGTTTGTGTCGAGACGTACACGACAAGATTGTGGCATTTTTTTAACACAAAACTTCCTATTTTTTCGATATTTTTGTTTCTAAATAAGTGATCTAATTGAAATACACCAATGCTGAGTTAGAATCGTAAAAGCTAACAATAAGATACCTGCAGTCGTCAGAGGGCGTTATTCGAATACAGCGTCATCAAATTTTTAACGGATAGTCAGTTTATATCATAGTTTACACGGCCATTTGAGCATTTTGAGCTGCTGACGTGGTTTGTGCACCTATTAGATATACCTAGTTTCGGAGCGATGAATGAGTTTGTTGTAATCAAAGTGCAACAGTAGAATCGAAGAAAAACGATTGGAAGTGTTTAAAGATAAAAAAATGAAAATTATATTATAATAGCAGGCTATAGCACATATATCGGCAATATATGTAACGACATTCTACACAGACATGGCGGCGTTCCCAAGCGGTTTGGGAACTGTTGACAATTCGTCTCAAAAGCGTTAACACTACATTAGCAACATAGGATGCTGTCATTGGCTTCCACAAATCAGTAGGCTGCCAATTTATTTGTATGCATTTGTTTAGAAGCTAGTAAGCATATTATTATGCCACTGTGCCAAATGCTTATAGCAAAAAAAAATTCTTGAAACATATTTTATATTAAATACATCCCTTAATGTAGAATACGTGTCACCAGATGTCATTTAAACACAGTTTCAGATAGTAGCCAATAAGAATTCTATATTCAAATTTTAAAGAAATTACACAAGTTATTTCATCGCCAAACCAAAATTTGCCTGTATAGAGGGAAACCGGCCGCCATAATTTGATTTATGTAACATCTTGATGCTTTGTTGATTAGAGGTTGCTATTTTAAGTTTTTTTTTAGTGTATTGCAGTAAAATGGATATACCCAAATCATTTATAGGTATGTTTAATTATTTATAGTGTGTTATACTTCTTGCAAAATTATAAGCTAAATTATGAAACCAATTGTTACTTCACTAGTTAAACACTATCACTTTAGTATCGAGGCAACGTTGCCAAAGATAAATAGATTGTCGTTCCACACAATGAATGAAAGATGTTTTATTTAATTCAAACTATTAGAATGCTTAAGTTTAGAATATAGAATGTGATATTAGATAAATAGTTTTCTAAATTTAAGAAATCAAATATTTAACTCAGCTCAACTCTTTTCTGCAAACAACAAATCAATTTTCTCAATTTACGAAAGGAATTAACTTCATCCTCTAATCTAAACATCCATAGATATTAACTATGCGGTAGCAGTCAAAATGTTCGATATTCCGGTTAAAGTTAAGCATCTGAGTTTTTTTACACTAAAACATCAAACGGATTGTGTTGAGTTAATACTGTTGTAAACATATTCGTCTTAATTGAAAACGATATAAATTTAATTTAATCTAACAATAAGTAAATATTTCTACTAGTGGCTGTATCTTGCTGGATGTGTATCTTATACTGGGTGATGGTTCAAATTTTACTATCAATATTTTCAACACAAAATCGCCTTATTGTTAGAGTCAGAACATTAAATTAAACAACACGACGTATGGAAGAAATGTAGAGATTTTGTATTATGCGATGAGGAAAAGGTTTACCAGCACTGACGATATTGTAACATATATATGTATATATATGTCTTTGCCATCGTGAGACTGCATGAATTCCCTTAATAAAAAAATATTTTTGGAATCAGAAACAGCAAAAAAGGTATCATTTAATCGCACTGAAGCAACAGCTATTACAAACAATATGCTGACTTTATCAATATCTGGGGTTTCTAGGGATTTAAAAAAAAATATCATTCGTAACCGTGTCTATTGATGCAAGTTAATCATGACAGCATTAAGTTATTTCCCATTCTTATTCAGTATTTTGATTATCGGAAAAATGGAATCGCTTCAAAGCTCCTAGAAATAGAAGGTATATACGGAAATTTAAACGTTGGATACGGTCACCAAAGTTATTATGAACTGATAAAATTCAGGTTCGTGAAAATGTGGCTTTACTATACGACAGTAAAAAAACAATTACTTTTTTTTCCCAACTACGCGTTTAGACTATGATGACTTAAAATAGCCTTCTTCAGTAGGTCATTAATTTTAAATAGAATAGCATAATTACATAAATTTGCAATTATTGCAATAGTCGTAAATTATTGATATATCAATATTAAATTTATACAATTATGCTATTTTATTTAAAATTAATCACTGAAGGAAACTTTTTTAGTAATCTAAACGTATAGCTATCTTTAAATGGCAAAAATAATTATTTTTCACGATACTATAATAAAGTCACGTTTCCACGAATCTGAATTTTTAGCATATACATACAACTGTGGCTACAAACCAAATGATTCTCAGCAAGTATATTATTATGAAACAAGTGCACGGACAAACTCCTAGGACGAATGCATTACGTTTTCTAGGGACAACAGCAAAAACAATCTAAAAATTTCGTGAAATGAACATGTAATTTTATATGAATAAAGTCTCCCTTCTAGCTACATCCACGGAGGCATCATCTAGATAATGATTCTTAGAAGAAATACATTGATCAATGGATATTCCCATGTGCAATACTTGCTCAGTTTTACTTATATTGCAATAAAGATTAATATTACCAATACAAGTGTAAATATAACATAGTAAGCTAAGAAAAGAACTTTTAATGTCGCTAGAAAATTACTACTGTTAAGCATTTAAGCTTTAACATTTTTAAGTTACTTTAACAGTAAATACTAAGGTACCTATATTAGGAATAGTATATTTCAAACCAAAAGGCAGGAAAGTACTCTATTGCAGACCGCGGGTAAATATTATAAACCGAACCGAAGGCGAGGTTTGTAATTGCCAAGGCTTCGATTTTTTCCCCAATCAGTCCCATTTTAACTAAATGTCTAAAAATAATAAAGACATACCTGTGAGTGACATGATATATATATATATGTAGTAGGCTTAATCTGTCAAATATTTTTTGAAAACTGTCAAGTTAGCATCGTTTTAAAAGTATTTAATAATAGTTTAATTGACATTTAATACCTAATAATTTTAGCAATAATGTCATAAATGGGCTCAGACTGAATCGAATGTACTAATGTCATCTATCAATATTTTCATATATTATAAAATATACAGTTTCATCATGTCAATGTCACTAGGGAGGAAAAGTACAACTTTGTGAAAAAGGGAAAAAAAATATGTTGAAATATCGTAGTTATAAACGATGTATTAGTTATTGTATGATGGTATCGTTTTACTATTTTTATCTGCTCTTGACGTAACAATGATGTAACAAAAGATAAATATTTTATTGTATTAATTGTTATTTACAGGTACCATAGGTTTATATAACGTTCACACAATGTAACTAGATACATTACAGCTATAGGCATGCTGTGCTATGTTACCTAATAAGGTTACTTATGATTCCAATAATTAAACATTCACAATCTACTCGCATTCATATTTCCCTGCACATAACGGAATGTTTTTTATATTTAATCTAGAAAGAACTAACGCAAGTATAATTAACTAAAATCCATATGTATTTATTACTATACCAATAATAAAAATTAGAATGAAAAGTAATTTAATACTATTTCATTCCGCAGTAATTATTGATATCACACAACCTTGTTTATATTTCTATATTGCATAGTTTATACATTTTTTTGTTTTGTTTTCATTCAACTTAGTATGCAAACGTTGCTTATAGTTTCTTACTTTATTATTATTTAAAAGAGTACTATCTCTAAAGCTTTTGTTTGATTACAGCCAAATTTGTTTAAAAGTAATTAAGTTGGCCTGAGAAGTTCAACTTAGTTTTATTATATTACATTACTTTTTTTTTTAGTTTAGTTTCTGAGAGAAATTTACAGCAATACAATAGACAGATCTTTCTGTCAGCAATTAAAGCAAAAAGTGGAGGAAGCAAAGAAAAGTACATACTCACATTACATAATAATATGTAACATATTCCTATGTACGCAAACTGTGTTTATACGATTTTCAGTTAGACTCAGAAATGCCGATTTGTTTTATGAACAAACATCAAATAGTAGTAAATAAAAAAAATAATCATTAGGGTAATATAGATATATATAGACATATAGAGTACTCGGGTTCTCCGTAATTTAATAATAATTTGTTTCATACTTTACTATGTAATATACTGCAAATCATTTCTTTAACCAAAAGAAAAATATCTGGTACAGTTATTTACAAATATCTTAAAATCGGAGGTCTTAACCTGAATAAGATCAGGTCGAAGAAAAAGGGATGTTCCCAAAAAAAGGTACTGGAAATTAAAAAAAAAAAGAAGATATACTAAATTGTGTAGCCAGAATACAACTAAAATTTGCTTGCAGCCCAGGCTCAATTAAATCGTGTAATCTGTTATTGCTTATCTTCGTTCTTGGGCATTCAAATATCGATTGATTTGTATTAACTCTATTATCGCAGTGTTGACAGTTGTCACCATTTGTGGTCTTAATTTTCACTAGGCGAGTGGGAAACCTGCCATGATTAAAAATTAATCTAGTTATATGAGTGTAGGTACTTGCCCCTACGCCCAAATGTGCCATCTGTCCAATGCATTTTATTGATCGTTTGATGGATTAAATAATAACTTGTAGGGTTTTTTTGATAAGTTATCTGGAATCGGGTGTCCCATTTTTTTTTCTGATTTCCACAAATATCTCCCTGGTAATATACCTGAATTCTCGATCGCCATATTTAGTTTATTTTTGGCTTTCTTGGCAATGTATTCTAAAAGTTAGCCAACAGATTTGAATGTCCTTTTATATAAACAATATTCATAACATATTTTTGCGTTTTTTTTTAAATTTTTATTGACATTTTACCCATGTGTGTTTCAAACCATATTATAGTTTTTGGAAAAAAATAACATATCTATCTATCTAAAGAAACGGCAACTAGAATTTTAACTTTCTTTTTTTAAGTTAACTGGCGATATTGATATGTTATGTAATAGTTATTTCCATGGGAGTGCGGTAGGTGTCATTCGTAAAGTATCATCTGTAAATGGTCTAATAACATTTGTATTAGATTTTTTAGTCGAGAACGTTATTTTGAGACTACCGTTTAAATGTAATAACATGTATGTATGTAATCGTGACCTTTAAATCTTTGGCACCAAAATAACACAATAACAACACAATTAAACCAAATTTACAATAAAATGGAAAATATCAAATCTTGGAGAGGTTTCTTACGTTTTAATCTATGATATTTCCTTATTTCTTTTGGCAGGTGTAGCCCTAAAATATAATACCGCAATAGTGGCTGGCAGTTAAAGAAATATTTTGGGATTATTTACTGTAAATTGCAACATTATTTTTAATAATAATATTATAAAACCAATCAATAAAGAAAAATTAGGGAAATTTTCATGATTGACCAAAAAAAAGTTATAGTTTCCATTTTCTAAAGTAAGTACGTCATTATTTCGATGAACAATAACCTTAGAACAAAAATTGGATAGTAAATTAAGATATTGTATGAGTGGCAACTATTAGCATTGAGTATACAACTTATGAACAAAAAGAACCTGCCCGTCCCTGGGTACATACATGGAAAATGCACCTAATAATTAATAAAACAAAATGAATAGAATTTGAAGCACAGAAGAATTGTCCGTTCGCCTATTGCACAATCTGTGTTTCCGCTGTCAGTTAATGTGGCAAATTTTCAATGATAATATTGAGTTTGATTGGAATTATGTTTATCGTCCGTGTTGTTTTTAGAAATACATTATCTCTAAAAATCTAGATTTGTTAAAATTTTTCTACAATCATAATATTAGCATCAATAATGGTAAATTTTGGTCAGTAACTATTTCAAATTCAGGATCTAATGTAAGTTGTCTGTGTAAAATGATCTATTTGATTTGTATAAATCCTATAACAATAGTCTTATAAAACTTACTTTAGCATTTATGCAAACTATTTCCCTACTACTTAATGATTGCCCAAGGTATTGTAATATCACGCGATTATAAAATAATCATACTAAATGTCACTTAAACACTAACCAAAAACCATTGAATGATACCTGACATATGTAACGCTGATGAATGAACGCAAAAATCGTCAGTTTTTTATTGGTCAAAACAGTTGTGACGTCTTGGGATATTAGGGTCTATAGGATTTCATTTTTGAATTGGTTTTACTCACAAATATGAAACCCAAATGATAAATTGTTTTAGGCATCGTATAGCACAAAATGAAGTACTTTAAACTTTAACTTGTTGAAGGATTTTCAAATATTATGAGAGAAAAAAAGTAATAATAATGTTGGAGATGGGTGATATCCGTATGATTTGTATCAAAAGTAGGAATTTTGATTGGGAGTCAAATATTACGAATCCGAAACTAATTAATAAAAGTTTTCACATTTCGTATAAGATTAATAATGTATTTACTTCTAATTGGAAATCAGGCTTTAGTAAAATAATAAAAAAGGTTTTTTTAAACGCTTCAACTTTATTAAAGTCTTTCAAATGATAAATAAAACATTGTAGGTATGAAAATAAATTGTTTTAGATATAATTGAAGATGAACTACTTCAATTTCTTATCGTCGTATATGTTTCACTGTTGTTAATGTCCCGTATATAAGTTTTTAATACGTTAAAGTTTTGTATTTAAAACAATTTATATTCATATCCACAATGTTTCAACTGTTAATTGAAAAAAACTTTAATAAAGTCGAGGCGTTTTAAAAAAACAGTTTTTATTATTTTCACTAAAGCCTGATTTCCAATTAGAAGTAAATACATTATTAATCTTATACGAAATGTGAAAACTTTTATTAATTAGTTTCGGATTCGTAATATTTGACTCCCAATCAAAATTCCTACTTTTGATACAAATCATACGGATATCACCCATCTCCAACATTATTATTACTTTTTTTCTCTCATAATATTTGAAAATCTGTTTTTCTGAGAACTACAATAAAAAAAAATATTTATCTACCGATATTTTAATTTACATAATTCTAATGATTTTTTAAATACTTCAATTTCCTATTTATGTTATACATTATTTGGCCAAGCTTTTAAAAAAAAATACATACATTCTCAAATTTTATGATCACTTTTACATTAATTCTTCATATATGTCTCTATATGGTCTGACAATGTGCTAAAACACGAAACTAGTACAGCTTATAGCTTTTAATAAATAAACTTATCAGAAGAAATTCTCGAATTTCTTGTTTTACTTTAGTTCAACAAAAAAAATATATATTTTTAAAATTATGATATAGTTTAATTTCATATATTTTAGGTTCTTTGAAGAAACCGATGTTGTACAGTAGTAAAACGACCGTAAAAAAATTTTAAAAATAGTTATAACCATTACCTCAATTTCGCTTTAACACGAAAAAGATAAAAACCAAAATTCGTTATGTTCTACATCATCTTCTTAACCAACTACCTAATTTATGGCTATTTTGTAATTTTGTTTTCTTTTGATGATGACGCCATTTCAAAAGGAAAACAATTTTAGTTTAAAATGTACCGATAAGAATATTTACGTGGTTAGTCATTTTTTTATTAGCATACATTTATGTACTATGACAATTAAAACACTTGCACGCACTTAGTATGTATCCTTCATACATTATTCAAATATAAATATTTATATTGGCCGGTTTTATGGGTGCGAGAACATGAAATACCGACCCGTGCATAAGCATATCGTAACCGTGCCTCAATTTGCGAGAAATATTTTGCAAGGAGAGTCAATAACGAAACAAACAAATTTAAAGTGTATGGGAAGATATGAATTTGTCCAAACAGAATACCTGATTATTTTTTTTATTTTCATTCGGTTTACAATAAATTAATTTTTGTTTTTAATGGGTTAAATTCAACTTTCTTTTTGAGAAAATGTTTTGTAATAGACATAATTCAGCAAGTTAGCAAAGTGAAGCACCTTGCAGCAATACTAGGGATATATCTCACAATAAAATATAAAAATGATTTTGATTAATTCTACGGAAGAAAGACAAACGTTTCCAAAATTGCAGCAAATACCCCTACTACTTGCGATTGATGGCGTCCGCAAGGGTTGTTGTTTTAAATAAGTAGGAAGATAAGTAATACGCTCCTTCCAAGAGATGTATTGATAAGTAGGGGTATCTTTTATACTACTGACCATTGAAGTTAGGGTAACTAGTAAATTATTGCTAACTAAATAAAAACGACAGGAATTCGAAAGAAAATAAAAATGCATTCATATAAACAAAAATATAAACAAATAACAAGAAAACCTACTCCAAACAGTTATAATATGTCGGTAACTCGGTAAACCGGGAGTGTAGAAGTAATACCTAATACAGAGTACACCGAGTGAGGACCAAGAGCGGATGAGTTATTAGCGGCCCAAATTTCTAAAACCTAACTTCACAACACAAACAACAGCTTCCGCAATAGCAGTTTGTTATTGTCGCAATTTGACAAAATAAGTAATTTAATCCAATAGTGCTCTATGTTTGGCCATTCATCTAATATATTATTATATTCTGTAAAATCTTTTAAATGTTTCTACACCCGCATACCAAAAAAAATATATAATAAACCAATAAATTGAAGACTAAACGGTAAATAAAAGAAAAGAGGTTTCCTCATACAAGTTGAACTAATTCTTAGAATATAAATATATGCTGTGAGAAATTACTACAAATAAAAGAAAATCAAGAGATATTGTTACACAATAATATATTTATCCAACTGTTTGAGGATATAACGTACTAGTTGCAAATAAAGGCGCCACTAGATCGTAACGGATTAGATAATCACAGAAATGTAAAAATATGTTTCTCGTAAACAGGATGATTAGGCTCAACTATAACGTGTTTCTGTGCTAAACAAATAGATAACATTTGCGCTAATCATGACTATGTTTAATTTTCTCAGAACATGGAACATTTAAAAATGCCGAAAATTTGATCGTTAATTTTCATAATTTAAACGAAATTCCAATGCCGGTACTCATAGACTGGTGCTGACTTAGTTTGCAATAAAAGTGGAATTTAACTAAATACTTGTAAATGTTTTCGTGTTACTGGATTTGACCATACCATATAGCTAAGGGAGAAGTGAGGATATGAGGTATAACGACACATAATATTTTCAATTTTTTTACACTTCCGGTTAACTGAAAATAGCTATGAACTAGGTTGATACTAGGGTTTTCTACACTTACCTTCGACTGTTTCACCACACTCTTTGCTATCTGCCAGTTCTGCCTCGCAAGTACCAGTTCTATCTTATTATATTCTTGCAGTGGTGGATAAGTAATTCTAGATCACGGAAAATGAATCAAAAAGAGTTCTCTTATGGTTTCATCTCCAGCCTTGCTGTAGTCTCCGCTTTCTGTTCTCGGGTACTATGTATTGAGCTGTTAGGTTCTTTGAAAAATATCCTAGTGAGTCTAACACATTCCGGAACATTATCATGTTTCCGCAGGAAAATATGTAATCCTGGAAGAGGTTTCCAGGATTATATCTTTGTAATCCTCAAAGCTTTATTGTAGTCAAGCCCTTTTATATTCATCCCAAATCGACGCTTTCTTAGTACACCAAAGCATATTCTTTGAGACATGGGGCAGTTGTCGTTGAACGCCGATTCAATAGTCTTGGACTTGCCTTTTTAGGAATTCCAGATTTACTGTATTGATGATCTTTCGTTTTAAACTGAAGTCTAGTTTTGCTGAGTAAGCTTACGCTTCCAGTTTTTGGGAGATTTTGATAAGTTTCAATTATAGGTCGACGACTCTCTGTATTGAGGTGGATATGCCTATGATCTATACAACTTTTCTCATTACACATACCAATCATGGACGTTGCTTCTTACATAAGTAGTTGCTAGCGTTATATCTATTACCTCTTTCCTTTTTGCCGTTTGCGAAGGTTAGTTCGGATGGTGGTTTGTACGGATGGTACGACCTGCTCCTTATGCGGATACAGCAGCTCCGACTCCGGTTCTGAACCTGATGTAAGGAATCAGGTTCACAGGTCTACAGGCCCACTTCCAAACTCTACTCTTTTTTATTACACCAGTACCACGAAAGTAGAAGCAAATGTAGCGAACTGGAAAGACTATATGTATTTGAATATTCCTAATTTAGTCGGGTGTTCTCCTAGAGCATGCCCTTTCGAGTGTGTAAGTCGTTCCTGTTACCCGGTAACATTCTACTTTTAGAATGTGTAATACGCTTTAGGTTCAGATTTTCTTTTGTTTTCCCTCTCCCCAGTTTTTTTTTATTAACAATTTTTCCAATTTGTTCACCTTTGCTTTTATTTAAAAAAAATGTTTTTTCATTTTTTCTTGTTTCAAATCTTATTTCTTTTTTCTTTTTTTATTTTCTTAACTTTAACGTTTTTAACATTTTTCCATTTTTTACTGTTTGTATTCTTTATCCTTTTTCTCTTTTTAAAAAGTCCGTTTTTTCGCTTTTTTACAATTGCATATTTTCCGTTTTTTTAACTTTTCGCGTTTAAAAAACACGGATATTTTTTTCTTCATTATTTTAATTTTCTCCAAACCTTTTTAGCATTTTTAAAATTTTATTTTAACATTTTTCCATTTGTTTATTTTTTACAATATTTCTATAACTTTTTCAAATATTTCACTTTTTTAAAAAAGCAAGGTATACAGTACACAGTTTTTTTACTTTTTTTGTCCCTTTACCATTTTCTCATTTTTTAAAAACTTTCGCATTTAAAAAAATCTGATATTTTTACATTTTTAAAATTTTCTCCGAACCGTTTTTAATAATTTTTAGATTATTTTTAACATTTCTTCATTTGTTTATTTTTTACAATTTTCTCCAAACGTTTCTGGCAGTTTTTAAATTATTTTTAACATTTTTCCATTTGTTTTTTTTTACAATTTTTCTATCACTTTTTCAAATAATTATTTAAAAAAAGACCGAGGTATACTGTACACAAACCAGTTTTTTTTAAACTTTTTTTATCCCTTTTCCATTTTCTCATTTTTTAAAAACTTTTTTTTCTTCTCTTTTATAAAATTTTGTATTTTTTCCATTTTTTAATTTTTTTTCGCATTTAAAAAAAACTGATATTTTTACTTTTCTAAAATTTCTCCGAACGTTTTTAACATTTTTTTTATTATTTTTAACATTTTTACATACCATAAATTTATTATAAATTTATTTTTTACAATTTTTCCATCAATTCTTCAAATATTTCACTTTTGTTTAAAAAAAAGCGAGGTATACAGTACACAAACCACAATTTCTTACTTTTTTTTTTCTTTTTTCATTTTCTCGTTTTTTTTAATCCATTTTTTTCTCTTTTATACAGTAGTAGGTAGTGTTGTGAGTTTCCGAAGTAAAATATTCGGATGATTCCGATTCAGAATCGGATGATTCTGATTTTTTTTAGTAATTACTCCTCCTATGAAAAGGCAATTTGCTCATAACCGTTGACCTTTTTTTAGATATCACTTCTCCAATATTATTCTAATTCGGTTTTATTACAACAAGTATCTCCGGTGAAATATAGAATCGGAATATTATTCCGAATATCATAGCCTTCCGATTCGATATTCCGATTATTGAAATCATCCGAATATGTACAACACTAGTTGTAGGTATGTTTTCCCAGTTTATTAAACTCTTCTGACATTTTGTTTTTTTTTTTAAGTTCTCCAAACTTTGCACCCCTTTTTATTTTTTTTTTAAAAATTATTCTTAATCCAATTATCCATTTGTTTATCTTTTTACAATTTTTTCATTAAATATTTCACTTTTTTTAAATAAGCGAGGTATACAATACACAAAGCATACCTAACCATGTTGAATTCTCAAAACCAAACCAGAGTTAAAACAAACAATCTCTGTAATACTTTCATCAAGTCGATGTTGGTAGATGAAGTTGACGGAACAAATTTACGCTAACTCTGCCCATTGTAGAAAAAATGGGCATGTATGTTGCGATTGCACTATTTACTGGAAACAGGACGACTTTTGTGCTACAGAACAGTTTTGCCAATTGTAAACTAGGACAATGTCGACCTTTTGCTTATTCCAACTACCTAATTGACGATGAAATTAAGGATGTGAACCATGGCAAGTGTTGCAACATATAAGAAATGGACTTTGATTTGTTTTAATTTTTAGTTTCAAAATTATCCTCAACGCTTCGATTGACGTAAACACCTATTATCCTTTACCCTCGTCACTAAATGATAAGACGTGTGGGCGTAAAAAAACATTTTTCCACTAAACTAACATGTCACCGATATAAGTCATGTATAATAAAAATTAATTACACACACATATCTATGTAGGTTGCATATGTCACGTGTGGGACGGTACACATTAATTGCTTTTATAATTGTTTAACCTAGAAGTGCGTACATGATAGAAATTGCCTTAATCGTCAATTGCCAATACGGTAACGTTCGAAGAATTACGTATGGTCAATGTTGAAATTGTTTTTACCTAATCGAGTGATGTCGTATAAAAATTTGCTTTTAATTCAGTATTATTATATTTTAAAATGAAATAGTTATCGTTGTAAAAGCTATTTTTTCTTTTAATATAAGTTTTTTTGAGGGTGTAATACAACTATCATAAATAAACCTGCAGAAACGAGTGCGCTCTCATTAGCGGCAATGGTATGTTTTGAAAGCGGTCGGAGTCGGGACTTCATATGCGTACACTGTCGTGTTAAGGATAAAGGTCATATCTGCATTTTTGCTATAGATAGGTACTGTTTTTGTGATATAACTCTAGATAAGGCAGTCCTCTATTCTTCTGTGAAGTTTAAATAGCTTCATATATGTTTACTAAACATTTAGTTTGAACTTATTTACTATCATTAAATGTATTGTTTGCAATATCATCATTTTACCGTACAGTGTTTATGGGTGTACAAAACATGTTCATAGCAATCAACACCAGTTAAAATGACATTAAAAATTGAAAACATTTATTTGATACGGTACATATTATTTTTTTGATTGTTACGTTTCCGACTTTTTTTTATTCCATTTTCAAACATTCTTTCGCAGCTATTAATTTGTAAAATTACCTTATAGTCCTGTGTTTTTCTTTTATACAGTTATTAAAACTTTCACCGTGGGTTAGTGTGCGTCATTTAAACATTTTAAAAATTTGTTATTAATAATTACATATATATTTAACAAACATTCACAAACACATAACTGAATAACTGCATAAAAGAAAAACACAGGACTATAACGTTTACAAATTAATAGCCGTTTTTGAAATTTTATATTAATACAATGAATTTATAGGAAATTTGAATAATAGGATAGGAAGAAATGTTTGCTATGAAAGAATGTTTGAAAATGGACTAAAAAAAGTCCGAAACGTAGCAATTAAAAAAAAATAAATAAAGAGAACACCACTTATGCATTTCTTTTAATAGTAAATTAGCATTATTTTCACTTACATTGATATCCGGATGAGACACAACTAAGCTGCTATCATCAGCATACATTACTAAATTAAAATCTCTCAGATAGTGAGTTATATCATTAATAAATATCAAAAACAAAGCAGGTCCCAAAATACTGCCTTGAGAATACCCTAATTAACCAGGATGCTCGTTGAATCAAATAAACAACCACGCAAAAAGTGTATCTATTGAAACCTTGCTAAATTCCTTTTCATTTACTTTTTAGGACCGAATACTATGGCTATCAAAACTAAATAAAAAATGTTAATTTAAATATAGAAAAATATTTATTCCAAAAATATGATAGTCATTCCAAATACTAATTTTATTTGGCGTTAATATAAATTTCTGTATAAAAACTTTATGAAAATCTTTTTGCTCAGTGTGGTTGACATAAATAACAGTTTACGTGGTAAAAGCACTTTTTTCCATATATATATATATACAATGAGCACTTTGTGTAACTTGTTTTGCAGAAAAAACAGTGAACACAGACAAACATTGAAACTTCCTGCATGGTTAAGAAATTCCATTTTAAATAATAAATAAAAGTAAATTAAGGCGAAATAGAAAAAAAATAGTATAAGAAACACGTGTTACAATGACTTGTACAATAAACGTGATTGTCATGTCAAGATTATTTCTAATTTATCAAATAATTTAAACAGCATTTGGTTGATTATATTGATCTAAATATATCGCATCGTAATATTATAATTAACAGTGTGTCAATGTCAAATATCTACAATGCGGAAATTTTGCCGCCGTTTTTCTTTGTTTTTTAATTTTAATCAGAAGTCATAAAGCTGAAGATAAAATAAATAAGCTTTTCATAGTTAAAAATGGCACAACGGCGTAATGCAAAACGCACATGCTTCTTTATTCCCTAAAAAAGAATACAGTTTAGTAAATAGTAAATCGATTATAAAAAGAAGTAGTGGATGCTGTAACTGCAAGAACGACAAGCTCATTATAATCAAACCGTTATAACCGTTTACCTTCGATCGAATCAAATATCCTTACTTCTAAGTTCTTACCGATCACCTCATTGCTCAAACTGATTTGTTTGTAAGTGTTCCACCATTGCCCCACTTTGTATAGTCAAATGATCTTTTATGCGAGGTTAGTAATGCAGCTTGTATTTTGACACCTCATTTGAGATTTTCGTGATTAGTTCGTAGCTTAACGCACGAAACTGAAGTTAGGTGAGTTAAGTTGGTAAATGGAAAGCACCTACCCAGGCAACCAAATTTAAATTGCCCACAATTATTTTTAGTAACCTCAATAAATGTAGTAAATTAATACGAAATTATAATCAGAGCGCGGACAATTGCGGGCACACTGACATGATATCATCCAAGGCATTATTTATTTTGTTTCATAGTACATTTTTAGTTATAATTCTTTTGCTCCATCAACAGTGGATTTTATTTGCGTAGATTAAAGATTATATATGTCCTTTTCATCTGAACCTCAACAATGAAAACAAATTCACAAGTAAACTCTTCCCTTTTATTAAAATACTCATCTGTAATTATACATGCATGCCTTTAATATTATTTACTTTATTTTAAATTGCATTAGTGCGTAGTACTAATGGAATAAAGCTTTTACAGTCATTTATTATTACGGGAAACTCTACAATTGCCAAAAGTACCACGTTACTCTACCTATAAATTAAATATACTGCGTATTGTACAATGTATAATTTAATTAACAACTTTTTTTAATACAACAGCGCTAACAAACACCTAAGGACGCCGCTCCTTTTGCATGTAATTGTATTTCATCGCCTATCGCACGATAGAACATGCTAAGTGCACTGCGGTGTTATTGGAGTATCGCATGTAATGTTCTTCCCCTTCTACTGCCGGTGCACCAGCTAGTCGTATGAGTAGCCAAATGCCCGTTTGTGTATACGTTTATCAAGAGAGAAACTTGCCTCCCTCGTATGTCCTGAAGTCCGTAGCCCGAAATCATCCTCGCTCTGAAAATAATATAAAAAACAAGTGTTACTTTGTACTTTAGAATATGGATATTTTTAAAATTATATAACTTCATTGCCATTTAAAATATTGATACTTTATAATAGAAATAGAAAAAAGAATGTGCGTTAATCGATGCTGCAACATATTATTATCTCCCACATTTCGTCTGGTACCCTGATGATTGTGCTCAAATAGAGATTATATGTATACACAGCAGAAGCCACATTTACGCGCTTGGTACATGCATATAACGATATAGGTATATATCTGTTCGTATTTGAGATGGGGCGTGCGGTATATGGAAACAAAATGTAGCTACTCCAAGAATAAGGAATTTTTTTTTTTTGTACACAGTGGTCTTCAGGACTGCAAGTTACTGCAAATTTGACTTTACATGTGATTTTCTTTTTAAATTCCAATTATAAATCCACGAAAGAAAACGAAAAATCGTTAAATATCTAGATAGTGGGATCCCTCCTTTGCTATGTCTATTGGCCTTTCCAAGGCTTTCGATTGTACACGAAAATTTGTTTAGTACAACAAAATAATTTCAAACAAATTTTATCACGAAAAATTTAGTTAATCCAACAAAATACTTCGTTATTTCAAATAAATAAGGGGCTAAATGAACAAATAATTTGATTGAAATAACCAAATATTTGTTTGCCCATATTTAAGTCAATATTTAGGTAACTTGAACAAAATTTGGTATTATCAAATAAATCGGTTTTGTACAAGCGACTCTATTGTCCTGCATAGACTAGACTTTACGTCATATACATTAGGATAGTTGGTTCAAATACTTACTTCAAATCTCTTGTAGGTGATAGATGTTAGAATGTAGGCTTTGCCACAAAATTCTGTCCCGTTATTATGTAACCTTGGAGTATCCAAAGATCTGTATTAGGACCGTCACCTGTTTTGATTTATATTAACGACTTCCTTCTTTCCTCACTGCCTTTCATCATCTATTAGTTCATCTATTTATGTAGACGATATCAATCATGTCTTTTCTAGTGCCTTAAATGTTGTGATTGAAGTGGCCGGTTCAACTTTCGTGTCTATACATAGGAGAATGTCTTTTAACTAATTAATCGTTAACACAAAAATAAGACCAATTATGCTGGTTAAATAATTTCATGTTTGGCTTTATACAGTTTTGCTACTAATATAATACAAATAGTACTTATTCATTTTAATTTAAAAAGTTTATTTAATCTAACCATAAAAATGGTAACACTTTGCGCAATTGTTTTGCCGAAAAAACACAAGGTGCCACTTTTTAACACTGTCGTTCCAGTTTGTGACACTGTTTGTGGTGACATTTTATGTGAGGTTGGTAGTGCAACTCGTGGTTTGACATTTTTATATAGGCTTCTGCATGGAATTGCGTATGACACAATAGTTGTGTCACAAACATGGAAACATTAAGTTCCCTGCATGGATAAGAAATCTCATTTCAAATGCTAATAAAAGTAAATTATTGCGAAATAGAAAAGATAGTATAAAAAATGCGTGTCACAATGATTGTTGTAATAATTGTACATTGAATTCAATTGTACTGGTATTATAATAGACGTTATTATTGTACACTAGTTTTTTTTTAATATCCCTATGGGGTTAGGGTGACAAATTCTGCTGTTTTAACTGTATTTAACTTCGTAATATAGTTAAACTGACAATGAGCAAAACTTTGTTAACTCCACTCCTGTCGTTTATGAGTATATACTTGTAAGGTGTTACAATACTTTTCCTTAAGGACTCCTTAATATATATTTTTTTGTTTCATAGAATATATTTTTCACTTAACATTACCTTAGACAAAGAAAATCTTGAGGTAGCTCCATAAAAAATCTTGATAAAAATTATTAATTAAAGTATTTGACACATGTTTGTCATTTTGTATATCATTAATCATTTATTAAATTCACCACCTGCTTGATGACTGCTTTATACGGCCTGTCGAATCATGAGTTGCACGTGCTCACCGCTGGCGCCACTTACCCAACTTTTTTGGGAAAATTGCTTACCCTTCGATTGCAGGATTGTGACATGTCAATCTAATTTAAATGAATATCATATTGATAAGTACCAAAATTAAAATTTCTCAAAATTATTCTAAATAACCTGTTTGCTTCGCTAAAAACCGAGCTATTAAGGTTTTTAAAGTTGTATTTCACATCTTATGAGTTATTTCAGTTGTATAATTATTTGGTTAATAGTTTTGTACTATTTAGTGTTGATATAAACCAGGTTGTCATCAGCTGTGTCCTCCATTACTATCATTTTGACGTGCCAAGAAAGTAGTTCTCATGTTCTCAAATGTCATGCAGATGTCGCTACTTACCGGAATCCGGTGTAACATTCAATTCAATGTAAGTTTGAATGATACGAGAGGCCGTATAAAGTAAACTGTCTAATGCCCGGTAACATAAAGCTCGTGTAATCAAGTGATTAGTTAATTATTGGTTAGCACTAACAAATTGTTAAGTAAAAGTCGAGTAACATAAACTTGTCCATTTGTTAAATGTCGAGTAATTAGTTGACAACTGATTAAAGGCTGTTGTAAACTAGTTAACTGTAAGTTTATTAATATTGATAGTTCCTTTTGGTTTCGATAGAGAGCTAACTTGAAACTTTGACGTATTCACCTAGAAATTTAGCAATTGAGGTTTCGCTTCTGGCTTATGTCAAGTTTATTATAACGATTATAACCATAATGGATATATGGAATGACGAATCATCGTCCTCCAATGAAGAACTATGTGATATACTAGACAACATATGTGTTAAACGACAGATCACGACTGTTCAGAGAAGAATCATGTAAATATTAGAAAAAGGCGAATATAGCAATTATTCGGTCTTGTTGGTTGTTCTTTCTTCATAAAGTTGTATAATGTAAATAACTGATCTTTCATCCTTAACCCAGTAGCACTCTGAGAATTAAATTCAGATGTAATTTTTGCCCATACTTCGTTTTTTATTTGTTAAATAGATACTTCATCCGTTTTCTTATTTTCAACTACTCCTTTATAATTTTCAATGATCGCCAACAATCAGTGTCTCTCTTGTGGTGGGTAGGTTAATTTCTAGAATTGTGTTACCTAACATATAATAGTTAATACACGAAGATTTGTGGTTTATCCGCATCATTCAAAAACTTTCAATTGCACTTGCTAAAAAAGACAAGACAGTATAAACAACCACAAAATATCTACAATCTATTAGCAAATTTTGAAGGTGAATTTGGAAAAATCTTTTGAGAAAAGAAAAAGGTTCTTTGCTGTTAATGTGCAAGTACTGATAGATTTAAATTTTAAAATACTTTATATTATGGCCAACATATTTAGTCTACATAATTTTCTAACTATACTAAATAAACTGATTCAAATTAGTACCTAATCACAAACGTCGCAAACCAGTCGTGAACTGTCAACAACAAATACCATAATTACGATAAGATTATAGCTGTATTCGCAGAGGATTCACAAACTAGTCAGGGCCAATGATATAATGTGAAAGTTGGAACTGAAATGAAAAATTGTTCAAGTGATAAGGTGTCCTTACTTAAATCATATTTTTTCTTAAGATTTCACATTCACTATGAATATGGGAGTAAATCAGGTTGAGATCCTAATTGCTGGTTCTATTAAATGAACAAAAAGTATCGACAAAAAAGGCAGCTGTAAGGAATTAAGAAGAGTATAAAAATAGCCAAATTCGGGTAATATGAAGAATAGCTCGGGTGCTCTGAATTTCGTAATGTTGGGCTGTATTGGTGTAGAATGACTCCAGAATGGCGATTGAGAGTTTATTTTTCGGCGCTAGCCACGTTTTTTACACTTTTTTTCTTAAAAAAAGATGCGACTTTCAGGCTATGCCACCACACAAAACACGTCGAAATCTTGAAAAAAAAACCGCATTATCAACTAATAACTGTTATGTTATATGTTTCAACTAACTTATTTTCATGAAATAACACCTTTTCATGTAATGTTTTTGCCAAAAAAGGAATACGTTTGAATTTGCAATAAGTGCTCTTAGACTAGAGTTTTTTATGTTGGTACGTTGGTCATCACAAGGTGTCACAGGATCATGGTTGTTGTCTGTAACTGTGTCTTGATAAAACACGTTGTGTTTCTGAGTGGGAACGCATTTAAAGGTGATTGCGCTCGATACTGTTGGACTTTCAGTGATCGGACGAGAGAATAATGTTTAAGCACCATTTTTGTTGGTCTTTTTTTATTTTTATATTTAAAGTAATACTATGACCTGCATTAAATACTTGCATTATCAAGGCACAGTTACAGACAATAACTATGATCCTGTGGCAGTGACATCTTATGATGACCAACGTACCAACATAAAAAACCCTAGTCTAAAAGGCAGTTATTGGGAATTCAAACGTATTCTGTTTTTGACAGATATATTACATGAAAAGGTGCTATTTCAAGAAAATAAGTTAGTTGTAACATTTTAGTACTTGGTTATAACAGTTATTAGTTGATAAATGCGGGTTTTTTTCAAGATTTCAACGTGTTTTTTGTGGTGACATAACCCGAAAATCGCATCTTTTCTTAAGAAAAAAAAATGTAAAATACGTGGTCAGCGCGAAAAAATAAACACTCAATCGTCTTTCTAGAGTCATTCTACACCAATACAGACCAAAATTACGAACTTCAGAGCACCCGGGCTATTCTTCATATTTTCCCAAAATTCTTCCTTTTTTTCTGGTACAGGAAGACTATGTCCTTGCATGATTCAGTTTTTCAAAATACCGTCACGCTCCCCGCGCACTAATCTATGATATTTTGATTTTTGTTAGTAGGAATTGAAGTTAAAATAAAACGCAACATGTTTATGTAAATCTATGCTTATTCTTTATAAATAATGTATAGGCACACTTTTACTTTTGCATTCGTTATGCAAAAGATGCAGTCATGCAATGCAAACCTACTGAGCGTTACCATTTTAGAATTGTTGCACAGTAAGCGAATGTAAAAATATTTAAAAAAGGCTACACTGAGGATAAAATGGAAAATCTCAACAACAGGTATGGACATACACATATTCAGATAACATTTTTCGGTTACTTTCAACTAGAAATTCTTCCGTTCCTTTGCATACTCCATAAAATTCCATTCTATTTATGAACTTCTAATGTTAGTCTTATTCCTTGTTACCAGTAAAATATAATTGTTAGTTAAATTGTTGAATAATCATTGTTGGACATTTGAGGGTGTATAGGTCAGATCCATATCGGGCGAATGCATGCATGCCGTCAGACTGTAGAGAAGCCGACCGATGTCCCGATGTGGGTATTCACATTCACTATCAAGGAATTACTCACATACGCATGACGCTGACGAGTTTGTTTATATGGTAAAGATATAAAGTTTAACTTTAGTCAGAGGCGTTTTTGTAATATTGTACTTTAGAATAACATCTGTATTATAGGCCCCCTTACATTAAGCGCATACATATCTGTGTTTAACAATAAACACATCACGAGTTCATCGATTAATTATTATTTAAGTATGTAAAACATACAATGGCAATGTGTAATGCTTCCATTTTTCAATTTCGTTACTGATTAAAAATTATATCACATATTTATACCTTCGTTTTTTTTAAATCTGCGAAACTTAACAACAGATTACCGTCGAAACGAAATAATATATTTTATCGTAAAAGAACAATAGCATAATAAATTGATTCATAATGCATATAATCCAAAATTAGAAACAATAGCTGCACTTGGTTTTTTTATCATGGTTTCACATAAACAATTAAAAAAAATCATTAATTTAAAGGTCATGTATAAATACATACATTTGTTAACTAATATTCTGACTTATAATGCAATTGTACAATTCCACAGTTAATAAAAACACGATTTTCTTTCAGATGAATACGAGGACTTTACAGTAATTATGTCCCTAACACAGCAGACGCTTAAGTAAGTCGGTGCTTCACATTTTTGAATTTAGCATAAAATTCTATGACAATTACAAAATGCATATCTTCAGTTATTTCCAAGAGATGTTTTAACTAATTTTTAATATAAATTTTAATTGGACTGTAATAAACGTAATAATGAAAAATTATTTTCTACGCTAGAATAAGTGCAAACTAAAAAACTCGATTTTTTCCCTTGATTATGCATCTATTCATTTTGTACACTTATGATAAATAGATTACTTTCCACCGATAAGCATTTACTTGCTTGGTAGGCCAAGTTTCCTCTGTCAGGCTTTTATTCTTACGTTTGTACTAGAGTTGTTCATTATTACCTGTGTTTATCGTGATTTCGGTTATTAATTGCGTCTTGGACAATTCATTACCGTCGTTTCTTTTGTTTATATTATAATATAGATATGTAAACTGTCAAAAAAAAAAAAAAATTTAACGCATCACTTGATGTTTATTTAAACATTGTTTTTTTAATGAGCGACATTTCATCGTTGTTTATCGACATCCTCTTTAATTTATGGCATATATGTACGTAGGTCACATTAAAAACGTAAGTAACACTCGCTTGATATTAGCATACATATGTTTCATCTAACCAAGGATCTTCAGTGCTATTGGTCAACCTAATGTATTATACGGAGAAATTCGTATATATACTTAATAAGTGGAAGAATAATAATAATATTGTATGTATTTCTAATTTCACCATTACGCATTTATTATACAGTTATTTGCATGATATATATTTACATAACATTAGTCAATAAAAGGGAAAAGTGTGTAAATAAAATTAATAAATAAGTAAAACTTAAAAACAGTAAATGTAAAAGACAAAAGGCAGACAAACAAAACGAGAAATATATATAAAAAATGAGCAGAATGAGAAAATGACTAGAAATGGTATTCTTCCACTGTGTAGTATTCTTTGTCGATTAAGATTTTCTTTATATGGGTCTTCAAGCTGGTAGATGTTAGTAGCTTCATTTCCTGTGGTAAGCAATCTGTGGTATGGGACTCTTATGTCGTTCCTTTGACGAATATTGTGCTGGTGATATTCGCCATTAAGGTGGAATAAGTTTTTGTTATTGTGTATGTGGGTGACGGCTGCCGAAATGTACATCGATGGCAAGGTAAGTATGTTTTCTTTCTTGAAGTAACCTCGGCAGCTTCCATTGCGTTGTAGACTGCATTTGCGCGTTCGCTGAAATTCCCCAGAAAAATATATCATATACAAGGACCATGTGAAAGTACGAGAAATACGCAAACCTTGCCGCCTCATGAGGTGCTATGTGTTTAATTTTCATTCTCCCTAGAGTGTACAGCGCAGACGATAATCGGCTGGATAAACTTTCAATATGTCGATTCCATTGAGTCTTATGATGCCCAAAAACTTAATTTTCGATTGGTACCATTGGCCGCACGAAGTGTTAACATTTTTGTTTTATCTGGATTGGCTTTTAATTTATTTGCAGCAAGCCATACATTTGCAGATCTCATTGCTTCCGCATAATTTTTCTGAAGGACTCCGGGATTATCAGCATAAAGGCTGATTTTACTTTCATTAAAACTTGCTGTCAAATCATTTATATAAATAATAAATAGCAATGGCCCAAATATCGATCCTCAAGAACCCCGTTGATGCCTACAGCATCAGATCTCAGGTTATTCCATTCGATAAGTTGTGTTCTGTTATTAAGATATGATTTTTAAGTAGAGGTATTCCTTTTACACCGTAGAACTTCAACTTGTTGAATAGGATGTCGTGGCTCACGGAGTCAGCTTTACTGAGATCAAGAGTAGCCATTTGCGCGCACATACCAGAGTTAAGATATAATGATTTTTTTAAAAATATATAAAATGCTCATGCTATAACTGTTCCTTTCATTCTCACATATGAATCGCATTTGAGGATAGATGAACGCTAAAAGTATATCATTTTATTGTTTAATACGTATTACTAGAACACAATCTACCTATCTTTTAAAAAATGCATGAGTGTGAATTCTTTTGTCTTTACTTAATTTAGTTAGAACGTTTATTCTCAATTTATTTTCATTACTAAATTGCGTATTACAACCGAAATAGGAGATGCCATAGCTGTTCCAAAACTGTTATATAAAAGCTATTATTGTTTTTATTATTTGTTTATTTATATGTATTTATTTGTACATAATACAAAATATTAGAAAATTAAATCATAAAATGTAAATCATAATTAACAAGTTTACAATCTCCACCAAGACTCCTGTCTTGTCAATGGAATAAAGGTAATTACATATAGCACTAACAAATAAATCTAAATTTTATCTTTGAAAACATCACACAAAGCGCATCCAAAGTTGTTCAGTATCCTAATAACATAAGACCAAAACACTATAATGTCACAAAAAAGGTACAGCATAATTGACGCTGCTATCATACGTATCTCTTTCTAGCTATATTCGCAGCATGAAAGAAATACCAAAGAAATATTTGAGAATAGAAAATATGCTCAACCGTCTCCACGTTTCTTTTTTTTCAATTTCTGATTTGCTCAGAATTTGATTTGCTATTTAGCTACCGTGGATGCTATGCCAACGGCAGGTTCTGGCCCCTGAAATTGTTCTGCAGCACTCTTTTTTGCAAGGGTTCCGAGATTGAATGAATTCCCAGGCACGCAGATTAGGGATTAGGTTAGATCATTAGCCATCCTCAATATATTTATAGTATGTTTACAGCACCAAATCAGTTTCGAGTTGCATTTATGCGCCTTTAGTGCTTTCATGAGTGTCGCTGAAAGTTTTTATTGATTTGTATGTGTAGTTTTTATCGATAATCTCTCATAAATAGCACATATCTTAATGACATAGATTTCAGTCTGAAAGATTGTTGTGTGTTGCCCATATAATCCTAATTTTTTTTTTGTTATCCATGGGCGGGTAGGTCGCAGTGTAACATCATCCTTCTATTTACATACATGGGCGGGTGTAAAACCGAAGAAGGCAACTCACTTAGGTTACACCCTATCATAAAAGTTGCCAATCTGGCTGAGAGTTAACTTACTGACTCTGGGTTCGTCAAACCGATGGACTCCAAAGTGTGTCTGCCTTTCCCCATCCACGGCCGCGCAGTTGACAAGAAGGTGAGCAGGAGTTTCCTCCGCGCTCCCACATTTTCTGCACTAGCCCCAGGGAGAGTTCGCAGTGGCCAGTTTTCAAGATTCTTGTGAGTAATCTCAATCTGTGTCTGCTCATAAGGACTGCCATACGGAGTCTTTCCTCATTCGGTTGAAGCCCTAGGAGTTTACAGCGCCGACGAGTCCATTCCAAAAGGAGCAATGCCTAGCAGCAAGCTGGTACCTGACAAAAGTTGTAATGCTGCCATATGAGCTACCATTCGTCGGTTCTGGGCCCACAAATGGCAGCCCGCTGACGCCCCTTGCTAACGTTTCAGCTATCTCATTGCCTCTGATCCCAGAGTGACTTGGCCCATCTCAATGTAACATTTAGATGTTCCGCCAGCTGTTTTAGTTTTCCGTGGCACCCCAGTACCACCTCAGAGTCAAACCTGACAGTCTGCAAAGCTACGTCATGTCGGTCTCCGTCCCTCCAGATTCCAATGCCTGTGCCATTAAGCGTTTTCGAGGCATCGACGAACCAACGAGATAGACCCCGATTTGGTCTGCGAATATACGCTATTGCAGTTTCCCTGCTGGAGATATTTACGCTGAATCGCCCAGAGAAGCTGAAAACGGGCTAGATCTTATCTGCCTTTACGGACAGTGATACTGTCTGTTCGATGTAGTTGAAGATGCTGGTGTGGTCTCCGACTTTGCCGGAGAAGCCCTTGCATCCACTACATTTTGGACTCTTCGATTGCGACAAAGTATTTTTGTACCCCCGTCATACTCGGTTTTCGAAACGCCCCTAAACCAGCAGGTGTCTGCCTGTGTCAGTGTTTTTTCGTTGCATCTTCTCCATTTGGAAAGGAGGTAGTAAAGTATGCATCGATTATTGGTCGAGTATACATCATACCCGATGGCATTCTCGGTATGTCTTCGGAAATAACCGATTTCAGCAGCTTCTTAGTCACACACACATGAGTATGGAGCGATTGGTTCACTATGTGCCATATAAGCGAAATGCTGTTAATTTGGCATCTCTCTCTACAACAATATGTAAGGGCAATAGGTCCAGAAAAGCTTCTAATGCCAATGACGGACATGAAGACTATAGTGTTGTGAGTAGCCGAATTAAAATATTCGTTGATTCCGATAATTGAAATATTCGGATGATTTCGATTCTTAAAATTCGATTCGGAATCGGCTGATTCCGATTCGGAATCGGATGATTTCGAATCGGATTATTCTGAATCGGATTATTTCGAATTGGATGATTCTGAATCGGATTATTTCGAATCGATGATTCTGAATCGCATGATTTCGACCCAGATGATTCCAAATCTGTAAATTTTGTACAACGATTTTATATCGAATAAATCTACCGAAACTTTTGGGTAGGTGTCCATATACGTATTCGTATAAATTGTGTGATTTTGGAAATTTTCAACTTTCCGGTTTTCACTCGATCATCCGAAATTTATTATCTGGACTGACGGACGGTATTTGTTGTTCATAGACGTTGTGCACATTTAAATCACAAAATCACATTCACTCTATTGAGAGTTTACTATTTTTCTTACTTATATATTTACAAGTAAGAAAAATAGTAAACTTTTGTTGTAGATAACTTCAATAGAGATTTAGTTACGCATAAAATAAACACGAAATATGGTCCCATATTCCACCGTGCTTATTGAAATCCACTTGAAATCATCCGAAGACGTGCTATTTACACGAGTGTGTGTGGTAGAATATGGAATTGGAATATTATATATACGGCAGTCACGGGGGCAATGTAATAACATTGCCCCCATGACTGCCGTACTTGTGATCCTTTGATTGAACGTTTGTTTTGCTGTGGCTCTAGTTTGTTGCCAAGCTATTGCTCCATAGGTTATGGTTGCACCTAGCTTCAGAGATAAACACCAAGATTAATTCCACAAACAAATGGAATTAATCGAAATTTTGTTGAACATGTTCTATTGTTATGATTTAGCCTGAAGAAGACCAAACGTCACTCGAAACGTCACTGGAAAGAAAGTGAAGCTCAAAATAACCGTTTTTATCTTCGATCGTTAAGCATACCAGAATGAAATTTAAACAAGTAAGTTAATTGTTTTAAATATCAAACAAAATCGAAATCAGAATGAAATGATACATCAAGGCGCCATACTCCCCGTGAGTAAACAACAAAAATCGATGCTTTTATTTTTATAGGAGATCACATGTTGCTAGACCTTTAAGTAAGTAGCGTCACGTAATTTTATCGTTATTAACGATTGCATTTAATTTTATCGGATTCAAGTAGCTACTCATCCAAAATGATAAAACCGCTCCTTCGAATTAAAAAATGAGTTTAAGAAAATTTAGTATTATCAGTATTACATTTTTATTTCAAATTACAGCATACTACGGCAAATACGCGTAGGTTGTGCATTTCACCTTTTTTTGCTTTTGTGTATACACACGTCAATGATGGAGTCAAGTGATAGTGATAGTGAGAGTGATTTTCCAACTCATATTAATGGTATGCTAATTTTATGCTAATTATGTTTGTGACCATAGAGCGTAGACGAACTAATGCGTATTTTGTGTAGCTATACTTTGTACCCGCAGCCCACGTGCCCTGACATTTTCGGTAATTCTTGCCGAATTATCACAGTTCAAACAAAAATTCACTATGTGGCATATAATATTACCAATCAATAATTGTTTTCAACATCATCATCAATACCATAACTCATAAACTCCACTATCATTCTCTTTTCGGACAGCCCACTCTCCTCAACACATGGCAATATTTAAACACATTGCCTCGTTATCTGGCGAACTAATATATGCAATATCTAGGTATCTGATGAGGGGTGAGTTGGTAAATAAAAACTGATAAAAGATAATTTGCACAAACGGAGGTTTCTAATATTCTTGCGTATATTTGCATACACTGTATATATAAGTACAAGGTTAGAAGTATATTTTCTTTCTACATCCATCCGGTCATGTAACGTGATATCTACAAATGTTTATTTCTGAAAGATGGGAACGTTTGTTTGGAAGAACCCCCTAGGAATACGCAAATAATTGCCTTTTATCTATCCAATTTATTTATGTTGTATTTATATCATGTACTAACTTAGTAATTCCTATTACACTTGGCGTTTCGGTAGAACAAAGATTATTATATTGACATGTTATAGATCACCGAGTGGTGACTTTAATATATTTCTTGACATGCTGCAGGATGTGCTGCAGTTCATCTGCGACGAGCGCTGCTATATTGTCATTGGAGGTGATTTTAATGTTCATTTTGGGGTTGACAATTCTAGAACCACAATTCTCCGTAATGGGTAATACCGCCTATTCAATAAAACGTTTTTTTTGACCTCCATATTTCGCCATTATGACTTCTTCAGAACGTAATCTACAATATTATAACCATAATAATGAAAATATATCAATAACACTTACAATTTCAATATAACAATATACAGGGTGATTCTCAATATATGCGACAAACTTTAAGAGCTGATTCCTGAGGTTATGATCATAAAAGTGCATATGAGTATATGTCCAACACGGTTTCGTTTTAAAGTTATTGAATATTTAATAATAAATTATGAAGTATGACTAAAATGATATAATATCACAGGTAGTTCTTCTTCTAAAACTATTGTGTTGAGAGGGAATTGCTTATTTGTCATTTCAATATTTGTTAATAGTTGTCAGAGCATTCATTTAGTTTGTTGCCAGTTTCTGTTTTCTAAAATAACTTACACGAATGCTGAGATGTGCGATATGCATTTCGTTTACGGTCTTGCCAATGGAAATTCGCGTGCTGCTAGACGTCTTTATGAAGAACGATACCCGAACCGTATCATCCCGCATCATTCAATATTTGCCCGTCCTCACCAACGTCTTAGTGAAACGGGAAATTTAAAAAAACGGACAACTGATAACGGGCACGCATCTACAGTGAGAACTTCACAAGTTGAAGAAATGGTATTAAATGAAATTGAGGAACCTCCTACTACAAGCACCAGAAAAAATGTGTTTGTTTTAAGCATTAGTCAGGCCACGGTTTGAGAATATTGAAAGATCAACTGTTGTATCCATATCACATTCAATGGGTGCAGACACTTTTGCCGGCAGATTTTCTGCAAAGAGCGGCTTTTTGTCAATGGATGCAACACAAAATCGCACAAAATCCTGACTATTTGGCTCAAATATCATTCCTTCCACCTTCACCGACGAGGCTATTTTCTCTAGAAAAGCGATTATTAATTTTCATAATAATCACATATGGGCCGCAGAAAATCCGCACGAACTAGTGAATGCCCGTCATCATTCTCAATTGTTGGAGATCACTTGATGGGTCCACATTTGTAGCGATGCGGTTAAATGGCGAGGTATACCGCAATTTTCTTGAAGAGGAGCTACCACTACTGCTGGAAGAAGTTCCGTTGCAATTAAGATTACAAATGTATTTTATGCATGACGGTGCTCCAGGGCATTTTAGTTTAGTTGCTCGCGAGTTTTTGGACAATACGTATCCAGATCGGTGGATAGGACGGGGAGGTCCACAACCGTGGCCTCCTCGGTCTCCAGATTTAAATTCTTTGGACTTTTTTTTCTGTGGGTCACCTTAAATCATTAGTTTATACGACCACCATTGAAAATGTCGATGAACTGAGAAATCGTATTATTGCAGCTTTTCAAACAATTCGAAATACCCCTGGTATTTTAGAACGGACTCGCCAGTCAATACGACGGAGGATAGAAACGTGTATTCCAGTTGGGGGCGGTCATTTTCAACAGTTAGTATAAGTTAATTTTGTTTTACTAATTATTTTGCTAATTTATAATAAAAACATTAATTATGTTAACTATTAAACACTTTAGAACTAAGCGATTTTGGACATATGTTCTTATGAACTTTTATGATCAAAATAACCCCAGGAATCAACGCTTAAAAATTGTCGCATATATTGAGAATCACCCTGTATATTAAAATTATTTTAATTTAGAAGTGTTGAATAGTCAAAAAAACTTTTTGTCAGTATTATTGTAATATTTTATTGTGATATTTATCTAGTAATGTTATTGACAGAAAGTTTTTTGGCTATTCAACATTTCTAAATTAAAATAATTTAATTTATATTGTTATATTGAAATTGTAAGTGTTATACTTTCGTTATTATTGTTTCATATCCTGTTATAGTGTTGTAGATTATCTCCTGAGGTTATTAATAAATGACGAAATATTGAAGTCATGAAAAACTAATTTTATTGTATAGACCTTCACCATTACCTTTATAATCTATCTAAACGTAATCCAATGCACCTGCGAATCGGATTAAACTAAACTAACAAACTACAAAAAGTGAAATATATTATTTATATAGGAAACAACAAAAAGTTATTGTCAGTACTGCTTTTCATTTGGGTAGAAATTTTGTGGAATTTGATTAGAAAACGTCGGTAGATTTCGGGAAAAATCGTTAGGTTTGGAAAATTAAGGCAAAATTATTTCAGAAAAAAATTATTGATTAAGAATTAAGAAATCAATAAATATTTTTTTTATTAAAAAACAAATGCAAAAAGTAAAACGAAATAATGAGTAAAATAATGGGTTTTAAGACGCAATACGTCATACAAATAATTCATGTTAAATGTTAAAACTGAATTATCTTTATGTTGGTGTAGAATTTCCAACAATAAACATGTTGTGCCCATAGTTTAGTTTAAATAAGTGTAATTATCAATTATTTAATCAATTTATTTAATAGTATTCAATTCACAAATAGCAGATTATTCAAAGGACATGCATGAAAACTCAACCCAACTTCACCCACAAAATAATAAGTGACCTACCAAACTAAGCTTGAGAACTACTGATAAAGAGCGCTAATACTTAGGCGATCAGCACGTTTTCGATAAATACGAAAAGTAACCGCCACATTTCTTGCGTTCTTGCATCGGAGGTGTTTATATAATGGTACATATCAATACATATTGAATGTATACATCCCAACGAAAATGAACAAATTCCTTTAAAATCGGTACATCAGGATGATTTTTAAAATTTCAACACCGTTACTGCAGCACCCTTCACGTGATGCGCCCCCCTGCAACGCTTACCTCGCTTACCGCCTAGCGCCGCCACTGGTGTTTGTTAACTTTGATGGTGTGAGCTGTAGAGTTGTACCATGCGTTGTTTCTGATCACAATTACCTTGCTATTTCGAATAATTTACAAATATATTGTAATGATACTCTTCTCTCTCTCTCTCTCAGGGTGTATTTAATTTTGTGAATCCGGTTGTCTAAAACATGCGTTTGATTCCACAGTTATCAAAGCCAAAATGTTAAAATAATAATAATAAAAAAAATTAATTAATGTAGAATATTTATAATTTATATAATTTATACTATTTCATTTACAAATTCTTGACAAAACCCTATTTCAATCACTACTAGCTCGAATTATTTTATATATGGTGTGTGTATGTAAATAGATAAATTTTGCAATCAATAAAAAATAAATATTAAAGTCCGACCTTAAATCAAATCTTCTTTAACAGCTCCTCTTCAATTTTTTACACCTTAACTTTAAACCAACCTTCAAATAGTATCGCTTGAAACAATTCTTCTATATCTTTTTCTTTAACAGCTTCTCTTCAATTTTTGTACCTTAGCTTTAAACCAACCTTTGAATAGTATTTCCTGGGACCATAATAATATCAACTTGCGTTTAATATTTCTTTATATTCTATATTCTTAATTTTAGAACTTTTACTTTATCTTTCCAATCAATCAATAATTTTTCCGTAACTAATCAATAATAAAATCACTTTTTATTTATCATCATGTGCACCAGAACACACATATACAATGAATTGCACATAGCCTCCCAAACATCATATTTTACCTTGACAATTTTAAATGACTTTGAAATTTTGAAATATCAACATTTGTAAAGTGTTATATGTTTTGTTTGTATTAAATTAAACATTAATTTCATTTATAAAATAATATAAATTATATATTTTAAGTTTATGCAATAACTGAAATCATATAATAAGTAACTAGATAATGAATTCCAAATCTAATATTACATTACATTACAATATATTCAAGATCAATTTGTAACAAAAAAACAAGTAGGCAGTTTTCGGGAAAAAATATTGGGAATTTTGCTAATGTTCTTTCTAATGCAGAATGGCCTGATTACGATGATACTGATGTATTTGATCACTTTTATTGTCTTTTTTTTGTCGCACTTCCATACACATTTCCCTGTAAAAAACATTAAAATCTCAAATAATAAAAAGAATGAGTGAGTTACCAATGAGGTAAAAAGCTCTAGTAATAATCTCCGCAATCTTTTCACATTACAGTTAAAATATCCGGAACTGAAATTTTTTTATCAGGAAGCTAAGAAGTCGCACACCTCACTAATTAAGCGTACAAAATTATTATTCTACTCACACAGATTGTCCAATTCTACAAATCGAACTCGTGAAGCATGGTCTATAATATTCGACTTGACTGGTAGGACGACCCTACGTTCAAATATTGCCTTGATGGTTGACGATGTCTCTGTAGAGGACCCTCTATTAGTTGCTGACAAGTTCAATGAGTTTTTTTGTAAATGAACCCCATAATATTGCCAGTAATTTTTCAATGTCCTCTATTAGTAACGCAAAATTTAGTATTAAACACAATTTCGGTCCTCACCACGATGGCGCTAGCATGTGTGCCCTGCTATTCTCTGGTGAAGAAATGTTGCAAATATTTGGTAAGTTGAAAAATAAGAGTAGTTCTGGTTTTGATGATGTACCATGCTGGCAGTTGAAGAGGGTGGGCACCGCGTCTAACTCGGCCTTTGACGCAGCTTGTTAACTTGTCGTTCCGTGAAGGTCTTTTTCCAAGTGCTCTAAAAGTTTCAGTTGTGCATCCAGTGTTCAAAAAGGGAGAGAAGACTAATATCGCAAATTATCGGCCAATTTCTGTAGCTTCAAGCTTTTCCAAAATATTTGAATACGCAATGTTATCACGATTATTGGAATATTTAAATAAGAATAATATCATATCTAATTGCCAGCATGGTTTTCGCGCTACTATCTCTGCGGTGCACTTCTTTCGTCGAGGATGTTACTCGTGCTTTGGATAGAGGTCAGTGCACGGCTGAGGTTTACTGTGACCTGAGTCGGGCTTTTGACTGTGTTGATCACGGTTTGCTGTTTGAGAAGTTGGAGTATTACGGTATACGTGGTGTTGTATCGGAGTGGTTTGTTTCGTTTCTCTCCGGTAGACAGCAATTTGTAAAAATTTCATTTACATCATCAAATCATCATGTCAAAAAATGTTCTTTTTTTACACCTACCTGTAACCATAGGAATTGCCTAAGGATCTGTTTTGGGGCCTATTTTGTTTATTATTTTTATTAATGACATTGTTAACTTTATCAAATTTTCCTTATTTTTGTAGGTGTAGTGTTTCTGGCCCAGAAACGAATTATTAGATGCATTGTCTAGATTAGGACATCTGAATCATGCCGCCCTTATTTTATTAAATACAAAATTCTCACGTTTCCTTGCATTTATGTTTATGATCTTTTACATTATATATTCGACAACAAAAATAACTTCATAAAAAACGTGGGTGTGCATCCCTATAATACAAGTGGTAAAGGTAATTTTCGTTTGAATTTAAATAGTTTAAATATTACTAAACTATCTCCCTGGTCAATTGGTATGAAGCTTTTCAATCTATTACCACAACACCTTAAAAATTGTTCTAGAAATTTCAAGAAGGAATCGGAATATATACTCGCAGCTAACGTATTTTATTCCGACTTACGTACACTTCTTCCAGGAAAAATCGGGACACCAGCAATCGAGAATTTTAAAATTTCTTGGGTGTAAATGCAGCTTTAAACAGAAATACAAATGAATGGAGAGAAAAACGTTTATACATTGAATAAAGACATTGCAGTTTCGGTGGCGATGTTTCCTTTAAAAATAGGCAATACAGAAATACCTATGCAAAAAAAAAAATACATAACAACAAAAAGACCTCTTGAATAGACGGCTTCAGCTAGAAATATAATATATGTATTTAACTTGTTTGATGTTCTGTAGAGATAATTCTTTTTTAAGAAAACATGCTGATGGAATTTTTAAAATTATATTACTTGTTAGTGGTGCTTTGATATTATTCACTTAGTTCAATTTAGGCTCGCAAGTATAACTTTAGCAATAGACAATATATCAATCAGCCTCCATAGTTTTCGGAAAGTGTGATTTTCATAGATTTATTGACTACACAATTATTGATGTATTAACTATTATTGTTGGTTAATATTCTTAAATATTGCATTATTATAAAGGTTTTATGTATTAAAAAATTGTTAAAAATGGTTTTAAGGTTATTTATAAAATTCTTAAAGCAATTAAGTTCGCAAAGAAATTATTTATTTTATTAACCTTGCGTTTATTGTACATTTAAAAAATATATTTTACCTATGGTCTGTGTAATCCAATGTCGTTCTATTTTCTTGAAACATGGCCAACACTTGGTCTGTTTACGAACTGACTTTATATAGCACAGGTTTATTAACAATTATTTACAACATTATTGCATTTACATACATAACAAACATCGTAAGAAAGTATATTGTTCGTCAATCTCAGTTAGTGCTAAAATATTTGTTTTTGAATTTGATTCATTTCTACTGTCTGGACCTGTGCTACAGACCAAAAGTGTTTTAATAAAATAGAATAAAGATATTGAATTACACATAATAAAAAAAAAATAATTTCTTTGCGAACATAATTGCTTTAAAGTTTTCTTTAAAGTAATACAATATTTAAGAATACTAAACAATAATAATAAGTAATGCATCAATAACAGGGTAAACATAAATCTGTGAAAATCACATTGTCCCTAAAGTCAGGAAGCTGATTGACATATTGTGTATTGTTGAAGTAAACAACTAATATTAAAGTAGCACTAACAAGTAATATAATTTTAAAATCCCATAACCATATGTTTTCTTAAAAAAGACTTATCTCTGTATAACATCAAACAAGTTATACATATACTATATTTCTAAATGCAGCCGTCTATTCAAGAGGCCTTTTTGTTGTTATGTTTTTATTTTTTTGCATGAATATTTCCGTATTCGGCATTTCTAAAGGAAACGCCGCCGCCGAAAGTCCAATGTGTTTATTTTATATATAAACCTTTTTCTCTCTATACATTTATATTTGTTTAAATTTTTAATGTTTACCTGTGATCGCTATAACACACACAAAAAAGTGATTTATGGCGTTGATAAGTGAATATATCCTTTGAAAGCTGAATTTACACCCAAGAAATTTTAAAATTGACGATTACTGGTGTCCCGATTTTTCCTGCGAGAAGTGTACATGTATATGTATGTATATATATATATTATTATTTTATGTAACATTGACACATACCCCTATCGTCATGATCTATGGTTGAATAAAATCTACTACTACTACTACATATAATAATTACATTACATTCCTATTACATATAAGCTTTTCGATGTACATTTCTCTGACCACCGGCTCATAATTATCCATAATTATATATGAATATCTAAATAATTTGTCTTCTACCAGGACTGGTTCTTATAGACAAAATTTTGGATTTGATAACAAACTAACCTTTTAGAGGTATTTGGAAAATGAATCTTGGAACGATATTTATGACTACGCAGGCCAAATTGGACGCATTTAGGTCTATTTTAAGTTACTATTATAATATTTCTTTTCCTTGGTGTTATTGTAAAACAAATAGTACCTCTAGCTTATGTATTACACCACCAGTGCTCGAATCTAATCTCAAAGTTGAAAGATCTATTTGCATTACAAAAACAATACCCAATTTTAACTGCGATATACAAACAAAATCGGAAAGATCATAAAGATTTAGTAAGATTATCGAAACAGAACCATTACAATAGACTTATTATGCAATCCGATAATAAAATTAAATTAACATGGACTATTATCAACAACTTAACAAACAGAAACCTAAATAAAGGGGATATGTCCCTAATTCCTGATAACGACGAGATAATTACCTCTCCGAACAAAATTTTTAATACTTTCAATGATTTCTCTCATGATTTACCACAACGCCTGAGCAAGAATATTAACAACATTCCCCTTGAAGAAAAGCATCTACAATCTAATCAATATTCTTTGTTTTTATTTCCCTTCATAGAAACTGAAACAATATCATTATTTAATAAATTAAATGGTAAAAGCTCTCCCGGGTCGGATGATATACGCAGCGACATTCTGAAAGACGCTAAGTGTTCGCTTGCTACTCCCATAACAGATTTAATCAATTGTTCTTTTGCTACTGGCATTTCCCCATCGTGCCTTAAAATCTCAAAAATTATACCACTTCACAAAAAAGATAACTGTAGTAATATGGCTAATTACAGACCAATTTCTTTAACTTCCTCCATTGGAAAAATTTAGAGTATGCAATGCTAACACGACTGCTTCCTTTTTTTAGAAAAAAACACCAGATTATTTCTGAATGTCAACACGATTTCAAATCCGAAAAAAATCAACTATCACAGCCATTTCAGTTATTTATAATACTTTTGCTGCTGATGTAGAGAACAAGCAGATACCACTTGGGGTATTCTGTGATCTAAGCAAGGCTTTTGACTGCGGTAATCATAATTTGCTAATGTACAAACCAGAATTGATAGAGATTAGAGGTATTACGCTTGATTGGTTTCGCTCCTATTTATCAAACAGGTTTCAATTTGTAGAAATAAGGACAACGGAAGATAAAAGAAAACAAATATTCCATTCTATATAGATGAGCCGCTTTGCAGGACCACCGGATTGGCGCGTTTCATTGTATTGACGATATTATGCAATACAAGAATAAAGAAAAATATTAAACAAGATACGATATTTTTCCGTAAAATTTAAGAAAATCGGTGATTTACACTTGTTATCTCCCTTAATGTTCTACACTTTGCTGAACGGCATAGGTATATAATTGATAATTATTGCATAGAAGTAAAGTGCTGCTTAGAATATACAGAGGTAGGCACCAATACAAAAATTATATTAATTCTGCATAACTACAAAATTAGAAACAAAACTATTTCACCGACGATATTATATAAAAAAATACATTGTGGTTTTGATATCGAAAGAAATAATTTTGTGTAAATCCAAGCAATATGATGCAAATCTAATGTTTACTTTCATCTCATGTATTTGCACGCCGCGATAATCGTATTTCTCGGAAAATAAATATTGGAAAAATATTGTACGTCCATATCATTATGTTAGAGTTGAAAGATTGTTTTATCTCTCGTAATAAAGTTTCATGAGATCAAACATCGCTATTTCAAGTATTTTAAATGACGATTCTAGTAAGATATAGTTTGTAATTTCTGCTAAGCTCTCTCTCTCTCTTTGTGTTGTGTTTCATTTTTATGTGCGCTCAGACAAAAAATGATTCGATTAGGTATTTATCAGGTCCACTGAAAAATAAACGGATAAATGCACAAATTTTTCTCAAAAATCGGCTCATTTCAAATAAATTAAAGAACTGCATTTTGATTGAAAGGGTAACTATAGGTACACATTTAACATTTAAACTTAAACTTTTAAAATATTACATTTCAGTAAAAATCTTATTTGCCAAAACTATAAAACAGCATTCATAGTGGTTGCAAATATTCCACTATTATAATTTTAACGTTTCAATTAAGCTATATTTTCCACAAAAAATACATACATCACCTTACATCATTGGTTAAACAAGGAAACCCAAGTGTTACTGATAAGTACTAGTTATCGGATAAAATTTGAAGTATATAAACCAAATTTAAATCTATTAGAAAGTTAATAAAATGATATGCATTTCATATTCATACGCCCAATAAAATTATTTCTAGTTTTTAGAGGTAGTCAGGGGTAAGAAGGAACAAAATCCATTGATAGCCGTAAATGATGACTCTTGCGAATTCCTTGTGAATGCATTTTACCTTCTTCTATTTAACGATTCAACATCCTTCTGGCAAACAGATGGAGCTTTATCAAGCGGTGATACAAAAACTGATTATTGCAGTTTGGTAGCCCCGCAAAAAGGGAATTTATTAATGTATTCGTTTATTTTTCTCTTTTATAATAACGATATAAATTACAATAATCCAAAAATCGTGGAAATTTTGCTGGAAAAGTTGCTTTCATTCTTTAAACATGAGCCTACACCAGAATGGTAAGCGGCGATTTACAACACTTAATAATTATTAATTCCGGACAATTGTTTCGGGAACACGTGGATGCCTATTATCAACCGAGGCCGACTGAATTCAGTAAAAATTTAAAAAAAAAGACCTATCACCTCACCATGCACCGCTATCTCCCTCTAAAAGCATATTTACAAATGCTTTTTCAATGCTTAAATTAGAAGAGAAATTTAATATTATTGACTTCACTAACAAAATCTAATGAATTCGCTACTTGAACATTATTTACTTTAATAGGTAAATTACCATTTTATTTCATTTATCCCCTTTTCTGAGATGCCTTGCATTTCTATTATTGCTTTTCGTTTCCACATCGTTAAAATTTTGGTAATTTTGATATTACATGCATTTCTAAGAGCCGTTTTACACTTACGATAATTTTTACATAAATTATAACAAAAATTATGCCGAAAATTTTGGTTAGAATTTTTTTTAAATTTTGTCGCGACACTTTCATGACGTTTTACACAGGAAGAAATTTAAATGTAAACTTTCACGATATTTGTTGCCATAAGCAGGCGCATATATTTGTTAAAATAAATTGCTGTTTGATTATGGTCATCATAGAAATCCTAACATAAATAGCGGTTAACCGAGAAACCAGCAAAATATGGATCGTAATTGTTTAGATTTAGGTTTACTTCCATTTGTACTTTTAAGTTGTTATACAATATATTTCGCATATAAAACAATACGAAGGAAGAGAACGAAAAGATCATGTTTTGGAGCAGGAAATGGCTATTAAACCGGGAAGGACGAGAAATACTTGCTCTATGCATGAATTGCACAGTGAACATCCCTGTGCTTACCCAAGAATAAGATATCATTATGTAAAGCGTTAGAAATTAGAGGTAGAATTGTGTGCGCTATATCTTAAGATAACTTGACATTCAAATGAAAACAATTCCCACAAATGGTGTGATATCCAAAGACGAAACATTGAAAGAATAGATCGAAAATTTCAATTAAAAATGAACAATGTGAACAAGAAATTCCGCGTGGTTTATTCCATGAAGAATAACAAGAATATTATATAATCTTTGGAAAACGCATCTCTAGCTTGTAATCAATCTTCAGAATCGTTTACTAATTCTGAAATAGCTCTCTTAAATAAAGCACTTAAACACTTCGAACGTACCAGTTACCAATATAAAAACTGCGTAACTATCTGTACTATCTTTTAAGCAACGCGAAAGATAAACTTCATCTCAGTCATCTCAACGAAAGATATTTACAAAATCAGTTGTGGGTGTGATAAAATTTATATTGGGCAAGCAAAGCGTACGATCGGAACTAGCTTTAAGGAACACATAGCAAGTTATTACTATGGGAGACTTGAATCATTCAGCGTTGCCCAACATATAAACGATATCGGATATAAAATCACTGAAAGAATTGGATACATACGAAACCATATATGTATATGAAAGAAAAAAAACATTCAAATAACTTATCGATTCGGGAAGTGCCCCCTCTTCACCATTCAATTTTCATAGGTTTATAGGAGTACAATGGTTCACATTTGTGGCTAATTCTTGGTATTTCGAAAGGTCAAGTAGGTATAGAAAAAGCGCTTGTAAATAGTAAATATTCCTTTTTCAAGGGAGATACCGGTACACGTTTAGGTAATGGGTCTTTAGCTAACAAATAATCATCTTCCGAGATGTTCAAAAGAATATGAAAGAATTAATGAAAATAAGAAAATATATCTTAAAATAGAGAGAATTGCACACCAGTTTTCGTAGTTGATATAAAAAGTTCTTATTATAATAATACCAGTAGCGACTATCGAGAAGCAAGTTTCTGGAAATCTTACTTCAATGCATATCTGCATGTATGCAGATACTTTAAGTTTAAGTTAGCTACTTCGAGTTTACGCTACACTGAGAAACCACTGTGGTAGTTCCCTTATTCCCGGATGTGCGTGTCACAATAAACAAGCAGTCATAGATGCCGTACCTCTTCCGCCGTATCCATCTGTGCGTTCCCACGAAGCATCTGCATGCTTTGTAACCCTCGGTGCCTCTTGTATATACCTACAGCTGAACGAATAAAGCCACCTTTTGGAGGCGATCCTAAGGTTTTTTTTTTTCAAGGAGATACATTAAAAAACTTGGTTATTATTAGAGATTATTTAAACAGCCAAAGTTCATGGATCATTATTAGTAATTGCGTTCGCATTTCGTTCGTGTTCTGGCTTGTATGATGTAGCCAATCGTGACAACCTCTCGAAATAGTTTTTCATAATCGAAAACGTGTTGTTCGAACAGCGGCGCAATTTCGAGAGAGGATCGAGTTCATATCGCGCAAAATCGACTTGTTCTGGTGAATACAGATAGAAGTATACGATATACGTATATAGTACAATACACGTGGCCGAAGAATTATTATTCCGCTCCCACGAATATAAGACGTCACAGTTCCAACGCGTAGATCCTTCTAAAAAACGTTACCTTGCAAAATCGTCTAGTAAACGAAGCGGCGGTGCGCATCAAAGTGTTTCAGTCAAAAATATTTCAAGATAGCGCCGTTGTTAACGATAGTATTTCCGAACCAGCGTCATGCCGTGTTTACAATGACCCAGGTAAATAGATTTTGGAATTATATAGTACCGCCATTCCTTCTACAACGTTTATCTATATACAATATGTGTCTAAAAATATTTTTAAAGCTATTAAGATGAATTGCAATATTTATGTAATGGGCTATATCAAAAACATGTTTGTTATGTGTTTTGTACTTAAATTCTATTTTTGTATTCATCGATCTATCAATTACAGTGTGACTACAATTAGATATACGGTGCGTTCGAAAACTTTGATAATGCAGAAAATGTATAATACCTCGTTATTATACAGTTAGAGCAAAAACCATCTTTTCTGCGAACGGAAGTGCGCCTTAAAGATGCGTATTCACTTGAACAAATTTGCGGGCACAAACGATTTACGCGCAAAAATGCTCAAGTATATTATACGCAGCGAAGTAGTGTGTGAGCAAATATTTTGGGGCATAAATATAAGTTCAAAAAGTTTCTTGAACAAACATATGTACGCGTAAATTATTTGCGCACAGATTTGCGCGCAAAATTGCTCAAATGAATACGCACTTTTATGCATATAACTATGTACACTGCCCTACAAAATTAATGTCGTCCTCCACAGCGAATGTGCGTTATCTACTTTTTATAATTGCCAAGTGTTTTACACGTAGGTACCCCAATAAACCTCCTACCTGCATAAGCCCATGGCAGCCGAACGCGCGACTATTCAAATAATGAGCAGTTTTGTTAGTCACTGCGCTATAGGCATACATTAATTTTGTCGGGCAGTGTACATAATTGTTTATAGTTATAGAATGGTTCCTGTGGTATTTTTGAATTTCAAAATTCAAAGTTAGAAATACTTACCTTTTAAAAATGAACTTTTTGCGCCTCAGTTTAAAAACATTGATTTTGCATTACTTTAGATCGTGCAATAACATAGGTACAGCGACGAGCACTTAAATCGACACCGCTATAGAATTTAATAGCCCTTTCTAGCATAGCAATACAGAAGGAAGACGTCGTAAACTTATATGTATGGAATACAAAATTGGTCAATTTATACCTGCGATGCGTAATAGTATATTTTAAACCAAGGGAAGAAAGTGCTCTATTGTAGGCCACGGGCAAATATTGCAAACCTCGCCTTCGGCTCGTTTTGTAATTACCCAGGGCCTGCAATAGCACTTTCCTCACGTGGTTTGAATACTGTTTTTCTCCCAGCCAGTCCAATTTTAACTAAATGTCTAAAAATAATAAAGACACCTGTGAGTGACATAATAAATAGTAGACTTAATCTGTCAAACATTTTTGGAGAACTGTCAAGTTAGCGTCGTTTTAAAAGTGTTTAATAACAGTTTAATTGAAATTTACCTAATAATTTAGCAATTGTCTCATAAATAGGCTCAGACCGGGTCGAATGTACTAATGTCATCTGTCAATAGTGTCACACATATTATAAGATGTACAGCTTCATCATGTCAATCTTACTAGGGAGGAAAAGTACAACTTTCCTCCCTAGGGAGGAAAAGCATAACAACTCAAATGAGGGAGGAATGCTCTTTGCTGTATTTTTTTTATTATTATGACCAAACTTTGAGTTAAACCAAAGCAATTTCTCGGGTTCTATAAAGAAATTTATGGCTTTAAATGAAAGACAATTTTTTACTTAATAAACAACGTTTCAACAATTTACTGCCTTTTTCAAGTTTCAAGAATTGATGAAAACAGTTACCAGTATGTAGATGACTTCCATTTACTATTTTTACAACATAATGTTACCAGTTAGTGATTGTAAATTTACCGATTTTTTCATTTGCCGGTAATTCGGTGAATGAAAATGAAAATACCGGTTTACCGGTAAATTACCGGTAATTTTTTTTTCATGTGTGACATTAATGGGGATTCCCCAAGGAAATAGGGTTAGAAGTAACTAGAATAATTCATTTTTACATAATTTTAAGGCGGAATATTAGAATTTTGTAATAAATATTTGTATTTCATTATTTTAAACAGTTCTAAGGAGTAAAACAAAATATTTAAGGTTCAAATTTTGCATTAATGTTCTCTCATAATGTGGTGTGTTCAAAATTGTTATTAATTTAAATACGTGAAATGTTGTTCTTATATATCATGTGAAAAAAATCACATACAATATTTATATATTACATTGTACTAAATTATTATTATTTTTAAATATTTAAAAATGAGATATATACTTACTCTTTAATAAAAACAATTTTAAACTTTTAAAAATCTTAAAAAACTCCAGAGCACAAATCACATATGCTAACTCAACTTCTTTCGAGAGATAAATAAAATCCACACAAAAAAACCATAAAATGAGAGCGGTGTTTTGCTTCCTACCGTCCTAGCAACAAATGAACATTAATCTCGCTTTTCTTTGCGTTGCTTTTCGGTATCCATCTTGTTTCCATTCTTATTTTTTTTTAATTTCTACACGACCTTTTTTTCAATTTTTTGCGTTTTTTGTTAAGAATTTTTTGATTCCTGCTCTTTCTGACTAACTCGGTGGAATGGAGGTTATACGTTTCTATTCCAAAGTTTTTGTCAGTTTCTTTTCTATATTCTCTATTCTAGGGCATTACAGCGGTTCTCAATCTCAAGAAAGTTTAAATTAAAATTAAACAAAAAACATCTCCCATAAAATTAATAAGTGGGTATATTGTTACTTGGACTTACCTGTTTTTTTTTATTTTCATTGTCCCTTTAGACATTTAAATACATATCTATAAACACAATATTTCGTAAATAAAAAATTCTGGTATGGATTTTTCATTTACCGAATTACCGGTAATTTTATTGTAATTTATCGGTAAATTTACCGAACGTTTTTTGGTCAATTTACCGGTATACAATCCTTATTACCAGTCAATACATAAAACAAGTTGTTCCAATAACAATGAAAATGATTCCTTTAATATTACTATAAGGTTAATACGTTTTTTTCTATTCAACTAAAAGTGCGGTTAGGTAGACAAATTTAAATTTACACACTACTACAAAATTACGTTTTGAGTTGCAGAAATTGCAGAATATCAGTACGATCACATCTATTTGTTAGCAATTTTCTCCCTATATAGCACAGCAAATACGTTAAATACTTATATGTATTACAAAAATTGTTCCATAGATGACGTTTCTCTTATTTCATTCAAATAACAGAACATATTTAGCACAACTAGGGTGATAAGTACGTTCATACCATATTAATCTTGTATATTTACCAGATAAACGTCTAATAGGAGCTGTCATCGTTGAAAAGGCGACATCCTTTAATCGTATACTACAGCGGCGGAGTGATCTTCGCGATCAACCCCCAATATACGGAACAAACAGTTAGCGGGTTTACAATATCGATCGCATATCTCCCTCAAATAAGTACGTTGTTAAAACAAGATTAACGATTATAGTTCGTTCAATTAACTATTTATTTAAGTGGAATATTCGAAATACGTGTACCGTAAAGAATTAATAGCGTTGTTGAAGGAAAGGGTGGGTGGAACATTAAATATTAACAATTAGTTAGTTATAATGTAAATTGTTCTCTCTGGGTTGGTATATTATAAAATAAACGTGCTCACTACATAAGTAAAACTTTTCTTTGAAATTAATGCTAATATAAATAAACGAGTAGTGAATACTTTCTTATGCACACCACTGTATACCTAACGCTCTAATACATAAGGAAAATGCTTTGTTTTCTTATACAAGTGATTTCGTTGTATAAAGCGTTGTAAAAAAGCTATCTGAAATTTCAGTTTTAAAATTTCACAATGCAGATTTAAAAAAAACGATAAACGATATAAATATCGATCCTCAATATATTCTTGCGGGGATTTTTTTTTGAAATTAAGATTTTAGGAAACCGTGCTAAAATTAGTGCGGGTTCGGCAAATAATATTCTGCTAAGGTGATGGTAGCACCTGCTTCTTGGACCATCACATGCGTATAACCCGGTATATGTGTTTGTACAAACCTATTTATGAACCAATGAAATGATATTATATTATAAACAAGGAAAGCGATCCTGTTAAAATGAGTAAGGTATACACATACATGAGGATGACGGTTTTGGTAATACTAACGCATTTGACCTTTACACGTGTCTGTAGATATTCATTGTGCATTCTTACTTTTTCAATATCTAACAAATCGCCAATTTAATCTAAGTAATACCAAAGTAATAATAAACTAAATAGTTTCCATATATGTAATTATTATTATTTACTAAATCTCGAATGCCCTGTAACGAAGACAAATCTACATGATGATTGAGATATTTAAATCAAAGATAATTGATATTTTTTTTCAATGATACAAATGGATACAAGTAAAAGTATAATTAACAAATATTTCTTTATGATCCTTAACTTCACCAAATGCACACATAATACATGTAATGTAAAAAGAAATACAAATTTCTGTACCTTTATATAGTTGCAAACTTGTGGTTGAAAGTGAAAAAGCAACGATTATTATACAAATATATACAATTTAGTTTTGATCAAGAATACCAGAGTCCGGAGTAACTTTAACACATTGTTTTCATACAGTAGGCACCCTATCAACAAAGCTTCTGACTTTAGATCTAAGCAAAATATTAGCCATATAATCCTTTTACCTAGATTCTTCTTAGATACTTTTAACAGGAAGTGAGGGTTTTATTTAATCTTTTCTCGCCACTCAAAGTAACTTTAAGACAGTCAATTATTCGGAGAAATGACTTGAAATATACAAAAACATTACTAAGATTTCTTAGGATAAATTCATCAAAAATAAACATTTTTTTAAAAATTTCCAACACACGTCAAATTCTTATTTATATTATTCCGCTATAACTTCTGAGTATTATATGTTGATTCGTGCATGTTTAATGACGCCATTGTTTTTTTTTGCATCAAATCTCACCTTATTTTAATGCATCATCTAGTAAATGACAATATAAATATTTTGAGAACTTACATAAGCATATATTTTTGGATAAATTATACTCTGATATAGCTTTATAATTGGAACATATATGAGTAAAGTAAAGTTTTCTAGAACAAAATTGCATACCGTCAAGTTTATGTTTATTTTTATTTTAGCCCATCTAAGAGTGATTACTTCATTGTTCTTTTGTAAATGGCATATTCTTTCCCGTCAAAGTGTTTTATTGAATCCAATATAAGTTCCTTATTGTCCTCTCTAATTGTTGAAATAACAGTACAAATAAAACAAACGGCTGTAACGCATCAGTCGCGTTCAGAATGATCCGGAGATAAGTCGGTTAAAAACTAATGTCAATCAACAAATTTTAAGAATTTATCCTAGCAGAAATTAAATTGCAATATTTGGTTTCATTGAAACTTTTCAACTTAAAGAACTATTAATTAATTCACGCTGTACTAAGAAATATCTAATTGGTAAGTGATCTATACAAATCGAAAAAATTAAACAAAACACGAACAAATTACCTAAGATTTCTTTCAACAAATTAACATAGTGCACAAATGTCTTTGGTAAATATAGAAAAACTTTTGCAGCAACGTTTCTTCCACAGAATTTATTTCTTCTCCTTAGATACAAACTCAATAAACTTTTACCGCCATCTTGTATTATGCGGTATCGATTTCTAGCTTTATGCAAGTTTTATGTGTGTACCTACAAACTTTCACTGTGAAGTAGAACGATGCATCTCGTTTTCCGTGTACTTATAAGTATGTCTATATACATCGACAATCTTAAAATAATCAATCCACACATCTTTCCACTTACTTTTTACATAAATCGGTCCAATTTTGAAAACAAATTAAGATCTTTGTTAAAGGCAAACGACTTTTCTATTATAGTAAAATTACGTCATTCTTTTCGAATAAATTTAAATATTACAAGACATACTGTTTTATTTATTACAGTTATGTATGTACCATATATACTTATATAAAAGTGAAAAATACACATACACACGTATATTCTGGAATTCTGGATTATATCAAATTAATTTTACCACATGGTTTAGGTATAATAAACCTGCCATATGTATTAACACGCAAAAAGTGTGCAAGCCTTAATTCTGACAATTTGGTTAATTAAAACTCGCAAGGTCATTTATTTAATACTACCTACTGTGATATAGCTTTGTCTTTTTTTTTTTCATGTATATATACATATATCCGTCCTTTTCCAGTGACACAAGATTTTTATGGACTGTTCCTAGAAATACATACTTTTTACCTAAATTTTATTTATTAAACGGTATATTTGGACAAATTGCAGGAAAATTACTAGTGTGGGTTTTATTGGCGATATGTTTGCTTCCATAAACATGTATTTACCAATGAGATTAATCAGGTTTGTTCCAATCAACCATCATTATCACTACGTTGCAACGCGATTATGAATTATATGATTGGTGTGTTTAAACAAAATTGAGAAAGCTTATTGGTCAAACATTATCTGTATTTAATAAAAATGCCAAACATATGTCAATATATATGATATTCAAAAAAAAAAATAAGTAAAAAATTCGAAAGTTAAGAGTATCAACAGTATACGAAACGCGAGTTAACATTAACATGCGGTCCAGATATTTCCATTGATTATTTTGTATGACTGTACCGTACTGTATACCGATTGTATACCAAATATTCTAGGAAAAGAACTTTGGATATTGTATTTATATATTTACATTAGTAATTCAATCAACACAAATTATCGTTATCCATCAGTAGTTACCATCTATATTTACAATTTAGTAATATGCAGAGCAATAAATATAAATGCGAGTATTTATATAGTTGCCTAAGGTAGGTAAATACATACCTTGTATATTATTTCATTATTTGTTTATAGGGATTAGGGTTATTTTAAAAATACCCATCAAGTCCCTCAATGGTTCTTTTTCAGACAAAACACAAATTTCAGTACCATAAGTACACATTATGCATGCTACGCTGATTCAAGTTTCAAATCGCCTTTTATTATTTATTTGCCGACGATTTTTTTATAAAAATGAAGATTGTTCCAAGAGAGAGACCATCTTAACTCGGCTTTTGTTCAAGTTCGGTTATAATAGGGCAAAAATTATACCTGTTTGTTTACAATTGCAGTTTATTATGAATAAAATGAGTGGGTGTTTGGGCGCCTAGCGTGACACATGTATTGTTTACATCTTCTCATAAAGACTAAAATTTGGTGTATTAACGCGGCAATTGTGTATGCTTTTTGTTATGGGCTGGCTTTATACTTACTAGGCATGTACTTAAATTCACTAGTCTACATGGAACAAGCCCGAAAAAAAAGAAAAAACGTAAATATTTATCTTACCCAAGCCATACAGTAAAAAATCTCCTCTGCTCTCATTGAATGAAAATAGACGAAATAATGTACAGTGTACGTGTGTATGTGTGTGTATTCTAGTGTATTCCACCCAGCACGAACGAAGTTTTATGAATGCAATCGTCGAAGTGGGGGGGACCTACAAAAGCCTACCCGAGTTGTGGAATGCAGTGCAGTACAAAGTATTTGTGAGACTGTTATGTTGTTGATGATAGTTTCGAGAATGTTTGTGATGTCATTACTGTTATAATACGTAGAATAATACACCGATAACGTAAGTATTAATTCGCTGCCTATTTTTTTTTATATTTGGCGCCGGTTTTTATCGATCTCATCCGCCTACCCGTTAATATACCCGGTACGTCAGCAGTAGCGAGGCGAAATTGCACGTGATCGTTTCGTGCAAGAGACACATATAATACTTAGGAAAAAAACGCTTCATTCATAAAACAAGATTAGATCAGTTTACGGGTGCATACATATTCCATTTATAAATCAAAATTATTAGTTAGTGGATACCTGGTGTGTTAAAGAAAAAAGTTTTAATTAACTAATTAACCTTGCTAATAGTAAACAAACAATATTAATAATCGATATAGCTTTTACCGGCATCCAACTAAATACACCCCTCTAGACGGATTATAACGGCTGGATCGTTCAGATATTTGATAAGCGGTAGAATTTTCCTATGTAGACCGCCCAGTAAGCTACAGTCTGGCAACGTTGTACAGCTGTTCAATTATCCCACGGTTAACAGTACAAAGTGAAATTCATGTTAAAATAGTGCATTATGTTTGGAAAATTGTGAAAAAAATCTATCAGGTTCGTAAATTATAACATCAATAATCCACTGAATGTGTTTATAAACTAAAAACATGTAGATAGTGCAAGAAATAAATCCATATGTTGAAGTTGATACCAGACGTCAGTATGGCGATATATGTATTCACGTATACATGTTTTGTAGGTCGTGTGGCGTATTTTATACCATATTAATTTTTCATTTTAACACACGACGCTCTGCTTACGCCTAGTATTACTTTCCGAAACCCCGTAGTAGATCAAGTCTAGCCGTATTCGGTACAGACGCCCAGTATTCCATAAGATGTCTTTTTCTTCATATTTCCGGTGGTAGATACGCGCGGTCATTGATGTGATCACATTGGAATGTGGTAGGGCTAGCTGGTAAGACCTCCACGGGGCCAGGGGAGCGCCAGGAGAATGGAATGTTGGAAATCGTGAATGGTTTCTAAATTCTGAACAGCGTTGCCGGCGCTACATCAACGGGCGTATTAGATAAATAAAAATAATCGACTGCATAATTTGTTTATTTACTATATTATGGATTATTTGTTTTGCGTTCGCTTTCAACCGCGAGACGTGTTGTACGCTACTTACTCCTCTTGTAAAAATCGGTGTTGCTTTGAGACTAAAATTTTGAGGAATGCCATTAAAAACGAACTAGTACTCGGTAAGTTGTATTTTCGTTCAAAAGAGAATGCTGTCTTGTGAAGCTATCTGAGCTGTTTTATTTTTCTTGGCAAGGATTTTTAAGTTCTTATTTGACATGAACAGAGATTTAGAACATTTACGTTGTGAGCTTTTATGTTAAATACCCACGTTTTTTTATTTTGTTGTAAAATTAATAGATGGCGGCACCAGTGTTCAAAAAATATTCATTTCTTGTTTAATAACTTATGATAGATAAATACGTATAAATATTATTTTCTTGTAATGTTAGTAGATGGCGGTACTAAGCACGCAGTTTTCGTTCATATTGCCTGTTTAAGAAATAATTGCATTATAATCCGCTTAAAAGAATTTTAAATAATAATATTGAATTTGGAATAAAAAAACATTGTTATATATGTATTTTTTTTTTATTTTTGAATCTCCGATTTGACGTATTTTTTTCGTTTTTTGCAGAGTACAATACGGACGATTTGCCCCAAAATAGTTTAACAAATAATCTGAACATGATAAGCGTATATCATCCTAGTCATCCGAGCACTGTAACATCGCATTATATACCCAATAATTTAGTGACAGCGGCGAGTAAATTGACAGTTACTGACAATGGAATATCAATGCAAGACGAAGAACAACGTCTGAAGACGTTTACCAATTGGCCGTTGACGTTTCTTTCTAAACACAGCCTAGCTGAGGATGGTTTTTATTACACCGGAAAGAACGACATAGTTAGGTGCGCGTTCTGTCAAATCGAAATCGGATATTGGGAAAAGGACGACATACCCAATGCCGAGCATAAACGATGGAATCCGAATTGCCCACTGATAAAAGGCACCGTAACGAATAGTGTTCAAAGTAATATGTCCAATTCCAACCAAATAGGAATGGACGACTGCGGTTTCAGCATAGAACACGGTCAAAGGATTCCTGAAGTAGGACTCCCTTCTTTACTGACCACCCTTGGTATTGAGGCTAGTACGAATGTTGTCTATCCGAAATACACGCTGATAGATAAAAGGATAGAATCGTTCAAGGACTGGCCGATATCGATAAAACAAAAGCCGAAGGACTTAGCGACGGCTGGCTTCTTCTATACGGGTTCAGGTGACCAGACGATATGCTACCATTGCGGAATCGGACTGAAAGATTGGCAGGAGAATGACGAACCGTGGGAAGAACACGCGCTGTGGTCTCCTAAATGTTTATTCCTCCGATTGCAAAAGGGTGCCGAGTACATCTCACAGGTAGCTGCGAAAAATACGGCCGTTCTTGTAAATAGGAAAACCAGCTTCGACTGTTCGGCGTCCACGTCAAATGGTACGCTGGAAAGTTCAACCTGTTCGAGTCTTAACATCAACATACCGGATCCAAAGGCGTCGGTAGTCAGCAATCAAAGTAATCGCGCTCAAACCAAAGATCAGTACGATGAAGAATACGGTAATGGTAATGTTCCTTTATGCGGTATATGTTACGTAAACGAGAGGTCAATTTTGTACTTGCCATGCCGCCACATGATAGCTTGCGTAGACTGCGGTAGCACCGCCTCTCTATGTCCTGTCTGTCGAGGGGAAGTGAAGGCTTACGTTAAGGCGATTATGTCTTAAGAGAGGTGTTCTTTTAGAAGAAGCCGTACCGTGAAATATATCGGTAAAAAAAGACGCCATCGTGGTGGACTTTGCGGATGTGGAATCGAAAGTTTACAACTTATCGATAATATATTATGCTTGACACTTTGTACCTGCGTTCTTAAACTCCTATAGAGAGACGTTTTCAACAATGCACAAGAAAAAGACTGATTTGTTAGGATATATACTTTAAGTCTATTATTTTAAATAAATTAAATTATCAATAAAATTGAACGTTTTATTATTTTTTTGTTGTGAGGATTATTTTAAAAGTTCTATATAAGAAGTAAAAATTTTGTACAGTTATATGATCTGAATATTTTTCGCGCGAAATTCTCGATTCCACGCCCGAAAAGTCCTGAAAGTAAGTGTGGAGCCTGAGAGAATACTAATAGAAGTGAAGCTTGTAAAACAACTAGTCAAAGATCCTATGAAGTAACAAAAGTTAAATCGAGTTAAGTATCAAACAGTTTTGATACTTAATTATTCTTTACTCATATCACACACAAAATTAAGGATATATTAGAAAAAAAGAATGCTATGGAATATCCAGATTAATATAGTACACACTATTACTACTATACTATTACTGAAATATCTTACAATGCATGTGTATATAAAACTATTGTTTTTACGATCAGTCGCCTCGACTGGTTAATTAATAATTGTTGTTAATTTGTTGTATTTAATATTTATAAACTCTAGTGTTTAGACAGAGGAAGACACATAAATTTTTCACCAGAAAAATCTATCGATCTATATAATATAGATATGTAAATGTAGTTGTATAAAAAGATAATTGAAAAAAAATAACAAAAAAATCTATTTTTGTATAAAAACTCTATAACAAACTAATTCGTATCCCATTCCCTGTTCCTCTCCTAAATTTGCTTGATCCTGAATTTTTACTTAAGGGAACAAGTTTTATAATTTTTTGCAAAAGAAAAACACGTGTTTGTAGTACAAATATAATTTATGTAGTAGATTTTAAGCTTAAGTTAGGAATCCTAAGTCGCTAACTGAACATTTTTTTGTTTATGTTAATAATCCTCCGCACATCACTTTCGCTTTTTAGTAGTTCATTTTTTTTTATTGTCTATTCTAAATAAATGAATTTCTCTCAAGTGAAGAGTTGACCGTTCACTGATCAGGTATTTATTTTGTTCTAATTAATCTCTAACATCTTCAAGAGTTCCTATTATTGCTTTTTGGTTTAAAAAACTAATTCCAGTGGTAGTATATTTAATTTGTTTGTAAGTGTATAAGTTAAAACAGTAAATTTCAGTGAACAGAAAAACGATTTATTACGCTTTTTGTTTGTAATTATCCTTATCATAAGAGCACGGAGTTTAACGTATCTGAGACACCGGGTATACGTATTACATTTGTTTTTTATCCTTAGTCCCGCTTTTCCTCATAAAAAAATACCTAAATGTATAATAAGAAAACATACGCTTAACTTATTACACATCTCAAAAAAATCATCATTGTAATGTATGTACCTTCATACTTGTTTATGTAATTGTTCTTTATCACACCTGTACACAATATATTTGTGAGAATAATCCGTTATTACTGTTGCATATATGTTCACAGATGTCATATTACAAAAAAAAATGGAGATGTACTCCGGTATTCGTATTTATAATATAATAAAATGGTTTTCTGTAAGTTATTAAATGTGTAATAAATAAAATTAAATAAATTCTCTTTTTATATATTCAACTTCCTTTTACAACGTTACCACGCGTAGCAAAATTTCGTTTTAACAAAATTAAAAAACATATAGGTATTAAAAATTTAATTATTGTTGGACACTATCAGCATTGTTGCTATTGGTACTAAACTAGTTCATTTGTTTTTTTTTTTTTCAATTACTTGGACGAATTCCATAGTAACAATTAGTCGTAATGACATTAATTATCGACAATCCGCTTGCGAATGCTTACCAATACTGCCGAAGTGCTTGAAAAAAATTAGATGCTTTCATCTACCCTATTCTTATAATTTTGTATGACCCACTCCGTTTTTTGCCTTTAAACAACCTTAATTTGCTAATATTCAATCAAGTACTATTCGATAATGATTTTAAAAAAGCGAGTGAAATATATAAGTATCAAAATAGTTGATTTTAATTTAGAACGAATTCTAATAGGAAATTATATTTAACGTTAAATACTACAGCGTCACCTATAGGTTCACATCGCGAAATTCCAATATAGTCGCTCTCTGTTAGATGGAACTAACATATATAATGCAAATAAGTTAATGGTTATAGCCTAAATAGCAAATAATTAGTATACATATGGGCAAGGAACTGTTCAACTGGCGAAATATATATGGCATCCCTAGCATTTTGTATTGGTGTCCATTTGTAGTGATACATTTCCGTAAGAGAATACTTGTGGTGCCATCTATATTTCACCCGTGGCATAATTGTTTGACCAGGTTACAGCCACTTATAACTTATAGCCGTTATAGGTATACAATTCCATTGCTAAAAGCTCTAAAACTAACGAGTCACTGTTTAAGTATATGGATTCAATTTTTATATTTTATTTTCTCCCTTAAAAAATACACAAATTTTACCAAAACTGAAAATAAATGCGGAAAATTTAAATTTGGTTACTTGTAATTAGTTTTGAAATATTTTAAATTCTTCCAGCAAAATTATTGGATGGATATTGAATATGAAACTACTTTTACTATTGTTATTAGTAATAATAACTAAACGCACTACTTTTACTGGGTTTGTTCGAACATGCAGTTCGCGAACGGTTCACGATCATGTGAACCAATCAGATAACGCATTTTAGTTAGCGAGATCTCCAATCTGTTCTCTGATTGGTTCACGTGATCACGAACCGTTCGCGAACTGCATGTTCGAACAGCCCTACTATTTATATTTGATTATGCAAATCACTTAAATTTTGAATGAAATGAAAGTACTATGTATTGAAAAGAAACCAGTATAATTTTTCGATAACTTTTATTGTGAAAAACATTATTTTCCATCTCCAAAAAATAAAAAAAAAACTATGTTCACCTATGGCTAGAGCCGGCTAAACCAGTCCTAGACGACATAGCCCTTTCATGCCAGTGAGCGACCTTCGTCATCATTAGTTAATGATACGGTATTTTCAAAGGTTGTCACTTTCGCATGTTAGCTAATATTAATCAGAGAGGTTATGTTTTAATTACTTTTGTTCCGAATAATTTACTCCTACTCTTGAGTAGGAGCAAGAAAAACTGTATGGAGCAAGTTACTTTGTCCTGTTCGATGCTTAACGAACATAGAGCAATATACACCTAACGTATGTCGGACATCTGCATTTTCTGTTGCGATCACAATAGTACCACATGCGTGCTGTTATACTAAGTAACAATGTACTGCTAAAAGAAAAACGTATCTGGCGTTACTTGCACTAAAGGAAAACGCTTCGGTGTACACCACTGACACCACTTGGAACTAGTGCAGCTAGTTCATCTAAAAAAAACGCAAAGCCATTTTACCGCTAAAGTTGTTGAATATGACGAAGGTCGCTGGCAGCGCTGGCTAACTTGAAAAGCCTATAGGCAACTTCAAAAGGATGAATTGGTATTATTAATAATAATTATGGGAAATTGAAATTTTGATACTTAATTCTAAATTAAAATACACTTACATCGAGATATATTATACTGAAATAACAAAAAAAATAATAATAAGTAAATACAGCATAAAAAAATAACGCAAGAAATATGAGGGTAATGTACTATATTTTCTTAATTGTTTCATCATATTGTTTAATACTACAATTATTTATAAATACAGTTTTATAGAAATAAGCCTATAAACATTATTTATAAAATAAGTACCAACCTTAACAAACCTTATCACATTTACATTGCATCGCAAATCAGTCTACTTATTAATTTAAATTCATCAGATGGTCAATCTATAATTATAATTGTTAATTCTTACCTATTTATATTCCTCCGCCAATTGTTTTATATCCCTAGATCACTACACTTGAAATAAAAAGAAATTACTTAAATAGTACACTTATTTCTCATCACATCCTGTAAAAAAAACCTTTTGCAACAGATATCTTTAAAGATACTCAAGAAAAGTAGTATCAGTAGCATTTAGATAACCTGTTGTATCATGTCTTTTTGATAAGAAGTGGGGGTGATAGGCAGATTTTCCATGGAAAACTGGATATCTAAAACACGCGCGCAGTTCAGAAAAAAAAATATATTCTTTCATAATCCGTGTATCCGAACTTGTTTCAATACTGCCTGAGTAAAGAAAAATCAAATCAATTTAAAATAATTAAAAACATATTTTTTGAATCAGTAAAACCTGCTGAAAACTGAATTTTTGAAATTAAATCCACATTAAATGATGGTGCACCTGTCTAGCGTGATCCAGCTGTAGCTGTCATATAGCTGTCATTTATTTGTTTATTTATCTTGCTGTTTTATGAATTGTTGCTTGTTTTGATTTTGTGGTTAAGGGTTAATCTTTTATACAACAAAGAAAAAAATGAATGAACAACAATGTTTAATAAAAGATAATCCACAATCGACGAATGAAGAAGAAATATCAGGAGAAGAAGAGTGGTCAGAAGATGAAACAAGCTCAGACTCAAATTACTCAGACTCTGACAGGTATTTCTTTTTCAATCTTATTCTCTGAAGAGAACGACTTTTTTTTTAGTTCGGTTCCAGAATGGGAATCTTCTTTGGATGCTAATGGCCAGGTTTTGTACATTGATTGTCATCCATTTGTCAAACAATCTCAAACTACAGATAATGAGAAATGTGCCAATCCTTTTGTAAAAAATCAGATGCGTCAAAGCACGCGTAACAAATTTTTAAAACTATTGAGACGTAGAGATAGCAAGAGACATAGTAAAAGGAATCGTAGTCTTGAATCGTCGCAAGATTCAAGTAGTATAGGAAAAGTGACATTCCAAGATCATGAAAATGGTGAGATAAAAGAGATTTATGTTTATTTAAACAGAGAAGCATCATCAAAATATGGCCGTCGCACAACTTTAGCAGAATCTTTATTGGGGATATCAATCAGTTCATTCCCAACTAGTAACAGGATAATGATAGCTGGATTTACAACTTTTACCGAGCAGAAAACTGAAAAGAGTATCAAAATTGGAGATTGGTTAAAGTCGATTGATGATATTGAAGTAAACGTCAATAATATTAATACTATATTAGAACAATGTTTGCATAAAAATGAAGTTAAGTTACAATTGCAGCGTGTAGCTGGCATAGAAGTAACAAAAGACCCACCACTAAATGAACTGAAAAATCAATCTAATTTTGTTTATAAGCTCTTAAATTTTGATGATGAGGAACAAGTTATGATGACAGATATGTTATGTAAAGGTCCTGTTGGAGTATTATTTATAAATCCTGAAAACTTATCAGAAGACGGGCCTGAATATGAAGGAGTTATATATTGCTATCCAAAACCCTGCGATAAAAATATTTTATGTTTGTCCCGAGGCATTTTCATCACATTAAATCATCTATTGAATGAGATTACAAAAGCAAAACCACTACAATCGTCATTTATTTGTAAGGGAGTATTGACTCACGTCACTTATAATAGTTTTAATGGCAAGCTACTTCTAATTATGGTACCAGATTGTTGTGTTTCTGCAAGTGAAATCAAACTCCTCAGTTCAGAATTGATTAGAATGTTAGAATTTATGTATCAAACAGTGGAAAAGTCTTTTCAATCAAATGAAGCAGCTGTTGATCACTTTTTTGCTAGATTTTTCCATAGAATATTAAATCACGGTGATTGGTCCAGCATAGATACTAAGCTACCACTGCAAGAGACACTTTCAACATCTCAACATTCGAATTTCCATTGTTTTGAAGAGTCTTTATTAGCAGCCCCATTTATTCCGCTATCAAACGAAGCGCAAATGCAAATTGATGATGCTTTAATTGAGTTGGAAGCTAGCGATTATCGGGATTGGGTAATATGGTTATTTGTGGCATAAATTTTGGGACAGTTAATGATATCATTACAGAATGAGGAACCGTTGGATTGCCAAAGATTATTTACCATTCTAGGCAGTGCCTTATACCATTCTGGTTATTTGTTAGCATCCCATTTTATTCACGGTGATCTAATTGATGTTCATTCGTTTTGCCGACAACAAGGAATATTTCATTTATCTAAAAATGAACCTTTAAGATCGTTGGTGTTTTGGAGAGAAGTTTATCCTTTCTCGTGTAATAGAGGCTTGGATTATGCCGAAACTCCGTATAAGATTCCAGATGGAAGGAGATATTTACTAATAATTGGGAGCGGGAAGGTATAGAATCGAACCGTTTTACTTTTGTCTCCCAACTTAATTCTTTTCTACCACTTCTAATCATTTTGCACTTGGTTTTTCTCTTCGCCTTCTGTGCCGCCATCTGAAACCTGTTGAGTGAATCTAAGTATGGTAGCATAATAACATTATTGGGTCAGTTATTGCCCATACCGGGCATATTTTTCTGAAGCGGCGGTGTCAATGCCGCCTGCGCGCCCGTTCGAAGGTTAACAGAGGAATATCGAAAAAGTATGAATCTTTGGACGATAAATTCGTCCCATCGTTTGTTGGTTTTATAACGCGGTCTATAACTCAAGTTTTTAGTCGTAACAGACGACGCTGAAAGCAGTAAAAAGGATTATCTTTATTTATTAATAGTTATTAGTGATGTAACGAATATTCGCATGTTGTTGAATATAGAACACATACTTACTCCGTTATCTTAAATGGAACACCCTATATATTTTTCCATTTTTAAATTCTACGAAGAAAAATAACATAATTTTACATATATAAACTACTATATGTCTATCTGTAATAACAACGGTGTTATTTACGCTTTTGTAAAAAAAAGGTCCTGTTGAAAGCTTTCGGTTAAGGCGGCGTAGTTTGTATATGCATTTGTTTTAGATATTCATATTTTAAATATCATATATACATACTTAGCTTGATACAACAGTGAAACTAAAATCGATATAATTATATACAGGTGTCCACTATAGTCCTGAATATTTGCTTAAATTTAACTCAAGGTAACTTGATTTTTTTAAATAGCAGCCTATATTTTTGCTTATGCTAAATTAACCCCAACACAAGCCATTTCAAGTCATACTAAACATTTGTGACTACTCATGCAGGATATTGCAGATAATTATTTTAAATAAATCCAATGAATTTTCCATTAATTTTCAAGTCAGGTTAATATATAAACGCCATATAAATAAATAAGGCCGCAAATTAGTAAGCATACATCAGTATCAGATCAAAAATACAAAACAAATAATACGTTTTTTTTTTGAAAATAGAAAGAATTTTAATGTCATTTTTCTATGATTAACAGAAACTATATTACCGATGTTTAGTTAGCTATGGTAATTCTTGTCTTTATAGTTTATTAAATAGAAGTAGTAGATCAGACGGAGTTAGAATTAGTGACTAGTTAAGCATGACGGCAGTCAGCCATGACCGTGATCATTGTACCATGACCTTTTTAAGGCATACATTATGGTAGTTTTAGTGTAGTTATTCGGTTCAGTGTTTCTGCTTATGATGATAGCTTTGCTATCGAAACGTGCGTCCAGTTTAGTGCATTACCAGTACCACAGTTTGGAGTATTTTTGTCACAGCTATAGTAATTGTTTATTGCCATAACCCACCAAACAACCATTATATTTAATTAATAGTAGTTACTAAGATATAATAATTAAAAGTCAAAGCTATCAAAAAATAATTTGTTTTATGTAATACGTTTTTCGTGATTTTTTTTTTTTTTGGGGCTACCTAAAGAAACTTGTATTTAAGAAAGAGCCATTCACATAGGAAATAGGATGAATAGAATAAGGGAGGCATTTTTATCCATTTCGTAGAATTGTTGAAAAAACTACCCCAAAATTTTCAAAAAGGGGTACAGGTATGCTTAATAGAAGGACGATATATTTTTGCACATCTACTATAAATTTTAATAATTAAAAATGATTACTACATGTAAATACTTTTAATTAAGGATGTATTTTGTCGTGGTTTAATGTTCATTAGTTTTTTTTAGTATAAATAAAAGACAAATATTAAGTCTTACTTTAATGGTTTATGAATACAATACATATTTAAGGAATTAAGTAAATATACAAGAAAATAAATAAACAGTCACGGATATGTAAGAACAGAGGATTCATACTAAATTATTTATTGACAGATTTGACATTTAACTATTATGCTGATGAAACAATTGTCATGGCCTGCCCTATTAAAAATAGGTATTATTATTTCTAGTAATTATCATTAAATATTCTTTTTCCAAAAAATATGTCATTAATTTTATATTTTATTATCCGATATTAACACATATTTACTAACTCGAGGCTTTATTCAATTATATAAAGTTTATATACTAAGCCAACATGAAAATTAATGGAAAATTCGTTAGATTTATTTAAAATCATTAATTATCTACAAACTTCTGCATGAGGTATCATAAGTGCTTAGTATAAATTAAAAGGGTTGATTTAACATAAACAAAGATAAAGGGTGATATTTAAAAAAAATCAAGTTAGCGCCGTAGACTAAAGTTAAGCAAATGATCAGGATTATAGTGGATCCTGTATATAATTATATTCGTTTTAGTTTCACTTTGCATCAAGCTAAGTATGTGTGTATGGTATTTATTATTTAGATATGAATATCTAAAATAAATGCATATCTAAATTACGCCGCCTTAACCGAAAGCTTGCAGCAGAGCCATTTTTTACAAAAGCGTAACTGACAATGTTATTACAGATAGACATATACTAGCTTATATAAAGTGTTGTTATTTTTCTAGGTACATTTTAAAAGAGAATAATATATAGGATGTTCCATTTAAAATAACCAAGTAAGTATGCGTTGTCCTACTTTTGGAACATCCTGTATAGACAAAAATATTTTTAGGCTATGCAGCATTCAATTCTGTAAAAGTTTTGTATAAGAGATTCTTCCCTAAAATCAAAAATAGAGCTGTAATCAGAAACCCAGTCTTCGGTGGGATACGTGTACACTATTTTCAGTTACTGAATCCAATTCTTTATTCCGCAACTCTCTGTGTTCTTACGTGTAATAAACCTCGATCACCATTAAATTGGAGCTAACTTTTTTTCTCTCATTCAAAAGCAAATCAAAAGGAGAAAATAGTGTAAAAATAACTGTATCAACTGTTATATTATTGGAATCGCTGAAAAAGTCAAAGGAAATATCTTTTTTTGTCATATCTCAAGAGTAATAGCTTAAATGAACATAATTTCCTACAACTTTCTCCTTTACAAAAGCAGTAGTAAAGCAATAGGCATCGAACGAAATGACGGGGGATACCTGGCTAGCCGTGTATTTTTTCCAAATAGTAAAATTCAATTGAACTCATAGAAGCTTCACCATTTGACTGTCTATCGTCCTTAGTTTTTGAGATCTCTATACTAATCTGAAAAAATCTTACCATGTATACTTCATTTTTCCCTATCCTTTTATCAACTGCTCTTTTCTTTATAGGTTCCTCTAAGATTTTATGTATTCTTGTTAACACATAATAACGAATCTTGGTCGACTTGTGGTTATTTTAAAATGATTTTTGCATTTTTCGCAGGACGCATCTGGCATTAGCGTATCCTGCTTACCTTGGGCTATTTTTGTCATTGACTTTGCTTGGCGTATAACTATCTGTCATTACTTTAAGATAGGTTTTTTTTCATATCATTTTAATTAATCACGCTTTCACCTAACTTGAATCTTATTATCGTCTCATATGCTTCTACAGGATTTACTAGCAGTAATAATGGAAGCCGGTGGCTGCACAGAACCAGCCGAGGACAATATGGGACCAGACGCATTTTACGTCGAAGAAGTTCAAGCAACTTTATCACACATACAAGAGCTAGGTATTCCGGACTTGGTGGAAAGATGGCTAGCTACAAATCCCGGACCGCAGGTTACAATACCCGAAATACCGTCGACAAAAAAGAGATCTGACTTTCTAAGTAAATAATCTGCTATCATATGTGCTTCATAATTTAAAGCGTGAGCAAAATTTCAGGTTTTACAAAATCCACATCGCAAAGCCAACTAAAAGAAATAAACAGTGCCACATCGAGAAGAACCGAGGTCACATCCATCCTGAAACGAAGAAGTTCCGACCAAGCACTACTATCTCATTCGAATTCGTTATTTTCATTACCGGATGACGAGTTACAGTCTGAAGATTCGAATAGTCAAGGCGGATATAGCGAAAGGAGCGAAGTCAGTGACGAACCGGTTTTAGGGCGTAGAGCTATACGGGAGAGAAAAAATCATATGGGTTCTGAAGATGATGACTCAGATATAGAAGACTATAGGGTAAATATATGATTTAATTGAACTACCCATTCATATTTGTTTATTTAATTCACACAGGAAGGAAGCCAATTGAGTAACGGCAGCTACGACCTATCGGAGATTAGACAAACATTACTAAATGAGATGGAAGATTTACAACCATCCTGTTTAACTGCTGGAAAAGAAAATGTTTTATATCATTATGTTCAATTTGATAGTACTGAAGGTATATTGCTGCATCCACCAGAATGTCGTGTAAATTCCGCAACGTTGAACGTTATTTTACAAAATTTTAGAAGTTGCAGTCATAATATACATAAATTATTTCAAAACACTCTGCGATTTAAGGTATTTAATAATAAGGGTCTTTCAATAGGGACGCTCGAAGTTTGCTAGGTTATAACTATAAATGTTGTAACGATTAATTTGCTATGGAAGGTTATAGTGTCGAACAACTTGTGCAAATCATCAAATTTTATTATCAAATTCAATGCTGTGCTCCAGATACAGTCCGGACATTACGTGATTTTTGTTTCCACCACAATCGTTTGCCGAGTTCATTCAATGTTTAATGGGTAAATTCGAGTCAACTGGTTCGATAAAAAAAATCAGTCAATACCCGTACGTTACCGAAACGTAAAACTGCTGAAAACATCTCTGCTCTGCACGAGAGGGTATTAAAAGCCAAAAGGAGTCAATTTTTAGTCTTTGACAAGCACTTGGCCTTTCTGCGACTTCAACTGGGCGAATTTTGGGTCGGGATTCGGGTCTTGTAACCGACCAGGCCCTTGAAATAGCGCAGTATCTTGCTGAATGAGATTCTTTTCAGATCTTCTAGGGAAGACTCAGCCTCAACTATCTCCTCCTAAACTGTCTTTTAATCACAATCGGTATTTAGTCTCATCAGAGAACCTGACTCTGTGTAAGTGCTATCTGAGTTTACAGTGACCTATAAAAACAAAAACATTCACTTTGACATTTTTACGGTCAAGTTCTATCAGTTCCTTGGTTCTGGCGCGACTAGGTGAAATACACTCCTTCGCATGCACTAAATCAGTATAGTTGTTCCAGCATTGGAGCACTTTCTGATTTGCCCAGAAATTGACTTACTGGTTAGCTACCGTAGGTGCTATTCCAATGTCTGCTTTCTCATTTCCGAGAATAAGTGAGTGCCTAGGTTTAGATTAGGAGCAGATTATTAGCCATCCCCATTGTGTTTAGAATATGTTTACAGTTCCAGAGCAGTGCTTTCAGCACCGCCTGACTGTCGCTGATTTTTTTTTATTGCTTTATGCTTGCAGGTTTTTATCCAAAATCCCTCTCGCACATATCTCAATGGCATAGATTTCAGTCAAAAAGATCGTTGTGTGTTGTCCAAGGTTATAATATCTTCTGATTCTTGGACTGCTGCAAAATAGATTCCGGCCGTAAAGCCTACGCAACACCTTTTCTAATGTTTTCAAAAGACTAGCTCTGAAGAGCTTCACCAAGTGGCCGGCAATATACCGTCCTTCCCTGGCGTTTTGTCTGGTTTGAGCGATTTAACCACTCAGCTAACAGCATTGAATGTTACTACTTTCCATGCGCTCTCCCAATCAGTCAACTTAGGTCGTTGAAGTCCTCTGAAATGTCATTCATCATCTGACATCCTGGGAAGCGGTTCTGTGATAGACGCTTTAACGTTGCCTTTCCTGAGTGCGTAAATATACCATCTGTTCGCACCGGATCTCTTGAGAGTAATTTGTGGATCCTTACTGTGTTAGTTGTATTCGGCAATCTCTGACAGAACTTCCCCTATGACTCTCAGTTGGCTCTTCTGATCTTCTCATTATACTTCGTTAAAGCCTGACGATATTGGTTCTAGCTACCGGATGTTTGAGCCCTATTAAACAGTTCGCACTTCTGTTCTGCGGAGGGTGTGGTTGTCGTTTCGAGCATAGACCCTGCTGTGTACTCGCTGATTGAGCTCTGGAACAGTTGGAAGTTGACCCAAATTTCGCCAAAAAAAATCGTCTGAGTGAACAAGCAAAATTGTTAGATTTGGGGCGATACTAATGCACAGAAGATACTCTAGCACCTAATGCATCCTGAGAAAGTCACTGTTTGGTGCGGATTTTCGTCTGGCGGCATCATCGGTTCGTACTTCCAAAACGAAGTTGGCATTGCCATAATCGTCAACAGTGAACGTTACAAATCGATGATAAGCAACTTCTTGTCGCCTACACTGAATATAGATGTCGATAACACGCGGTCCTACAAGACGGTGCTGGAGTCATACAGCGCATGCCACGATGGGACATTCTTGCACGAACAATTTGAGGACAATTTCAATTTAACACCTTTAAAAGTTCTTCCTTCAGGGCTGTCTTAACATTACGCGTCTATATGTGAATATACCCGCGCAATTGATGGCCTTAAAGTCAACAGAAGGAACCCCATCCAGTAAATTCAGCCAGGTTTTGCGTCGAAATAATGAAAAATTGTGCTTCCCGAGTACGTACCATCAGCAAAAGCCACGACAGACATTTAAACAAAGTTATATTCCATACTTAAAGCCGTAAAATGTTCTTTCAGATAAAAAAAAAAGTAAAAGTAGATACATTTTGTTTTATTTACATTTAAAAATCGAGCGTCCCTACTGAAAGATTCTTTATTACCATTATTATATCACTAATAAATAATTTTTACAGAATATGTCCGCACAAGATATGGCCAAATCTTTAATGAACAAGAGCTTAATTGCTATTAAAGAACATGGCACTCTATTCGAATGTGATTACAAAGATGATACTACCAAAAGTAAACCTTTTAAAATATCCTATTGGGTTATAGGGTTTGTAACGTCAGTAAGTGTTTTTATTATTAATTTTTAAACAATTTCTTAATTCCAGGCGTTTGTTCTACATGCCTCATCCAAGGGAGATGTATGTTTGTTATCAAGATACTATACCGCAGAATTTAATTGACATTGCCTTTAAATTGGGAATTACATTATCAGGATAGTTGTTGTCTTATTAGGAGTGCAAGATTTAATTGTCTGATAAAACGCATCGTATATTGATAGATATATTCCATTATAAAGTTCACATACTAGTGTGATGAAGTGACAAATGCTCTCTTACGTCTCTACTGGCAGACTTCTTTTCCTCTTTTGACGAAATGCCCGATGATTTGCCTTAATTTCGGCATAATTTCATGTTCACCTAATGAACTCTTCGTGGTTTGTTGAAATAGACGCCAGACTTCACAAACCCCAAAGAAATTGCACGTTCTCATTGGTCAAATTAGGCCACCATTGCGTGAGATGACACGATTTGGTAATTCTCTCACAATAACTCCATTGTGTTGAGCGTCGTAGAATAGGAGTCGCCCCATGCTGAAACCATATTACTTCGATCCAATTCTTTTTTTTTTTTTTCATTACCAACAGTTTCACGAACTGTATAGGCAATAACGAGTTATCTCGAATTCTTGTCTTAAATATTCCAAATCGGTCAAATTGTTGATTGATTTGGTATATCTAATCGACTAAAAATTCCAGGCAGTTTCTCTATATTTTTAATGCGTTTTCACAACAATAACCAGTTGTTCCTTCGTGTAACGTTTTATGATTAGTGATGGACGTTAAGGTTTTTCACTAACCTAACAGAACGAAAATAGCACCCATTTTAAATTTTGCATTCTTATTGAGACACCTTTACTTATAGGTTTGATAAAATGTTCGCTCGATTTGATATATGTGTCACAAAGCTATCTTGATTATCACAAGATTCATTCGCCGCTCTTGTGGATATCATCCGCCCCAATCGTGAATGTATTATACAGCATGTACCGATTGACTCTAATATTAGATACATATCATTTTTAAGAAGATAAGAAGTAAAAGGAGCTAGTACTGGCTAAAATACTCTAAAATATATAGAGGATTCCAAACAAATTTCGGAGATTATATACCTTTTTTACCATGGAGATCGTGTTCAAATGCCTATATTTTGTGTAGGCATTAGGCATAAGTCTTTTTGCCAATACTAGCAGCTGTCTCTCTCAAGTTGGAGTCATCTTCTACTGTGGTTTTGGTTATCTGAACGCTATACAGGCTGTGTATAAATTGGCGGAAGAATTGTATATTTTCTAATCTTACTGCTGTACTTTGCGTCTTGTATTCGCAGGACTGATTTGAAAAAATCCTAAATGTGGCAACATTGTTGTTTGTATCGATTTGCGCGGTAATTGAGGGCGCAGAAAAAACCACCGGATGGAGTTTTTTATTCTTACTATTATTTTATTGCCTTAAATGTTGAAATTAAAAGCAGTTGGTTTCAATACATAATTACAGCCTTCGTAGTATAGTTTGATAATGTATGATAATTAGAGTGGTCAACTTTCGTCTGCGCGTCAGGTCAGTACTAAGTTTCATATGTATGGTATGTGACGTTAACGTTTCACACAAGTATACAGTAGTGTCGGGAAACAGTAATTTTTTTATTATAATTATTTAATATTAATTATTATTAACTATAAATATTATATATAAACCCCTTACCTTATTTAAGTAGCAAAAATGATATAGGATTGCTGAGTTCTTAATGCTGTGTAGCATTAAGAACTTCAAAATTTTTCTCAGTAAACCGCTTTCGCCGCGATGATAAAACATGCTTATATTTTAAAAAATACCGTTCAACATCTACGGATGTAACACACGCATAATTAAAATAATCTTTATAGGTAGATAACGGATCAGATGCAACACCACCAATACGTAGTCCGACTAGTGCCAGCACAATAACTGTTTATCGCACACTGTACAAACTATTTTGGCACCACCATAGTGTAACTCCTGGAATTCGTCGATATACTTTTCTACATTATGAAACAATTGTCGTTTTTTTGGGATTTTTTACGACCGACATTGTATTACATTTACAATGCGTAAAACGTTAACGGAGAATTGTACTCCCTCGCATCAAGACAAGACTAATACTGATACTAGATACTAGTAGATATAGTACACAATACTTATAATCGTTATTTGGTAACAGGTATGAATATAGAACAGCTTAGAACATGTACACTATTTAATATATACCTGTTTACCTCATACTTCTGTTCTAATGGCCAAGTCCAACATAACGTCTTTGTAAACGAGTAAAGATACTGATACTGATTTAGATAGATGCGCGCTCTCGGTGCGTATTAACACACACTATTACATATGCACCATATAGCATTTAAGTACAGCTTAACAAAAATCTGTTGACAATAGTGAGTCATTCTGCGCACATTGTACTGGAGTGGGCGGAGCGTATACGATGGCTGGTTCGCAGTATAGTACAAAAGTATGTGACAATATTTTTATTTCTCAGAAAAATTGGGGTGTGTTTATAAGTTTGGAATTGTTAACTTTGTCGTATTTTATTGTTAAAAACGTATTTTTGGGGGTTGTTAAATTTTGTTTACAAATTTAAGTTAAATTTAATCTACCAATTACCGATAATTACACGTCACATTAAAAGGTGTTTACGGTAATTGTATAGTTCCGATGTATTCATTCATTGCTACGTATAAGTTGATTACCTCAAAATTATACCCATGCACAACAACTATATGAGCATAAATTAAAAAGCATTTAAGTAGGTACGATAAATAAACCAGCCGCTGACATCTTTGAACTTGGGTAAAATATGTTTCAGTGTAGGCATAGTCCCCCCTCCCCCATTGCAAATCAGACGTTTCAGAATCGCCTTATCAGTGTCGTCAACCCCAATTATTCGCTAAGGAATATTTATGTTTCTTTGGAGAACTATATTGGGTACATTCTCCACTGTCTATTCTCTTTTTCCCCCCTCCCAACCCACAATTCTATAAATTGTCAACAATGACACTCCCGTAGCCGTCGCAGCTTCCGATTTTATAGTCAATAAACTTTCTTCTGGAAAACGATCTCTTAAATAGCTAAAAACATTAGCGACAATTTCACGACTTTGTGCACTAATGGCACGTTGTATTTTGACTGGCACTGTAACCATACTGTAATAACCTGTGTACAAATGTTGCACTTTCATTATTGCACTACATGTTTGTGCCATATGCAGATCTTTCGCGAATATCTACACATCCTGTATATATAGTAGACCCATGGTCCCGACTGATTTTTTTTTAAATACTATCTTCTAGCAATTTTTATTTATTTGCGATCTACGTTTCAGAAATACGCATATTTATCTGTGATTATATTAAAAATTACATAATACTTAAAAATATTTTTTAAATTGTATTTTTTATTAACATATTTTTATAATAAATATATTTTATGACCTATGAAAGAAAACCAGAGTTTGTGTACAATATACAAGGAAATAAAATATTAGGTTGGTGCAAAATTATCCGCCGTTTTTATTTGCGCATTTTTCTTTAGCAAAAATTGGGCGTGTTGTTTATTATTTTTTTCATAAAAATAATCTCCTCTTTTTAGTTAATAAAAATGCGTGTCGAAAATCATATTCATATCCGTCATATTATGCTCTACCACTACGAGAAAGGATGGAAGGCAGCACAGTCATTTCGCGATCTCAACGAACTTTTCGGCGAAGGAACAATCAGCGAAAGGCAGTGTCGGGAGTGGTTTGCCCGTTTCAAATCAGGTGATACCATCTTGCAGGATAATCCAGGAAGAGGTCGGCCATCGGATTTCGACGATCAGGCACTCCTGGCAGCCGTGAAAGAGGACGAAAGCCTGACAACGCGAATGCTGGCTGGAGACTTCAATGTCGACCACTCAACGATCGTTCGACGCCTCAAAAAGCTTGGAAAGGTGTGGAAATTGGCTGGATGGGTCCCCCACGAACTCTCCGAGAACAACAAAGCCGATCACGTTCGAATTTTCACCGATTTACTGCAACGAAACCAACAAACGCCATTTCTGAAGAATCTCGTCACTGGGAATGAATCTTGGTTGTTGTTCAAAAACATCAAACGAAAGAAGGTCTGCGTATCGCCAGGTATTTCCCCCAAAGGAATACCGAAAGCCGTCCACTGTAAGAAAGACTAGTGGTGTGTGTGGTGGGACAGAGGCGGAATCATCTACTGGGAGATCATCTCGAATGGCATTTGCTATTGGTGGAACGAGGATGATGACGTCACAGTGGCGAATTCCGGACAAAAATTGGCAAACGGCAGTTCAACATTAAAGCGATGTCTACCTGGCACAGCTTGACCGCCTTCACGCTGCCATCGAAGCAAAAAGACCGCGAAAAAAGACAACATCGTCTTCCACCACGATAACGCCCGTCCGCATATTGAGTGTCGTGTCGTCGAATCCATCGCCAATAAAGGATGGGATCTGCTCCCACATCCACCATATTCACCGACTGAAGCACCTACGGACTACCACGTCAACCGATCGCTGAAAAACTGGCAAACGAACAAAGTTTACGACGATCTGGATGACTTGATAGCCGATATTAAAGCGTGGATTGTCTCCAAGAATCGTGACTTTTTCGCTCGCGGAATCGACCGTTTGCCAAGCAAATGGGAAGCAGTAATTTGAAGTAGATGGTGAAATACGCTCCAGAATAATCATTTAAACGTGTTTTGGTTAAATATGTTTTTTTCTTTTTGTTGAATAAAATTTGTTGAAAAAAAACGGCGGATAATTTTGCACCATCCCAATAATAGTTTCATTGTGAATCATTGTGTAATATTAAAATGTAACACCCTCATTCCTCTTCAGAACAACATTTGGCTCACTTGAATCACTTGCGATGGTCTTTTCACACCAAGCATGAATTTTAAGTAAATATGTTTCAACGTCAATGGAAAGAAATTAGTAATTTTGAACCATGTATCACAGTTTTTATTACAAAATATTTAGATAATAAAATAAGACATAAAATAACAGCTGTAAAAAATTAATATTTATTTACAAATCTTTACAAAATAATCTGAGATTTTTCTTTTCGGACTGGAGGCTGGTTTTCCACTGGTTGTTTCATCAACTTCCATTGTTATACAAACACTATCACTCGCTTCAGTGGTCTCAACTTTGTTTTGATTTTTACAATAATTATCAATGGACGATAGAAGCGACTCTTCTCCAAAATCATCTTTTTCCTTATCATCATCAATATCACCATTAATAAGTTTTATTAAATCGATAACATCATCCTCATTTTCTGCGTCGCTCGATTTTTCGTGCCTGCTTTTATCGTCAATCAAATCTCTTATAGCTTTTTTGGTATTCTTAAAGTCGTTAGCCGACGTAGATGCCGCCAAAATGTCTTTCTTATTTGGAAATGGTTTTATAGGCCGAGTATGCTTTAAGGTAATTTCCTTCTTTTGTGTGGATGAGGTTTGAGAACTATTTGAAGATTGTTCCACGAAGAAGTTCGCTATGCTTGGTTGGTTGTGAAGATCAAAATAAGCTTGTTGTATATACGGTATAAAATTATTTTGATGAGTATTTGAAGATACAAATCGACATAATATTCTCCACATTTCACCTAAATAAATACAGATGAAATAGTACAAGTTTATATTGTAAAACCAGTTTACTTACTTATGGTAACTTCATTTTTCACTATGAATGTGTATAAATTATGCAGTGTTTTCTCCAAATCAACATCGCCAAATGTATAATAAACCATATTCCTATTCGCGGCACTACACGCAAGTAATTGGATCAACGATTTCAATCTGGGATCTCCCTTGTAAGCGCCACAGCCCCAATTACCAGTAGCCACAGGAGCTAACTTCCCCGTAGAATTTGAATGGAATCCAACGTACGCCTAAAATCAAAAATTAACTTCGTGAAATAATAAAATATATGTCTTACTTTATTCAGCTCTCGAAGGATTTGGGATGTACTAAACTGCTCTGACGGTTTACGAAATTTAATTGCGTCAATAGCGACTACACTGGTTTTTCTTCTGCCGTAACAATCGTGTGGTGTCTCGTCGAGGTAGTCGCCCTCCCAAGTAAAAGAATCGCCATAACCTGAGTAGTTACTATATCTTTCCACACCTTAATACAATCAAGGATTTAATACATATACAGAATGGCTACATTTTCATAGCAACATTATTTATTGTCTCCGAACGTACTAGAGAAATGGCTTCAGTCAAAAGGGAAAAAAGGTAATACCAAGCAATTTTGAAGATATATGAAAACAATCAAAATATCTTAGCTTAAAATTACCACCACGAGTTTTGCAAAATATATAGCAACGATTTTTTAAATAAATACCTGTTATAACGAGAGCTTCACTTGCCCCTAATTCTTCTGTAAAGAGCCGACTAATTATGAGTTCTGGACAGATAATAAATCTAATTTCTTCTTGTACACAACCATATTCTAATACACCACCTCCAATGAATCTGAAATATATATTTCTATAAATACCTATCTGCCACATACAGAGTGTTACAGAGTATTTTTTGACAGTTAGCAGCGTTACGTCAATTGGGGTGGAAGGAGGTAGTAGGAGAGGTTTTCACTCTACCTAACAATAACCATCATAGATAAGTGATACTATAATTTATTTCAGAAAAAGCAACATCTTGCGGATCTAACGCAAAGTATTAGTACACTTTACTTATGAAAAGCTAATTTTTTTCTCTATGATTGTTAATAATAACAAAAATATAATATAGTAGACCACAAATCACAAACTAGTAGACTCGCAATTATGTGACAACTACCTTATGTGAAAAAAAGAACTAAAAATTACGAACTTTTTTTAGTGCATAAAAGATTTTTCATTAAATTACAAAGTATGCTGTATAATATAAATATTTTCAATATAAAATATGTATAAACGCTTATATTGGATGAGTTTTTTTTATCTTGAGACAACGGAATATAAGATTTGTTATAACATAGGGGGCTCACTAAATGGTGCTGAACTCGATCCCTCACCTTACCCCCCAGAGTGGGAGGGGGGACAACTTTGAAATCTTAAATGGGAACCCTCATTTTGTATTACAGTTTCGGTTTCTACGCCATTAAGTATGTAGTTTTTGTTTGAAACTTTTTTTCGATTCGTAACAGATTGCGTTGTAATCGCAAAAAACATGCTTGTGAACGTCTAGAAAAATACACAAAAAAAGAGAAGCAAGCAAACACGATTTTGTGTTTTTTATTTTAACATTAAATAACATTTCAACAGAAATGGAACTGTTCAAGTATTGTAAAGGCACCACCAATATTGTCACGGGCCGCCACTACTGTACTGTAATACTATAATAAGTGGAGAAGGATCTTCATAGCAGGAGATAAATGAAATGAAGTTTTGCAAGTGAAACACGGATGACAATAAAGAAATAAAAGAAGCAGCATCAAAACGAAGAAGCCAAGGCACAACAAAGATAGAATAAATGTAATATTCAGAAAACAACTAAAAATAGCACTGATACAGGTATAGTGAACCCAATTCAATTAGGAATTCAATTGTAATGGAATCCATATAGTAATTAGAATAGGTAGCCTAGTAGTTTAGGTAGGATGTTTTGTAATTATTTAGTCTTACATAAATAAAGTGCATTTAGTTTCATTCAACAGGTAATTTAATTTGAAACTCACCTATTTGCGAAATCAACTTGTAATAAACCGTGTCCATTGTCCTCTATTGTCCCTGAGCTGCATATATGCATTTTCGTACTTCTCAAATTATTATCTAGCCTATCCCATCTAGGAAACTGATTCCTCTGTAAGAACTTACGTTCAAAAGTAACTGTACCAACAGGAGCTACGAAAAAACATGCAAAAATCTAGATTAAAAAGAAAGGAATTAGAGCTGTACCTTTGCTTAAAACTCTTCGAAAGTAATGACATATTGCTTTTATTTTCTCAATCACACAATTTATACGCTTTGGTCGGTGGTGGGCCGCAAATAATCTAAACATTACATATATGTAGATATTTAAATTTAATTTAATAAGGAGAAAATTTACCTGGCAAAGTTAATTCCGGGGTATGTATTGGATACATCTTTGCAGCCAGGAAAAGTACACAAAAATGCATTTGCCAATAACGATGCAATTTGTAATTGACTTAAACTTATTGCAGCATTGGTTTGCTTTTGCAACAATGGTAAGTTTCCTGGTAAAATTTCTGGCAATTGCAATGCTAATTGAATAATACCAGGCAAAAGCGTTTTGAAAAATACTTCACCTGCTTCTTCGTCTAAAACCTGCACTACTTTATTATTTTTTAGTTAATATAATTGATTTATACAACTTACTTCTTCAAAAAAGTAATGCAATGCCGCAAAAGGTGGCAAGCGTGCATTGTAACGTTTTATAACAGCCTCTAATTCACGACTACAATTTATTGGTTGAAGCAATGAATTCTCTATGACTTCCCAGCGATTTTTCAATATTTTCTCACCATCATCCTATAAATATAAATCAATACATTAATTCCAGATTAAAATGCATACATGTAGTTAAATCATCAACAGCCAAAGCAGATGTGCTAGCAAATGTGATTAAAGAAAATAAATGTTGCATACATTTTTAATGGTGAACATCTGTGAATAATATGACAGTTTAACATAATTCCTGTCTAAATGGCGATTTTCTACATTACGATGTGGTTTAGGAGGTGCAGTAAGTGTTGCTGGCAATTCATAAAGAACTGCGTGGAGTTTTGAAGGCGCCACTGGGTTGTTAGTAAAACAATATGGATCATTGTTTTCATACAAATCATTCAAACTACTACCGGACCACGTCGTTTCGATGTTTGCCATACTAATTGCAATTCTACATAACCTGTAACACAAGAGTATTGTGATGTTATTACATGGTGTTAAAATTTACTATTATCGTACATACGTTGTGTTAAATCCATAAACTTCAGCACAAGCTTTCAGTAATATAAAAATCTTGCAGCTTTTTATACTATTCTTTATATACTTACTGGGTTACTACTAAGAATCGATTTGCGAATAATAAGCATTATCTAATCTAACATTAAATCACAATTATATTGTTTTGTGCAAAATGATGAAATTAATATTTTTAACCAATTGACAAATAACAAATCAAAATCTGTCAAAATCTCTGGCGGGCAAACAACACGGATTGAAACTGCGTTCAATCAGTATGTTTTATGAAATGGGCATCATCTTGTGGATTGTTTATTTTAATTTAAATTTATATTATATTATATTAAATTTATAAACACGGGAAACAAAGAAACAAGAAAAGCTGAGGTAGAATTTATGTTTTGTGCATTAAGCTCAAAAACAATGAAAAATTATTAAAAGGAGTTTCGCTGAACGCACTGGAATGGTAATTCCTTATTTTTCTTTTCATTTTCTTTTTAAATATAACATAATATTTTAACAAAATATGATTTAGAAAGAAATCTAAGTCATATATACGCACATTAGAAAATAGTTGTATAATATCAAACATTTTTACTTAATTGAAAAAAAATGTTAATATAATATTTTGCAAAAATCCATGTTTGCCTTCTCTTTCGTGCTATTTTTGTGAAGAGTCCCGAGCTCCGGGATTTCTCGTAGTTTAGGGGGATTTAGTTTTATATTGAAGTAAAGTGAATGAAGGCAAATGGATACCTGCCGACATACGAACAGGTGTAATTAATAATAAAAGTGGAACAATATGGTTGTGAATTGTGTCGATAAGATTTAATTAATCCGTTTCGTCCAAACTGCATATCGCACACGAGAAAGGTAAGTGTCGCTTTTGCAATACAACCTATTTTCTGAAATAATCTTGACAAAAGTGTGATAGAGAGGTTAGGAAGTGTTTGTTTATATTTGAAGGATGGAAAGCTGTTTACAATTTGAGAGAATGCATTAGACAGATTTTTGGTTGTAATTAACATAAAAAGCGTCTACTATGCGTGAATACCACGTATTTACTTAAATATATAATTTAATCTTATAACAAACAGTTTATTGTATTAATAGAATTTTGAGGCCTAATGTGTTGTACTACCTATTTATTTTGTTGATTTAAATTTGAAAAAAGCTACTTAAAAGGAACAAAATAGCGTGTTAGGTTTTGGTTTTTACAATGGAACTGAATTAAGTGTTTAAGTAGGCACTTTATTTTAAATTTGTAAATTACTGTAATTTATATTCTTTTTTTAAATGAAGTACAAATTTTTACAGCCTACTTTTGTTAAATATCTAATGCTTAAATTAAAGAACCAATAATTAAAAGCAGCCTGGAATAAATCTATTTTGATTATTTTGTTATACATTATTTTGTAATTTAAGTAAAAGCTCGTAACTATTTCTACTAATAGGTATAAGTAAGTATACTTAAGGTATCATACATAAACATGTACAGGTACCCCAACCGTCCAAGGACGGAAGATTGCTCATAAACTAGAAATTAAAAAAAATATAGTTTATTAGTCATTATATTATTATAGTATCTGATTGCATATTTTCATGTTTCATTTTTCACCAAAATATCAAAATTGTATTTTTTTTTTAAATGGAACTCCCAGTATTTTATCGAATATTTGGATGGAATCCTTCAAACGATATAAATTAATATCGGATGTTACTAAATGGTTTTGATCTCCAGTTATTTAACTATTTCTTTATTTTATGTGAAAAGATTCAAGTTTAAATTTTGAAATCTCGACTAAAAATTTTTTGTTGTACATCACGTAGGGGTATTTTGGTTTGTTTGTTTTTCCTAAAAACTGTCGAGATTAAATGCTGGCATCAGGGATTTGTAAGTAGCGGAATTCCAATGTACAACATTCAGACCAGAAACGTTTTGGCGTGTAATTGGTAGTGAAGTTGTTGAACTTTTTTTTGGTTGTATTTAACACGAACCATACCTACAAAATTACAATTTTGTGTGGAATATAGTAACATTTTGTGCCCATGTAATGCTGTCTGTCATTGAAAATCGAAAATTTTTATTAGGTAAAAAGACTAATTTAATTCAAAACAATTAAGTAATGATATGGTAGCGAAAAATTTAAAATGTAATGTAAGTATTACCCATACACAGCAAAGTTTGTTTATACGTTAAAAGCAATACGCGGTTTGATTTTGTTCTCTTATCCAAGATTATCCCACCGTGGTGAGACAAATATGAAAAAGCAACATTTTCTTCGAATGGAGCTGTCGCTTCCCAAAATTGTTGTTGGTGAACTGACTGTAATCCCAATTTTGCAATAAAAACTCGTGATCAGTACTGTTTCATGACGAATGTAGGGTGTGGAATTAAAAAAAATACAGAATAATTAGATCGTACGTTTTCGAAGTCTATGAAGTCTAAACGCTGTTTATATTTCTTGCAAAAGCAATTCAACGACTTTCTGGACGAACTATCCATCCAAGAACGCCAGCGTATCGATTAGAGAATATCTCGAGTTGAAAATACAGCGATATCGAAAATCATATTAATAAAAGTTTGCCATGGAGAATGTCTGTCGTAGCCAACGAACTGTATATACAACACTGAAACGCGCATTTAGATGCACGCGGTGACTGGAAAACGGTTCGACTTCAGCCATCTTGTGGCATAAAATAGAGGAATAGATCAGGGAAAAGATGAGACAAGAAGCCTTAGCTTTATTTTTTAATTCACACCAGTAGTTCTTTGATTAATTAATAATGGTATAAATGAAATTTATTTTTATTTAAAACGTGCCATACAGACTGCCTATTACTAAAAATGTTCTTCATTGGTTGCTTTTCTTCTTTTGATATTCTACTTTTCTAGTTCTTTCAAAACTCTCCTTAGTGTTTCAAAGGAAAGCGCATTAGGTTTTCTTTCCGCGTTTAGATATATCCGTGAGATCAGAAAACAGTTTTTGTGACATTCTTCTAATACCTATTTACACCATAGTAATTAATTCTTCTGTAGGATACTTTCTACAAAAACCTTGATTATTTTCATTAAACACGATTAAACGTCAAAAACTTACTCTTCTATGAAATCGTCAACTACTAAAATTATATAAATACGACCGGAATAATGAAAACCATAATTCAAAAAATAGAAGAGAATTAATGGATATAGGATATGGTTAACAAAAATCAAAACACTTATTAATAGAAGCACAAATATATACAAGGTGTTTTATTTAAAAGTATTTTGATATCCCCAATTGTAGTTGAGTAAGTGTCCATTTTAGTGACGAACATCCAGGATAAACCTATCTGAAAGTGTAAGCAGATTTGTACTAAGATATTTCAAAATTTGGTTCACTTATTCTAAGTGGTAATTACAACCTTCTTTCTCAAACAAAAAAAAATTGTGAGTTCAGGAAGGTAAGATTTATCTAATATTTAAAATTTACTAATACAGTCAATTCCGCTTCATCGGGACACATTGGTACCAGGACGTTTTGGTCCAACTAAGCGGCTCTCCCAATTAAAGGAAGTTCTATAAAAAGTGTCTTTTCCTGTATTTTGATTTCACATCAAGTATATATAAACATATTTCTGGTAGGATCTATATAATTAGGATATAGATGGACATTTAACTGTAAGCAATCAAAAATAAATGTATTTTTTACTTGTAAAAACAACTAAACTTTAATTATGAAAGAATTCGTGAAGTTAACCTGCCTTTTGTGTTTGTATGACGGTTTTTGCGCAAAAGCAGCACAGGTATCCGTGCGAACAAAAATTAAAAATTCCTGATAATTACCAATGAGTACTTGTGAAATAATGTCGCTTTCTGTTTCATTCAAGTTTTCTGAGGCATGTACGGTTAAGGGGCAATTTTGTGTGTAATTGTACGTCAGTTACTTGTTGCCTCTCCACATTGGCGGTTAATTCGCAAAAATCAAGGGCCACCGTATGCAATCTGGCAACTGTTGTAATAACAATTCCTAAGAAATATTTATCTGGCAAGTACTAGATAAATATTTGCTAACTGTGTCTGCCATGTAGAAAACTTATATCGAGTATGGAAAGTTAGTTTAGTGAAATAGGAGAACCGCCATCTTCATGGCAATTTCTGTACTTGTAGAATATGTTTAACGTATTTGCTACTATAGGCCAGAAACCTTTGCTATTATATGTTTAGAACATTATGACGTGATGATTTACAGTTTTGTAATACAATTTTGACTTAAATCTAAGTTTTTCCTGGGAGATATTAATATTGTTCTTAGTAACATTACAATGTTAAAGATTTTTTTCCTAAGAAACAGACTATTCTATTAATATTCACGTAAAACATTTTGTATAAATGTACAAGCCATTGGATGCGCAAAATTATCCAAAAAAGTGATTTTAACTAAGAAAAATTACCTAAACTTTTTAGTGTGTAGGTGAGTTTTTAACAGATAATAATGAATTAATTCCAACGTGCATGCAAATTGTTTCGGATATTCCATGTTTAAATTTTAGCAGAGTGCGTAACAGAGTTTAAAGCATTAAAAGAATAAGAAACAGATTTTCTAATATGAATTAATACCACCGCCTACGTCTGACTCTCAGAACATTCTAAGTTAACGCATGTGGGCCTTGCTTATTTCCTTATCACTTGAAAATGACTATATTTACGACTGCAATTTTCTAAAATGTAAGAAATTTTATTTTTATATTACTCAATTTGAATATAAATGCATCACATTGAATATAACAAAACTTCCTATAAGCAAGAAGATGATGTATTTATATTGAGAATAAAATTTGTTCAGTTTTCCAAACCCGTGAATTTGTTAGACGAAACATTTTTTAGTTCAAATGTAATCAATATACTAAAATCATTATGAACATATAATATTTTCACCACAAAAACAATTATTTTAGATTTGAGTAAATAGATTTTCTCAACTGGAACTATCATATTTATGCCTTAATAATTTATGTACATTTAATAGAGTATATAAAATTATTATTTGAAGTATTGTCATTATTTGCTTCCAAAATATAAGAATATTGAACTGATGATACTTACCTGCTTAACCTAAGCATTTCTACTATTCAAGGTAATAATTACCTACTAACTTTATGTCTGTAACACCAAAAAACCTTGGTGGAGGAAAATTAATAGATAAAGAAATATTATGTAATTAAATAAATTTACTGTCATACTTTATAGTTTTACAATATTTGGGAAGAAGGTAGCGTATCGGGGTACTCCAAGAGTGCACACGGATATTGATGCGTATATAGAGGTATAGATGTTATGCGAATCCGTCGTTGCGACCGGTTTTCTCGGGATACTTCCCACTCAATGCCTGGGCCTGGTACCTAGTCGGCGTTGGCTACTGATATAATTTCAATCAGTATAATAATTTGCTGGTATTACCTACTGAAAACTAATAACTAGTTTGTTTGTTAATGTACACACCTACCATGTTCATATGTTATCGACACAATGGCGCTGACTCTAAATATTATTTCAAAGTTTTTTTAAACCAGTAATCCTTTAATATTAGATAACAAGTACGTATTTAGCTTCGAATATTTTAATGGTAGCATCTATGCATCAGCCCCATTCCACCCCATTCCCTTAGTAGCTGTGAAATGGCTGGGGTATCCATCCATTTAGATTTGCTTATACTCACAATCAACAACACTGTTCGCTGGTCAATCAAAAAGTGACGCTAAGTATAGCGTATGTATATGCAAAACCCCTTAAATCTCCATAAAAAAGAGGGAACCAATGACGGATAAGTTTTAGTGCAATAAATGGCGGGGTAAAATTCGTTTCAAACGTTTCAATATTATGGTAATTTCAATTTGATATTTCATATTTTCAGTACAAAACATTTAATAACTTTATATAGTAATTCATTATACCAAACGTATAAGGGATTTTATTTTGATTTTACAGACTTTCTCACTATGATTGCATAGATTTATTCCTTACAACAATAACAATTTTCATTTGGAGGAAGTATACTGCAATGCAAATATTTATACTATTTGTTCTAAGAGTATATTGTGTTTTCAGTGAATTTACTCTTATGTTCTAACCAACAAGATTTAGTTCATTTAAATATATATGTAGTTTCGATTTCTGAATAAATAAAAATATTTAGATAGATAATAATTTTTTTTTGTGTGTGTGTACATTTACCCTCATTCAGTGCGGAAAATTATCAAGTGATTTTTACCAAGAAAAATTACCTACATTTTTTAGTGAACGATGATAAATAGTTATTTGTATCACTAGGCGAGAAACTACAGTTTTGCGAGTATGAGTACGGTTACAAGTACGAATACTCGCAAAAGAGTTTCTGACCGTGTGATACACAATGTTTTTTGGGCCGACAAATCTTAATTTTGAATTGAAAATAGAAAAAAAAAAAAAATTGACACTGGGAAGTTGACAGTACAAGTTGGCACACATGTTACATGTCTTAGTATTTTGACGTTTTCGAGAATAAATCTTTTTCTGTAATTTTCTTTCTAGTTTAATATCTATTTATCAATAATAAGTGCAATGAAGACACCAGTTCATTTTAGCATGATTGAACAGTAGCTTAATGACAATTTATTACACGTCTGTCATGTGGAATCTAGTGCGGTCAACCTTTAGTGACATTTTTGCCTGCCTAGGCAGGAAAATGTTACACTGTTGAAAATTTTAACACTTTTTTGACTAATTTAATAGTCAGGAGAGGTCCACACTCTTTTCGTGTTATTTTGTCGAGAACTATAGAAGCTTAAATTTGACGAGCAAAGATAGTCAAGTATTGTCTATTGCTAAGGGGTTATTTTGTCCAACTGACATGTGGAATTATAAAATACTTCTAGTCACATTTTATTTGATCTAGACTAGACAAATTTACTAGCTGTTTAACTAAATGAATACGATCTATTGGATGATTTAACACCGTTTTCTAAACACAAATATGCAACTCCTATTTCTTAGTGCTATAATATTCTCTCTTTAAGACGTTTTCTCAATTATAAATATACAGAACCACTCATTCAAAAGTTTTGGTTTCAACTAAACGTACTAATTTTAAAATGATTTTTTGAGAATCATTATAAAATTAAGTGAATGTTTATGCTATTTGATTCAAATCTGAACTAATTACGTAAATAGTTGTTCCCAATACATCTTTAAGATGTTGAAATTTTTTATGCCCACTGGAATTAACGTTTAATAACACGAGGTTACACTTTGCAAGTCAGTCACATTTGGTGGTTTGTTTGGATATGTTAATACGGCGAATCAAACACGAAAACAGATACACGTGCAATGCAGGTGGTGCGTATAATGCAATACTGTATTAGAATAGGTGGGGTTTCTATATTTCTATCCGAGGGAAAAATTCTGATTGGTTGACGCTTCTGAATGTCTAGAAAAATTGTCAATCCTCATATCTGAACAAAGAATTCACACGAAATTCTAGTCATTTCTGTTCTATTAAATACGCGTAGTCAACTCGTCTGGCAAAGTTTGGAAAAATCAACACTAACATATTTGACTAGCGCAAAATTAACGCCAACACCGTAATATTTTCAACAGTGTAGTTAGTTTGAAGTACTACAAAATGAGTGTTTCTTGACGGAGGCGCAAAAACAAACTTTTTAAATCATGTAATCTCAATCAGTCTAATTTTTTTACATGATTTGAAAAATTTCTTTATAATCACCCAGCCAGTATTCCACTAAACTTGTCTAAAAAAAAATATAAGTGGTATTACAAACTTAAATATATGATTGTAAAAACAGATTCAAAAAGTAAATTTACCAACCACATTATATATTAAATGTTATATTTGATTTTGTGTAAAAAATCCGATAAAATTTTCCTATAATATTCACGTAAAATTGGGGAAAATTTCTAACATTTCGATATTTTTCTATACATTAGAATAGGCATTACAAATAGGCGGCTATCTCGAATAACCGGTGGTCCAATTAAGCGAAATTGACTGTATTAAAAAAAAAAACAATAACTACCTACAAATGCCGATAATTCCACGTTATAGACAAACCATAATCCTACACCAACTTATATAAACTTTTTTTTCCTATCTGTCACTGTTTACGAATTATAGTGGAGTTTCCTGCCCTGTATACTTAATACAATTATTCCATCGAATATTATACGCATACATATTTCTCTCTTGGAACTTTCTCGAAAGAAAACTCTTATTGTAGTTAGTACCTAAATTTGGGATTTTTTAAATCCATACTATGTTAGAAACAATGTAAAGAAAAGGTATGTAAATGCCCTAATTTTCAATATTACATAACAACCTACTGGGCCATTATTAATGTCATGACATTTTGTTACCTTTAACTTGCCCGTGTTCTATTTTCGCCACCTTGTGTTCAAATTTAAAGGGTAATTTTCTCACCCATTTAGTAGAATACGCCAGACCATTACTACTGTTGATAATCCATTTAACTGTGAGTGCTGTAGGCGAAACAAAAAATGGGAATTCCTAGGACATTATTTTATCTAAAAGCTTCCAGACTAAAACAATAGCCAGGTGGTATTGTATATTTTTTCGACCAAACTACTATTCCGGTAATGTATCTTAACTAAACGATAAGATAAGCTGAAAGAACCTTCGACGTCAATGATGGCCTCATAAAGTTAGCCCAACCCAGATGTCACTCTAGTGAATTTGTAGATATCAGATTTATTGCTATATACATATCTATATAATATAATCATTATACTTATAGACTCTCTGTATTGGTTCTGCTTTCCAAATATTGTTTACATATTGATATCTTTTGCTTGAAGATGTATCTATTTCCTTTTACGATACCGTTTGTTATGTATATGCGCAGCCTTAACGATACTTGGGTAAATATATCTTAAAATCATCACACTTTTCAAAAACAAGCTTCATTTTTTTACCCTTGATTGATAACTTCGCTAATACTTGCGTAGAAAAGTAGTGAACAATAAGAAGTATGTTTGTGCGTATATGTAGAACTTTAAAATATGTTTTTCTGTTATATCAAATTTCTTTAGAAACACACTGATAATTTTTAAAATTTTTCGTTTGCATGCAGAGCAGGTATGATTTCGACATAAACGAACGAACTAAAACGCAAATCTACCCATGATGCGCATACGCAGATTCTAAAATTTTTGTTACATTTTTATTACATTTAAACGCATGTGATAAGAGCACTGTTGCCATTGCAATCGTACTCTTCGTAGATACTGGATTTTTCAATTGCGCCAACAGATGGCGCCACTTCTATAAAGTGCAGTTCATCTTATATAGTTAAACCGCTCCTAGAGGGCGGCGTAGTGTGTTTCATCCATACGCAATTGAATTTTCTAGTGTGAGTGTGCTGGAAGGGTCGAGAAAGATATCGACTGCTCTAAAACCAGAGACTTAAAATATAAAGTAATAATCAGTGCACGGACAAATCTGATCGGGGAACCGGAAAACTCAGTGGCGCTGGCGCACGCGGTCTGTGGGTAGGTATACTTGCACCTGTATCTGTACTGTTATGGTACACACGTAAGATGAACCATCAAACCACAGCATAGTAATGTACACACCTGTTTGTAAGTCCAGTATATACTTAGGTTTAATCAATTTGGATTGTAGCCGTGGAAATTAAATGTAAATTTGTCGTCTGGTAACTGTACGATATTCAAGTATCTTAGGATTCGACTTGACTTCAAAGGGGTAGAGATTCAATGTAATTTGTATGAAATAAATGAGTTGCGATTAATGGCAAATTCCCTTTTTCTTAGAAAAAAGATCTCTAACGTGGTAATATTACTATGAAAAATATTAATATCTCTTAGGAAAAACCTTATAAAAACCCCTTTCTTATAATTTGGAAAATTACAATTAAAAATAAAGTAATTTCCAAGTGATAAGGAAAAGAGCAAATTTGAATTTGTTTTCCTTGAAGCGGAATAATAATAAGGTTAATAGATTTATGGTGGGATTCTATGCATATCTGTAGCGTTTGTAGATTATCTATAAGATTGTAAGCATGTTATGAATGCTTACAGATTTACGGATAACCCTACAGGCACAGTAGATTTGCTCAGAATCTCGCCATTAGTTATGCATAAAATAAACAGGAAATACTGTGAGATTCAAAATGATTGTCGTAATAAAAAATAAACTGTTTTCCGGAAAAAATGATCTATACCATTGTTTATATACATACTAGTTAGTCAACCTTACGGACAAAATAGTTAACGGATTTTTTGAACAGTTTGGACAAAAGCGGGAGATGGCAGCACGGCGTTGGTGCCCATCTCGATTTAAATATAAGCTTTATAGTTAGACTACTACATACAAGATGGCCCTCTTACGTGTCGGCAAAATATTTAATTGCAATAGCATTGCAAGGCCCGAAGAAAAGAGAGGGTGGATAGGCGATGACGCTGTGATGACGTGCCAAGCGATAATTCTCGTGTTTACATTGAAATGTTTGTTTTATTTGGAAGAATAAATATTTAGTATTTTTTTTAGTTTCTAATTTAATGCTCTATATATGTGTGTAGTTCTAAGTTTTGTGTTATATTTATATAAATTTTTTTATTTTGATTTACTTAGTTTACTATTGCATAATAGTAGAAATTTCGTTTTTCATTATAAAAATAAATATGTAGTTTGGGAGTACAAATCGCCATTTATATTTACATATATGCACCACGTTACTTATTAGATTTGTTTGTTTGTCTGATTTAAGCAGATCCATGGAATTTTAGGCGTTTCTTTGTATTTTAGAGCATGATTTGTGCGTGTTTGTTCGTTTAGAGCAAGCAAATCCGGATCACAAAGAGGTCCTCTTTCTGCTCGCGATCGACGTCCGAGCAATTACGAGCAATTTGTACAACATAAACCTAATCGCACTAACACCGTATTGTAAACTGTCGTTTGTAAATGTAATCTGATTTATAACTGCATCAAATATGCACGAAATAGATAATATAATGATACCAATGTGATTGATGTAAAGAACGATCATTATATTTTAAAAACTTCACTTGGTAGGTACATAAATACTAGTATATGATGCATTTTTATTGTAGTCTAGATTCATTAATTTGAAAAATTATTTTTACTTTTCCTATTCATAATAGCTGTGACAATTTGACAATATAACTAATAAAATTAAGGTTATATTTGCAGTCGAGCGCGTTTGTTTGTACCATGTTTAAATCCAACTCTGAGACGCTCTCAAGTTACTCTGATGACGTCAGTAGATACTGCTCCAAGCACACAAATAAACAAAGCTATTAAAAACAGCATACATGATGACGCGTTCGCGCTCTTCTCTTGATTGGCTGAAAAGTTACGATGTAACCTTGTATATACGGATGTTGCCCCAAAGGTTACCTCGTAACTTTTCAGCCCGCTCAAGAGAAAGTAAATCAAATAAAAAATGTTTTGTGAATATAAGAAAACTATATACATAGAGTACCATACATTAATTAGAACTAAGAAAAAGTCAAAAAGTAAAGTAAAATGGTACATACATGTAAAGAAAATAACGATTTATAGTAGGCTACATTTTAAATTTCAAATTTCCCGCCTTTACACCAGTTGAAGTTAACGATAGTACCGCTATACACGAGAGAAGCGAATATAACAATAGGAGAGAGGAGGAGAAGAAGGATTTCGTATATACGTTCGAACTAAAAACCCGCGTTTTGTTAAAATTTTAAATATAAAAAGGCCATCAAACTACAGATTATATATTATTAAACTAAATACTTATTCTTCTTAATAAAACAAACATTTTCTGATTATTATATAATCATAAACATAATTAAATTAAGTTAACAAAACAACTTATTAATTTAAAAACTAAGAAAATAAAAATTGGGAAGTAGATTAATGTTTGTTTTTTATCGGCAAATTTTCGTCCTTTTAGATTTAACTTTTCTCTTTTCAGTGATTTTTTTTGTTTTAAGTTAAATATTTTATTCTTATAAGAAAAAACCTAAATTTAGAAAATTGTTCAATTAATGTTTTGTCAACAAGAACGAGCCTTGCAATATACTTTCAATTTCTTTTTACTTATAGCAGAATACCTCAGAATTCTAATCTTCTAATATAAACAAACACGAGAATTATCGCGAGGTGCGTCATCACAGCGTCACATGCATCCACCCTCCCTTTTCCCCAGGCCACACAATTCGCCAATACTAGTAAATCACCGATACGGATTCGTTTCCGCATATGGATAAAACACAGAAATCTGTCTCTCACTATGACGAGATTTCAATCAATATAATATTGACCGATAGAGTGCGCCACTTCCCAGAGCAATATTTATTTTTTCCGAAAATGCATTACGTTTGACTAACTAAGAATATACTATAAACACAATGTCTATACTTATTACCGATTCTAATGAGTTGAAGTTAGCTACATACAACATTTCATACAATAAATAAATTTTCTTGGCATTTAGTGACATTGGCGTTTGTGTTGTAATTTTCCTTCGTTTATTTATTTTATATTTTTTTTCAAACCGTTTATATTTACATCTAATATCAACAACAATAGTATAGTAACACTGACTTAGTTCAAACGTTTATTACAAACACATGGCATATAGCTACACCCTGCTATCTATAGGAATTGACAATCTTTTTGAATCTCACCGTATGATCCTGTATTCCACCGCGCTCCGTGTAAATTATTCCGATTATTGAAATCATCCGAATATATACAACATAAATGCTAACTCAGTCTTCCAATCGATGTTAAGGCAATAAAATTAATACTGAATCTGTAGCTAACTTCCGTAGATCGTAGATATAGATTTTTTGGACCCTTAAATAATTATGTTGCTTTTTCTACGCAGTAGATATTCAAGGAGTTTCAGTACTAGGTACACTCCAGCGAGCTGTTGACAGATTAGCAAAAAAAAATAAGTCTAAAAATGTATCATTTCCATGATAAACTATTTTGCCGAATTTTGAAATCAGATTAACAGTCGTATTTTACATTTTTATAACCACTTTTTCATTTTTACGAACAGATAATGCCATAACCTGTACAGTAAAACAAGAAAGAAATATTTTAAAGTTAACTAAAAATCTCTTTTGAGAAGGGTTGAGAAATAGAATTTTTTAGGTGCCACCTATACTAAATGAACTCAGCCGCAGATATTAAGAATGGGCCTTTTTTAATATCTCTAAAACTTAATTATAGTAAAGTAGTTTGAAGTAGTTTGAATATACAGGTGAGTTTTTTATCTTGAGACAACGGAATATCTCTAAAACACTGCGTCAAATCAAAAAAAATATCTTAATACGATTTGTTATAATATAGGGGGCTCACTGAATGGTGCCGAACTTGATCCGCCATCTCACCCTCCTCCCCCCAGCGTGGGAGGGGGGACAACTTTGAAATCTTAATTGAGAACCCCCATTTTGTATTGCAGATTCGGATTCCACGCCATCAAGTATGTAGTTTTTGTTTAAAACTTTTTTTTTATTCGTAACAGATTGCGCTGTAATCGCAAAAACATGATTGTAAACGTCTAGACAAAATACACAAAAAAGAGAAGCAAGCAAACATGATTTTGTGTTTTTTTTTAATTTTAACATTAAACAACATTTCAAAAAGCCATTTATGTAAATCATTTCAATTCTCTCTTGTAATGTTATAGCCTCCATTACTGTTCAAATATTCAACACTAACTAATTTGTATTGGATTAATAATTAATAATCCAAATGGGGATCGGACAATGTGTAAGTATTCACAGCTTGTCAAGTACTGAATAAAGTAGGGTTTTGTATCGTTAAATAGCATTCCAATTGCGAATAAATAAATGTATCGAAGTGAACGGGCACAGTGTTTCAAACACATGGCTTTTTGAAATGTTAGTTTATGTTAAAATAAAAAAAAACACAAAATTTGTTTGCTTGCTTCTCTTTTTTGTGTATTTTTTCTAGACGTTCACAGTCATGCTTTTTGTGATTACAGCGCAACCTGTTACGAATCGAAAAAAGAAGTTTCAAACAAAAACTACATAGTTGATGGCGTAGAACTCGAATCTGCAATACAAAATGAGGGTTCCCATTCAAGATTTCAAACTCGTCCCCCCTCCCACTCTCGGGGACGTGGAGGATCGAGTTCGACACCATTCAGTGAGCCGCCTACATTATAACAAATCTTATTAAGATCTTTTTTTTGATTTGTTGACAGTGTTTTAGAGATATTCCGTTGCCCCAAGATAAAAAACTCACCCAGTATATTCGTACTGAAACACTATGTATAAACATAGTGTACATTTCACTCTCCCAGCCTACTTAGATTACTCGTATGACAAGTCGATCACGACCCATTTTTTAGATAATAGGTAGATTTTATGTACACAAAAGTTGGCAACCTTTAGTCAATACAGTTTGTTGAATATAACTGAGGGATGGCTTACTCTACTCTGAGAGAAAAACATGGTTCAGTTTACTATTTCTCAGTTTACGAAGAACGATTAGTTCATCATTAAAATCTGATAAAAATAAGGCTAAAGGAAGAACGCCAAATTCCATTAATATGGGAAGCGATTTAGTCTTTTTGGCAAGTTTTTTTTTTTTTGCTAAATTGTTTTATTTTGTATATCATTACCAGCCAATAAATACTTTACATACATACATACATAAAATGGCAAAAACTTGAAAGACGGTTGAATTACAAATTTAGAAATCGTCTATTACATATTCTTCATAATGGGCACGCTGATTTGGAGTTACCGGAGGACAAAAGACGAAGGACAAACATTATAATAATATAATAATAATAGTTGATTTTGTTTCCAACAGTACAGACCAATTATAGGACAAAATTACAAAGTATTTTTATACATGCATATATGAAATATTGCATGTATACAAAAAAAAAATGAATATACGTAGACAAAAATAACAAAGCAAGAACAAAATTCAATACAACTAATTCTAAACTAAGTAAAAATAAGAAATAAAATAATTAAATAGGCTGAAAAAAATGTCAAAATAATAATTATTTGCGTTTTTACTTATCGCATAGAGTGGTGATTGTCGGAAAATTGGTTTTTGAACAGCAACAGAAAATGTAGTTGTGAAACGGACTGAGCAGCGGGGAACATGAAAATTTACACCACCAAGAAGTGAGGGCAGTCGATCACACCATTAATTAACTTCCACATGAACTTACTACACACAAAAAAATCTATTATCAATCTGAATATTTTTATTTATTCAGAAATCCAAACTTAATATATATTTAAATGAACTAAATCTTGTTGGTTAGAACATAAGAGTAAATTCTCTGAAAACACAATATAATCTTAGAACAAATAGTATAAATATTTGCATTGAAGTATACTTCCTCCAAATGAACATTGTTATAGTTGTAAGGAATAAATCTATGTAATCATAGTGAGAAAGTCTGTAGATTCAAAATAAATCCCTTATACGTTTGGTATAATGAATTACTATATAAAATTATTAAATGTTTTGTACTGAAAACATGAAATATCAAATTGAAATTACCATAATATTGAAACATTTGAAACGAATTTTACCCCACCATTTATTGCACTAAAACTTATCTGTGATTGGTTCCCTCTTTTTTAGAGGGGTGTAGGGGGTTTTGCATATACATACGCTTTACTTGGCGTCACTTTTTGATTGACTAGCGAACAGTGTTGTTGGTTGTGAGTGTAAGTAAATCTAAATGGATGCCCCAGCCGTTTCACAGCTACTTAGAGAATGAGGTGGAATGGAGCTGATGCACAGATGCTACCATTAAAATATTCGAAGGTAAATACGTACGTGTTATCGAATATTAAAGGATTACTGGTTTAAAAAACTTTGAAATATTATTTAGAGTCAGCGCCATTGTGTCGATAATATATGAACATGGTAGGTGTGTACATTAACAAACATACGTAGGTATTTACTAGTTATTAGTTTTCAGTAGGCAATACCAGCAAATTATTGCACTGATTGAAATTATATCAGTAACCAACTCCGACTAGATACCAGACCCAGGCATTGAGTGGGAAGTATCCTGAGAACACCGATCGCAACGATGGATACGCATAACATCTATACATATCCCGTGCGCACTCCTGGAGCACCCCGATACGCTATCTTCTCCCAAACATTGTAAAACTATAAAGTAGGACAGTAAATTTATTTAATTACATAATGTTTCTTTATTTATTAATTTTCTCCTACCCAGGCTTTTTGGTGTTACAGACACAAAATTAGTAGGTAATTATTACCCTTGAATAGTAGAAATGCTTAGATTAAGCAGGTAAGTATTATCAGTTCAATATACTTATATTTTGGAAGCAAATAATGGCAATACTTCAAATAAAACTTTTATATACTTCTATCAAATGTACATAAATTATTAAGGCATAAATATCATAGTTTCACGTTGAGAAAATCTATTTACTCAAATCTAAAATAATTATTCTTGTAGTGAAAATATTATATGTTCATAATGATTTTAGTATATTGATTACATTTGAACTAAAAAATTGTTTCGTCTAACAAATTCATGGGTTTGAAAACTGAACAAATTTTATTCTCAAAATAAATACATCATCTTCTTGCTTATATAGGAAGTTATGTTATATTCAATGTGATGCACTTATATTCAAATTGAGTAATTATTTTTTTGTGTGTACTGTGAAGCTCTCTGCGAGTGGATAGAGATTGTACGTTATGACGGTGTAGCAAGTATTAGTAATCAACTCCTCTGGGTGGATAAAGTAAATCTATCCTAAAAGTAGAAACTTTAAAAAAACGATCCTGTAAACACTTCAAGAATACTTTATGACAAATGTAGCAAGGCGACCACACTACGGAAGAATACAAAGATTTTAAGGTACCAATATTGGTGCAATTTTTGGATACGCTCATAATAATCCCCTAGTTTCTTGGAAGTTGTGGATATGAGGTGATTAGTATGCGGGTTGAAACAGAGAATGCCAAGATTCTTGATAGCTTCAGATTTGGATATAGATTGATTTTGCGTATAATAGGTGGTTACAAAAGGATTATTTTTCTGCAGTAGTTGACAACATGATAGTTACTAACATTTAAATTTAAATTATTATTCAAGCACTATTGAACAATTGTGCCAATATTAAATTGAGGTTGGGCTGAATCAAAAGGACTGGCAACGGTTGAATAAGTTTAAGTCATCAGCGTATGCTAGTACAGGACAGGAGAGTGACCTTAGGAGATCATCAAGGACCTAAATTTCATCCCTGTAGAACTCCTGGGGTTGAAAGAAACAAATTTGACGAAAACTCATTATCAAAGACATAATTAGTAGTTGAATTTCTTGATCACATCGAATTACATTAAAATGATTGGGAAATAGCTCTGCATTTGTAACTGAGCCGTTAAGCCAAGTTCCACTGATTATTATTATGTCATATATAAATTCGCAAACGCCAGTATAAAAGGAATGAGTTTTACTTAGAGAATAACGCACGTATGTTGTGATGATGTGATTATAGATGGTTAGTGAGCACGGCAAACTGTTGGACATGACATCACAATTTAATTTCTTCGAAAAGAAAACAATATTACATTGACAAAATTGCTACTTCTAAAAATAAATCGAAAACTGCTTGTAGCATAATAAATGAAAACAAAACAAATCATAAACCGATTTCTCTTATACCTGGTGGTATCGAAGGGACTGATGCTCAATCCTTGGCCGAACTCCTTGATGAAAATTTCACTAAACACAATATAACATATAACACATAGCGATATTCCTACAATCAATAATATTCATAGTCAAAATTCTTTTGTTATGTTTCCTACCAACGAATCGGAATTGGAGAGGGTGATTCATCACATTTCTAATACAGCATCATTTGGGTGCGACGAAATACCTTTTTCACTAATTAAAAGATGTTGCGCATATATAATCTCGCCATTAACAAAAATAAATAATAATGCATTTATCTCTGGTATAAAAGTTATCCCAGTATATTAAAAAGGGTTCCATACACGATATAATCAATTACCGTCCAGTTTCATTGCTACCAGCTTTCTCCAAGATTTTTGAAAACATTTTTAACAAAAGACTCACAGATTACATATACAGGCGTACGTAAAATCTATTAAAGATAGGTATAGGGAATGCTGATATAAATTGATAGGGGATGATATTTACTTCCTAACTTCGATTTAAAATACAGGGTGTTCTATTTAAAAAAATTAAGGTTTCTACATTTGAAAATGTGTCACTTTGTTCCTCAGTTTTGAACAGCCTGTATGTTAGAATGTAAAGTGTGCGTACCGTTTCTTAGGGTATATCTGCATTCATAACATAGCAAAGGCTCTGCTCCGATAAGCCATTGAAAAATGCCCCTAAAGCTATCGGGCTGAAATTAAAGCAAATGAGTACTTCTGTCACACATACTATAAATACAAAAAATTAGCTCAATCGATACCTCTCCATTCGAGATATTAGCATAAGGGTGGAAAAATTCAATATTTTTTTTCTCAGGAATTACTTAAGGTATCACGTTAAAAAAAATATGTAAGTAAACACTGATTATGGGCATTCTACAAAAAATCTAAAACTAATTCCCTCCACTCAGTTCAAAGTTATTATTATTTTTCTCTTTTTAGGGGTGGTTTTTTTGAGTTTGGTTCAAGGTGCCAACTTGGCTTTTTGTTATATTAAATCATATGCATTTAGGTTTATTATATATTTTTTTTAGTTTTTTCTGTGTGGTAGTTTTAGCGTTAAAATAATTATTTATCGATTAATTTCAGGATTATTTGTATAAATGTGTCAGCCCTATTAGTTATAAAAGCACCGAAATATACAAAACAATATGTAACAATAAAATAATATTTAATTCCGTACACGCTGTTCAAAGTTGTTATTATTTTCCCTTTTTGAGGGGTGATTTTTTTGAGTTGCGTTTAAGGTGCCAATTTGACTTTTTATTATATGTACATGAGTGTATAATTATATTTGGGTTTATTATATATTTCGCAACTTTCTTTCAATGAAGTAATACAAATAAAAAATAAAACCTCTTTGATCTTAGCAGCAGCTTTCGGTTATTGATTATTTTAAGGATAAAATTCAAATTATTCATCGATCGGATTCTTGAGTATTTATATGTATGCACATTTCAGCCCTAGTATCTATAAAAGCATCGACATATAAAAAAGAAAATTGTATCAATAAAATAATATTTAATTCCGCACACGCTGTTCGAAGTTATTTTGTCCTTTTGGGGGATGTTTATTCAAGTTGGATTTAACAATTCGACTTGATTTTTTGTTACTTATAAATCTATGCGTTTTGGTACAATATATATGTTTTTATATGATATAACATATTAACATAAATCAATCAAATCTCTGTTAGATATTTATTGTTCTAATAACAACATAATTCTATTCACATTTGTTATTGCAACAAGCTATGTATTTATAGTTGTTATGATTTTTTTAATGTTGAACAGAACCGCTATTCGTATTTTACTTTTGTTCTAACTGTCAAATAGATATATACATTTATTATACATGTTTCTTTAATCTAATGTTCTGAGACGTGCATAATTTGTTTTAATATGACAATTATTTGATTGTGAGAGTTTGGAGACTGTTGTTTAATGTAATTTTTTTATGTAAATAAACAGCAGTGCTGTAGAAAGTAAGTTAAAATATGTTCTCACATAAGTGTATTAATCGCGGTGGTTTGCTAATAAAAATATCTCGAAGAAAGAAACTTAAACAAATAAATAAACAATGAAGATGATAGCAATACTTATTTGGAGCTATTCATTCTTCCCAGAAGAATCAGTGAAGGTTGTAAATCAAGAGCATACTTCTCAGTTTATATGACATCACTTGTAAAGAATTTATTTGGAAAAAAGTATATAGTAAGTCCAAATGCAGGCATTACTATACAGCAAAAAGTCAAGTTGGAACCTTAAATTTAAAAAACCACCCCCCAAAGGGAACTTTGACCTTCGTGTAACGGAGCTAAATATTATTTTATGTTGACTATGAATACATATATGTTAATAATAAATGTAACAACAGATAATATATTATATAATAATATACTACTTATTATTATTTATTCTTACAGAATTATTTTTATAGCTCAGTGCTTTCATAACTACTAGGGCTGAAGTGTACAACATATAAATAATCTTGAAACCGCTCAATGATTTTCCGTTTTTATTTGCATGTTCTACCACACAGAAAGAACTTAAAACAAATATATAATGAACCCAAATACATACATTACTATATAACAAAAAATCAGATTGACACATTAAATTCAACTCAAAAAAAAACCGTCCTTCAAAAATGAAAAATAACAATAACTTTCAACTGCGTGTACGGAAATAAATATTATTTTGTTGTTATAATTTTCTTTATTAAATTTCGATGCTTTTATAACTACTAGGGCTGAAACATACATACAGATAATCTTGAAATTGATGGATGAACAATTGTTTTAACCCTAAAATAAACAATAACAAATTGTTCTTACTAAGATCATTCAAAGAGATTTGATTTTTTATTTACATGTTCTACCACACAGAAAAAACTGAAAAAAACATATAATAAACCTAAATGCATACGGTCTAATATAACAAAAAGCCAAGTTGGCACCTTAAACCAAACTCAAAAAAACCACCCCTAAAAAGGGGTAAATAATAATAACTTTGAACTGAGTAGAGGGAATTAGTTCTTGATTTTTTATAGAATGCCCATAACCAGCGTTTACTTGCATAATTTTTTTGAACGTGATAGCTTAAGTAATTCCTGAGAAAAAAAATATTGAATTTTTCCACCCTTATGCTAATATCTCGAATGGGGTGGCATCGATTGAGCTAATTTTTGGTGTTTACAGTATGTGTGACAGTAGCACCCATTTGCTTTAATTTCAGCCCGATAGCTTTAGGGGCACTTTTTAATGGCTTATCGGAGCAGAGCCTTTGGAGTCTCCACTTGCAATATTAACCGAGATATTAATTTCTCAATGATGCAATGATTATGACTAAAAAAAAAGAAAAACTTAAATAACTCAAAATCGGCAACATGTAGCTATAGAAATAGCTAATAAGAACTGACGCATTTATGGTCGTAGAATCCAAAAATAAATAAAAAATTAGATCATTCTATTTAAAATAACTCAGTTAACATCCATTTCCGGCCAACGGGAAGTGATATTTTAGTTAAAGTATTTCACATTTATAGTTTCAATCGAACAGATAATGGTGCCAAAATCTCAAATATAGGTAAATAATAGAACATCATACACTTTTAATGAACCACTTACGTGGAATACCCTGTATACTAAAATAACTTTATACCTTTCAATCAATTTGGTTTCTTATCTGGAAAAAAGTACGGAAATGGTTATTTTTGATTTTGTTAATAGTTTAATTCACTAGTTTAATTTAAAGACGAAACTATCTTGGGAATCCCAATGACATTTAATTTTTAAGTTTGTCCCGCCATTATTCAAGCGACTTTTGTAATTCTGCTTTTGCGTTTTTTTTTTTTTATTTCAATTTGCATAGGTGTATGAATCTCGAGATACCACTATTTCTCAAATTGTCATTGAGGCTTTCTAGATTATACTTTGGATTCTGAACAACTTGTTGTTCTTCTTACAATTTGTACATACTCTATCCATACTTGCGACATATCCATTAAAATTGTCAGTTACTTCGAAAGAAACGTGATTGATCATCAATATGACAAGTATATTATGTGCGCAGGCAAATGACATGTTTGACACATCGGACATGCTTCCATAAATTCCCAAACGTACACCCGCTTCCATTCGATTTATACACAATCCGATGTTTATTCAAGCATAACCCGTAAACCATTACTTTTTCCTCTCTAGTATGCATACATTTTTCATGTGTGCGTGGCTGTTTCCCGAAAAACCATAAAGCACACTTTAGGAAAACAACGCTGCCGGCGATCGCCTTGATTCGTTTGTGTGATTGATTTCTACGCTAGAACTTTAACGAATATCAATTATTCGACGTCCCGATGGCGTGCGTCCAGTCCAGACCACCGGCAAACTTACCTTCGCCTTAGTTATAGATAATACACTTTTTTATCTGTCGCTCTGTCCTGACTGGACGGACGCGTTCGACGATATCATTCCTTATCATTCCATCGCGTGGAATTACTACACCTTTTTCCGCTGCGACCTCAGTGAGGGAAGTGTAGTCGTTACGGAAAGCGTGTTTTTCATTCCTTTTGAGTTTTCGACACGTTCGCAGCTCGGGCTTAGGCTTATTGTTGTTTTCTTTCCGTTTCGTTTTTACAAATCGCCGTTTGTTTCAAATGTACGTCACGATTCTTGCAACGAGTGTTTTGGAAAGGATACCTTTCCGCTATAATTGTTCGGTAAGCCGTTTTAAATTAGATCTATAGTATAATAGGTCGAGATTGTTTTATCATTTAATTTTATCAATTTTCGTTAAGTTGTAATTGTTTTTTTTATAGTCGTGTTGAACTTTATCCACATATATTTGCACTTATAATCGCTATAGAAAGTAATGTTTGTTATTGCCGACCCTGTAGAGCTAAACTAATAAAAAAGAAGAAAAATATATTTAACAGTGGATTAAAAGAAAACTTCGAAACTTAACTAACACTCAATATAACCCACGTTTAATTTGAATCTTCCCGTATATTCTCGATAAGCACTGGCGTGTCTAAACCCTTATCAGGTGCATGAATCTCGACTCTGATAAACATTAACTGAAAATTCGATAAATGCGTGTTGTATAATCTATAAAATATTCATTTAATTTAAACACTAACCCTCATACAGAAAGTATTCTAGCTAAAGTGGGACGGAATAAGGGTATTTTAGGGAAAAGTGCAAACAGCGAATTTTAAAACTAAAAATTTATAAAAACTGGTATTTATTGAATATGACATATAGTGTGTTGCCGGATAGGTGTCACAAAAGGAAAAAGCTTTTTCAGTACCGTCAAACGGGGTGAATCAAAGTGAATCAAAAATATAAGTTTTTCGTTAATATTTCAAAAAATAATTTTTAAAAAAATAATTAAAAGTTTATTCATCATTTACTCAAAATAATCTGCATTTGTTACTGCTACAGAATAAATATGTTACCATTTTTTTTCGGCCAGAGCGTGATTCATATATCTGTTTCACTTTTGGTTGGTTCTGGGTAAAGTGAACCATATTAAAAGTTTTTTTAAGATCTGATTTAGTCAAGCAAAGTTAATTTCATCGAAAATGGTCGAAAGAAAAAGAAACGTATTAAAATAAACTTTATTCTTTATCTACTTCTTTCATATTAGCACCACGAGCCAGAGGTAAAGAAGGAAGTATATTTCCGTTATGCAGTAACACTGCTTTTAGAAGGGAGCAAAATCGATTTCGAAAATCTTCATAATCCCATTTATATTATTACAACACATCAAGTCTCCGTCTTGTGAAAAGTAAGATTTGAAATGTAGTAGCTGATTTTAGTTTCATGATGTAGCAAATTTTCATTCTTTTAATCGAGATCCTAATAGTTCTGACTGCTTTTTTGACAAATTTAAATCGCGAACCAAATCGTTTAGGTCTCCTTGAGTTATCAAGTGTGACTTGGTTAAATTTTCTTCAAACTCAGAGACACCGTTCTCATCAACACATTGGCTTGAACGGCCGCAGATGCAACTGGTATAGGCAAATTTTCACTATGAGGGACTGGTCTCTTGGTTGAAGATAAATTAGGGTAAATAACTGTGTGGTTTTTCTTGAAATGTATACCATTTACGTCAGTAAGACAAAAGTAGCAGTTAGAAATGTGATCTCTTGGTTGGCTCTAAATCATGGGTACAGCAAACGGCATATGGCGGGACCCTTTCTTCCAATCGATTAAATTCTTCACACTCGTTATGCAACAAATGTGAGGGGCCAAAATTTGTCTTAATGGGCCACAGCGAAACTGAAATACCGGTGATAACTCTCCAAGACTACTTTTGTGAAATTTCGTCTTTTTGAAGCAATACTCAGTTGAATATTTCTTCAAAAAGACAAAAATGCTCATGAAAGCAGCGCTGAGGGAAAAGAAAGTCGAAAAAAACATAAATGAACTAAAATTTTAAACAATCTTAATGCTTGTCTAATTATGCTAATATCCAAAAATCCTCTTCACTAATTCTAAATACATATATAGTCCCCTTTTAAGTGACTTGAGTTGTACCGCTTTGTAAAATTGCTCTGCGTTAATTTCAGATATTTGGGGACAAACAAAATATCCTTAGAAGAGGAACTAAAGTCATAAAATAAATACTAAATTAGAAATATTCCGTTATAGAAAATTTTAACTTATGGTCAAAATAGCCTTATTATAATCAACACTGATTTAACTGATTTTTAATTAATTTTAGTTGTGATTCATTTTAGCCCATAATTTGTGAATTTTTTCATAAAATAATAATTAAGTTCAGCGTATATAATTAGCACAATATTTTAATAGTGCATATTATTCCTAAAGGATTAGAGAAAGAATATCTAGCAGCTGATGGACCGAAAATCATCCTTAGTGCTGCGTGCATTCAAACGCTTAACCGATTTCTGGAATACCAGTCAAAGCATTTAAACATGTTTAATATATCTGCTACTTCCGTGAATGAAAAAAATGAGCAACACATGCCATGCCTAGTCATATGTATTACCTGACAGACAAGGAACATACAGGAATAATATTATCGGTACCTTTGTATCACTGATCGCCATAGACGCGAAAAATTCCGGTATTCACCGAGCGATTCGCTTAACCCCCTGTGATTCAGTTAACCTCGTTTGACGGTATTGACTTCTCAAAAATTTTTATTCTTCATAAAAGTTTCTGCTTGTTCTAAAACCCACAAATAATACTAGACTTTGAAAATAAATATCTTAATAATGGATGAAATAGTAACCTTTACCAAACATCTACCAATTTACCAAAAACAATTTTATTATTTTTAACTATTCTATAATTCTAACGCCGAAATTTTTCATAAAAGTTACACAACATTTGAAGTGTTGTAGTGTTAGTGGCTTGTATTATACGATTATTTGAAATTTGTTCATTATTGAGTCGCTGTACACACAAAAAAATAATTATTTTAGATTCGAGTAAATAGATTTTCTCAACTGGAAACTATCATATTTATGCCTTAATAATTTATGTACATTTGATAGAAGTATATAAAAGTATTATTTGAAGTATTGTCATTATTTGCTTCCAAAATATAAGTATATTGAACTGATAATACTTACCTGGTATGTATGTATGTATGTAATAGAAGGGTGGTGTTACACTGCGACCTAAAAGATCTATTGTGTCCCCTATTCTTGCTGCTTTACAGCTGGCCTTCCAATCCTATTCCTTTTAAAAAGTGTAGAATGTCAGAGGACCACAGTCTAGGTAAGTCTCCCTCTTCGATTTCACATGCACCCAGGTACAATGCCCTCGGGTTGCACAGTGCTACGCAGTTTGAGAGGAGGTGGATGGATGTTTCATCCTGTTCCCCACAAAATCTGCATTCAGGATCTTTTTCAATCCAAGCTTACTCAGGTGTCCTTTCAGTCTACAATGGCCTGAAAGTATTCCTGTTAATATGCGAACATTGTTCTTATTCAGGTTGATGCATTCTGTAAACCTCTTCTGGTTATAAGTTCCCAGAAGAATTTTACTTTGCCTCATTCCCTGGAGATTTTCCCAGTAACTGGATTTTCTCTGCTCCATTTCCATTTTTAGTTTCTTCAGTATTGTACTGCTACTTAACCCGCAGAAGGGTTCAGGCCCTACGAAAGGCATTCCAGCCCCTTTTTTTGCGAGGTTATCCGTTATTTCGTTTCCTTCCACTCCTGTGTGACCCGGAACCCACAGGAGGGTCACTTTATTTCTTTTGCCTAGCTCATTTAGTTTCCCTAGGCTTTCCCAGACCATCTTGGAGCTGATTTCATATGAGTTCAGCGCCTTGATGGCTGTTTGACTATCAGACACGATGATAATTTCCTGCTTCCGATAGTTCCTTTCCATAATGAACTGAACACATCTTCCAATAGCGTGTATTTCAGCCTGAAATATACTTGGGTATTTTCCCAAGCTTTCGAAATCTGTAGTTCTAGCTCCATATATTCCTATTCCAGTTCCTTCTGCCGTTTTGGAGCCATCAGTGTACCATTTGATGGCATTTCTATTCAAGTTCAAGATGGTGTTATGATCCCACTAGCTCCTGTTACTTAGCTTTATGGTGAATTCTTTCACAAAGCTAAATTTTTTTAACATATCATCCCGGGGCATATCCCAGGTTTGATCACCGTCAGGAGATTGAGGCCTATGCCTAATCATTCCTTCCTTGACCATTCTTAGTACGGTTCTTTTCGCCACACCCTCTACTACTATGTGGAGGGGGGCAAGATCCAATACTACTTCAATAGCTGCTGTTGGGCAGGTTCTCATAGCCCCCGTTATGCATACACATGCTAATCTTTGCACTTTCGAGAGGTTAGTTCTCGCGGTGGCCAGATTAGTTCTTTTGCTCCATGCTACTGATGCATAGGTGATGATCGGTCTCACTATCGCTGTATACATCCAAAGCAGTATTTTTGGGTTGCATCCCCAATTTTTCCCTGCAAAGTTTCTGCACACCATCAGAGCTCTTTTGGCCTTGTTGGTTACTTCAAATTCATGTTTGTTCCATAGAAGTTTATTGTCTAGGGTAAGGCCTAGATATTTAACTTCTGCTTTCCATTCTATATTTTGCCCATCCAGTTTTATGGTTCTAAGATTGGATTTTCTTTTCCTGGTAAATGCTACTAGGGTTGTCTTAGTGGGGTTGACATTGAGTCCCATCGATTGACACCATCTTCTCGTGAAGTTCAAGCCTCTTTGAACTATGTCACAGAGGGTATTCTCAAATTTGCCTCTTGCGTATATGACAATATCATCAGCATACCCTTGACAAGATATGCCTAGATCCGTCAGTCCGCATAAGAGTTCGTCTACTATTAGGCTCCACATAAGTGGGGATGTAACTCCCCCCTGTGGGCATCCTCTGGTCGTATTAACCGAGATGGTCTTATGTTCCACCTCCGCCTCCACCGACCTGGTAGACAGTAGTTGCGACATCTATCTAGAAGTCACGCCGTCTACCCCCCTATTAATTAATGCTTTTTTGACAGACTCGTGTGGAGTGTTGTCAAAAGCACCCTCTATATCTAGAAAGGCGCACACTATGGTTTCTTTATTCGTCAGGGTATCTTCGATTTGGTCCGTCAGCTCCACTAATGCAGTCTCAGTGGATTTGCCTGTTTGATAGGCGTACTGACAGGGGTGCAATGGCACCCGCTCCAAGATGTCTGTTCTGATATAGTTATCTACAGCCTTTTCCACCGTTTTCAAAAAGAATGATGTGAGGCTTATAGGTCTGTGGGATTTAGGGTGCGTAATGACCTTTTTCCCTGCTTTTGGTATAAAGGTGACTTTGGCCCTTCGCCAGACTTCTGGAATGTACCCTAACTCCAGACTACTTCGGCTTATCCGAATTATGTGAGGAAGGATTTCTTTTTGCCCTTTTTGAAGTAGAACTGGAAAGATCCCGTCTACTCCCGGTGTTTTGAACGGCTGAAAGGTATTGATGGCCCATTTTAACCGTTCGCTGCTACATATGTGTCTTGCCACTGTAGTAGCTTCTTTATTTGGTCTTTTATATATCTCGGAAGGATTTTCCGAGGTTCCCACATTGCTTTCGGGAAAGTGGGTTTCTAGAAGGAGGAGAGCTCTCTTTTCTTCACTTTCAGTGAAGCTTCCATCTGGCTTCCTTAGTACCATTCCTGAATCGATTCTACCCCTTCGCCATTACCTTGTGAAGTCGCGAAGCGGTAGGTGTTGAATCGATTTCCTCGCAGAACTTTCTAAAGCTATCTCTTTTCGCTTTCCTGATAGCTTTATTGTAGAATGTAAGTCGGTGTAACTCTGCCAATCTCCGTTACGCTTGGCCTTGTTAAAGAGCTTCCGCGTATCGGATCTTAATTTTGACAGATGGCTGTTCCACCAAGGTGCGTCCCTACATTCTTTTGTCTGCTGAACAGGACAACTCGAATCGTATGCTTCGAGTATGGCCTTGTTCACCTCTTTAAGGTCGTTTTCCAGATCCAGATGATGCCTGGCCTTTCTGGATTTGATGACCTTTAGATTGCTACTTAGATTGGTTCGGTAGTCGTCCCAATCTGTTTTCCTGGGATTCCTCCGGAGTGGTGGCTCTGGAGTCTTCGTCTGTAGTCTGAACACAATCATTCTGTGATCAGAGAGAGAAGGTTCACTTGATACCCTCCAGTCTTTTAACAGATCCTTTAGGTTCAGTGTACTGAGTGTGATATCTAACACTTCCTCCCTTACCCTTGTTACAAACGTTGCGGTATTATTATACTTACCTGGTTAATCTAAGCATTTCTATTACTCAACGGTAATAATTAGCTACTAATTTTGTGTGTATAACACCAAAAAACCGCGGTAGGGGAAAATTAATAAATAAAGAAATATTATGTAATTAAATAAATTTACTGTCGTACTTTATAGTTTTACAATGTTTGGGAGAAGGTAGCGTATCGGAGTACTCCAAGAGTGCGCACGGTATATTGATGCGTAGAGGTATAGATGTTATGCACATCCGTCGTTGCGACCGGTGTTCTCGGGATACTTCTCACTCAATGCCTGGGCCTGGTACCTAGTCGGCGTTGGTTACTGATATAATTTTAATCAGTATAATAATTTGCTGGTATTAATATAACTAGTGAATACCTACGTAGTAAATACCTACATATGTTTGTTAATGTACACACCTACCGTGTTCATATATTATCGACACAATGACGCTGACTAAGTATTATTTCACCAGTAATCCTTTCATATTAAATAACACGTACGTGCTTACCTTCGAATATTTTAATGGTAGCATCTGTGCATCAGCCCCATTCTCTAAGTAGCTGTGAAACGGCTGGGGTATCCATTTAGATTTACTTACACTCACAACCAACAACATTGTTCGCTGGTCAATCAAAAAGTGACGCCAAGTAAAGCGTATGTATATGCAAAACCCCCTAAACCCTCCTAAAAAGGAGGGAACCAATGACATAAGTTTTAGTGCAATAAATGGTTGCGTAAAATTCGTTTCAAATATTTCAATATTATGGTAATTTCAATTTGATATTTCATGTTTTCAGTACAAAACATTTAATAATTTTATATAGTAATTCATTATACCAAACGTATAAGGGATTTTATTTTGATTCTACAGACTTTCTCACTATGATTGCATAGATTTATTCCTTACAGCAATAACAATTTTTATTTGGAGGAAGTATACTTCAATGCAAATATTTATACTATTTGCACTAAGAGTATATTGTGTTTTCAGAGAATTTACTCTTATGTTATAACCAACAAGATTCATAGTTCATTTAAATATATATTAAGTTCCGATTTCTGAATAAATAAAAATGTTCAGATTGATAATAGATTTTTTTTGTGTGTACACGATTATTCGTGGTATTTCCAAAAGTCGGGCGAACGAACCGGCTAAAAATTTAGTCGGTATCCGTATCTCCCAATTCATCTGTATCCAAAATGTATCTTACAACATTTTTAGAATGAACCTGACATCCATCCTGTCGAAAATATAATTGTCAGTAGATGTTAAATGGCATAACTCTTTAAGTTCTTCTCAAGAGAAGTTATTCAGCATATCTAAATAACTACGGTGGTTGACAGTTGTTTCAAAAGAATATGGTAAAATAATTCTATCGCAAAGTACCGCACATCATACATTTACTCTTTTAGAATATTGGCGATTACGATTAATAATAATAATTTGTGTCACTTCAATACCGAGAATTTTGGGACGATAAATGTCCATTTGTATAAATGTACGCTCATCAGAGAATATATTTTTATAAAAAAAATTCTTCACTCGCAATTTCGTATCTTACCACAGACAAAACAAACAAAAACCACAACAATCGCTTAGCATCATCGCGGCGTTCAAGTGCGTGGCTTATACACCTTTACTTTGTCAGCCGCGTAAATTCGACAGAGAAATGACTCGCTCATATTCTCATACTACACGTTTATTAGTACATGTATAATATACAGTGATCGATATTAAGTACGCTGCGTAGCTATGCTTGTTATTTTTTATCGCACGAAGTTGCTTAAATGCAGTGTTCCTAATTGTAATTAATAAGCAATTGAAGCAAATAACGCATTATCAAAAAAATTCAAAATTGAGTCATTGTCTTGAAATGAAATTTCCTTTCTACAGGTTGTTCTAAGTGCGCTCCATTGCTAACTTCATTAGTATTGGAGCTACGAAGTCGGTTAAATGGGATTTTATGTGGCGAAAACAGAAAAACAAATTGAGCATTGCATTTTCAAGATATTCATTTAAACTATTTTTTTTTAACGAAACAGCCTGTATGTTTCACTGCAGTTTTTTGAAAAAATAATTGTGAACATAAAAAATCGATTACAACATTACGAAAAAATAAAAAAAAAAAATATTACTTGTTATGACATTTTATATTAACTCAGTACTACTTTAGTTTTAGTAAAAACAAAGCATCAACCTAGCTATAAAATAACAATTCCGTTTGTTTATTTAACACCTGTTAGTACTAGCAAAAACGGTCGTGACATTGTGACAGTGTTTAATCATTGTTGATGTTACAAATTGTCATTACAAATATAAAAATAGTGTTTACTTATTTAGAAAAATGGGATGTGTTAGAAGCTTACATAATATGTAGAAAAAATGGGAGCGCATCCATGAATATTATAGTGAGATGTATCCTGAACGCAGAACCGATTCTAGGGAATTTCTCAGGTGGAGGGAGGGAGGGAGGTAGGTAGCAAGTCAGCTCCATGCCGTCCCTGTAATTTGTTTTCGATCTTTTTCATTCCTGTTTTTCCACCCCATATTGCCCGGAACAGTTGCCTCCTTTTGCCACCCCCCAATCCGGTGTTGCCTGAACGCAACATTCCTAACGGTCGATATATTTTGAAGAGGGTTTCAAGAAAAATGCGACAGAAAGCATTTTACACTAGAAGAAGAAACGGAAATTGCTATTTTAATTCATTTTCAAGCACATCTAATTAATTTTATTCAAGATTTCCCAAGAGGTGCGGATTTCTCCCTAAGCAGTCCAAGCGCTATCCACACAATTTTAAACAAAACTAATTTGATCCTTATAAATATCAACCAATGCACAATCTGCACCATGGTGATTTCGAAAGAAAATTACAATTCCCGCAATTGATTTATTAATGCTTGTCCCGAAAATCCCAACTTTTTTAGATGTCTTTTGTGGACTGATGAGTGTAATTTTTTTTTGTCAATAGTGGTATTACAAATTCTAAACAGAGGCATAAATAAAAAATACAAAAAAAACACTAACGATGCACAAACAGCTTTTCGAGCTGATAGATCAACATAAGATTGGATATTTACAGTAAGATAAATCGCAGAGAAGATAACGTCGACAAATAGCAAAATATTTGTGGCCGCAATAGAGTTTGAAAAAGCGTTTGACAGCATAAAAAGAGAAGAAATCTGGGAAATCTTAGAAGCGAGAGGAATAAACGTAAAACTCATCGAAATAATCAAAAGTCTATACAGGAGAACGGAGAATAGGGTAGGAGGAAGAACAAACAAAGCTTTACAGCGTTCAAAGGGGTCAGACAGGGACGAGTTCTCAGTCATTTGCTTTTTATCATCATGATGAATGAAATATCCAAAAGGATTAATTACAGGACGAAAGGAACCCATTATAGGGTACAGAAAGCTTAGACCGGTATTTATAAATGAGGTGATCTACGCCTATGACTTACTGATAAGTGCTAATATTAAAGAAGAACTACAAAACAAAATCGAAGAATGGAGCAAAGAGATAGGAAAATATGGACTATATAAATCCGGAACAGATCAAGGCAATGGAAATAGCTAACCGGATAGAAGACATGCAACTCCAAATACAGGGAAAACAGATAGGAAGTGTGAGAAAATTAAAATGCCTAGGGAACAATCGCTTACTCGGACGGAAGATTAGAACAGGAAATAATAAGCAGAATAAGTAAAGTGAGTGCATTATACAGAATTCTATATATAGATGATTTTTCAATAAAAAGGAAATAAAAAAAAAAAAAAAACCTAAGATTTGACTAGTCAATATTTGTGCCTATGCTCATACATGGAAGGTGAAGCATGAGTCTTATCTAACAGGTTAAAACAAAAAATAACAGCTACTGAAATGAGAATTCCACGAAAAATTGTAGGAACGACTAAACTAGATAAAAGTGAAATAATAAGAAGTGATTAACGAATTAATGTATTCCTGTTAAGAACTGTAATAATTAAGAGGAATTTTTCCCAAGAAAAATTTTTCTCACAGAATTCGAACCTAGACACTCTCGTTTACCGGAAGAGCGCTCTACCATTCGAGCTAGCGAAACATATGTACAGTCGCCGCCTTGATTATGTCATAGGCTTTTAGTTCAGACCTAGTGCAGACTATATTGATATATCTGCTTTAAAGGGCGCCCTTCGTTATTTTATATACCTACATTCATTGTATATATTAACCAAAACTTCTACATGCTTTTATTTGTTTGTTTAGTGGCAATTTCACTCATCATAGATAATACAGATACATATTGAGTTTGGTCGAACACGGTTTTTAAGTGGTGCAAGAGGTAACGTAATATTAGAAGTTTTACGGTCTCGGTGTTTGTAAGAAAGGGATGGTGCTAGGTGGTAGGCCTCTATACTACTCAGATAAATTGTAGTGGTTGGTCTACATTTATAGAACGAAATGAGTTTCAAATTCCAGTTTATTTATATATTTTAATTTTATTGCTTTTGGAAACAGCTGTGACATTATAATAATAAAAAATGCATTCACTACAGTGTTTCGAGAAATTAAAAAAGGAATAGCCAAATGTTGAATCACAGTGTTTTAATACTTATCCAATGAATTATTAATTTTACAATAATAAGAAGTATATAGCCAATGGGAAAATAACATCATCAACATTTTTAATGCATACTTTATTTACCATGTTAATATGCTATTACGAAATCGCATTAATATTTTCGAAAAACTCTTGAATTAATATTTGGTATAATAACCATTATTAGTAATACACTCTGCTAATCTTTTTGTCATAGAAGCAACTAAATTTTCGTAATAATTAGTGCCTCAAAATTTCTCCCAAATAGTTTGCACATGTTGAGTGAGGTGTGCGACATTTCTTTGTCGAACACCATGCTGTTTCCAAATCTTCTCACTATGTTACCATAGATGCCCATATATTTTCTATGGTATTAAGGTTGGGGGATTTTGCAAGCCAATCCAACAATCCTCTCATGATTATCAATGAACCACCTGTTTACAATTTCAGCAGTATGTACCGGGCTGTTGCCCTGTACAAAGGTAATTACTTTCACCTCATCTTCTGAATATATGGCCCTTACAGAAGCCTTCAACACTTCTTCTAATACCCGGACGTAGCGCTTTGACGTGAAGCGAGGTGGTGTTATAATTATCAATGCCCCAGGACCTCCATCGCACATTCAGCCTTAATGACCGGCTGTTATTCTTCCAGCAGTGGACTGTTGTCTTATGTTTTCTACATTATATCTAGTATTTTTTCGTTTCCATAAGACAACAGGAGCATCTTCGGAGGAAGAAAACATCTTTTTATCAGAAAAGATAACATGCTATCCTATAAAATCTTGCTGGAAAAAATGTCAGGTGTGAGTGCCGCTTCCTTCGCAGGCTTTCTACCATGATAACCAGCCTCATATAATCTTCGGCTGATGATGGTTAGGGAGCACTATAAATTAAGTTGTTCCCTAATTTTTACGGAAGACAGACATGGATTATCGGAAACTATATTTAATATGTCAGCGTCCTCCTCGCGGTTAGTGGCACCTTTACGGCCCTCTCTAATTGTTTCTAACGACTGGTTTCCTTCTTCTCGTGCTCGCTTAATTCATCGTTGTACTTACTGTTAATAAATGCGTTACGTTCTGTGATACCTAATAAATGAATGATTTTGTGCTGAAAGAAACCTAGCTTTGTGGAGTCTTACATTGAGAGTGAATAGCATATAATAAATCAAAACGGCCTGTTGGTATAAGTTATAAGACTTTCAAAAGTAAGTAGTAAGTTGACAAAATTAAATAAATCAAATTTTTGTGGTATATTGTTTTTTAATTTTCGGTAAACGCGTGATATACAGACATGCTTATATGAAAAGTAAACAAACATGCACCCACTTATCCTAACGAGCAACCATAAATTGTGTTTTCACGGTGCCTTGCTTATGTTAGACGAGCTAATTTGGAGTATTTGAATGCGTTGGGCTCCTTAAAGGAGATATACTAATCTGGGTGATTCTGGTATATGCATATTGCCCTATGACATTTCTAAAAATTTTGACTGTACATATGTAGGTTCGTGCGACAAATCGATATATGTCGATATCAGATCTTAAAAGGCCGACAGAACGGCGAATATGCAAAGATTGCAAGCTTTTTGCAGTATGAAATAATTAACGAATTAATGTGTTTGAAAAAAAAATATTTCTTGGGAAAAATGCCTCTTAATTATCACAGTTATTAGCAGAAATAAATTAATTGCAACCTTTGAATAAGAAGTGAATTAAAGTGATGAGTGTAACAGAAAATAATTAACAACAGAAACTGAGGTGGTTCGGACACGTTGTTAGAAAGAACGAAAACATAACAGTCAGGGAAACAGTTTGCGGAGAAAGAGAAGAAGAGGAAAGTCGAGAAGAAGATGAAATGATGAAGTGGCAGAAATGCTAAAAAAGAAAGGATGAAGCTGGACGCATGCGAAAAGTGAAGCTAAGAGCATAAAGAAATGGAGAAACGTCATTACCTCTACACCGATGGCGAAGAGGTTACGGATAAGGAAGCAAATAAGTACAAATCCTTTACTTGTTTATCCCCATAATCCACAAATTCGTTTTAGTGTAAACGTTTGGTGTGGTATTATCGGATCAAAAATTTTAGGCTCCGTTTTGTTTGGATCTCAACACCGCGTTATCTTTTTTCTGTGGGAACCGTCCGGAAACGGCTTTTTGTATACTGAACTTTATCGGAAATATTAGAAAACTTCCTGGATGATTGAAACTTAAAAAAGAGGTCAAACTAACAACTTTGTGTTCGTGAGATTTGTATTTAAAAAAACAAATAGTGAAAATGTGTACCTTTCCAAATTTTAATCTTAGCGTCACCTGTGTTGGCCAATGAAAAGTAGGAACTTATCTAATTTACCTAAGGTCAATTCAACGTGCAAATTTTCAATTGTGGTTTTACTTGATTAAAAAATACTAATCATAGCACATTCCAGCTACATCGACTAAGAAGATTCTTGTGTTCACAAAACACTAACACAACCAAGGAACTATACCTGATAATAACTGGTGAGTCTCTTGTTAGTGGCATTACTTAATTGTCACCTATTTCACTTTTCCGAAATTACTACTTTTTTTCTCTTTCTCTACGATTCCAATTAAAGAAGTGCAATTTAGTGTGTATGAACAAAAGTACCGTGATTGAGGCAAAATTTTCAAGTAATCATATTTTTTTGAATAGATTTTACACTCTCAGTCGTCACAATATAACACGATAATGTTAAATATTTTTTCCCGTAATTTTTTGATGAGCCCCACCGGAATGTCGGCATTAGAAATACTTCTAATCATAAATTTTACTTTGATTAGAATGTCAACTGTTGCTTCGGTAATTTTGTTCGTAGAAGTGAAAAGTAGTATTATACAATGCCGTCATTTGAACTTGCGTCAATTTCACTAATTGAGATAAGATAATGATTTGAAAATTGAATTCGAGTTGATAAGATCATGATTAATATTTTAGAAGGAATACATAACTATTTCGGGTAATAAGTGCATAATTTCTTTTCTGACATATTGATTTAGTCGTGAAGTTATTCTAAAATCTAAAACACAACCTATTTATTATTTCTTCATGTGAAGAAATATGAATCGTTCTCAGAAAGGCTAATAGTGGCTCTAACAGCAGAAAAATTAAATATTGTTTTATTTTTAAATATACCCAGTTATATACAGGGTTATCTTTTTATCTTGAACAACGGAATATCTCTAAAACACTGCATCAAATCAAAAAAGGCTCTTAATAAGATATGTTTTAATGTAGGGGGCTCACTGAATGGTGGCGAACTCGATCCCCCCTCCGCAGAGTGGGAAGGGAGGACAACTTCGAAATCAAAAACCTTTTATAACTGCATTATTGTTACTTTCTTTACTATAAAGTATTTGTATATAAGCAAAGATTTATTTTTATTTATAGAGTACTATTGTAGCTGTGAGGAGAAATAAATACTTTTATAAAGAATTACCTTACTTTTATAAGGACATAATTTAGACTACCACAGGCAATAAATAACTGCCATAACTGGATGTAACAATTTATTTTTCAGTTTTTTCCATTTTATTTTCAGAAATTTTCTGTATTATTGCTATTAATTAATATGCACTTAACACAAGCTATCAGCAACAAATTTAATGTACATTGCACATTAATAAAATTATTTTTTTTGAAATTTTATGGCCCATTCTTCGAACAAAATGCTACACTTCAACGATGAACATGAAATCATAAATGTTACAAATGGCCCTCTATTTTACAAAATCCATTTTCCTAAGTTTATCACAAATGAGTGAATATTTTTAAATTTTCGTTACACTTACATGCTATATAAAATGTAACAAGCATAATGACACTAGGCCGTATGCAACACTGTTAAGGTAGTAAAGCAGGTCGCGCAATTAACAGAAAAGCATGTAATTTTTTTACTCTTTCAATTAACGTAGACAATGCAATTACTCACTCGTTTAAACTAAAAAGTGTTCATTTAGCTTATTTTTTGTTTTCTCTAGGTTTCAATGTATTCACTTTTACACTAACAATATGCAAATTGCTCGAATTGCTAAATCTTCAGTAGTATTAATGAAGCCATATTGCCAGCTTAGCTTCTGAATAAAAATGCGAAAAAAAATGCTCTTTTAAACATATATTCGCATGATTTTCTACTCATGCACGTGTTTGACACCAAATCTCTATACGCACTTCGTTCCTGCTTTTATGTACTCTCCCTCTTCACAGTGCCCGTCACTTCCTGCATTCACCACGTACTATTTCAGTCAAAATATGACCTTCGCCTACTTCCACTTTGCGTCAACGGGTCACGACAACCACGTAAAGTCCTTTGTTCATCAATTCTATCCCACAGGGAATCACGCTGGCCGGACTGAAAGGCAAACACCACGGCCCGGAAAGGTGGATTCCAAATTAATTTATTTCTTTGATACGGTCGTGATAGCCCGGTAAAGGTGTGTCGCCCGCACGGCCTCCGTGTTCCGCCGCATAAAAAAAGAACCAGGAAACGAAATTAAGACAAATGCAATTCCCAGAAAAAAGGTTTTGTAAAAATGTAAATGTCGCTTCAACATGTTCTCATTGCTTAATTAGGAATGATGTCGGTATCGATTTAGTCATTTATTTTTCTTCCTTTGTTTTTTTTTCTGCTATGCCCGATGTGTTTTATTAGAAATTATGCAGATTGAAGCGAGTGCATGAAGTGCAGGATCCTGCAGATTATATTGTAACAACGATGAGATCTCAAAGTGAGTCACCCATTTGGTCTACTTTGAAAACCCTGGAATTTTTTATTAAATTCTAGTGTTTATAGCAAACCTGAAGGTTTTTCTTTTAGCGCTTCCATCTACGCCATTTCGGCAGCTATAGACTAATCGTGGACATAATCGAATGATCATTCATCATTCATTCAGTTTGGTAAGATATCGTAGAACCTTTTTTTTGTGTTAGTTTCTCATGATTTCGTTTTGTGACGTATTCCCCCAATATATAATTACCTTTTCTTAGGTTGTTTATAGTTCACATCTTCCTTCATGAACTACATATCATTATAATGCCATTATAACCGTACGATTATCACATAAATCATTCATAATCGAATGATTATTCATAATCCAAACGTTATAATCGAATTCATTCGATTATAATGTTTCAGTCATTCGATTATGGCCATCACTACTATACAGGGTGTATCCGATATAGAGGTAAATATTTTAATATGTAGCAGCTGTAATCATTTACGATCAAAAATTCTTAATGCCCATGGGGTCTATCTGTAAGCATTAACGAGAAAAAAATATTTTGTGAATGCCGTGGGCTAGAGCCGCACCTGTGCCCAACCTAAATGCTGTCCCGAGTATACCCCCACATACCACTATCATACAGCCATTACCGCTGTTAGTTTTGTGTGGATCGCCGCTTGGAATGCATGTTTATAAAAATGCAGCGCTACACAACGCAGGAATTGACAGATATCGTGTTAATTTACGGAGAGACGGGAGGAAATACAAATGACACAATAGATTTTTCTGTATCTACATTTATTTCTGTGTAATTCGATTCAATTCATTTTGTGTTATTTGATTAAATAAATCTAAAAGAAATAACTCAGAATCATGTGGGACCGTTTATTAACAACTAACTTTCGATTCGCCAAAGCGAAAGAAAAATATTTACTTTTTTTGTAACTACTGAAGTCGCATATCCGGTGAAACTTGAACGTCTTATCAGGATATTAAAAATAAAACTTTGTAGACTTACGTAGAATGCTCTTAACAAATAAGGAATGTTTATTTTATAAAAAGAAGAAATTTAAAATGCCTCAGTTTTGCTATTTTTACAAGGGCCTTTATTTATTCAGAATGACGTTAAATAAACTTACGGCATACCATTAAGAATAATACTAAATGAGTGCAATGTACTTATACATAATACCACGTTTAGCGGGTGCTTAACATGATGTTTCCTTGCATCAGGCCCGGACTAAAGAATTTTTGGCTCTAAATTTTACTTTTTTTTATTTTTAATGATGAAATCCGGTTTCGGCGAGTTTGTGCTTTGTATGTCGTGTAGTTAACACCCAAGCAAAATTTACTTTTTTATTTGATACACCCTGTATACTTTTATCCGTAATGCAGCAGACATTGTGTAGTTTAAATACGCCGTGCTATCAGATCCGAAATCTTAAGGCAGCAATGATTCACAACTGCCTGGTAATATTTTATTACGGTCAGGTTTTCACCAGAATGTCGTACGGTATTGCCTTTTGGCATTGGTTGCCGTATACGCATGATATTTTTCTTGCCCAAAAACGAATAATTCGTTGCATCGCAGACACGACTAGCAATGCAAACCATGGTTCCAAATATTACTCCTACCGGTGGCGATTCGTGACAATACTGAGTGGTGGGACCAATCACGGGTCAACTTGCTACCCCCCCTCTCCCCCTCCATTTAATTAATTTTACAAAATTTTAAATGAGTTTAGCTCAGCTTGCAGTAATTTATTGCCTCATTTTTTTTAAGGATTAAATATGGCAAGGTAGAATTTTTTTCATTTATATCGATTGTAAGTCTGAACTGAAGTTTACACCGAAGATTATTGATCTACGGTTTAAACTGCGATTGTAATAATGGCTCTACTAAAATAATACCGACACAAAAAATACACATACTTAGAAGCCATTTTAAAATGAAAAATACTTATCGGGAATATTTATCTACCTAAATATAAATACAAACGTATTTCCTTCAGAATAGTTCAGAATATATTTAGTTTTTAAACTGCACCTGCATACATGGGTCACTTGTTTACATTCCTCCACCTAACTAACGCGAAATTATTCAGGTGTTTTTGTGATTTTATATCGATGAAAATATAACACAACACAAAGCACATGAGTTATTTAAGGGAAGATCGTCGAGTAAAATATAATAGATATCCTAAATATAAGCGAACGTATTTCTTACAAAGAATGGGAAACATAATTTTTTTTTGTTTATTTACCTAAGCAAATGGCTTGTTTTTTTTTTTACTTAAAACACTATTGTGATGTATTTTCAGAAATAACTCCCTTATTATATTTGTTATTTCATTTTCATCATTTTTACCCTAAGAAAGATATGAATGGTAGCTCATTTTGATTTGAAATACTATAGTTATTAATTTGCGATGTCATCCTAGAATAACACTACACTTTATTACTATAATTAACAAATATTAAATATTCTTGATTCCAATTTTTATTGCGGTGAAGTGTCTAAGCCGAAGTCCATATGCGATGGCCCTCTACATATGTTTCTACTTTCAATCGTCGATCTTCGACGGCCGTCTGACTCACACGCTTGCCCACCGTAATATTGGGAGACCCTTCCCCCACAGTGCCGAGCACTGACGTATACTGATGATGCGTGATTCGATTAACCGGCGGGTAGTGGGCCAAGATACGGCTGACCCCCTTCAATATAATTTTTGCGTATACTGCGACCACCCCCTCTTCCGTTAGCTCCCCGCGGATACCTAAAAGCATCTGAAATCGGGGCCATGCAAGACGTTGTCTCAGTTCGCCGCTTATCTGCATAAATAGCTATAAAGCACGTTTCGTTGCATTAAATCGCAACGTTCGTTCTGTACTTAAATATGTGTGTACGTGTATTTATCGGTATTTTTACAGAAAATAAAAGCTTTTTAATGATTAATTTGTGATTTGCAATGGTGGGGCCATGGCCCGTGGCTCTTTAAGAGGAGCCTCCTCTGACCTCTAGCTGGTGCATATATTCGAAAGAACACTAGCGTACGTTTACAACAATAGCAATAAATTTCCGATGAATTCTGATGTTCACTCCTGCAATACTAGAAATAAAGCAAACAGATTGCCCATAATGCGATTGGAAATCGCTAGGAGATATTCGATTTTGGTAAGGACTCTACTTTTTATTTTGGATTAAAAACCTCAAGAAGATTTAAAACTGCTTTGTGAAATCATTTGCTCGAAAATTGCGTATACTCGTTTGACGTATATTTAGTTACTCTTGCCCAGTAGTGCAATAATGTTTACTTATGTGTGTATACATTTTCGACATGTAAACTATATTTTTTGTGTCTATTTTTTGGGCAAATATCTATCTATCTATCTATATATTTATTATGTGTTCATGCAGGCTTGGCTTCGTATTCGCAAAAAAAAAACACGTGTAGGTCTTGACTTTCCCTTTTTTATATTTTTTTAAATGCTATTTCGGAGGCCGGTTAGTATAACTTAATACCCACTATAATAACTAAAATGTAATTTCACACTGGGGATCATTGATAATTTTGGACGTACTGAAGGTATTTGATCAAACTGAGACTTTTTTGTTGTTGTGGGAGCGGTCTAATACAGTGTCTTCAGAAACACTGCAACGTCTTGAGTTCTTTATTTAATCTTCCATTTCTGTTACCCATTAAATTATACCAACGATTCCAGGATCCTAGTATCCTGTACTAATCTCTATCAGTCTCTGGCCGGTTGATCGAAGTAATCCTTTGGATTAATTTTTGCAATCACATGGTAAGCGTTCTCTGTCCTCTTCTTACACACTCTGCAGTTGGTATCTCCAGTGTTGAGCCCAATTTTCTGTAGATGTACAGTGTCCTGTTAAGAGACCTGTTACGATGCGCAGATGATTTCTAACGAGCTACCGTAGTTCTTTACTCTTCTTTTTGAATGGTTCTTTAATAAAGGTGTTATCATGAATTTGTTGTTTTATGCCAGCCTTCTTTGTGCTTCTCGTTGACTTAACTTTTTACCTGCTGTGTTTTTAGACCCTCCTAGAACAAATTCTGGATCTATATATAAATCAGATGATCGCTTTCTTGCTATAGACTTTTTTTTCTTTCCTTCGATGCATGTGCCTGCACCCCACAATAAAGTGACTTTATTACGGCTTGTAAAGCTATTTAGTTCTCAAATACATTCCCAAACCAGTCTTGATTGCATCTTGGCGTTTACTAGTGCCCTTAGTATCACTTGGCTGTCTGTCGCAATATAGGTCCGCTTATTTTCATAATCTCTATGACTTCAGTTTTTTATGACCTGCAAAAGGCTTTTGATTGCATACAGTATGATAATGTCGTTGAGAACTTACAGAAGTATGGCATCAGAGATATAGTGGCAACTTGGTTTGCTTCTTACTTGTACGACCACATCCAATACGTGAAAATTAAACATGTTAAACTTTCTGGTGAAATCGAGACTGCTCGATGTCATTCATTGCCGGTTGTGTTGGTTATTCCACAGGGTTTTGTTTTGGCCCCTGCGTTGTTTAATTTGTAAATTAATAACATTGTGTTTTTTTTTTATCAAATATCAACCTAACTATGTATGCCGATGATATCTCCATATTAACAACGAATGATGAGCGAGAATTTGTTACAAATACACTGCTTCGTACTCTAACGGGATGGTTCGCAACGAACAAGCTGTCGTTAAGTTTAGAGAAAACGAAATATATGATTTTTCATACAAGACATAGGCGAACAGATATCATAAATATCTCTTTGAAGGGTACAAATCTACCGGAGGCTAAATCTGTAAAATTCCTTGGCGTTACATTTGAGTCTAATCTATTATGGAATGAGCATTGTCAAAATTTAACTACCAAATTATCGAGTAAGTGTTATGTTTTTCATTGTTTGAGATCCCAGGTTACTCTGGAATGCATGCTGACATTGTACCACGCTGAGGTTTAATCATGGATTCAGTATGGAATTTTGCTCTGGGGTATATCGGCAGCATCCAAGAGAGTGTTTTTAGCACAAAAAGCTATTATAAGATCTATTGTTGGTGCTCACTTCACCCAATCTTGCAGACCTATATTTAAAAAATTAAATTTGCTGCCCCTAATCTGTATTTATATACTGGAACTAACTTGCTATGTTTATAAAAATAAAGAAATCTTTACGTTGAATGCAGAGTACCATGATTATCAAACCAGAGCAAGAGATTACATGCACACTGCATGTTGCACTATAGACATCACGAGCTTAGGGGTGAAAAGTATGGGGGTTTAAAGTACACAATCATCTACCTCGTGAAATTGTATTGATGCACACTTTTTCGACCTTCCGCAATGCTTTGCAGATATTTCTTCTTCGGCATAGTTTTTATAATTTAGATGATTTTTTCTGTGATGAACAGTAAATAATATCGGTTCAAATTTCATGCTTCCTATAATTGATACAGCCTCGGTATTTCCATGCTTACACTTATAATAATACTAGAATTATTCTTCATTTATTTTTCCTTTGTTCAATTTATTGTTATTTTTCTTTTTGGGTGGTATATATTATCTTTCTTTCTTTTTATTGGTTTTAAGAATGATTGTTCTCTTTGCTTTATGTATTTTTTTTTTGACTTGTTAAATACACATGTGTGTCTTATAACAATGAATATTATTATTATTATTTCAGTTGCACAATGCAATATTGCGTGTGCCTCTGTTTGACAGGCCGTGACATATTTTGCTAGTGGAAGGGTGTTCATTGTATTTCTCACCCCGCTGCAGATTCAAGCTCCAGTCCCGTTTCCGATTTTTAATCCGTCTGTAAACCAGATCAATTCTCCGAACCTGTCTCTGTAGTTGGATTGATTACAGCTTCTCCGATCCGTGATTTCCACCTCGAAATTTCTCTTAAAAGGATATGTCGAAATCATGTGGTCTGATCTCATTCACAAAAAGTTGCCTTCCACATAATGATTAATATTATTGTTTCCTAAGCCTGCCTATCTGTCTCTTGGTAGTTCTTGCAATCAGAGATGCCCTATTCTCCCATTACCACTAAATGCAGGAGAGGGAGGTCTAGAAGGCATTCTATTGCTGCTGTAGGAGTGGTCTTCATTGCTCCTGTTATTCCTAAATGCGTAAGCCTCTTTTCTTGCTAAGTTCAGTCATAGCAGTTTACTACTGCATCTTTGTCCACCATACCAGAGATCTGTAAGTGATCATGGGGCTGACCACCGTGGTATATGTCAAATACAACATAATTAGGTCTTAACCCCCATATTTTTTTCATGAGCTCTTTTAACCAACACGAGTGTTGCCTTCGCCCTGGTTTTAATCATCCGATGCTGTTCATTCCAAGTAATAAGCTTAGAATCTAAAATGACACCAAGATTCCTTTGGAGTTTTAGGAGTCCAACACCATCTAAATTCTTCTTTCTCGTGAATGTTATTCTGGTCGTTTTGGAAGGTCTGATATTTAGACTTTCCTTCTCAGTTCATGCTTGTACTATTTATACAGCATTTTCCCCGCACTATGCTGTTAATTTTATCATGGGTCCAAATGACGAGATCATCTCCATACTCCAAAATTTTATATCCTTCATTGTTCAGCTTCACTAGTAGCTCGTTCACGACCAGGTTCCACAGAATAGAGTCCATCCTGCGGACATCCTCTTTTGGCCCGAGCTACCAGTATCTCTCCCAGGATGGTTATGTAACTGATCTCCTTTTAAGGAGAGCAGGTTGCTTATCGATTACTTTCTTCCTGGATGCCTAGAAGATTGATGCTGCGGAAAAACTGAGATTAGAATGTTGGAATCCTAAGAATTCGGGTCCATTATCCGATCGGTGGGTCCGATTCGTTATCTAATACTTGGTTGCCAAGTTTACAATTTGATATTTCGAATTAGTATCTTCTATATTCTGAAATAGATCTTGCTACTTTGAATAACTTTACATAAAATATAAAATTATCGAGCAATTAATTCGTTGTAGTACACGTATGCATTAGAACTGTTGGTATACCATAAAACTTGGCTTTTATATTTTTCCATACGCTTTGCGTTTTAGTATTCTTCCTTCTTGTGTATTCAATCAATAAAGATTTAATTATGCATTAGTGGTAGTAAATCAAAACATAAAAGCATAAAATAGTAAGCGTATGCTGAACTGCCTACGCAATATTCTTTAAAAAGTTTCGCCTTTAGTGAACAACTGAAATTGTGAAATTTTCGTAAATTTAATTTATATACCTACACTACCGGCCATTAAAGTTAGTACAACTAGAATAATTTTAAAAAATCTATTTTTTTTTCTTCAATATTTAGCACTTTTAACATTATTATAAAAATTTCTACAATAAAGTAAGTATCACAAAAAAGTTAAATTTAAGACGCAAATCAGCATTAGAACTCTATTAAAGAGACAATTTAATTTAACCTAATAGCAGGTAATAAAACCATTACAAATGATATTTAAAGTAACGCCGACAAGCATGTTTACAATAGAGGGGTGGGTCGATTGTAAAATTTCACGTGGGTGTCTCCTAAAGGTCTCCCACTATAGCAGGAAATAATTGATATCGTACTTGTTGTGAATTATTCTATTAGTAAACCAGTTATGATACGGTCGTTCAATTGTGGTGTTTGTGAAAATAGTATTTAAAAATGCCGCGAAAGGGAAAGCCGATAAATGTAGAAAAAAAGATCGGCTATTGTCACATTTCACGAGGAAGGATATTCTGTGCGTGTGATAGCAGAAAAATTAGGAGTGACAAAATCTACATTCCATTGTACTATTCGTCGCTACCGAGACACCGGAACATTCGAAAACGGGAATTGCGAAGTCCGTCACTCATAACAACCCTTGCGAAAGATCAACGTCTTAAAGTGTTGTGTAAGAAAAATCGGCAATGACGGCGCCCGAAATCGCAGCGGAAATGAATAGGTGATACGAACGATCGATATATTAAAAAGCAACTAAACGCCGCTTAAGGGGGTACTACATACCTTCATCCATATGGGAAGGCCACCATTACGTATGTCCCTTTTCCTCGGAAACGTCGTGTCTAATCTCATTAATTTTTTTACACACGTTATCTAGTATTGTCCCAACAGTTTAAGTGAAAGATTTCATAAAATTTCTAAAAACGTTTTTTTTTTGAGTTTTACAAAATCGATATTTTCTTCGCTTGTGCTTTTTTACATACTTGACCCGTTTTCTCTTAACCTGTTCAAAGTAACGCGATTTTTTTTTTCTAAATGTGGAATGAATGAACGCTTTAAAATAAACTTCTGCTCTTTAAACAAAAAAAGTCGAAAATTTAAAAAAGTGAGCTAAGAAAATATCGATTTTGTAAAACTCATAAAAAGCGTCTTTAGAAATTTTATGAAATCTTTCACTTAAACTGTTGGAATAATACTAGATAACGTGTATAAAAAAAATTAATGAGATTAGACACGACGTTTCCGAGGAAAAGGGACATACGTAATGGCGGCTTTCCCATATCGATAAAGATATGTAGTAACCCCCTTAAAGGAAGCCGGTTTATTCAGTCGCATTGCGGTAAGAAATCCGTTACTTCGTTGTGGGCACCGTCAAAAACAATTAAAGTGGACCGAAGCTCTTTAGAAAATTTCAGAAACGTTCTTTGGACTGACGAGTGCAAGTTCGATGTCTTTGGGCAGAAGCGCAGGGTTTTTGTAAGACGCACGAAGGACGGACGAGTGAATGTTGCGCGATTGTGTCGTTCCCACAGTCAAAGACGGTGGTGATTCAATTATGGTTTGGGGTTGTTTTAGTGGGGCCGAAACCGGAGATCTCGGAAAAAAATTGCGGCATTATGCGCAAAGGAAATTATAGACGCATATAGGAAGAAAATGCTGTAACGTCAGGATTGCGGTTGACTGGGGAGAACTTCATGTTTGCGCATGATAAAGACCCCAAACCCACAGCACGGATCTTCAAAGATTATCTCGCGTCTCAAGTATAGGATAATGTTTTGGAAATCATGACCTGGCCTCCGCAGAGTCGGGATTTAAACCCTATCGAATTACTGTGGCTGAGCTGGACAGGCGTGTAATGATAGTATGTCTAACTTCGAAAGCGCACCTGTGGCGACTTCTACACAAGCCGAATGGAACAATATTCTCAGAAACTCTGACAAAATTAACAGAGCGCTACAAGTGGTCCAGGCCGTATTGAAAGCTAAAGAACTTTTTTCGGCGAGAAGAACATATATTGCAGTGTTACATAAGAGGAAATCTATCAACCATATTAGATGTAATTATTATTTTATGTACACACCTGTTTGTAAGTCCAATATAATTTGGGTTAATTCGCATTAGTAGCCGTGGAAATTGAATATATAATTTATCGTCTGGCAACTGTACGATATTCTGGTATCCTAGGATTCGACTTTACTTGAATTGGTAGTGACTCAATGTAATTCGTAGGAAATAAATGAGTGGAAATCCTTGGATACGGATGTTTGTTGATAAAAAAAATCTTTGAAAACTGTTTTACTTTTCATCAAGTAAAATGAATTACATCATATTCCTGTGGTATATCCGGTATCGAAAGGAATCTTCTTAGTAAATCCATGTAAACGACGTAGAAATATACAGAAGAAACGTCAAGATTGTTCAACATTATATATTTCAGAGTTTCTATTTGCTTTGAAATACAGTTCCAACATATCAACTGTTTTTCATTTGAATATTTATGTGCCATTATTAATATTTATTAACTTCAATACTTAACAACAACTATTTAACAGCAATTACTTAAAAACAATTATTTAACAACAATTGCTTAACAATAACTACGTGTACTTGAACTAATCTCTGTAGCGCTAATTGAACTTTGATAGTTTATCATTTTGTTTTAGACTGACGTTTAATTCCAATTTCAACAATAGTCCAGAAAAAGACAATGAATTTTCAGGAATTTAATATTTACGAGCCTTAAATTAATTAGATAGAGCACTTTGCATTATTTACTCTCTAATTCGAAATTATGATAATGTTTATTAAGCAAAAACTTTACACATTACTATTTAAACCAATGATAAGATAATTTATAAGATTCTGTGATAATACTTGTGCAAACCGTTCAGAAGTACCTACTCAAGAGAATGACACATCGGATTAATTTTATACGGGTAATAAAGTTAATAACCCCAAATTATTCCCAAAAGCAAGTAATTCACTTCATAATGGTGTTAAAATAATTTTACGCTGTCATTTAAACGGATTTTACAGTGTTTAAAAGAAGAAAGTGACCAACAATTGTTCTTTATGAAAATATTTATCTATCCATTATTTCTATTACAAAGCACACTAAATACAAATATATTATTGACGAATATATACAACCTCATATGAATGCTGTCATATGTCATACTGGCTTAGCACTCCCCCTCAGAAACATTAAGGTTGCTGAAGCCCTAATCTATATTGGAATTCTCAATGTTTTGGTCTTACTAGCGCGGTTGGTGAGTACAATTAAGGAATGAAACATGTGGACACTCCTAGAATACGAGACAACAGAAATTACACTTATGAAAGAGAATATTACCCCTTCCATTTCGCGTTCGTTTAATCTTATGGAAGACTTAGAATTATTTTTATATATATATTATTTTTATTATTTCCAAAACAAGCATCTGCTACATTAATCATTATTTTTTACTGTATTTTCTTCCCATTGTAAAATGAAAAACAAAATTAATCTAATTTAAATAAATACATTTTCTATTTCAATGAGCTATAATATTAAATTGTAAAAGTAAATAACAGTAGAATATTTCAATTAATTCGAATCAATAAACTTCAACTGGAATTACTGCTCGCAAGTATTTTATTTAATTTGCACGAAAGCATAGCTCATAAATTTATGCCGAAATACTTTTAGAGAAGAAAGTTTTTCTATATACATGTATGTATGTGCTAGGTCAAGTAAATCAATAGGACCAGTGTAGATTAAATTTTTTATCTAATAAGTAAACCGCATCATGTTTGATGACTTTTAAGAGGAGCCTATGAATTCTTTCTTTTTTTAAAAAAAATGTAGAATGAATATTGTTCTTGTTTTTAAATTATACTTTAAAAGGATTGTTGGGACTTTTTCGATTTCCATATTTATGCTTTTATTCGTCAATTTAATTTTTTCAAAGTTTTATTTATTCTAGAATGCATGTGAATTTTCTAGTACTTAACATAATTTCTTTATCAAGATTGAAATTACACAGTAATAGAATTTATTAATTAGTAGTAATAATAGTAGTTTAGTCTGGAACTAATAGCAAAATCCGATTTTTCGGAAAAAAACCCTTAAAACTAATAAATATTTGTTAGGCCAATTTTCAGAAAGCAGTTGTGAATGTTCTGATTTTATATTAAATATAATAAATAGTTTAATCAATCTAAATTCATTGTAATTTAAAAACTATGGAGATTTTACATTTTTAAAATAAATATCCTATTATACAAAAAATCCCTCCATTTATTTAGCAACTACTAATTGTAATAATTCTGCTAGAAGCAAGCCATCATTAGGTTTGTTCCAAGAAAGCCTGTACCCATCACTGATCGTGCGGGACATGCGCAGTGAAAAATATGCGTTCCAAGAAAGCCTTAAGAAACTTAAAATCCTCGACTAGTAATCATGTGTTCCAACATGGTTTGTAATGGTTTGCTCGCAGTCAAAACGATTTCCGGATTTTTGTAAAACCGATATGTACTGTTACCAACGCATGCGCATGTTAACTTTATAGCCATATAACCTATGCCAAACTTTCACTCAGCGTCACCTATCAGTTATTGTATATATTAATGTGCGTTCCAACTAGTTCTAACACAATACAAGTTTGGGATTTGTCGGCCCTTGTCGGCAATTAATCACTAATCACCAACTTTTTCTTGGAACAAACCTTTTAGCATCAAGTTTTTATGTAGTACTTAACGGACTTTTTGACAGCATATATGTTTTTACATCATTTGCGGTAAATATTGCCCAACTTCACCGCGCAACGTCACAGCATGTTATGATTAGAGTGGTCAGACGTGTCTGCTTACACGGACCGCACTCGCTTCGTGTTATGCTGAACGTTTAGCCATAGTGTATCTTCAAGGCAGTAAAACCACTCCCTCCGATTCGTACGTCTAGTATCAGTATTAGTCGAGTCTTGATGCAATATAGTACAATTTTTCGTTAACGTTTTACGCATTGTAAATATAATACAATGTAGGGCGTAGAAAATCCCAGAAGAAATGCTAAAGTAATTTGTACAGCGTGCGATAAACAGTTGTTGTGCTGGCATAAATCGGACTACACATTGGTGGTGGTGCATCTGATCCGTTATTTATCTAAAAAGATCATTTTAATTATGCATGTGTTCCATACGTAGATGTTGAACAGTCTTTTTCAAAATATAAGCATGTTTTATCATCGCGACGAAAGCGGTTTAGTGAGAAAAATCTTGAAAGACTTAATGCTACAAACGTTTCAGCGATTAATGTGGCGCAGGTATTAGGAGAATGTGGCAGGATTCCTCTAATACCTGCGCCACATTAATTAATTCTTCTTTGGAAAACTTTATACATGTACCTCAATTACTCGCATTAAACAGGATTACATGTCAAAAATTGACTGTTATTATGAAATCGTCAACTATTAAAATTATAAATACGATAAACCAGAATAATGAAATATTAATGAATACATATAACTTAAGAAGTAGAACATAGGACATGCTTAATAAAAATAAAGCACTTATTAATAGGAATTGAATAATGTAAATACAGACAGGATGTTCTATTAAAAAAAAATGAGATGCCCAATTGAATTTGTCTGAGTTTTCACTTTAATGACAAACATCTAGTATATTCAACTCGAGGATAAAACGCAACTGAAAGTGTAAGTGGATTTGTACTAAGGTATTTCAAAATTTGGTTTACTTATTCCGAGTGGTAATTAAATTACAATCACCTTTCTCAAACAATGCAAATGACATAATTTTTAGAAAATCAAAGATATCTTGGAACTTAACGAATTTCGGCCTGAGGTATATTATGCCTTATTTATTCAAAAATATACTGATATTTCTAAAAATGGAATATGCAATAAGGGGGCATTGTATTTAAGAAAGCAAAATTGATTTCAACAAACGAATTGAATTCTCTACGTCCTACGCGAATAGGCAATGACTATGTTTTTGAATATAGTTTTAGCGGAAAGCTCAAATAAAAGTAACCTTCACTAGTAAAATTACATTTAGTATACAATTTTACAATTAATTTACGATTAAGTAACCGAAAAGATTGCCAGTTTTAGGTACATTCTTAAGTAAATTGTAGTGGTAAACACAAAATATGCAAGTATTCTCCGGTACTTTTTCTGTGCATTTTACATGAAAATAAACTATAAATTTTATCGAAACCTCTTTTTCTCTGTTAAATATGTCCCACAAATAGAACTTGAAACACATAAAATAAAATATACTTTATTAAACGACCAAATCGAAATATTAGAAAATAATTCTCTTAATATGTGTATTTTTCTAAACATTTCTTCACTTCCATTTAAACTTTCTTGTGTAGTTGGTTGCATTATCTTCTATTTTACATTTCACTTGCTAACTTTTAGATATTATTTTCTTCGGTTTTCATTTTTCTTATTTTTGATTTTTTTTTTACTTCTTATTTGCCTGGTTCATGCCTCGTCCTATTCTTCCTCAACCAGCATCCTGAAATATTTGTTTTTTATATTTAATTTACAAAAAATGTTAATATTTGTATTTATAACTTCAAAATTTAATACAATTCTAACACCTTTTTATTTGTACCTTTTCATTATGTTTTTCTTTCTTTTCATTGGCATTTAATAATTTAAAACTATTCCCACTAATTTAGACTGCAAAATCTTTGGGCACCTCCGAAATTTTGTCTGGGGCCCTTTGCCTACTGCTGTATATCTGAGACGGCTGGTTTCCCCCGCCATGCGGGCGATATTTTACGCCACTGAATCTAGCCTTAAATTATAATTTCTTTTTCTTTTTCAAATTAATGTTGCTGTTATTAATTACTATATAAATGACTTTTATGAAGTTTAAGTTTGATTACATCGTTTTAACATACATTTTGTGTTTTTCGTTTTTTATGTGATAATTTGAAGATTTTGATTAACGGTGGCTGAATCAGGTCGAAAGTATTACCAGGCTATGTAAAAATTAAAAGTATCAAGAGGACTGTTTTTTTACTTATACTTAAAAAATTGTGCATCTATTCATATCACTAGTAATCCAGTAGTTGGAATCGTATGTTAATCATTATAAGCCAATGAACTGCAGATAAGTTATCTCTGACGATAAATTTTTGGAATACCATGACTGAACACATGTTCTAACAGAAAAATAATAATGATTTTTTACGATTACACTATAATTTTACTACACGCGCATCACGAATGAAAATGTATATGTTTTTGCTTACTTTAAGTTCAATTTTCATTTTTTTATGTTATCAGTTATACAGTTTTTCATAGTCAGCGCCATGCGACTTACTTATCGGTACTTGACTATGCAAAAGCCTGTGTGCTGTGGACCTTGCGGCTCCTTGTATATAAATATGTATTGGTGGCAGCTTCAGAATTACTTCAATCGCGGCTGTAGGGGTTGATCTGATCGCCCCGTGGCACACAGGCACGCCAACCTCTGCACGCCACCCAGCGTGTTGGCCGCCCCCATCTGCCCCGCCTTTGGCCGCCATACTAACGCTCCATACGTTATCATGGGTCTAATTACCCTTGTGTATAACCAAAGAGTCATTTTGGGGCTAAGTCCTCAATTCTCTCCACACAGCCTCCTGCACCTAACTAGGGCGATGGTGGCTCTGCTGGTAAATTTCTCGATATGTGAATTCCATGTGTGTCTTTGATCAAACCATACCCCTAGATATTTCGCCTCTTTGACATATGGAATCCTTGCCTCCTATCACCAGTGGCTGAAGGCCTTCTAGCTTTCTTTTTCTTGTAAATGTGACCGCCTGTGTTTTTTGGGCATTGACTGATAGTCGCTCTTGTTTACACCATTTGTCAATCGTGTTTAGAGCGGTTTGCATACGCTCCACCAGAACCTTTGGAAACCGCCCTCTGACGACTATTGTAAGGTCGTCAGCATATCCCAGACAATGGAATCTCTTTCCGGTCAGCTTCCGGATTAGGTCGTCTACCAGGGTAGCCCACAGCGAGGGAGAAAGAACTCCACCCTGCGAATACCCCCTTCCGCCTCCGCCTCAATGGTAGCCTCACCAATTGTGGATGTGATTATCCTTCTTTCCAGGCTGGCTCTTACTATTTTTTTACCAACCGCGTATACGTCTGAAAAAAAAAAATAATATCTGATAATTGTATTTTAGATTTTAGAACATGCAGAACTTTTTATGAAGAATAACTTTTTTCTTAAAATTAATAATAAAAGAGTTTTCCATATGGTTCCAAATTAGTGAGATATAGTGTATAATCCTAATGTTTCGCACCTAATGTGCATTATCTAATAAAAAATACATTTTTATGTATACGCTAACGGAAAAGTTGTTATTATTGTCACGGTGGTACATAATATTGTCGAAGTACTATCAGCTTTTTATGTATTTGCCCGTCTGTCCGGGTCGAACTTTATATCACGCTTGATGGTTAACCTAATACAAATATTGATCCATCGTCATATAAAGTTTGTGTCCCTTGGCTCGGTAATTAACGTTGACCAACGCATACTGTTTGAACGATAAAATAGGCGAAACAATTCAGCAGGATAGAAAATTGAAAATCATGTTTTGCTGAGATTTTCAGGAGAATGTATTGTATTTTTTTAAGTGGCTGTAGTTGCGAAATTTATATTATCTTACAAATTTTTGGAAATGATCAATTGCTTAAAAACTATAATTTTTTCAGCACACTTTTATTAATATCAAAAATAAAAAGAAATATATTTTTTTTTCAGTATTGTTCATAAATCTTCTTTTCTTAATCAAATAGTAAATATTTGATATTTTTTCTTGTTTTTTTCTTTTGGTGTCAAATAATAACATGAACTTTCTTGTTTTTTAAGTTGTCATATGTCATAGCTCTATACTCGCTCCGTCTTTTGTATTCAAGTAGGGTAAGTTCCACATTATCAATCTCGGAGCAATATATTCATACATCTGAGTATCTTGGCCTATACGCTTAACAAAACTACCCAAAGAACCGTGCCCTATTAAGGCATGTGTCAAAAAATAATGTATTTGCCTACGTTTATACTGTATGAGTTTTCATTGTAAAGTCACCCGATGTTATACGAACTACCGTATCTAGCGTAGCAGGCACGGCTTCGTGGCTTCACTACCGCATTACCGCAGAATGCCGATTGCGTTAGGTGACCATAGGACGCTCGCTCAAACAGTATACTTGGTCTATTGTGCCTTCACCACCTCCTGATCCCATTTGTTCCGTTATAATTCGATGACTCTTTTCCTGGCACTGATAGCATTAGGGCGCCTCTTATTATTTCTGCCCGAATATAGTATAGTTACGAATGCTGAAACAAGTCACAAACGCAGTTTTCTTTGTGTTGTCTGCGGCAATAGGTTATGTTTCTGATGTGTATAAGAGAATGTTGTGCATAACACTGCAGAGTACCACCTTCTCTTCACTTCTAGGTTTCCTTTGTTCCTTCTCTTCACTTCTAGGTCCTCCTATGTTCGGCACGATTTGTAAGATTTAGAACCCTTTTCTTTCGCTACGAATCTGTTAACGATTGTCTAATTGTTTTATGGTTCTTTTATTTCCCACGACCATCTAAAATGATGCCATGACTCTCTACGTCATCGTCATCACTAATGCCGAACTTGGGTCCCTGGGGCACTTTTATCAGACTTGTATTCGGTCAACGCTTCGAACCACTATAAGTATTTATAACGGGTATGAACATAAAGTCACGTATTCGCCTAACCAAAGTGCGAGGCGGAGGATGGTCCTGGGGCTCAACCAGGCGGGCCAGCAATGGATTAGATGAGACGCTCGCCCTTAGCTAAGTCCGGAACGCGAGATCTAACATGAAGTCTCTAAGAGATGGGATTTTGAGGTTGTTCCGGATATCCCTTCTAGGTAATTATAGTGGATTTTGTGATGTATAGGAGAAACTTGGATCTTGGATGTCCAGTTGGCTCTGCCTAGATAACAGTGGCAGTAAGCGCAGCCTCGCCCTGCGGATCCGAATACTGATGTTGTCTAAATGATGTTTGAAAGTAAGCCCTCGATCCAAGATGATCCCCAGATATCTGGCCTCGCCGGACCAGTGAACTATTTCTGCCATCGGCGCACAAATGGAAATACGAGAGTCCGTAAACTAAACTTGTCTAAAAGAAAGATAATTTTACGATGGCTACGAAAAATAATAACCAAGAATTAGTACCAGTTATAATAATACGCTTTGATCGGAAAATTAATATTATCCTGGTTTACATACCACCTTCAACACCTTCTTCCATTGTAGATCACCTTTTCAATAGTCTCGAGGCGCAGGCCCTCTTTGATTTGCCATATTTGTTTGTTGGAGATTTTAATATACCTGATTTACAAGATAGCGGCTCCTCTCGATTAATTAGCGTTAACAATTTTATGGCATCTAACAATGCATGTCAAATGAATTCAATTCCTAATCACAACGGCAAATACTTGGATTTAATATTTTGTCCATCTGAATGTATGTACATACCTCCTTGAACGTTCTGACTTTCCACTAGTACCAGAGGATCGCCATCATCCATCTCTTGCCTTCTCTATTGCTTTTAACAATGATTCACCTAAGACTTATCAACCTCACGATGTGCATTCCTTCAATTTTAAGTATGCTGATTATAACCTGCTATATAACGTCTTATTTAACAGCCCATGGCATTCTATACTTGATTTTAATGATATTGATGCAGCATGTGCCAAACTTTATGAAATTTTCCGTAACTGTTTCGAATTGAGTATTTCGATGCATCGTATCCAACGTAGTTCATTTCCCGGTTGGTTCTCCAATGAAACTAAGAATCTAATAAAAACTAAACGGTATTATTTGAAAGTTTCTAGAAGTACAAAATCATTTTATTTTATCCGTAAATTTAAGGAATTTCGCAAACTAGTTATAAAAGGTATAAATAATGATTATAAAAATTTCTTGGAATCTGTTGAGTTGTCAATCAGAAATGATTGAACCAAAAAATTATAGTCTTATATTAATGAAAAGAAAAATCAAACACGTATACCTGGATCCATGAGGAATGGTGATCATTGTCTTGAATCACCTGGTGAAATAACTAATGGATTTGCTTCCTACTTTGCTTCTGTCTATGCTACGCCATGTGATGAGAACCTTCCCGATCTTGGTGCCGGGATACTGAGCTCGCTTACTGTAGATAATTTCAATATAGGAGATGTGCATGCAGGAATACAAGCTTTGCCGAGTACTGATGATCATGGGCACGGATGGTATTCCAGCGTTTTTATTAAAGGATTGTGCTGCTGTTATTCAAGATGCGTTGCTACCTATTTTTAATCTGGCTCTAAAGAAGAAACACTTTCCCCCAATGCTGGAAGACTTCTAGGGTTACGCCAGTGTTTAAGGCGGGGAGCAGAGACGATGTTTCTAATTATCGACTCATTTCAATAATATCCAACATCTCCAAAGTATTTGAATTTATAATATTTAAATATATTTATTATCATGTTTCTCCTTACTTGTCTCCGGCTCAGCATGGTTTTGTTAAGGCTGAATCCACTGTCACAAATTTGTGCACTTTTGTCAATTATGTATCAAGATCTATGGACCAGCGTATTCAGGTTGATTCAATTTACACCGACTTCTCTAAAGCGTTTGATCAAGTACAACATGCTATAATACTCAGAAAACTAGAATACTTTGGTTTATCATCCAGCTTAATCCATTTGCTTAGGACTTATCTTCTTGATAGATTCAGTTTTGTACAATATCGCGGATACCAGTCTTTCTACTATTTAAATTCAAGTAGGGTACCTCAAGGCTCTGTGTTGGGGCCCCTTTTGTTTTTTATTTTTGTTAATGATGTTACGGATTGCGTTTCGTCCGAATGTTTGCTCTTTGCAGATGATCTTAAGATCTTTCGATCTATTACATCTATCGAAGACTGTGAGAGTTTGCAGAGAGATCTTGATGCTGTCAACACCTGGAGTAAATTGAATCATCTTAATCTGAATATTAATAAGTGCAAAGTTGTATCTTTTACATGTAATATAGTTCCTGTAACTTTTAATTACTCCTTTGGCAGAGAAACACTGCTGAGATGTAACAACGTGAGGGATCTTGGTATTCTTTTTGACAATAAATTAACTTTTAGTTTACATATACATGATATCATTACAAATGCATTGCGGATGTTGGGTTTTCTGTCGCATAACACTCGGGATTTTCGTGATAATGCTGCCTTAATTGCATTTTATAACAGCCTCATACGTTCAAAATTGGAGTATTGCTCAATTATCTGGTGTCCCTACTACAATAAATATATTAACCTTGTTGAGAATGTCCAAAAGAAGTTTTTTAAAAATTCTGTATTACCGTAAATATAGAACGTATTTAAACCATAGTTATTCTTACAGTGATTTATGTAATTTGTTTAATTACCAATCTCTCGAAATTAGGAGACATATTTCCCAGATCATTTTTATTTATAAGCTAATACACGGATATGTGAAGGACAGCCTGTTACTTGAGTCCCTCGCTTTTTGCATCCCTCGGTCGGGCAGTAGAATTTCTCCTTTATTTTATGTTCCTTCTACAAATACACATCATTATTCTGCCTCTCCAATCCCATCCATGTGCTCGAGGGTTAATTCAATTTGCGAGAATATAGACCTTTTTAATGTTAGCCTCCATTCATTAAAAAATTATGTAAAAATAAGTTTGGTTAAAATTTTTATAGTTTTTTGTGGTTTTTTTTTTTTCTTTTTTGCCTGTTCAATATTACCTATTATCATTAATTTTAGTTACTCATTCTGTAATAGTTAGTGTAATTTATTTACTAGTTATATATCGGTACACTAAGGTTTTTTTATGTGCTTTATAACGAAATTTAACGTCATGTTTATTTCTTTCTTTTGTTTAGTAACGTGTTTGATTTCTTAGATATATTTTTAATTAGTTTAAGTTTATCCTGTAATTAGTAGATTTTCTGCTGTTGGATAATAAATAAATAATAATAATAATAATAATAATAATGATAATAATAATAATAATGCATGCCATTAGCAGATTTACGTAAGAAAATCAAAATTCACACTTTAAAATCATAGGTGGGACAAGAAATTGTTGGTTTGCGTGATCGTAGTGTTCGTGGACGTTTTTGTCCTCGTTGGAAAGCCAATCTGTCTGTGATGGATATTTTCTTCCTATTACCATAATCCATAAAAAAAATCAAAGGCCCGTATTTTTAGCTTTGTCACAAAATAATTACACTAAAAAGATTTTATAGCTAATCATAATCAATTATAAAAGCAGTTTAAAAGAAAAAAAATATATATTGCTTTTTAACCTTGGTAATTTTAAACCACTAAACACCTCACTAGCACGAGTATGTAATGTATACCGCCTACACTATTTATTCATCATGGGAAAACAAACGGCACTATCCGGCCTTTTATGAATATTTCAGTTGAAACTGTGCCGTGACACGCAATCTCATTTTCACCTGACACAATTTACACGATTTTTCACATATGGGGTACCTACTAATAAATGTAGGTACTATAACATATTGTAAGTACAAAACTGTGGCACGAGCCTAATAAATGGGATTAAATTAAGTTGTCTATTGACCTCAGGGCTATTAAATATTCAGGAGTGTGTTTAATAATTCAGGAAGACGTCTGGCTAGTGAGATCCCTCCCGATGAAAAGCGTATCTTCTATGAGTTAATATTATTGATATATTGTTTCAATTCCTTCTTTTTTCGTGTGTACATTAAATTAATAATTGAAATAGTTAATGGTCGATTTGTTTTTTTATATGTATATGTATTTATATTTACAATTAGTAAACGTTTTGTTACACCAGGAATAACATAATTTATTTGTTAAAGTAGATAGATTGGATTAGGAAAGTTTTTTTTTTTAAATTATAGACCTAATGAAGGAGCATTTCGAAATGATAATGATTAATTTTAATGAAACCTGTCTCCCATTTTAAATCGCTGGTTTCTGTTCCGGTAGAACTTCACATGCAAAATACTACTGAAAACTGCCTTTAAGAAAGTTGCATGTAAACAATATAACATAAAATAGTAATAGTTACAATCAAAATGGAATTAAAACTAGAATAAGGTGAGAACATTTTGTTGCAATCATGAAATGCTTATTCTATTGTCATAAAATACATACTGACATTTATGTATATCTACATTTGACATTTTTTGACAAAACTAAACCACAATGTAAATCAATCCGACGACCTGTCAAACAAATTCAATATGGCTGTTGAGGACAAACATTGTGCATAATTTCACAAGCATTCGAATAATAAAATAGTTGTAAACAGTTAATAATGTAAATTTTGTAGATACAGTAGTCAAGTTGGTGATTTTTTGAAGCTTTTGTAAATTCCATTTCCGCGCTATTGCGAAACGTTTTTCGTAGATTGGATGGTAGTTTAGTTTGAAATACCTACCTGTGCAAATATCTATAATTTACAATGTTGTTGGGTGTGAAAACCGATCTAATCGCGATAAAGTTAGTTTTTATTCCGTTTCTGCGATTACCAATCATAAGTTTTTAATAAATAAGAACGAACAATCTAAATAACGTAGGAATATGTAACTGTCAGAGATAAGACGAGAAGATCTAACTGAATCTAAAGTGTAAAGTACCAAAGAGTATGTAGCAAGCATTTTATAACAGGTAGGTACTACATTAATATAATCGATTTGTATTAGATGATAATAGTATTTATATTTAATATTATTTTATGGGAAATTTGCTCCTCTAAAAGATGAAAATCATCCTGATTGGGCTCCCTCTCAGTGTATGGGGCACAATTCTCAAAAAATTGCCAAATATCGAGAAGATCTCAAAAGAAAAGAAAAGCTGGATAAAAGATGAAAGTTAGAGATATCTGACATTGCCCAAAACACAAAAAAGCAAAAAAATCTTCAAAAATTATTCTTCCTGCCACAACTTTTTCGACATAAATGCATAGAAAAATGTGCATAAATGACTGATGATCGACTGCATGCGGTTTGTTTGTCCACAACTGCCATCTTAGGTCACGTGATTTAGAGTGATCTATAGGTATAGTATTAGTAGCACCACTGTCGTACTTATGATTCTTATACATTGGTTTTTGAAACTTGGAACCGATTTTCTTTTGGTGGGAAATTCAAATTATTTGTATTACGTAATATACAAAAGCTTCATAAAATACTAGTGTATTTTTTTATGAATGGTGTGGGAATGAACTATTTGAAAGCAGAATATTCCATTCTAAAAGATTAAGCGCGAAATAATCATGTAGCGGCATTAGCAGTACAAGTACGTATCTACGTTATCTAATTTAATATTATCATAAAGCTATAAACACACTCGACGGAGTGCATTTATGGGTTATAAAGACACTAGCGGCTTAATAGATTTTATAAGCGACTTGTACCGGAATACCTTAACTCAAAAAAGGGTGATTAATGCAATTTAAAAAAAAAGTGTCACAAAAAAATCGTTTCTTAAAGCCTTTCTAGACTTACCCTTTGTAAAACTCGTTTTCAAACGGAGATTTCTCTAATAAAACTTTTACGCATTAGGAACACTAGCTTCCCAGCTGAGTGATCAGTCATTATGTAGGTGTATATATAATACACAATTTAATGCGTTAATTATAAGATGATAATCATATTTAAAGCTGTTTTGGAAGAACATTCATCATTCTGCTGAATGATTATAGGTATTGCAGATTTGTATTTGTATTTATAAACATACCATCTTGGAAATGAACGCTGCAAATTCTATTTTGTGATTTTGCTAATTTATGTCATTGCAGTTAGCAGTTAATCCTAGCTCTACATTGTTAAACTATATTCTCACCTATCTGCAACATTGGATATCTAAAGAAATCTAAATCCGTGACTTCATAATAATCATTTTACAACTTTTGACGGAGCAATGAATACCAGACATCGCCAACGACAACAGAAATTGACCAAGAAAATGCTAACTTATACTTTAATTAATAAAATATCAAAATAGTGTATAAATGTGTTAAACGGACTAAAACAACACACGAAATGGAATTTATGAAATAATTTATACCGAAGTTTTAAAATTTAACAAATATTGACAAGTCTGTTAACTAATCATATGGAAACCAAATTAATGGCGTCCAAAAACGGTAATGGCCGCGAGTGACGCTACTGATACTTCCTATACTGTGACTAAACCACAGTATAACCACTCCTACGTTTGACACATGGGTCCAGTCAGAGCTTCTTTGATCTCAATTGTGAATTTAAGTATAATTCCTATAGAGCTAGTCGCCTGAGCTTTCGTGGCTTTTCCTAAAGTTGAATTAGCTACAATTCCTGAATAAAAATAGATGGATATCTCGCATTCGAGGATTACTACAAGAATATTTCAATGTATGGGTACATTCGCACCTCAGGTGGTCTGCCCAGACCCAATGTATTTTACATTTACTTCGCTTCATGTTACTTTGTTTTGGTGATTTTAAATTGGACTGATTCTTATATTCTACATATCATACCATTGTGCACACATAAGCGTGAGTAATCACTCATACACACTTGAAATAATAACGTGTTCATTCTTGTTTTTGCGTTGGCCTTGCCTATTCGATTCGTTTTTCCTCAGTTAGCGAACGTTGAACGCATTAGTTATTAGTTATAACGTTAGTCCTACTGAGACACATTTCACACAAAATTGTTCTAATTCTTCATTTCCTTCAAAATGAGTGATGAAGATGTATGTATAATACTCAATCACGAAAAACAAAGCACGGATATTGATTTTCATACACGATTGGCAGCGGTTTTAGCCAAAGATATAGAACGTGAAAAAACTAAGAAGAGCTCGATGAAATTAATTCATTTGTAGACGAAGACAATGATCACGATATGGATTATGTGCCTGACGACGATTCATCTAATATTGAACAGGAGATGATAATTGAAGCGAACGATATTTCTGATAGTGACTGATTCGATTCCGACCGAGGTATTCAAGAATTTCTTTACACTAAACATATCATTCATCTTCATCACCAGCACGAATCGTTATGCGAAAGATGCAGTTCAGAATTGGAATTCGGAGAATCCGGATAAAAAACGAAAGAGTTTGGAAAGATGCAACTATGGCTGAATTAGATGCATTTATTAGAATACTTCTGGCCGCTGGTGTTTCATACAATAATGCAGATATCAGAAGTTCTGTGGCGCACAGGTGGCTTACCCATATTTTGGGCAGCTATGTTTCACAAACTATTTCTCGTATTGACACGATATATCCGCTTTGATGACGGGTGTACGTGTGCGTTTCGTCAACAGTTCGACAAAGCCGCACCAATTCGTGGTATGTGGAATCTTATGAATGAAAACCTCGGGAAAAACTACGAACTACTGTTGATGAACATATCGTGGAAAAAACTAAATTCACCCAATACGTTCCATCGAAACCAGCAATGTATGAAATAAAAATTTGCTGGGCTTGCGATTCGAAAACGAAATATCGGTTGCAATGAAAATTATATACAGGCCGAGAAGAATGGAGAAGCACGTGAATTCAAACAAGGTGAAAATGTATTGCTTCAGCTTTTGAATCGGTGCAGAAAGAGCGCCCGTACAGATATTGTCGACAATTGTTTTACAACGTTGAAAGGAGCTAAGCGACTCGCTGAAATCGGTATTTCCTTCGTTGGCACTATACGATCGAATAAAAGATGTGTTCCTGACGAAATGAGAAAAAGTCCCTCTCGCACTCAAAAAGAAAAAATTGTAATGTTACTCCAATTGTGCTCCAAACTACTATACTCCCCGTAAATTATTTGCATAGGCGGCGTCCATGGTACAGTTTGCATATCATATTTTGTAAATATATTGTAATTAAAACAAACACCGTCATCTGTTCACAATACAACTTTTTTTTACAGATGTTTGGTTGTGTAATTAGTTGCACAGTCATGTTTACTTTACAATGACATAGCTGTATGAAACACTATCCTGTGTAGTAATTATTACTAGCTAAAATTGTGTGTTTATACAAGAAAATCGCTAATAGATAACTAGAGTCGGGTGTATTTCCAACATCGCACTTCAATAAAATCTAACAAATAAGCACGTTAAATATACGGCTCACGAAAGTAGTAAGGACAAAAACATTATGTGCGTTTGATTCACAACATCGTTATGTGGCCTTTGCTCTTGTTAGTATTAACTTCAATGGAGCAACAAATTTCTTTTTGTAATTTTTTCATAAATAAAATATAATATCACGCAGCAGTGCGTATTGCACCAGTTGAAGTCATATAGACAACAATGAATTTAAAATAGCTGTAATGTAATTCCAACAATAACATTTTTCTCAGTGCTCAGTTGTCTTGTTCTTCCGCCTCATTTTGAATTTCATGAAAATTGCAAGCTACCAGCCAAAAAAGAATAAGGCCGTAAACAAACGTTCTACCGTGCACTATACAAAACCTATCCACGCTATCGAAGTCGTTAGTTCTCGCAAATATTGAAAATCGAATGAGCACCCATCGCGTTTTCGGACAAACATTTCAACCGCACTTTATCTCATTTCGTCGCTCCATTTCAGATTCCGACACAAGTATTGAAACAGGAAAGCGCCCTAATGCACTCGAGAATAAGAGAGGTTGCAAACTTTGCTCACAAGAAACTAGTGGTGCGCACTATCGATATTTTCAACTATCGATAGTCGGACCAACTATCTATAGTACTAGCCACACGACATCGATAACTATCGATAGTTGACTATCGATAACTATCGATACCTGACTATCGCTAACTATCGATAGTTGAATATCAATAACTATGGATAGTTGATTATCGATAACTATCATGTCCTCAGAATTACATTGTATTTTGTTTCTTGCTATTTATTACTTATGTTTTTTTTTTATTGCATGCTAATGATAATTGTCTTAACGCTAGTATTTTGTTTCATGGTTTCATGGATACCAGCTACTATAGATATTACAAAAGAAAGAATTAGTTGATGACTGCTAATCCAAACCTTTTTAATTTTTTTTAATAATAATAATAATAGTTATCGATAGTCGCTATCGATAATGCCCATCACTAGAAAGAACTGATAAGATGCGCCGTAAGACTCGTTTCTTTTATTCATAATGTTTTGACCCAGTATGCGAGCAACACTACAAAGTTGATTATATTTGTTTTAGTTGTATAAATAAAAATGAATAACAGTATTCCATTACAAGATATCGTTTATATTGATAATAACTTCGAAATAAAACTAGTTTTTGCCATTGAAGTATTTTCACCCAATAATCTCACCTGAACAGAGTTCAACGTGTTCAAAAGCTACTGAGAATCAGAAAAAAAAAAAACACAAAATATATACCTTTATAGACATAAATACGATGTAATTCCAATAACTCAATATATCGATATGAATACATGAAAATACAAAGGTGTCTGGCCAGACCACATGTGCCAAACCGAAATTTATCGGAACATGTGCCAAACAGAGGGTTAAACGGCTGCTATCCCTAAAAATTTGATACCTTTGAAATTCTCTTAGTTGTGGGTGAAGTGAAATTTCAAGAATACGAATAGGGGCCCATAATTGTCTTATTCTTATCATTTGCGTCAACTTTTGTGGTCGTCCTATCCATCCATCCAAGATGCATCCAACAGCAACAGACATCAATGAGGAAATAATAGATGACAATTAAGCACGTCCTAATCGTAGCCCACGAAACCATTAAAACATAAATACTTACATGAATTTATCAAAACTATACTGTATTGTAAGTGTATTTTTTAGATTTGTTTTATGGTTTTTGTCAGCAAGCTAGGAAACAAGCATTATCACCCGTATAAGGTTTTGTTGTGTCAGATTATAGTGGGGATGTTGAATATTTATATTTACAGAATTAAATATGGTCAGCGGTAAGCCCATTTACCCTGAGATACAACTTTATCGTGTAAAAATTGGTGCTTGAGTGGCTGTGTCATGGAGAAGAATTGTTGAAACACTCTGTTTTAAACAAACATTGACCGTAGCCAATTATCGCGAAAATTTGTATACATATGGTCGAGGTTGCAATATTCAACCATCGACATATACAACACTTGCCCAACAGAACGGTGATGAAAACAGATTACTTTCAGTAATACTAACAGGATCATGCTAGTGGTCACACCGTAAGAGAAAATATTACATATCTATAACAATTTTGTGGAAGAACCGACATATGTTTAATTAATAATCGTAGTCATATTGATCACATTTTATTAAATTATGAACTTTGTAATTTATTGAACTGTGAACATTTTATATAGAAATAAATAGATATACTTAGAATATTTTTTCTTTTAAAATAAATAACCTCATTTTCAGTTCTATTGATGCCTATTTGTTTGGAAAATAAAGTATATTGTACCAGATACTTAGCTTTGTGTCTTAATTTATTGACGTGTATAATATATATTAAATGGTGGAGTTATTATAAAATTTAATTTAAGAAAAAGAATTTAGAAAGATGAAATAATTTTATAACTATACATAAGAATATGATTTAAGTTTTAGTTGAACAAATTGAAAAAGTCGTTGTATAAAACGACGAAACGTCTTTAATAAAATAAATTTAATTTCAAATTCATTATGATTTTTGTTATCAAAAATTAATATAAATTTCCGCTAAACCAAGAAATTATACAAGAAATAGAAAGATTTCGGAAAAGAAAAATAAAACAAAATTAATTTATTGAAATAATTGGAAGGTGGATAAATAGATAAAGGTAGCTCTATTCATTCGAAAATGTTCCTTAAACATGTCGTGGTCATATAGTGGCACAATCCTCTCTGCATAAATAAAATAAATTTCGTGGAAGTTGTCGCCTAACCTTTAAATTATTTGCCACAAGATTTAAGGATTGCACCGCTTCAATGATATTTTCAACTATGGTATTAAAATTGAAATTGCCCTCTAACATACAAATTCTCAAAATATGGTCCATTGCGAATGGTCCAGAATATTTTCAGCAGTCAACGTTACCGTAATAATACGGCATGGGCAATACGAACCTGGAATTGCAGTATTTATTTAAAAATTAAACATATTTAAAACGCTTTAAACTCATGCAAGCTTGTGACATTTGAATAACAGAATTAACTGTTCCAAGTGGGGCTTGTGTTAGAAAAATGATACGTTCAAGAAACGTTGCGTTTGATATGTAGCGAAAACGGTTTATGATATGCATCATTTGTAGACAAATCGTACTCTGAATGCTGCTATTCTTCTAGATTGCAAAATCTCTTGAATTTCTTAACCATTTTAATAAACTTATTTAATTACGCACCTCTTTTAAGAAAACTGAGAAGAAAGAAAGAAAAGAAATGATTTTAGAGCTAAATTGATTCTTTCGTTTTTCTAGTTGATTAAAGCGTCATTTTGACATTTATAAAATTAAGTGGAAGCTTAATTTAGATGACAGTTTCACAATAGTATATTTCAAACCAAGGGAAGAAAGTACTGTCTTACAGACCGCGGCCAATATTATATGAAATGGCCCAAGATCTCCTAGAGCACTTTTTTAACGAGGTTAAAATACTATTTTTTCCAGCCAGTTCCATTTTAATACAATATCGAAAAACAATTAAAAATTTACTCGTGCAAATGGTGAATTAAATTAGCAAGTTATAAATATTTGGCCCATTGTTGATTTTCAATATATAAAACATTTGTAATCATTATTCACTACTGCTTATTAAAGTATATCCATTCCAGAAAAAAGCGGCGTTAGAATTGATGCAAACCGATCTTTTCCAGAACATTTTTCTCCGTTATATCTTTGACATACGTTGACATTTGCTTCTTCTAAAGAATTATTGTTATTTGAATGCATCCGTGTGAATTTTATTCGTATCTATTCGTTGTATTCCGCACAATAAACTGCAAATGCAATAATATAGATACTAATGTCACTTATATTTCACAAAACGTCAAGTTTTGACAGCTGTTACTCCCGCTATTTCCAAAAACATCTTAAAAACTCGTCCCGCGGCGGTTTCAAAGACAGAACAAATTTTTGGAACACAAATGCCTATAACGTTTTAATTTCAACAATAAAATGCACAGTTTTAAATATTTATAAATATGGTTTAACGATATTCGTCGGCAAAAAAGGTTTTAAGTGCATAATGAAATAAAAATCGAAATATTAGGTATTAGAAGGTTTGTGCATTACGGATCATAATTATATGACTTTGTTAGATTGGTTGCCTACCTAAAATGCCTCCTCCATTCACTTTTTTTTTGACATATTGTACAGTTTTATCATAAAAATCGTATCATTTACTTTTCCTCTCTACACTGTAAAAAAAAGTTGCAGTAAAATTACATGTAACATCGTTGGTAACAAAGTTGCCTACAATTTTACAGGTAAATTTGCTTCATAAGGTAAAATTTCTACCATCTAGTAAATTCCACATGCTGATGTGTTTTTCAAAGATTGTACTGTAAAATTCGTATGTAATATTTATAGGAACTCTATATTTACCGAACACTGAAGTAATTTTCATATGTATTTTTATAAAGAGAGCTAGCTAACTTACCTAATTCTTTTATAGCACCTAATAGGTCATACTGATCGCTCAACAGGGATCGAGAATGAACCACGCTTACGCGAAACCTACGATTGTTTGTGACGTACATGATATCATTGAGCCAATAATAAGTTCGACAAACGTATAGAATTACCTACGCGCACAGATAAATAATCCAATAACCAATCACATTGTGGCGTATGAATTTCGTATTTTCCATGATATCTATAGTTTTACCCGAAAATTCAAGTAAAAACAAATAAATATAAAAGATCCTCATATTTTTACATCAAAATTAATAGTTCACTAGTAAAACTACTTTTAAAGTGCACTAAATATCCCAAAAAAATGTCAATTTTACACTTTTAAGTAAATTTTGAAAGTAAATACAAAATTGTACATGTTTTTTTCCTGTATTTTCCTTTTGAATTTTTGTTACATCTTAAACTTACATGAAAAAGCTATAAATTTTACCGAATTTCTTTTCCATGTTAAATATCCTAGAAAAAACATGTAAAACAAAATTTACATGATTTATTGTGGTAAATTCACAACGTTATTACATGTAATATTCCTGATTTACCATGGCAAAATTACTGTAATTTTTTACAGTGTAGAGCAGGAAACTTTTCATCCCGCAAATGACGTAATGTGACGTATGAAAAATGCAACCTTCTAAGCGGTTGGGAAAAATGGTATATTTCATTAGAAGTCCAAAAAAATAGGCTTTTCATGTGCGTGCATGACAATTTCTCGTGTAAGGCGAGTGTGGATTTCTTTTATAAATCATTCCAAATTTTTCCAAAATAAAATTCCAGTCTAGGCCAAAAAGTAACAACATCATAGGATAGACGTAATGAACTTTTCTCAATTTTCTTTATCGATACACGTTGGCTTTCATTACTTATGTACTAGCCTGAGAGAAGATGCACCTGACTTCTATCGAACCAAAGCTATAGTCCACTTGTGCTAACTGAACTCAATAATTACACGATTATAAGTTATTCAAGGTATTCTGGGGAATATGTTATTCATTACTGACCTAATTTCTCTTGATGTCGTAATCGGTGTTTAGCCAAAATCACTTTCTTATTTCCATTGTTAGTGTAGTAGTCAAAACATTATTTAATTCAAATTTCATTTTCGTTGCTATCGTTTCAGTTAGCAACTTAATCTCATTAATGTGTATTTTTAAGCGGTGTTCATTGCAGAATACGCAGTTAGTACAACTTTGAATTAGACTGTTTAAAGTTAGGTTAAAATTTAAATTTAAAATTCTAACAAAAATCATAATATGTCAAAAACGGTTGATAGTAACTCTAGTAGTAGTCTTCATAGAATTTTATGGTGAATTCAAAAACGTAATAATATATACCAAGAGCGCACTTTCGATCTGTCGATTGCCGTAATATGATAAAAAAAAGGATGAAAAATATGATTTCTATTAGTTAACAAGGTCAAGAAATACGCATGTTATTCTGCTGGCGGTTGTGTGTGTCAAATATATGCTTCAATTTACCATCTCCAATCTATATATGCTTTTGCTGTCTAATGGCAGCACTCACACCGCTATTCTATACCCTTGTCTAACTACTACAAAATGCTATCCCCACATCGATCTCTTCAATTTAAATCAATTCAACATAGCCCTCATTCCGACTACTACGTGGTGAGGGAAACGATTAGCTAGGCATTTGTAAACACAGGCGTAAATTCACTTTCAGCCGGCATTCGAGCATTTCGCTCATTTCTTAACAAGGCGTTGGTGGATATTAGGGTACGGGTACGGCCCTCAAATTTTATAACGTTTAGTTAGTTTTGATCGCGGTCAGTAATTTTATAAAAAAATGAAATATATGCCCGAGGAAAAACGTTTTATTGTGAAACAATTTTACGGTGGCAATTCAACAGAAATTACACACGATTGATTTGCAGTAAATTATCCCGCAATATCAATTCTTAGCGCGACTACTATTCGTAATATAGTCCGACGTTTTGAAACAACGTTTACGTTACACAAAAATAAAAATGTCTTAGCGAAAAATGTCATCTGTAATGGTGTTATAACGCAAATAGACATATATTATGGCTAACACTTTACAAAAGTACTCCAAGAGGTCTTTGCTACCACCTGACAAAGACCAGACCAAAATTCAGGTTAACATCTCGTGGCCTCTCCTTTTAAGTCTTATTGTACTGATTTAGAGTAAGAGAAATGTCATTTTGTCTTTTGTTTTGTTCCAGTACAGTCCATGGACGCGCTTTTGATAACACCAGGCACACATGCTGGCCAATTCTGCTTGCCGTTCAAGCGTGGTCGTCGCCAACGCTCCTATATTTCCCCCAATTTCCTTACGCATCCTGCCATCGAAACTGAGCCACTGACAAGGCTGTTGTTACTAAATTTTCCCAATAACTCGCGAATAAATAGACATTAAGCTAAACTGGAACAATAAAGGGATAGTAATAATAGTAATAGTAACTGCACAAAATGCATTTTGCGTACATTCTACCTCTGCAGTACACATAATATTAGAAAGTTTTATTGAAATTTATACAAATAAACATACAGTATGTATATCAAATATAACGTTTAACGTTAATATCGATATGATTCTTGATCATTTAATCCTTTTTTAACTTTTTTACTTAGTATTATATAGATGCAAATAAATAATTTTTTATAATAAATCGTTACAATGAAAACACACGTACAGAGTTGCCTTATCTTTTATATACGCATATTATATACGTAGTATTTAATATTTAAAAAAGGAACAGGAAACAAAATTATATCATATTTTAGCTGTACTTTATTCTAGAAATATTAACTGAAGTGGCCTTATTACTTGCACCTTTTCTATCCTAAGTCATAATAACCGTTATGTAATATTCCTTTTTCTATTCCTGTGGTGTACTTGAGAAAGTAAAATCCGATTCTTATCTACGACCCTTATTATGGAAAGGTCTTCACATAGGGCTTCGCATAGGGTGTCTTTTATCAATAGACGACGGACATTAAACGCAGGTGAGTTTAATAAATTATATTATATGCACTTGTGACTGACTTTAATTTTTTACGGAAAGCGCATATCTATTTTTTTTCGAAGCAACGTTGTAAATGAAGCAAGCGCTTCATTTACAACCCCCTGTCGAAGGTTACATGACATTAAACTATATAGGCTGATTCAAATTAAGTGCGCACTATTGCTGTCTCTGTTATTATTGATTGTAGAAAGTAGGTTAAATTAACAAAGTATTAGGGTTTTTAACGCCGATTAATATGCACTATACAAAAAAAAAACAATTGAATGACGCATTTCCAAGAAATTTTAACATTAATTTTTTTTTAAATTGAACACCCTGTATATTGTTTAAAAAAAATGAAAGATATTTTAATTTATGATGCAAAAGCATCAATACAATATTGTCTTAAAACGAATAATAAAGAAGTTATGATGGTTTTTATTTTGTAAAATGTAGAGCAGTATAAAGAATCAACTTTTAACAAAACAGATACATGTCTTTGTGGTTGATGTTTATTTTAACACATTACATCTTAAATAATGTCGTCGAAATTAAATTGAAAAGAAAAAAGTAAATGCACAATTTATTTATATAGACTGCTCAAAGGTATCACCTTCATTCTCAATATATTTTCGTGCCCGCTTGAGTATACACTCTGGGTAGCTCTTAGGATTGTCCTTCCATCCAATTGGCGGAAAACCTCCCTACCCTTATTTTGCAATTCGTTTACGTTGTTGTACCAGGTTCTGTATATCTGATCCTTTAAATATCCCCAAAGAAAAAAGTCTAACAATGAAAGGTCATCGAATTGGCCCATTTGTACCAATCCACTTATCGGAAAGATGATGTCCAGATAGTTGTGAACTATGCGACAATTGTGTGTCGGAGGGCCGTCTTGCTGAAAGTACAAATTTTGGCGCATCAGGTAATTGGCGTTATCAAGGAAATATTCTAGAACGGTACGAATAAATTCCAGACATCTCTCTCCTGTCAATGTACCATTGTAGAACACTGGACCAACGACTGTCGAACCAATTAACCGCACCAGACATTAAAACTAAATCGAACTTGTGCAGCATGTGGACGCATTATTAATAAATTTTCTTGCGACCAGTAGTACTCATTCTTCTTACTAAATATTCCTCTATTGGAGAAATTTCTTTCATCGCTCCATAAAATACATTGTGCTCCGTTCAAATTTTCATCACAAAATTTAATAAACCATTTATAGAAAGCCAACCTCCTGTTCGAATCTCCTGGTTGTAATGTTTGTGATGTTCGGTACTTAAATGGGATGTACTTATGCTTTTTTTAAATTCTCTGAACTGACGCGTGATTTAAACCCAATTCTTTAGTAGCATCTGTAATGGAAAATTCGCGCGCTTCAAAATATGCTAACACTGTAACTTCTACCTCCTCGTTGATAATGATAAGTTTTCGAAAATAACGTCGACCTGAAGGTTGCTGTCGTAAAGGATACTGTTCTGCATAATATTCCACAGTCCTTATTGAATTTTTGCCGCATACAATGTATGCTTCCGGCATATTGCATTTCTCCAAATGAGAAAATACCATGGTGAGATATTATCCAATACTTATAACTAAATATAACGAAAATTGTTCAAGCTACTAATGATAATAATGTAATAATAACAATTAGAAGTAAAGAACACAATACTAAAATGAAATAACCATAATTAAACGTGTAAAAGATTTAAGCTCAGTGCGTTTTTCACTGCTACAAACAACATATTATTTGTTTTGACTTAAAGTAAAAGAAGCCTACTACAAATTTTACATATCTTTGGCATCGATTAAAAACCACCATAACTTCTTTATTATTCATTTTAAGACAATATTGTATTAAAACTTTTCCATCACAAATTAAAATATCTTCCATTGTTTAACAATATACAAGCTGTTCAATTTAAAAAAAAAAACTATAAATGTCATAATTTCTCGGAAATGCGTCATGCAATTGTTTTTTTCATACATTGCATATTAGTAAGCGTTAAAAACACTAATACTTTGCTAATTCAACCTACTTTCTAGAGTCAATAACAACAGAGAATCTAGCTGGAATAGCTAATTTGCCAAACAAGTTGTAGTATGATAAAGCGTTTAATCTTCAAACAAATTTTCAAGTAATGCGCTTTCAATTGTCGACATTGGTCAACCATGGCCTTAAAGACGGTTTTCCACCAACCAGAGTAGTCAGTTGTGTTGTGTTCATGTTTTTCAGAACTTAAACTCTAAAATAAAGCAGGATCAACACTCTTGTTTTCACCAAGCGAACTACATTTTGTTGTTTTTTTTTTTGTTTTTAGTCCCTTACAATTAGTTCATGGTGATGAGGTTTTATTTTATTCGATACAATTAGTGTGCTTAGAGAAAAAATATACTTTCTTAATGGATTGGTTTATATTGGGTTTGTTTTGGAAAAAAAAATATAAATATTTCTGTAGCTTCATTTAATAATAATAACAGTAGGTATTACTGGTCTTAACTTACATTACTTTCAAAGAAAAGAAAAACGACACCAGTACAAACATTTGGTTACATCACTTTTATTTAGAAATGGAAGTGATTTAATGCAAAATTCACATACGAATATATGCCTATTTTGATGTTACTGCCTTGGTTCGGAACACCAAAACAGAAACAGTCGCAAAAAATTTGATTTTCGAAAAAATCTGTAAAAACTTGCGGTTTTTTTTATTTCCGTTTTGTTTCTGTTGAAACCCAGTCATTCTGTATTTTTCTAGCATTCCAAACATTTTTTCCGTTCAAGTTTTCAAGCTCTTTCTAACACTGCATTGAACTGACATTCTGACATGGACCAACTTTCTTTGGCTTTGTGCTTTTAATATTTCTGTCGCACTTGTTTTCTTTTCTCGTCTTTTCAGATGTTTCAGATTCAGCTGTCTTCTTTGATCTGATTATCCTGAAGTTTCATTAGCGGTGATTAATTCTGAACCACCATAATTCAAAGAAAGGAGTTCCTACTTATATGCATTTGTAAAATGTACGGCAAAAATTCCATGGTTAATATTTAAGATTCCAATTTTATATAAGTATTTCGTTGAAACAATATTGAGAATGAGCAATTTATTTAAAAAGCTTCAACCTTTATTTTTTCCATTTACTTACCGTCTTGGTAGTGTTCTTTTGTAAATTCTGCTTGGTAAATGAATGTGTGGTCACACCTACCCAGAAAATCAATAGAAAAATGTAACACGGTGAGTAATGTATGTAACCGGCACATTTCTGACCATTGTAAGAACCTAAAATTATGCTGGAATTGTCTATCGACGTTTATTTTATGACGACCACTTAAGTACATTGATTTATCTATAATTAGCTTTCAATGCTCATGATTAAGCATCGTTCCCTTCGAATTATATATAAATATCAATGTATTAAGAAAGACTTATTCTTTAATTTTAATAAACAGTTTTGTTTATCGAAATTTAAGAAATAATAACATAACATCTTAAATTAATGTCTCAATTTATATTTATTTTCTTGATTTTCAATAAGAAACCCAATGTTTCTAAATCAACCTTAAAAGAATTCGACGAATTCACTAGCACTCGAACTTCAGAAAAGAAATACTTACCCAATCCTTCGAGCACTGGTGGTTTACAGGGACGTATTCACAAAGATTATTATATTAAACGTCTATTATAAGAAGAATTTATGTTCGGCTTTAAAATATATGCAAAATATGTACTTAAATTTTTTAGGTAAATACATGTTTTACATTAAACTTAACCTAAATACTAATAAGATTAGTGCATTCCTAATTATAATTGTACCTTATTAGCTAAAAGTACTCGTCTTGATATTATAGTAATAGTATTTTATTTTCCAACAGGTAATAGACTTAAGTACCAGAAAACCTACATACATATCAAGCAAAAATAGGAATGAAAACAACTAAAAAATACGCTACCAAAAAATTACTTTAAAAAATAAAATTAACTAAATATAAATCAAATAAGGAAAATGGGAATTGCATAAGCAAAGAAAACTAGCTAGATTTTCTTCGATTGTTCCTTGTCATTCCTTGTTTTTCTTTTAAATATACCATTCTGAACGATTTTTTGCACTGTTCCGTAAGAAAAAATCCATTGATTTCGATGTTATGTTCGATCTGTTTTAGTTCCATAATTCTCACTCTTTAAATTATTATATACATTCAGGATTCACGTTACAATAACAGTTAAAATCTGTAGTTTTTGATAGATATTATTCAACTATGACAAAGCAATATTTTGGCAAAATATTTATAATTAAATTGAAAAAATCCAAAACTTGTTTGTTAATGTAGTTTGAAGAAGAGGAGGAATGTTCATTTTTAGTAAGTTCTCCACATCATCAGTCCAATCTTCCTCTGTGGTAACTTCTTCAGCAACTATTTTACCGAGATTAGCAAGGAATTGTGATCAGCTTCGCAATTAGCATTGATGGAATGCTTAGCGCCTATGCTATTAATTAAATAAGTGCGGAAATGGTATTTGAACTTTTGCGAAGATGGATTATTATTTCGCGCAATCTTTTGCCTCATTCGTACGTAGAAATTTCCTAACAATCCTGACTAAATTGTCTACCTTTGATAAGCGTTACATCTTTGTAAGCTGGGAAAGGCCATTCATGGTGACCACCCAATCTTTTATTGATGGCGGAATACATTTCGTCTTCTTATGATCAAGTAAATGCATCGACTTTAAAATGTTTTTGGTTTCTCTCCAGAACTTAAAATGTGGAGAATTAGTTCCTATGCATCCTTTCAAAGACTTCAACGGGGAGGATTTCAGATGGCCATTAACATTATCAAATGGTGAATCAAAATTTTTTAACCCATTTGCAGTGCCAAGTGTGTTCTCTGCTAGTTTGCGGCAATACCTAAAGCAAGGTAAAACGGTTTTCTTATTGAACTATATTTTCTTCACTATGGTGACCATTTTCATTAATTAATTACATAATTTTAATGCAAGTATACTTATATGGTAAAATCAATAAAAGCTCAGATTAAAGATAGCCATGGACTGTGGAAGTTCTGTTTAAGATTAATTAGGAAAACTTTTAACTACAAACTCAAAATATAATTAACAAATGAATTCTATAAGACATGGATATTTATTTTTCTTGGCGTATGATATTAGTGAAGAGTATACTTAATTTATATCAAAAAAGATCTTTTGAAAACTAATTTACTACCTGATATCCGCAACAAATTCATCACATATGCTACTGTGTTGTTGAATACTTGACTGACATAAAACACCTTCAATTTTTTGACTTTTAGTGGATTGACATGTGATTCGGTGAGCGTCGGTAGAGCTCGTAACTCTCCAAAATTATTATCAATTTTATACACTGTTTCTATGTTATCCCATTTGGCAACTGAAATAATTCCATCTTTTTTTTCATAGTTAATTATTTTTATTAAATTATTCCGAATACTTTTTAGTAGGCGTACACTAAAAAAATCCATTTGATTGACTAGTGTTGGTAACGAAACTTTCATCATCTTTCATGATAGATCGTCCGCTTCATAATACGACTTCAAGCAGTCTATTTCATTCATTGCGTGAATGAAGGGGCTGTGCATGAAGTAAATCTTTCACATTGCTTTCACGAGAATAAACGTGTAGCAACCTGTTTGTATGTAAGCAATTTCTTATTTATTTTATCAATAAGTTATTATCGGTAGTGATCCGTGCAGTTTATCTGACCAGTGACAAGCCAGTTCCTTCTGGCCTTCTTTTGGAGCTGGTGGAACACTGTGATAAAAATAACAAAACATTTAGTTATCGGCTGTGATTTCAATGCTCATCATGTAGCGTGGGGCAGCCGTGACACAAATGTTAGAGGTAGACCCCTGAGTGACTTTATCTCCTCTATAAATTTCTTTGTAGGCAGTATAAGAAGGAGATCCGTTGTGGTCAGAGGCGAGCTTGGAAAAACTTCTGTGACTCTGTCGAATCGACCACTACGGATGCTCGCTTAAAGAAAGTCTTAAACAAAGACACCAGTCATCAGTTGGGACTGCTAAAACGGGAGGATGGCACTTTTATGTCGACCTCCCTAGAAGCAGCCGAGATACTTATAGGAACTCACTTTCCGGGCAGTGTGATTCACAATACACCTTCGTGGGATGATCCTCATGGCTCGCCTTCAACTGAGGAGGATTGGGCGGTGGCGGAAAGGGTGGTAAAAGAACCCCGGATTCTTTGGGCAATTAAAAGTTTTCAACTATTCAGTCACCTGGCCTGGACGGTGTGTTTCTCGCCCTACTACATTGGGGCGCGGATTCTCTGCCCGGCCCATTGGTGACACTGTTCAGGGGATGCATTGCATGGAGGTACGTACCTGAGGAATGGAGGGAAATAAGAGTGGTTTTCATACCAAAGCCAGGGCGTTCCGACTATACCTTGGCTAAATCATACCGGCCGAAGTTTGACCAGTTTTCTACTGAAGACTTTGGAATGACTGTGCGACCGTTATATAAGGGGCCTTACCTTTGTATCTACTTCACACAAATCAACACGCGTACATCCAAGGTCCACCGAGTCTGCTCTCCACCTCAGTGGTGCGGCGGATAGAGAGATCGTTGGACTATAAAATGTCTACCCTGGGTGTATTACTAGATATAGGAGCTTTTGATAAAGCTAGTATTGTCAGTGCCCTAGCCAGGCACGGTGTTGAGCCAGCCCTTGTAGGATTACTGCGCTCTATGTTGGACCAAAGGGCAATAGAAGTAAGTGTGGGAGGTGCCAGCGTGATGAGGGGGCGCTAAGATCAGGGGCTGTTGCCAAGGAGGCGTCTTGTTACCACTTTTGTGGAACCTTGTGGTAGATGACCTCGTTCATGCGCTGAACACATCTGGCTTCTACACAATTGCATATGCGGACGATATTACGATCCTCATTGATGGAAGATTTGAGAGCGTGCTCTGCGATGCATATAAGGGATGTGCCCCCTCCCCCCTTCCTCTGGGATCTGTTCGTGGAGGAGACTGGCGTTTAGAGCGGCTATAAGGTTGCGGTCCAGAGGTTCTTTGCGAGCATCATCCACGAGGGCGTGGCTAAAGCGCCTCTTCTTGGTGCCGCGAAGGACTATGTGCCTCCCGTGTTTGCTTTCGGCGGACACTATCGCATTCAATGTCGACCTGTGTCGAATCATTGCCCTTCGATTGCCGTCTATACAGACGGAATCAAAGAAAAAACAGGGACATGTGCGGGAGTTTTCTCTCCAGACCTTAAACTCAAACTTAGAGTTGGACGTAGGGTTGCTAAACGTTTTCCAAGCTGAGGTTCTGGCGATTCTGCCATGGTGCCGAAAGAAATTTTTAGCAAGGGCCATTAAGGGACGACATATTGTCTTTACAGCGATAGCTCAAGCTGCCCTTAAGCCCTCAGCGTTATAAAGATCCCTTCGAGCTAGTACTTCAGTGTTACAATGCCTTGGAAGCCATCGTTATTGATAATGGATTGAATACTCAGCCGGGTTTAAAGGCATAGCGGTAATCTGGGGGGGAAGGGAACGAGACTGCCGATAGGTTGGGAGACGGAGTTCGTGTTTTTACATGGGACTGAAGCCCCATTTCTTCGGCTACACTCAATACCCTAATAAACCACTGACTTTGGAACTGTCAACCATGCTTGGAATCCTCACGGTATGTAGTCCTTTGCGGTTGTTTTCATCAAGTAATTTATTACAGCACAGTTGCTAGTGCCTTGCTTACTGATGCTACCTATCACAGGAAAACCTGCTTCACAGCATAAGCGTGTATGTTTCCTTATTAAACGTACCAAATCAATATTATTTGTTGGTCCTTTTGTAAATTTAATGACGTAGGTTGTTTGCGGGTGCTACCGACGCGAACTGTAAGCTAAAATTACCGAAAATCTTGAATACCAAACCTAAACGCAAACGAAACGAAAAGCGCGACCTGCCGGTAATCCAGGAGACCACCTACCTGTTGTCGACTCGATATGGTAATTCTTTGCTCAACAGCTGCGGCAAGCGGGTCTAAATTCTCGGTGACGGTGTATCTGCTATAGCAAGAGCAGTATGCTAACGGCGTAGTTCAATGAAAAGATGGGAGTGGGCTATCTTAGGTGTGTTTAAATTTTGGTAAATGGGCGCCAAGATTCGAATAAAGTCAGAAGCATACAAAATTTAATAACGAAGTGCCAATAGCCTAATGACACTAGGATCGCAGATAAAAAGGATAAGTTACCGCAAGATTGGTCAAAGTTTGTTAAATTCAATTTCAATAAAATGTAATGATGAAGGTAACACAACTCACGCATAAATTCAACAAAGGGCGATTGTAATTATAAAGGTAAAATAAATTTGGTTGTCTCTGTAGAGTAAAGAATTTTAATTTTTGCAAATAAAATAAATTCAATAGTTATTAAATGTCGACAAAGTTTTATAAACTTAAGCAAATAATTTACATGCTTCTATTACTGAACGATATATTAATAAGACATGATACATGTACGCAATCGTGAAATGTGTTTCGCAGAAAATGTTATTAAAATACAAGTTTAAATATATATTGGCCGAAAGGAATTCCTGTTAGTTTACATATAAATTTTACACAAAGATTGTACAAAAAATGCATGCGAGTAAGTTTTTAAATTATTACGACTACGTAAGTGTAAAATGACTCTAATATTTAATGTTAAATTCCGTAACCAAAGATATTTATTATGATTACAAAACACTGTCTCAAAGTAAAATAAAATAATAATTTTGAAATTAGTTAAAATTGCCTCAAACTAGAGGCTCGGTTTTACATTATCTAAAGTTACGATGAATGTAATTGTTACTAAAAATAGACTCCGCAGACTATAAAATGAAAGATGATACCTCAATCGAAGAGTTGGCAGGAGCAAATGATTTGTCGAGGATACCTGCGTTTCAGGGTTGCTGGTGACTGCGATGTCCAAATATAATAGGGTCCAGCTGTATCGTAATAAGTTTATTGTCTCACGGTGAAGTTAAAGGTGTTAAGCTCTTGTAAGTTAAATTTTTAAGGCAACTGGTCGGTGATGTCCTGAGTTATTTTGTGGATGTCACCTACTGTGGCTAATTCCAATGGGCGGTTACGAACAGGGGTAGTCGCTATCAGTGGTTATTTATTTATTTAAAACAACGGGTATTTCAAACCACGGGTGATACGAACAATCTAAATAAATAACGCGGTAATCAGACGAAAGCCAATGAAACTGAAAAAGCGAAAATTCCGTGAACACTAGATGGCATCCTACCTCATCGGTGCTATCGCACAAGTTAGCTCTCGTTAATCCTCACAAGGAGTGATCAAGCGAATTCATCAATTTTTTAAACACAAAACTAATATTTCTTCAAGTGGAATAAATAATACTTAACCCAAAACTTCACAAAATACAACAAATTTTGTGTTTCGAATAGGGTCGAAATGACGGTACGTCTACACGACGTCTACACTTGTCTGAAAAGTGGTGAGGATGGAAGAACACTGCTGTCCCGGAAATGAAATATCCTACTTTGATTGGCTAAGTCGGGGATGCAGAACTAGTTTCTTACGCGCCTACGTTCTGATTTGCGTTCCTTAAATTCGGCGGAGAAATGCGCTAAGTTCAAAATGGACCGTAACACAGATTCTAACAATTCCTTTTATCATAAATACCATAGTACAAATAATACGGTATGCTTACGCGCATACGAAAGTTACGTCAGATAGGAGCATAAATGGCGCCACATATATAAATATTATTATATTAAAATCAATTTCGAGCGTGAGGGTTTTGTTAATGCGAAGGTAAGTTTAAAAAATCCGTACGGATTTACGGAACATATTTTAAAAACGTGAAGGTGTTTTCACGATTCAATTTTCTAGCAAAACCACGCAAACACTTGTAACCACACGAATTCTGCTACAATTGTAGAAAAAACACGAGCGCTACTAGATGGTCGATAAGATAGATAAAGTAAATTTCAACTTAAAACGGGCTTTTTTAAAGCAAAGCTGCATTTGAATTACATTAATTGGTAGTTGTGAACAATTTGGATTTTAACATTTTGCTATTTACCATACATGTATTTTATTGTTTTTGATACGCTCCTTAATTACGTCATCTGACCGGACTTGACGAATTTGAAATTCAAAATGAGCATACCGTATTATTTGTACCGTGATAAATATTAAGGAACAGCCCTGGTTTAATAAAAAAGAAAAATGCATTTTGGTTCTTCGAACTATCCGAACCCCTTTAAGTTACTGTATTTAATTCAAATAAAGTTTCTTGATGTGAAATATTCCTTAATATATTCAGTTCTTTACTAGAAACAAATTTTTTTCCTCAGTGTACGAATTGCACTCTACTGTAATTGATTTGTAATTACGTTGTTTCAACTTACACCTTATCTTATAATCATTAATCATCTGGAGGTGTATACAGTAAATCTTTCTGCTTAAATTTGTTCATTATAGCAGGGAGGATATACGTATGTATACGATTTAGGGCGACATTTTTAAAGCTACAAACTATCGAAAAACGCACATTCAATGTCAAAAATCCAGTTTTTTTTAATCGATAGCTAAATGTATATACCCGCCTAAATCTATTCGTAATACGTATAGATATTCAATTATTTTTGTTGGTTTGATGAAACAATACTGAAATTGATTTCTTAAAGCTAAAAATAAATTCTCTACTAACGGATACAGAATTTTTGCTCCGCAACCTTGTACCTACTAATCCAATAGACCATTTTCTTTTTCTATTTACGCATCATATAAATAATTAACGCATACTTATACGCTGCCGTTATTATTTTTTTTTCGTATAGGTATTCATAAAAAAGATTTTCGTAATCGACCCTATACAAGGTGTCCCACCGAACTCTGGTTCATTAGAATTTTTGGAGCTTTTAGCAGGAATTTGACTTTGAAACTTGTAGAATAATAATGGTCGACTATGATCTGTTTAAAGAAAATATTTTCAGCTTCATACCACTTTTGGTATACAGGGTGTCGATATCAACTTTCTTATTTTCAATGGAATGGTGCAATTTTTATGGGTCCAGTATATTGTCCGCATCATTTGTGATGAGTTTGTATTAATGTTTCTTATTCCTAAAGCTAATCGTTTTCGAGATATTTGCAATATTGTCAAAATTTTAACGTTTGCACTTTTTCCAATAAAATTAAATATTTCATAGGCTATTAGACATTAAGATATTCTACTGATGTGGATGCAAGTACATCTAACTATGCTGATGGAAAATTCTCTTCAGAAAAAGGATTTTGAATCCAGTTAATACCTTCATCAAGTTTTGCAAAGAACCTCACAATTGATGATTTTAATCCCTCCAAGTGTTCAGATCTTTGCAGTTTAACGTCACTAAAGAGGTGAAACTCATTTCCTTTTAAAAAGGCACTCAAAGTCTCGAGCACTTCTGTCTGGTCCTGAAGAATACAAGATCCCGAAAACTCGATCTTATTAACCATAGATTCTATCTTCTCTGAAGATCGTAAATGAAGTTTGAAAAAATGTCAGATAAATAAGCCAAACATTGCAGCCAATCGCTGTTATGTAACCTGGATGGCAGATGAAAAAGTGTACCTTGGAAAAACAACTGCACTTCTAACCTAAGCTCAACCAATCTTTGGGGGACTTTTTCCACGGGAAAACCACCTAACCTCTGTATGGTAAAGTAAGCCGATATGGTAGCTGTTAAGTTCTTCACAAAGAGACTTGGAAAGCCTTGAGTTTAAGGCTTTTGATTTGATAAACTTCACGATTTTCACGGGTTTATCAAGAACAGTTTAGGCGCAGTAGCTTGGTCGAGTCTAAGCAGCGAGAGATGAGTGCTCAGAATCTTCTTATATATTGAAGCTTTCTTATATCTGGAACTCGTCCACAAATTACGCTCCTACGATGCGCCAATAAAACTCTGCCTATATGCTATTGCGGCACTTGACGCGAGTAATTTTTATCTTTTATGAAGTTCTTGTTCAAAATTTTTACTCGTGTGGGTGCTGTTTGTTCACAACAAGTAATTCTTTGATCATTATATCCATCCGCCATTACACATTTTCTTTCCACGAACCCTCTAATGACGTATTGCGAACCTCCAGGAGTTCGCATACCCCAGGTTGAGAACCACTGCTATACAGGATAATCAGAAACTCATGTCCAATATGAATATCTTTAAAGTAAAAAAAAAAATCTAAATGGAAGTATTGTATTTTTAGTGTAGCATTGAATGCAGCGCAAGATTTTACATCGATTAGTATTAAGGTTTAGTATAGCTATTTCTGATAGTTTTTGAAATATTCACATTTATTTCATAAAACCGATAGAAATGTGCCAAAGTTACTACTATAAAGTAAGTCATTCGGAACACTCTGCATAGCATTTTTGAAAATAATGCATCATCTCTTCTTATATTCATTTGTAATAATACTTGCAGTATTTTATAATAAGTGTTTAATTTGTAGCGCAGTACCCGCTTCTACAAAATTGTTTTGGTTTCCACTAGAAGCTGGCAGGTAATAGTCCGTCCTTCATAAATATTTTTTATACTATAAATATGATGTTTTGAGGTTTAAACCTCTTTTATAAAATTATAAAAAATACAGTTGTTTTTTCTCTGCGAAATATTTGTTTATTTCAAAAAATACCTTCATACGTTTACGAATTGATGTTATTGCTTGAAAATTGATTGTACTATTGTAATAATTTATCATGTTTTTTGCATAGAATGCACGCTTGCAATAATAATGCATGCAATTTTCAAACAATATTTACATTTGAGGAAAACAGTAGGATATACATTCAAATTTCGCGCTCTTAGTGACGCGAGCACCCTCTATGGATTAATACCAGAACTTTTCAAAATCGGCCCGCACCACATTGCACAGACGTCGCAACTTTTTATCGTTAACTATGTCTAGTGTACCTTATCTCTGGTGTTTACTTACACTTACTAGAGCACTGTCCTTATCACGCAAATATGTCTATCAGCTTGACACATTTTAAGCTTTTTAACTTTTTTACTTCTTCATGAGAATGCTTACCTAAAAGACTAGATAGCAGGGGACAATTAAACAAACGTAAAGAAGTTTTAGTTTTTATAGCAGAAACAATCTTCAAACCAAATTACTCAACTACGCTGTATTTACAATAATAATCAATTTTCTGTATTTATGAAATGTCAACAACTGTGGTTAGTTACTCCATATGGTTACCTTAGTTATCATGGTTCGATCGTCAGTTTTCTGTAGACGACGCGCGACGGCGATTTTAGCGCCGAGAAGACAGTCCTGTGTACTAAGAAAAAATCCTCCCAGAGTAAGGTTTTGGCCATGGTTTTCCCTTAATCCGTGGCCAATGAAATTTTATATAAGTGTATTATGTATAATCAATGTCCTTGGTGAATGCACTTAAAACAGATAGCCTCGAGTAGTATCTTTTAGGTGGAGCACGAGGATGGGATGATTTGTAATAATTTAGTTTTCATAAATAAAGTGTGAACTAACAAAGTAACGTAACGGACGGTTTTGCTATATAACATTAATAGGCCTGCTGTCCTGTCAAGAATTGTTTTGATAAGAGCCGAGCTTGGTAGAGCTTGACTTTTTATTGGCTAAGAAGTACTCAAAAAAGATAGCGGATCCACGCTAACAAAGTGTGTTAAGTGTCTGTTCTGGGTTACATGTTCCTTGTCTGGATTCTAGATTAGTCTGGAGCTTTTCAAGTTTCGAGCAAATTTGCGCTAGAAAAGTCTATTGCGAATTGACGCATCATACACCTCTGTGAAGTTGGCCCCACATTTATAAAATTTTAATAAAATAATTAGAGTTCCTGTTGCCCTCCGAAGAGTTCTAGAGTTCTCAATCGGTTCTATAAATAGTTCTGACATTTTAAGTAGTCAAAACCCTACTTAAAAAAATGGGATGCCAAATTCACACCACCTGCAACTTTCATGAGCTAGAGCTCTATTACTTCCATTCGAATCGCTTCGAGTCATAAGGATAATTTATAGAACTCTTTGGGGGCTACTGAAACTCTAAAAAACTCAGCGATTTTTTAAAAAAGAAATCAGAAATTTTCTGCGTTTATGAAAATAAAATGAGCCAGAACTCTGTTACTTCCACTTGAATCTGTTCGAATCATAAAGATAATTTATAGAACTCTTTGGGGGCCTTCGAAAACTCCAAAAAAATCAGCGATTTTTCAAAAAAAAAAATCAGGAATTTTCTGGGTCAATGAAAACAAATTAGGCTAGAACTCTGTTACTTCCACTTGAATCACACAGTCATAAGGATAATTTATAGAACTCTTTGGGGTGCTACCAGAACTCCAACAAAATCAGCGATTTTTCAAAAAAGCCTTTCTGGTAGCCCCCAACGAGTTCCATAAATATTCTTATGACTCGAAGCGATTCGAGTGGAAATAACAGTGTTCTGGTTCATGAAAGTTTCAGGTGGTGTGAAGTTGGTCCCCCATTTTTTTAAATATCGTTTTGACTAATTAAAATACCAATACTATTTTTAAAATCGATTGAGAACCCTAGAACTCTTTGGGGGGCAACTGGAACTCTTAATTATTTTATTAAAATTTTATAAATGTGGGGCTAACTTCACACAGGTGCATCATACACTAATGTCCTCTATAAAGATCTTGAAATTTCCGTTCTAAGGAAGTGGTGCCATCTGCCGGTACAGCGGAAAACCCAAGTTTCAAATTTACAAATAGGTGCACGCCCTACAATATTTTATCATTTCAAATGTGTTCTTATCTTGTCCTGAGGCTCGTTTGTGTAGATCGTTTTCATGTTCATTTTTCTCTTTATAATATATCCCTTCCTTTATTTTATAGAAGACTGAAAACAGTCAACGATTATTTACAATGCTCAGTTGGTCAATGGAAAGCTTTTGATATATGTAGCCTACATAGAAATTAGACATGATTTCATCGTTACTAATTTCATGTTACTCTAATGACCTCCTGTTACAGCAATAAAACGAATCGTTAAAGAAGAACGGAACCATTACACAAATTACAAAGCCCGTTGCATTCATCAGGAAATGACATTTTATAAGAACCGCCTAGGAAGTCGGAACAATTAAATACGAAATATATTAACCGAGGTTGGGACGCTAATGTTTAACCGCGTGATTATAAGTAAACTGCGAAGATGGCATTGTCATCTTTTTAGGGAAACAACGACCATTACCGGTCTTCCGTTTACCCCGTGGGCGACTAAAAGCTTCCTGCGGAAAGGTTTCGCGTATCAGGAAATCCTAAATTAGCACCTCCTGATTTAGATCATTTTGTTTTATTTTACCTTTTGCTTACTGATGTTTGTATAAAGTTTTTCAACAGATTTTTGGTTTTCTTTCTGGCACTTTCATGCAGTATATACAGGTGTGGCAACTAGTTAAAAGATGTTAATGAAATATTCTTATATACGGTGTGATCCACTTGAAAGTGGGACACCTCTATCAAATTTGTATCTATTCTCCGATTTTGACCAACTTTTTGGTCTCATACGGGGGCGGGGGTGGGTAATTACCCCCATTACCCCATTCCCCTGTATACGCGCGTGGTTTCACAGATTTTTATGGAAAACCAAGGCATTTATTCATTTTAGACTTAAGCGTAAAACACAACAAAATGCCATGATTATTTTTAATCGAAATGAAAATGAATTATCTCCAAAAACTCATGCACTAAGGAGGGATTTGCCGTTAGAATGTTGTAAATCCTAGTACTATTGGGGAGTTGTTTGCAGTGATCATCTTAAGCACTGTAGTTGTGTCGTTGAAGAAGTCGTCCTTTCAATGTCGATGACTCCTATCAGATGTTGTTCTGGTAAATATACCCAGATTTGTATGTTACGATTGTAGTTTCCAGCCTATTTTATGCGAAATATTATCTGTTACTGGAATGAAATAGGGGATGCGCCATCTATGCGACAATTTCTCTACTACACATAAGTATATTTGCTCATCTGCTGACTATATAGGGAGAAAACTGCTATACGAAACTAAAATGCGATATTTATTTTTACTTCCATTTAAATATTTAGTTAAATTAATAAATGCTGCGCTAGCTTCAAATAAATCTACTAACCAATTTATTTGTTAGATTGAATACAGGAATATTTTTAATATTCCTATATCAGGTAATAATTTAGTAACTGTAACTAAATGCATGAAAAATGGTTGAAAACAAGATCGTTTTTTTTTTCCGTGTATAACAGTTTTAAAACCTTCAAACACTATATACTGCTGTAAAGTTCCTTGGCTTATAAGTAAATCTGCATTAACTTAAAAGATTCCAATTACCTCTGAAATTTCTTTAACATCGCGCGAAAAATATTTACTTTTGTTCATTATTGTTTGTGTACCTGAAACTTGTGCACGTGGGAACATGAATAAAACTAAAATACTTCCGCGTAAAAAAAGCACTCAGCTTGAATACAGCATTTTTACATTTTTTGTTAAAAGGCAAAAGTTTTAAATCAATGTATACATGCGTGTCCACGCAAATAAAAAAGCCGGACGTTTTGGCTTTTTTATTTAAAATACTGTTTATAATTTAATAATACTTAAAAGAAACTAAAATATGTTGTTAAATATGTACATAATAATAACAATATAATATGTAATGTTACAGTATGTAATCTTACTTAACAGAAGTTATACAGACATAAAATATTAATCAAAACTAAGGTGTATTCCAGTTAATTACGTTTACTTTTCGTCGAAAAGCATGTACTTAAGAAGAAAATAGTCTTCCGACAAAACAGCACGCTCCTTTCAATTAAAATAAACACTTTTCTGAGAAAAGGTATTCTTTTCGTTGAACATGATAAAAACCAAAAGTTATAAAACTTTTCGTTTAATACAATCTCTTTTCTCAGTGTATCAGACAAATGCTAGTGCAACCCGCGTATATAAACTTGGCATCCGAATATGTAATTTGAAATATCAGAATAACGTAAAGCTTGCATTGTCGAGATTTTAGTTCAATGTACTAGAAATTCCTATTATGCTAGCTATTTAGCCGTAAACAAAAACCGGTAGATAGACATAATGCTGGTAAGTAAATAATCCAAAATTACATCTTACTCATTCATTTATTTATGAATATAAAGTTGATTTATTATTACTGGCTTTTGAATTTTGTCTCTTATTCTCGTCTAAAAACTATGAGCTTCTAATTATCATAATGCAATTCTAGGGATTTGCAAAGAACATTTTTTTTTAAATTTCTTTATTTTGTAATTATATTTTAATTACAATTACAATTAAGAGTGCCGGGTTTTTTTATTTAAAAATAGAAATCTTTTTACGTTTCGGAAAATGTATTTGTTTCCTTTGTCAAATCAACCTTCAAAATTACATTGTTTGATTATTTTGATTTTATTATTTAATTGATATTATATACAAAAACCTACTTTACAATTAACCTAATGGCGAACTCAATTGATGCTAGTCAATATTCTAAAAATACATAATAACAATTTACATTTTACTGAATCTAATATACAGGCTTAGTATAAAGTTTCGGAACGGTCGCATAACTTTGTTAGTTGATAAGGTATTTTTTTGAAATTTGGTATGCATATACAGTTAAAATTTGTGAATTTACTTAAGATATCGCCATTTTGTTTACGCTTCGTATTTGGAAGCAATTGTTTCCAACTTTTGTTTTTTTAATGGGACACCTGTATATTTTTACATTATCGGATGTAGATTTGAAAACTACGTATAGAAACATCAACATAATTTAATTTTTAGCAAAACAAAGTATTTAAAAAAACAAAGAAAATACTGATATACATACTGTATAGCTGAAAACTAGTTCACTTTGAAAACAGTGTTAATTTTTAAAATAAATGTTCAAATTGTTCTCCGTTTGCAACTTGGCAGTAATGCAATCGATCAGTGAAATGTCTCAGTGAATTCTGTATCACTTCTGGCGCAATACGATTGATTTCTTCAGTTGTTCGTCCCTCTAATTGTTCCAGAGTATATGGTCGATTTTTGTATACTTGACCCCAAGAAAAAAATCAAGCGGTGATAGGTCTGGAGAACGTGCTGGCCAATCAATTATTCCTCTGCGTCGGCTCCAGCGCACTGGAAATGTGTTATTTAAATAACCACGAACATTACGCGCAAAATGCGGTAGAGCTCCATCTTGTTGGAAGCAAATATTGTCATTTGGTTGATTCGGTCTATTTGGATTTAGATAGAGAGCTGTAATTGCTGGCACAATGTCGTTTCTTAATAAAGGTAGATAGCTGTCACCATTTAAATTATCTCTCATAAAAAATGGGCCTATTATACGGTTTCCGAGTATAGCAGCCCGTACATTCACTTTTTTAGGGTGCTGCGTATGCACGTCGTTTATCCAATGGGGGTTTTCATTTGTCCACTAACGATAGTTTAAGTGTTATGCCTGTTGACCGTACCATTGAGACAAAATGTTGCTTCATCAGAAAAGACAAGTCGATTTACAAAATTAGGCTGTTCTCTGATAAAATCTGTCATTATTTCACAAAAATGGAATCTGCGATCTGGATCATCTTTGAACAACTCTTAAACAAGCTGCATTTTGTAGGGTTTTAGTTTTGTTTAGTTTTAGTTTAGAATTTTATGAGATGATTTTTGTGAAATATTATGGATTTGTCCTAATTCCGTTGTAGAGACGTGAGGATTTTCTTGAACTGTCAGTACAACAGACTGGTGTCTTCATCGGTTGCTGTTCTTGGACGTCCAGTTCGATGTAAATCTTTTACTTAGCTTCGTATTTCTGAATTGTCAATCAAATAGGTCATTTTACATAGACAACCTACATTAGATCCTGAATTTGAAATAGTTACTAACCAAAATTTACTATCTATTGACGATATAATGATTATAGAACATTTTTGCAAACAAATCTAGATTTTAGGGATGATGTCTTTCTAAAAACAACACGGACTATAAAGCGTAATTCCAATCAAACTCAATGTCACAATTGAAAATTTGACACATTAACTGACAGCGGAGACACAGATTGTAGAATAGGTGAACGTCAAACCGTTAATTTTTTATTGGCCCGAAACAGAATGTCTAATTTTTTGTTGGGCGGAACAGCTGTGACGTTGGACTAAAATTTTAAAAAAATATACATTTTCAAACTTCTTTTCCTTTAAAAATCTCACAAACAAAAAACCTGTAAATCCGTAGTAATTTGAAACTTTTCTTCGAATAAAAAAAATAAAAAAAATTGGTTCCCGATCCTATTTGCGCTTGTCCTGGGGACAAAGATCTACATCGTTTGAGAATAGTCATACAATTGCATGGTTCAACTAATATATGTTTCCTTTGTTGAGCTCGTTGCCAGTTGTCAGCAATTGTCAAATAGCGTCATTTTTTTTGTATAGTATTTGGTTAGGATGCCTGTATTGACGCTTGGTTGACGCAAATACGATTAGTGTGTCAAATGTAATTAACGTATACTAAATTGTACCAAAAGTACTTTAATATGGGCGCGCACAGTGTTTATACGATTTTTAGTTTGATCCAGAAGTACCGTTTTGTTTCATACGTACAAATATAGAGATATGTGAGTTAAAACATAAAATGGACAGATACTATGTAACTTGACGTGCAGAAAGACAATCAGTTTATCAGTAGGTAAGGGCTACCTATTTTATTATTAATTAATTTAAATAAAAAAGCCAATGTAGATCTGATGGTCTGTTACAACAAAGTTATAAAAAAACCATAAAGCGGAGATTCCACGCAATCGATGCATACTCTAATCAATGTGTAAAGTATAGTGCCTTAACATAGTTAATATATGCCGGCAAATCTTTAATGGATAGCCTAAACGGTAAAGGACCAAAATGCAAGCCTTGCGATACTCTAAATGCTATTGCTCTAGTAGAAAAAGAAAAGCATTGTATGATACAAGGAAGTGTCCATCACTCAGATAAGATTTAATTAGTTGCATTATTGAACTACTGAAACAAAGTAAGTGCAGTTAAACTAAAACGCTGTAGTTGATGCAGTCAAACGCCTTAGGCATGTTCGTATGAATGACACATATATCGTTTTGTCCCCACGATCTAAAACTTACATACTAGTTTCAAACAAATATGTATTGTGAACTCAACATTATATGCTTACTTTGACTTCACAATATAAAGTATAAACCGTAAATTTTAAAGTACATCATACATCAACATCGTAAAGCATTTACACAATATTGAATAAATAAAAAAGGATATGTATTGGTCATTGTATGTACTACTTTCCCGACCTTGAACGATCTGCAAACATTTTATATATAATATGTATTTTTGACTGAACAAATTTACTTCAGTTTCTATGGTACACTTGAGGAAACAAGTAACCGAACGATTCGAAATGCGACGACCGAGAGAGAAGATATCGGTTCCTTTCCCCGCTACCCCTCCCCCTCTAGACGCCTACCCGAGCGGCATTGTATTTTCTTTCATTTACCTGCGGACGTTCAGACGTAGCGTATTGGGGGCAATAAAGATGCACCGGTGACGTCATACTGTCGACAGGTGTACTTTGAGCAATTCGGCACGGTCTGTGTTAGATTGTAAATGCGATACGAGCATGTATTATATTTACTTATAGCCTTATATCTACTTATTGAAAGCGCATCGCGCGCGAAAAGTTGACGGTATTTAAACTATTTTTGCATATTTATTTCATTTTAAATAAACATGCCCATATAAATGTCATCCGTAAAATAACATAAGACTTCTTTCATAATTATAATTATTTGAGTTGTTGTTTGAAATAATCTTGATTTATGGCGGGACTAATGTCCGTAAGGCTACCTATAAGTTCATAGGAATACGTGAATGGAGGGAATACCATAATAATTATGGTATGGTATGGAGGTAAATTTATAATTAATTATAAATTTTTTATTATTAAATTAATTTATAATTAATTATAAATTTACCTCCTTACCAGCGTTTATTGACCCATTAGCCGTATATGTTACTTATAAAAGGTTCTGTATAGATATTCCAATTAATTTTGGGTGTCATGGTAAGTTAGTCCAACGCTTCTTTAATTTTTAAAATGTGCACATTTAATTATTGTTAGTAGGAAAGGAAACAAATAATGAAAGAATACAGAGTGTTCTCTTTAAACTGAAACAGTATGTTACATGGTTTAGCAAGAAGCAGTCACTTCCAATGGTCAAAATATTTTAAGAACGTAGTTCATTATCAATGACTTATTAAAAAATTGTAATTAATTATGATGTTTGGTGTTCCATACACTTCTACAATGCCAGCCACCTTGTAATATAAAAATAATATGTATTTCATGTAAAAATACAAGTATATATATCTAAAATGTAAATATATTATAGAAACAGTCAACTTCATTTGACTTTCTTGGAATTTTATTGAAAAGATAAAGAAATATCACACAAGTTATGAGACAAATGAAAAATATATAATAAATAATTAACAAAAATAAAATACTCCAAAAAATAAAACAGAAATTCTCAAATAAATAATTAAACAAATAATAAATAAAAAAAAACATTCTAATGTAAAAACAAATAAATTAATAAGAAGTCTAATGTCCATTCCCAGAAATAACTTGTTCTAGTCGCCTAGGTATCGATGCAACTAGATTACTGCATATATTCGTGCCTCGTAGATTCTCCTATATTTCATTAACGTGGGGGTGCAAGTTCTCACGATTCCGGGGAATTGGCACACTTTGCTTCTCCCACATGTCACACATAATACCCCATAGATTTTCTATGGGGTTCAGATCTGGGGATTTTGACGGCCAGCGGATTAATTCAACCTCAAGGTGATTGGCAAACCATTCCGATACTTGCCTGGCTGTGTGAACAGACGAATTATCCTGCACAAGCAATATTGGATGGTCGGGATACACCGCTCGGACGCTCGGGATTAATACTTCTTCCAAAATATTAATATATTCCTCAGCATTCATTCTGGTATCTATCCGAACTAGCTCTCCCAGTCCTGCAGCTGACATCCAACCCCAATACGCTAGGCTTATTCGACTGCTTTTTCGGACAGTTACCACATTTTGCGGATCAAATCTGGTCCTATTGGGCCGCCATACCAATTTTCTAGACTGCTGTGATGTCGAAAACACCTTTTCGTGTGTAAAGATCACAGTGGACCAATCTCGATGAAGATTTGTTCTCGCAAAATGTAGTCGCTGTTCCGCATGTCCTGCCCGAAATTCTATTTTTCTCGCTGGCCGTCGGCAGTGGGTTCCATTCTGGTGCAGACAATTTTTTACGGTTCTAGAGACGCATTGCAAATGCATCTGCTTCACTATAACAACTGACGAACTTATGGGGGTCTCAGCAAACTAAATTTAATACCCCGTTGGGTTGCTCCTCAGTAATTTTGATAGGGCGCCCAGAACTTGCACCACCACGTTAATGAAATATAGGAGAATCTACGAGGCACGAATATATCCAATAATCTAGTTGCATCGATGCCTAGGCGACTAGAACAAGTTATTTCTGGGAATGGACATTGGACTTCTTATTAATTTTTTATTATTAAATTAAATTGCTTTTATATTAGAATGTTTTTTTATTTATTATTTGTTTAATTATTTATTTGAGAATTTCTGTTATATTTTTTGGAGTATTTTATTTTTGTTAATTATTTGCTATATATTTTTCATTTGCCTCATAACTTGTGTGATATTTCTTTATCTTTTCAATAAAATTCCAAGAAAGTCAAATGAAGTTTCGCTGTTTCTATAATATATTTACATTTTAGATATATATACTTGTATTTTTACATGAAATACATATTATTTTTATATTACAAGGTGGCTGGCATTGTAGAAGTGTATGGAACACCAAACATCATAATTAATTACAATTTTTAATAAGTCATTGATAATGAACTACGTTCTTAAAATATTTTGACCATTGGAAGTGACTGCTTCTTGCTAAACCATGTAACATACTGTTTCAGTTTAAAGAGAACACTCTGTATTCTTTCATTATTTGTTTCCTTTCCTACTAACAATAATTAAATGTGCACATTTTAAAAATTAAAGAAGCGTTGGACTAACTTACCATGACACCCAAAATTAATTGGAATATCTATACAGAACCTTTTATAAGTAACATATACGGCTAATGGGTCAATAAACGCTGGTAAGGAGGTAAATTTATAATTAATTATAAATTAATTAATAATAAAAATTTATAATTAATTAATAATTTACCTCCATACCATACCATAATTATTATGGTATTCCCTCCATTCACGTATTCCTATGAACTTATAGGTAGCCTTACGGACATTAGTCCCGCCATAAATCAAGATTATTTCAAACAACACTCAAATAATTATAATTATGAAGAAGTCTTATGTTATTTTACGGATGACATTTATATGGGCATGTTTATTTTAAAATGAAATAAATATGCAAAATAGTTTAAATACCGTCAATTTTTCGCGCGCGATGCGCTATCAATAAGTAGATATAAGGCTATAAGTAAATATAATACATGCTCGTATCGCATTTACAATCTAACACAGACCGTGCCGAATTGCTCAAAGTACACCTGTCGACAGTATGACGTCACCGGTGCATCTTTATTGCCCCCAATACGCTACGTCTGAACGTCCGCAGGTAAATGAAAGAAAATACAATGCCGCTCGGGTAGGCGTCTAGAGGGGGAGGGGTAGCGGGGAAAGGAACCGATATCTTCTCTCTCGGTCGTCGCATTTCGAATCGTTCGGTTACTTGTTTCCTCAAGTGTACCTATTGTATTTTATCTACACAAACAATTGAGCAGTAACTCGATTTTATGATTTCTAGAATTAATAAAACCTCATATTTTCCTGGAATATAATTCATAATCCCATGCGTTTAATGATAGATTTAAGTATGAAAAAATATTATAACGATCGATCGATGGGAATCAAGAGGTTTGACTCTATTCAAGGACTTTTATGCTATAGTAGACGAAACAGATGTTCATATTCTCAAATTGAAAGATGAAACAGTTTCGATTATTCTCCACTATAACTAGAATTGCATATACCTCTTTTCTCATTAAGTTAAATATTGAATTAAAACGTTTTCCTTTTGACATACGTACTTATATTTTATTTGTATAACGTATTCTGTTTTATGTTGGATACACATTTCAATTAAGAACCAAATGTAAATTGAAATGGCAAGTATAGATAAATGCATTATTGTAAGTCTTTATGGCTTAATTCATAAACAAACATACTGTTAATGAATATAGACTTACCCATCTTCGAAAATATAATAAGTAAACATTTTTTTGTATATCATAAAAATTTTAGTAGCTTTTCTTGCAATTATATATTCTAGAGAATTTGAACTATTTTTAAAATGTTATGTTCAACGTTATGATTTGCAATGACTATATTTCTAATTATTTTAATTAATATCGACTAAGTACTTAAAAAAGAAATAACATGACAACTACAGCCATCTTTCAAGCAGTTGCAGTTATTAGAACCGGTTGGTAGTGAGGTCGGTAATAACAGGTTTCTCTTAAATCGGCGAAGAATACGTTTGACTTGCGTGTATGTATTTTTGGTGATGAGATGACAGTTAAAGTTGTATTTTACACATTTAACATTTTTTTAGTTTTAACAAAATGTGATTTGACGCTCTAAGTTTGGCCCGCCCTCAAGCAGTATTCAAAACGCGTACGTACTTCGTAGTTAAATTATCGTAATTCTGTTTAGGCTTCTACATGTTCTGATTACATTTTATAATACCTGCTTGATGCCACTGGTAACTCATTCTACTACCCGCTCGTACTTAAACGATCGTAATGGTTATTACTACTGTTTACGCATCGACTCGAAATTATACGGCGTTCAGGTTAATCCAATGACGCTAAGGATCCGTTTTCTAAAATGGATTACGAATTGGAGGTGTTTGAGGTATACGACGAGAACGATCAGCCCACGAATAGGAAACATTTAAAACATAATAGGAAAAAGTGTAAACAAAAAACCACAGTTATTAACATAGATAATACGGATAATGATATTACTAGGTCTAAAACGAGTGTAGTGAGTAGTGAGTGTCAACGTAGACCCCTTAGTCTACGGCAATCCATAATCAGTGTTTTTAGTAAACTTATCGTATGGAGGAATCAACGAAGGTACCAAACAACCGTACCAGACAAAGCGGATTCTCCACATACCTCTCGAGATTTTAGAAAAGGTTACATACCATGTGGTGAGTTTTTTAAGTGAATAATTTGATCTTCAAACTGAGTGAAAATATATGTGTTTTAGTATTAAGTTTGATTAATTCATATAAATTCTTAATGTATATCATTACTATCAAAAATACAAAACATATTAAAGTAATGTCTTATATATTGGTTATAAATAATTTATTGTTTCATGATGGCAATTGAAATTTAACTCTGTAATTGCTACAACAATTGACACTAGTCTATATTTGAGGTCAAGGAGTAAATCAGCTTTAATTCTTTACCATGTAATAATTGATCACACGAATTAATTTATGAAGCAGCAATTGCTTCTCATTGTCTGAAGCTAGGCACAATATTTAACTTTATATTGTCTTGTTTCAAATTATTTACATGTGGGAGTTTATCATAAGCCAATTATATTTGCTAGCTAAACTAAATTAAGTAGTTTATCACTTATTTTCAATTACCTATTGCCTTTATAAAATTAGTGAAAATGACATCAAAACTTATCAAGAAACAATTTTTTTTGTTAAAAATCAATAGTTTTTAAGATTTTATCAAAAAGTAAACAGTATCTAGCTAAAACACGCTTTCAATCCCTATAGAGGAGTGTACATACATAATACATCATCCTAGCGGAAGTATCATGATTCATATGAAGTGCAAAATAAACCACAATGTGCATATTAAATAACTGAGGAAAAACACCAGACGAACATATTCCGATAACTTTTGGGCCTGTTAAATGATCATTACCAAGAAAAATTCCAGATCAGTAATAAGAAAGAAATAACGGGCTATATAATTAATAAAATATTTTTCTTGATTTTAATTTATTGCAATTTCCCAAGCCTACATCTTTTAATAATTTGGTATTGGAATTTAAATAAAGCATTTTCTTTCCTAACTTTAAGTACGTTTCTTCACTATCTACCAACAAAATGGAAAAAAAGTGTTTTCGAACCTCACCAAACTTTATTAACCCATAAATATTTAGCAGAAATTCACTAGCGCTGGAGTATATTGAAATGTTTACAATTTGGCTTGAATAAGATATACTTAGTAAATTTATTATGGACAACATTGTATACATTATATTCTTGGGTAAATAGGTTTTTTTGTGGTTGTACAGAATACAAAAAATATTTTGAATTAATTCTTGAATGAAAATAATCCTCTTCGACAAAAACTTTACTGTTATATTGTATATTTTTCATTTAGAAAAATAGTAAACATATTTCCTTTTTAAAACTAACTCGTTTTTGTTATTTTTACTTACATATTATACACAAAAATTAATCTGTCAAATTGACACTCTTGAAATGCATTTATGATTTGCCATCAGTAATAGCATTTATAGCAAGAAATTCAGATGAAATATGCTGGGTTTCTCAGTATTTGATACGTGGTACTATGCGCGATTGCCAATAATATCCTGTATGTATTATTCACATATTATGTAGATGTACGGCTATTTTAGCACATTTAGCATTATTGTTGAATTCTGCCAACGGCATTCTTACATAACATAATGTTGTGTTTCTAACAATTCCCATGAACTCATCAATTGAAAAGAATCTGAATAATTCATCCATTTTCTGGTATTTTAGTGCACACCTAAAAAATGCCTAAACTTTTTTTTAGACGGGAGTATGTTCCGTGCAATTTATTCTGTAGCATAAGGTAACTGTCAGTATTATAAATATGAAAAGAAAACAATCAAATTATCCTGGTTATAGCGTGGAAAATTACTGTACAGCTGTATAACGTGTAAATAAAACAAGGGTTTATTGAAACACAGCAGCAGATGTATGTATATTTCTGCGCAATAAAATTCAGTGTACTGTACAATTAAGAGCATAAGTATTCATCCAGTCGTATGTATTTATATACATACATAGATAATTAACATAGTATGTATGAAAACGATCTGATATACTTGTACAGGTAAAATCAAAAAACAGGATTGAAGGAACACAAAAGACACTATAGTTTCGCCTTATTTAAAAAATTCCTACTAAATAATATAGCATCATTCACAGCGTCAATAATCGCTCCCATTCGCCTAGACGTGGACAAACGGTTTTTTTTTGTTGTAGCATTCGCTATACCCACCTTCAGTAGTTTTCTTTTAAATGACTTTTTTATTTAACGCTTTCAAATGATCGAATAATTTTTATCTGGTAAGCTGCAACTTTGACATTATGGTTGTCAACAAATATTATAACCTTTGAGTGTTACATATTTCGCGTCCAGATTAGTACATGTTATTGTGTTATCTCTGAATCAACCAATGGAAGATATTGAAAGAGTTTATTCCAATCTGGCTATTTTAAATTTATTTTATATTCACGGAGAATGCCCAAGAATTGCAAGAAGAACTTGTCGGGAATTCAACCAAAGATACCCCCATTTGCCACCAATAAATGTAAAAAAAATTTCGAAAAATTGAAACACTTTTTATAACAAATGGTAAAACCTAGGAAAAACTATAATAAACCTGTTTCTGGAAATCGGGAAAATGAAATAAAAGTTTTAGCGTATTTCGAGGCACATCCATGCAGCTCCATACCTGCTGCTTCTGAAGATTTAGGCATTTCACAAACGTCTATTCATAGAATTTTGAAGCGTAATAAGATGCATCCGTTTTCTGAAGTTCCAGTGCAGGTTTTTCGGCATGGAGATGAAATCCAAAGACTTGAACTATGCGAAATAATTTTTATGAAACTTCAAGAAGATGCACATTTTTTTTCTAAAATAATTTGGAGTGACGAATCAAAGTTTAGTCGGGAGGGAATAACAAATAGGAGAAATAACCATTACTGGTCTCGAGAAAATCTTCGGATAACTAGAGACATGCATTTTCAAGAAATCTTCAGCTTCAATGTGTACTGTTTGGTATTCGATAATCAAGTACACTATGAAATATACGATGGAAATTTAACGCAACAAAAATACTTGGAGATATTGAGGGGTACTCTCAGAAATTTTATTGAAATGTTACCTGCTAACATAAGAAATATATGCTGGTATCAGTTAGATGGTGCGCCCGCCCATTCTGCATTGCAAGTGCATCAGCAGCTAACCGAGTACTTTGATGATCGATGGATCGGTCCTAATGGACCCTGGAGATGGCCTTTTAGTGAAACAATTCTTGTTAAGTTGTTGGCGCTATGGTTTATGCTGTTTTCCGTTGATTTAAAACCAATCTATTAAGAGAAATCATTTTAAAGTTTTCTGAGTTTCGTTAGATATATTAGCGCCAAATAAATTTCTGTAATTACATTGAATTCTTTATAAGTTCTTCCTGCAATTCTTTAACATTCTCAGTGAATATAAAATAAATTTAAAGTATCCAGATTAAAATAAGCTCCTTCAATATTTTTCATTATTTAATTCATAAGTTCCACAGTAATATGCATATCTGAGCACATGACGTGTAACAAATAATGATTATAACAGTAATATTTACTAACAACAATAGATGTTTGTGATGTCAAAGCCATGGCTTACCATATACAAATTATTCCACGATTTGAATGTGGTAACAAACAAAATAAGTAATTTAAAGGAAAACTACAGAAGATGGGAGTAGGGAATGCTACAGCAAATCGGTGTAGAATTTAATTCTACATCCAAAAATAGAAAAATATACGTTTTGGTAAAACAATGTTAGTACTCGTTGATTTTAAAGTCGGATACTTCTGACACTTCAGCCAAGTGGAAATTAATCAATTACATATAATAATGTAAAAGTCAAAATTTTAATAAAAATTGTAATATCTTAAAAACAGTTGAAGAAGACGTATGGTACCCACCCTAGTGGTAATCATCATAGAATTTTATGGTGAATTCAAAAATATATAATAATATATGTTCCATCCAAATAACAAAGTCCATGGCAACTTCCGGTTAACCAGAAGTTCAAAAAAGGTGAAAATATTTTAGAAAGAAAGTTAGTGTCAAACTGTTGCGAATCCCAATTTTTTTAAAACTGAGGATTTTCGTTAAGCCGGAAAACTTCTAACTAGCCAGTTCCGTGGAAAACCCTATATTTGTTAATTATCTAGTATGCAACAATTTTATAGTTTCTGTACTAAATTGAAGTTAATAATGTGCTGGCAATCAAACAATTCAATTGTTTCAAATATTTAGCAGTATTATATTAATAATATTTATAATAATAGTGAATAACAGGACACTAGCTATTAAATGTATCTCTCTGTTAGGTAATTACCTGTACTAATTGTTTAGATATAAAAATAATATTATATGACTTACAAATGTCTTCGCATTCGTTTCTCAGTTTCGCTTTCTCTTTGCAAAGGCTTCAAACCTGGACGTCATTATACTTATATTTTTTTTGCGTCACTATAAACGACAAGCTCTGATTTAATGGCGTTGCTAAGTAGCTATTCCGTGCAGTTAAATACACCTTAGTAAACCACAAAAAGCGTAATTATTTTGCTCCCTATTGTTGCCGTTATTATTCTAATAAACATTTGAAAAAAAACGGAATCTTAAATAACGAAATTTAAAATAAAACATTTCGGATATTTGCCATCCGACTTCAAGTTATAATTTTGGTCAATTACATGTTTTATATAATCTATGTTTCAATTTTATTAATCTGTTTTTTTTTTTCGATTGAGTTAGCTGTGTTATTTACTTTAATTCCATGTGCTAATTGATGTTTCACCTTTTCAATTATTCCTTTTACTTTTATATCTGCGACTATCATCAACCTATGAATCGGTATTACAGTTTATGTTAGAATTGACCTAATTTCAGTTTTTATATACATTACTCATAAGAACACCTAGTCATTTCTGAAGGAATAAACAACTAGTTTTGTGACGATTTCATAAATACAGGAGAACAGACCATGCTTTTAACAAGATTGCATTTTCAAAATTGTTTTTAATTGATTTACTCATGGAAGAAAATTGTCCGAATAAAATTTGTGTACATTGTGTATAACACCCCTCATTGGGATAATCTTTATTGTAGTAAGTTATGATTATCTGTACATATTGGGTATTTAACCAAGTAAAGGAATTTATAGACACAAATTTATTATTTCTACAAAATATCATTCTAATTTTAGAAATCAAATACCATATAAGCAGCATTTACAAAAAATAAAGAATAAACTGGCAGTTAGTTATCTTAAAGTATACTCCTTTAATACCATGTTATACTGAAAATTGTGGAGGTGTCTGGTTTTGAACAAACACTCATCGAATACATTTAAATACACGAAGATTATATCTAATATATTATGTATGTACCCCAGTAATGAAAAGCGAAATTCTAGGCCGACAAAACTTTGATTAATACTTGATATTAAAATTGCGTTTGACCCCTTTTGTGGTTAATTATTATTGACGTTTTTAAAAGCCTGGATTCACAAAAAAAAAATAATGCTATACAATATGTTTTCCACATATACACAATGTTTTGCGATAATTTAAGCTAATGCAGATATTAAACAATCCATGTTCCCGCTCTTTCTACATTAGTGACTGCGTCTGATTTCTAAAGGACTTAAATAAAATATGTCTATACACAAAGAAAGAACTTCAATTATTTTTTTATATCAACTGTAGTAAGTGATATTACAAACGATAATTACGAACAATATAACCTTCTTTTAGTCAATTGAGATGGTTGCTTGGACAAAGCGTTAACGACAAAAAAAGGTCTAAAATTATAGTAAATATTATGGCATAGTCGAGCAAATATCACAATAATGTCGTAGTAAATATGTGCTATAACATTGCTATAATAAAAAAGACTAATATTTTCGTAAATAGATTACTATGCTTTTGTGGTAATAAAAGTACCACTGCTTGAAATAAAAATTAAATGATTATACCAAAAATAAGATGTTTTGTATATATTGTTGTCATTGTGAGGTTTTACTTTCAATAGTAAATTCAATTAGAGAAGGAAATCTGGCGATGGATGATTTTATATATATCCATGGTTCCGGGACATATGCAGATAAGTCATTATGATAAGTCAATATTTTGTCACACATAAGATACAAAATTTGCGTTCATTTTGCCCTATTTAAATAATAATTCTAATAAGGTGATATAACAAAAAATGATTTATTTTATATTATACGCATGTTTATCATACTTGCTGTCACATACATATATAATAGAAATAATTGCCGCAATTTTTTTGCTGCTACTATACATAATATAAAAAATATATTCATGTGTGGAGCTCAATGCTTTATATGCTTGAAAAAGAAAATATGGGTTATTTATAATTATAAATGTCTATTATTGTATCATGCACAAAAAAAAAATTGCAGGACCAGATTACTTCAATATTTTGTTCTGATAGTATCGGTCATTAAAATACAAAATACACCAGGCGATATTCATTCATTCATTAAGTTAGGGTGGGCACCTAAAGTTCGGGCACTCGAGCAGCTTGGTGTTCTTTATAAAGCCCAGTATCTTGCCCAGTGGGAACTTGAGAACCCTCGAGGTTTCCAATAGATCCTTCCCAAAATATTTCTGCCTGAGTGCCTTCAATTCCTCACATGTGCAGATTACATGTAAACTCGTTTCCATCTTCTGCACCACGGTTCGCTTACTTGGCCTGTGTTGTATAGATGCTTGTTCAGGGGACAGTGCCCAGTTACCAGCCCAGTAATGGTTTTAGCTTCTTTCTTGCTGCGTCTGAGTAGGTTACCAGGTATGGAGTTGACCTTCAGTCTACTTCCATTTCTTTGTACTTTCTTTATTTAACCAGGTCCAGATCTCTCTTGTTGCGGAATCTTTAGTAATTCCACATACGGGCTCTGGATCCATGAAGTGTCTTTTAGAGCCCTCCTTGGCTAGTTCGTTGGCTATTAGATTGCCCTTTATATCCTCATGCCCCGGCACCCAAATCAGAGACACCGTGTAGTCCCGTGCCAGTACATTGAGGGATTGTTTGCAATCTCTAACTAATTTTGACCTAGTTGCGGGCCTCGAGACTGCCTTGATGGCAGCCTGGTTGTCAGTCATTATATTAATTTTTCTCCTCATGTAGCCCCCTTTTGCAGTCATTTCTGCACAGGCTGCAAGGGCGAATACCTCTGCCTGGAAGACCGTTATATGCTTCCCTAGGCTTATGGATATCCTTTGATTAGGACTGGGCCCACAAATACCGGCTCCTGTGCCCTGGCTGGATTTGGGTCCGTCCGTGAACCAGTTATTAATAGCAGTAATATCAGTAGTGAGATTACGTCACGTAGGGACCAGACGATATTAAACTATGAATAAATAAAAATAGAATACCCTCCCATTATTAGCATACAGTCTCACAACATCTAAATCACATTTTTCCTTATCTTTATAATATCTTCCATAGCCTACCTTATTATTTATCTTCCTATTCGCTTTTTTTGCTTTTATCAGTTCTAAAATATTCGATATTATGCCCATTTTGTTCCTGCATAGACCAAGTACGTGTTACATATTCCGAATCAAAATCATTTTAGGATATTCTCTAATTCTCGACAAAGTTAATGTCGAAGGAGAACTTACATCTCACTGGAATTCCCATTTTGTTTGCAACTGCGTGTCTATTCTTCCAGTATCATACTAATTAAATTTAGAATTTAGAATTAAATAAAGAAATTTTAACTTAGAAGAAGTAGTTTCAAAATCTTACCCTGCTATGATGGAATGCATCAGGGGAAAACGAGAAAACTATTTTAATTACATAACATCAAGTGTTAATATCAACAAATCGTTAAAAGGATCATGAATGATTTTATTTTGCTTTTTTAATATTTTCAAAAGTACTAATTAAAATGTTGTGCAGATATTTAGATTATATTACAACAGTTGTGCCAAAGCAATGGCACAACTGCTGTACGTACAGCAGGGTAAGATTTTAAAAGTACTCAGGATCAAATAATATGTAAGCATATAATGTGAATTTTCTTTTCTTTATTAATTTAATTTAAATTTGGTGACAGTGTAAGTTTTAATTACACTTCATGTAAGATGCTACGGACGAAAGCTTTTGTGATTGGAAGTTTTTCATAGTCAAAGAGAAGGAAAAAAAACTAAGAAACATATTATTACATATGTATGTAAAGTGTTTTAACAATTAAGTCATCGCATAATAATTGAATCGGTGACTTGGAAAACGTGTCTTATGGCGTAAGCATAGAATATGTTTCCTTTTCCAACTCACCGATTCAATTATTGTTGGCCTTTTTTGGATTTAGAGGAAATGCTAACGGAGAGTGGTTTAGATTGAAACTATCTAATGCCAATTGTATTGTGTAAGAGAAAACTCTAGTTTTGAGTATAGTATAGTATCGAAATCTATGGGCATAGCCAGAATTTGGTCAAGGGGAGAGGCCAATTAGAGTTGACATTTTTAATACTTTTGTATGACTGGAGAAGAGGGTGGCAGCCATTGAAAGGTCATTAAAATAAACACTTTGTTAATCGTCTAATACCTCTATCTAATTATTTTTCCCTAATACAAGATTTTTTTATGCACACTTACATTGACGCGTCTTAAGGTCCAAATCTTTGTGCTGTACTTGTAGAACAAGACTGCGTTATTGAGATCAGGAAAACAGTTTTTTTTTATTCCAGGGCAGAATACATTAGCTTCTTTAATCACTTCAACCATTTTCAGATCTATCAAAGTTTTTCTCAAACCACATATGATACCACAATTCAATTTCAAATTGAAGCTCTTTTATGTAGTACAATTCAGCAATATATTTTGCTATAAGTTTAAAATCCTCATTGTTATTATTAGTCATATTTATCATAAGTTAAGGATGTACGGATAGCAATGGCCGCCACATTTTCTATCCAAAATCGATGTATGGAATAAGTATCGTATGTTTCTATGATACTCAGCAGATGGATCTGCAGGAGTATTTAATTGATGCTGCTGGTGCTTTACTATTCTGGACGGACGAAGTTCTATTTGTATTTTTTGCGCATCCGATTGGCAGAAGTAAGGTGATGCATACTGGCAGCTGCAGTTTGGCGTTGAACGTTCACTATATTTACAATTTTCTTAAGTGGTTTCCACATTAAAGAGGATCTAAATAAACCCTTTGACTGCAGAACATTCGCACTAACTTTCAGCAAAGCAGAATACAAATTCGGATCAATTAAAATTGGCTCCAACCGGATTAGTGAAACATCCGGATTACTGGAGCATTATTATATTATATTTAAAAAAAATATTTATTAGATTCAGTTTCCATAAAAAACTAAACAGCACTAAACCTTCTGATACAGGTTTTTTAAATAAAGTATTAAGAAATTCTGAAGAATTCTGAAAAGAAATAAATATAAAGCACATAAAATCAGAAAGGTGCATCACGTATATCCAGGTGATTATAACCCCCGGTTAGAATTTTGTCGGTGGTATTTACAGAAACAACAGCACGATGAATTTTTCTTTAGGAAAATTGTATGGACTGACGAGGTGCACTTTAGTAGTGCAGGCATTTTCAATAGGAATAATGCGCACTGGTGGTCTAATATTAACACTCACCAGGTTATAAACCATCAGATTAAATAAGGGGGATACGGGTTCAATGCATGGTGCGCTATTATGGGCAATAATATCATGGTATATCATATTTACCGGAAAAATGTAAACGCTGAACGATATCTGCAGATTTTACAAGAAAATATTGAAGAAATCATTGACAACCTTCCATTACAACAAAGCAGGACTTCTGGAAAAGTCGAAAACAACAATTTTTGGCCATAACTCAAAAACAAAAGAATATAGCTAATTTTAGTTTTCGCCATTGAACATATCTCGGAAAAACAGGTCAAAACCTGGCCACTCGTTTTTTTCCTATCTCTTACGGTTACCGAGATCTATTCTGACAAGCAAAGGATATTCTGGTTTCCGCAGATTTTTCATTCTCGTTGGAGTTGATGCACATTCGGAAATATAACTGTAAATAGAAAAACCAATCCCTCCAAATATTGTACTAAAAACAAAGCAAAATACTAACGCTATTATTTTCTCCTTATTCTTTTTCACATCAGAAAGTGTTGATGTACCAAAACCGTATTCCTCAGCGAGCGCCTGTTTCCGGGAAGAGTTAACGTTTTGTGCCCTCTTCTCTTCTCGGCGCCATGACGATTAAAACTAAATAAGGAATTACTTTTTGTTCCACACTTACCTACCGAGGGAATCCCCGCGTTCTTCAATACACGCAAAACAACAAAGTCGTGCGATCCGGATTACAAGAAACCTAATGTGAAATTTACTTCTTTTGATTTTGTCCGCATTACAAGGCCATCCGGATTATAAGGCATCCGGATTTTCGGGCATTCACTGTAGATTTAAATGTAATAAAGGTAGAGATAATTACAGGTTTCGTAGCAGCACAATGAAGCTGAAAGTTATCTTTAGCAGCGTTTCCTTTCTCAGTAAGCCTTTCTTCTCTTAAAAGGGATTCTCGAGAAAAGTTTGTGATGTTCTTTATAGGCACTGTGTTGCGACTCTCAGTGATGCCATTTAGATTTTTACCGCTAGATTTTAACCTCTGGCTTGCACAATGAAAGAACAGGCTCCTTTTATACTTTTTCCTTTTGTACGCCATCTTTTTGAAAAATGTGTCGATTGTTTCAGCCATGGTTCTTGCATCCATAGATTCTAATTTTTCTAAACTTAGAAATTCTTCGTGTACCGTAAATTTTTCTTTATCGACAAATCTCAGTCCTAAAGACGCTTTTGATATATACATTATCTCGTCCACGATATAAGGTAGCTCTGATGGAGCATCAGCGATTTTCATTAGAATAAAGTTATGAAGGTCTAGTTGGCCTTCCCAGCAACCAAACTGTAAAAAAAGTTGTAATTATTTCAAAGATTAATGAAGTGAGAGGACATGACCTCTACATGCGCTCTTATGGCAAGGCCTATGTCGAAACCTATCAACCAACTTTGCATTTTATTTTGCCATTGGTGATATTATGCTAAAGAATTTGATTTAGAGAAGGCTTAAAATATGCAAGTTGATACTCCCTGTACTTTAACATTACCTATGTGAACCTGGCACCCGACTTTTGAAAAATTAAAAAGCGGAATTTCGATATCTCAATTATTAACAAATTCACCCTTACACAATTTGTTTAAATTATCGCCATTTGTTTATCTTTGGAACTACGAAAGGAAAATTACTACAAACAACTACAAACGATTCTAAAGGAAACTATGAAAGCAGATTTTCGATATCTTCAAGTCGGGTACGACTTTTGTTGAAGGCCCTTAATTATTAATGGATCGAACTACAAACGAAATTATTGTTACTACAAACAACTACAAACGAAATACTAACATTATTCATAAAAAAAGTCAATTTTTCAAAAGTCGGGTACCAGGTTCACATAGGTTTTAACATTTACATATCTTCTCCCTCAAATACTGAAACTTTTACGTGTGATAGAGAAAAAGAATCTCCACAATTGAAGAGTTGGTACTTGTAGTAGTTACTGAAACACTTTGCAGCGCGGTTTGCATTTATGGCGACAGTTTGATGTTGATTGTAAGAAAGTAAAGAGGTTAAGAAGAAAATTTCTATTTTACCACTACAATTATCTCTAAGTAGAGATATTTCTTATTTTAATTAAAAAAAATATGCTGTAAGTAATTGAAAAATTGTTTGAAATATGTCTAAAAGTAAATTGGGTTTTAGAATTATTCTAAAGTAAGTTCATATTTTTGATACTACAAGGCACATCTATGATCAAACTATACAGGAAACGTTATATCAATGATATTTAATTTATACAGTAATACAAAAGAAGATTAATCTGTTTTGGTTATAATACAAAGTGAATTATACAAATAGGGCTACATTGGTATGTGATAATAACAACGGTGTAGCATAAGTACAAATAAAATACATAAAGTTTTTTTTTTAGTAAGTTTGGATTATTATGTCTTAACATCAAGTGTCATTTGTCCTTTTTTTATTGATTGGCATTAATTAATTTTGAAAACTTCAGGTATATAGCAATATACAGCATTAAACTTATCATGTATCACACGCCCACGGCTGTAAATATTAATTGCTTTTAATTTTAACTATTTTTTACTACTTAAATATTTTAATATTTTTGTTTATTGTGAGAAATAGATATTATTAAAATTTTATAAATTATGTGACAATATTGTTAAATTTACCTCAAAAATATATTAAATAATACGGACAGGAAAGGACGTCTTGACGTAGCGACGTGCAACAATTCTTGCAAATTATTTATTGATCTACTTTTGTCAAATTGTAATGTTTGCAATTAGTTTTATTTTTGATATTGAGTCCTATGCCTCTTCCAGGTCTACAGAGGCTAAAGGATTATCCCAAAATTTAAGAATAATCAAACCGATTTTTATATTTTTTTGGATATTTGTAGAATGACTCCAAAAACAAGATTTTTTTTTTGCTAAGAAAACCAGATCTTGTACACCTTGTTGTTCAACAAAGATGCGATTAAAAACAAACACTAAATTATTAAGACTATATTATTTTATGTTTAGCGAAAAATACAATTACCGACAAGATTCACTCATAAGATTCTCTTATTGTTATCAGTTTTAAATTTTAAAGAATACAGTCGCGAGCAAATGTTATAGGCACCCTAAATTTTGGGCGAATATCACAGTAAAAAATGAGAAAATAAAAACTTGTAGGTAATACATTATAAATATGTAGTGTTTTAAGGGATCTTATTCATTTGTTGCATATTAGAGTGTTTTTAGTACAGCTATAATACTTTTTAGATGGGAGGGGGAAAGTGACATCTCGAAGACTTGAAAATATATAAAAAAAGTATATATAAAAAAAATAATACATTTACAAAAGGTATAAAGACTATTGTAACCATAAAGACGATTATATAAACGTTGAAATATCTGTCACAAAAAAAAAAATGCAAGAAACATGAAACCCATTAATTTTGTCAAAGGTGCCTATAACATTTACTCGCGACTGTATGACTTTTAGGCGGTTGTTTTTTGAGGAAAATCTGGAAATATTTGAAAGCTTTTGATATAAGGAAGCAAACCAAATCGTAAAAATCGAAATCCAACAATGAAAATTCTTTTCGCTTACGTAACCTACGGATTATTCATTTGCTTTAAAACGCGATAGTGTAACAATTACCGGCACGAAATTAAGATCGCTAGCGTCCGTTAATGACTAACCTTGATCGTGTAAACATTCCGCTCCCAGATGCTGAAACACTGAACGTTTACTAATTAAACATTCGATCTATATTAAACCGCTCATTAAAGTGCTAAATAAAATCTAGTTGACACATAACGGGTCCTTAGTAATACTTGTTTACTCAGATAAGAACGCTGTAATAATGGACACTGATGTAATTTACCGCAATTATTGATGTGATTCGATTACCCTTAAATATGAGTAATTTTCCGTGTTATTTTGGTATAAATTGGGGTCAATTAATTTTTCTTGGTCACATATTGAGATTGCAGTTGCCCTCACAGTTCTTATCTTTTAATTTTTCTTGTTTTCAGTTTATGGTGGAAAAATCGCCTGCAAAAATGTTTTGAAACTAAATCGTAAATTTATATCTTATGTATGAGGCGATACATTTCAATGGAAGCGTAGTTGGCCACTAAGAACTATTTAGACCGTCTTGGTGTATAATAGGTCGGTCCACTATCTCAGGGCCTTATCCCGTTGAGTACATTTTCATATTCCTTCTTGCCTCATCGTATATTCTTCTCCATTGTTCTCTATATTCCTTCTCCATTCGTAGGCGTTGGTCCCCATAATCCCAATGCTCTCGATGGTTTAGTCATCCCATCTTGCATTGGGTCTTCCTCTTGGTTTATTTCCGCCCGGTTTCCAGATCATATTTTTCTTTAACTGATTGGTCTTTTCTAATTATACCATATCTCCCTGTGAACATTTATAAGTAGGAATTAAACCTATGTATAAAAACACACCGTAATTGCCAAACATATTGCAGTAAGGATTAAGAATCGCATCCACCGGCCTTCGCTTTTCGAAAGACTGCGTTTTCCATATAAACTACAAGCGCACAGGAAAAAAAAACAATGTTGTAAATATTGAAATCATTATAAAGTTTCGCACAACAAGTCGTTGAGCACAACTTGTATTAAAATTTCCCACAAAATTGTTGACGAAGTTATTCCATTTGCTTTCCGCAAATGCAATAGTGAATTTTCAGTAGAATTTTGCGTACAGTAAAGCAAAATTCTCACAAAGAATAACTTTCCATCCTATATAAAAAATAAAGTTTTTTTCCTCTTAAACTTGTGTGTGTAGTCCGAGGACATAATGTATACCTAAGCTGTTTGAAGTAACCAATAATATGGAAGTAATTGGTATTTAAAAAAGATACTTAACTACTTAATAGGTCTAATCGTTGCGTTAAAAATAACCATTTTGTACAAGTACTTACGTAAATATTTAAGTACGAATGTTTTAGTTTTAACAGTTCCAATAGACTCTTAGTATACTTGTTGCTACATCATGTGCAACGCATGAAAAAAATCATATTACGATTTATATTATAATTCCAGGGCAAAAATAATATTTATATGAATCCCATGTAATCACAATATTTCGTTAAGAAAAAGTCAAAGTTTCCAGTGAAAAGAAATATGTTTCTCCGCCAAACTCATTATAAATGTTTAGAGAATCGATGAAGGATGAATTTACAATTCAGTATTTTCCTTAATTAACCACATGCGTACTTAAGAAAACATTTAGACACGTTTCTATAACACAAGTCTCTCGCGTTACATACGAACCATAGATTTGCAATTTTGTATTAGAAACTAAATAATAAAAATACTAATAGCATTCATTAACCTTTCATTATACCCTGCTAACTTGTTCACTTTAACCTTCTGAGTAATCCAACTGCGTCAACACTAAATTACACGCTTGTAAATTAAGTTTATCTTAATTTTAAGTGATTCGTAGAATATGACGTTCACTGTATCTACAGCTATGTGAATATGAATTGGGCATCCCCAATCTTCCCTCGAATATGTAAAATGAGCTTGAAATATCAATGAAACGACAAAGCAGATATTACGGAATCTTTTATCTAAAATTTCAATATTTTATAATTCACGAGTTTTATTAGACATTTTATACGTTTTGAGCGTATTACCAATTACTTTCCGCCATTTTGACTTATCGCTGAAGTCCAAATGGTTGTTGGTCCAACACTTGCACCCCGTTTTCGGCGAACCACTGCATTGTTACTCTTGTACGGTGACAAGGAGCGTTATTTTGTTGATAGAATCTCAGTTTTAACACAGTATAACAGTATGGACATAAAGCGAATTTAGTGGTATCGAATATTTTGTAACAGCATCTTTTCAAGATAGTGCAATGTTATTGTTTTCGTTTTATAAATAAAGGAAATTTCTTTTGTTCACATTAATTTATATCTTTTCAGTTTAGTATACCGTTTGTTAGATCATTAATTCGTGTGTATTTCCGTGTAGTGTGTATAATTATTATATTAAGTAGAAGATTGTTTCATCGCAGCATACAGTTCTCTTTTATTTGGCTCTAAAGTGTGCAAAAATAAGTTCTTGCAATGAATGAAAACGAATCAAAAACTGCAATACGTTATTGTGTAGTGGAAACATACTCCAATAATTTACAAAAAAAAAACAGACATGTAACTTTGTTTCCTTTCCGACAAATAAAATATGGTAAATTAAGTGTTCTATATCAAATATAAATTTCCCATTTTCCATTATAGTGCTCTTACAGTGGACAGAGAAATGTAAATCACTGGAATATTTATCTAGAGGATGGATAAGTGCTCGAATACACTCCGAAAATACATTCCGAAGACTTGCATTTTAAACACTTTAACAAATTATTAAAAAACAGATGTGAGAAGGCTGATATATTCAAACTACGAATGTTTCTCCATGATTTTTTGTATCAACATACTTGTTGACACATTATCAATTAGGATAGTTGAAACCTAAAAATGTTTGAACGGAGAAGTAGCAAAATGGTATAATTAAACAAATTAAATTATTAAAGCACTGAATAATTTTTTTCTTGTTTTACTTATAATACATTTTGCAGTAAATTTCTATGTCTATGTAAAAACTTATAAAGTTATTTGCTTATAACTTCTACTACTAGTGATGATTCTTTTAAACATTTCGATGTCAAAACAAACATCACATTAATAAATTAATATCTATTATGTTATACATATAATGTCAAATGTAATAGAATGCTAGGATATTTTTTATAAAATCGTATTAATTTGAAATTTTTGTTTTGAACTATATTCGCGATTATTTATTTCGCCATCTTGAAAAGATGCGCCTAAGTTCACTCTGTATTTGGAGGTCACGAAAGCGTGTCTACAAAACATCAAAGGTGCCAGCAATTATGTCCTTACTGTTATACTGTCGTTTTAAGGGTGTAATGTTTATAGTTTTTCGAATAAATAACTATTAAACAGAAAAACCAAAAAAAAAATGTTTCCCTACTCTACGTGATACATTCTTTTAAGTTCTTATCTGTTGTTTTTTTTAACTATCCTAGACGTCTCCCAAATAAGCCAAAAATATTTGTCAAACAGTTCATTTTCTGTTGCATAATATATTTCGTGAAAACTTGTTGTAAATGGTAAATAGCAAACAAAATACTAAACAAGAAGAGAAAGATTGATCAAGGTAAAAAGCTACTTAATTTAATAGTCCACATTTTTTTTTCTAATATTCTTATTATTTCCTTGCTACGTCTGTTGTCAATAATTCTCTACACTTGTATTTATAATGAACATTTTATTTGTTATTTTATGTGTATAACAAGTTTCCAGGAAATCATAGATACAACAAAATATAGGTATTTTGAATACCCGCTACAGAACTGTTAACGCAATAGGAGTGTATGTTAAGCTTCTTCTGGGTTAATCAGGAGAGAAAGTACAGATGGTCGGTGTGCGTTAGGTATATTGCATTGTATTTTCGTTAAGCATCGATCAGGATAAACTAACTTGACATAAACAGCTTTTCTTGCTCCTACTCGGGATTTGTTCGGAATAAAAATGGCGCCATCAGCCGGTATTGCTTGACAATTTAGGCAATTAAGAAGGTTGTGTCAAAAAGCGTGTTTGCTGGTATACTTGTCTTGAACAAGCGCTCGTTTTAATCCCCGACTCTTCAGTGACGCCAAACTGATTCTGTTCAGAGCACGTAGTGCCATACCAAACATACACACCTATGCCGAGTGCAAGTAGCCAAGCTGTCGATTGCATTCTGGGCAACTGGAAATAGAAAGGACTTCCACTGTAGGCGTAGCTCCACATTCATATTCAAGTTCGGCAACTTGTCATAGTTCAGCCGAATTAAATTGAGTCTGATATTCTTTTTCTCGCTTTATTTATGAAGTTTGTAAAAGTAATATTAATTCCAACATTGCATTTGTATTAGTGAAAAGGGAAATAATAAGATCATACTTATTCGATAACTACAATCTATGCATGCTTCTTTTCTATTCATACTTATTTGTATATCGAAGCATCAGATACTCTAAACTATAAATTTCAATGACAGATCTCATAAAAAATATTAAAAGAAAAAGAATGAAAAGAAGTTTTAAAATCAAATAAAATCACAAACAGAAATTCTAAAACACGTAACAATAGTAAATAAACCTAAAAGTACCTATTCGTCGGTAAATAGTATATTATTCAAGTTCGGGATATTAATTAATCATTAGAACATGATTCATATGATCATTATAACGTATGATTGGCTCTGACTAGTTTGTGATTCCTCTGCGAACACAGCTTTCAAGTTGTTGTTTGGATGTTTAACGTTTTGTTAGTGGTAGTGGGGTCGTTTAAATGATTTTCAGTGCTACCTAATCACAAACTGGAATTGATCACCAGTGCATAGAATCTTCATTGAATCTAATTCTCGCGTCATCATAATTATCTGTTTGTCTCTTCTCAATACATTCCTTATTTTTTGGATTGACTATTGTGATTCTCTGCGAACGCAGCTGCATTGTTGTTGGCTGTTAACTTTTGTAGGGCGTATAAATGATTTTCAGTGCTACTAACACAAACAGAATCATCACCAGTGCCAGACAAATCTTTCATTGAATTCATAAGTTCTCTCTGTGTACTCATAATTTATTCGTTTGTTCTTCTCACTACATTCCTTATTTCGTCTTCATTGACTTGAACGACTTTAAAAGTGTTATTAAATATAATATGTACTGTTTCTAAGATAGGTACCTACTTTGAGTATAACTTGAGAAAAATTATGACAGTTTTTGCATAACATTACTATAGTAACAAATCATTTACTGCAGTAAATTTTAAGTTTTATAACCAAGCCACTCACTGGTCTGTTTTTATAATACCGGTTTTTTTTGAAATGCCTAATACATATGCACATTGCACATGACTGTATTAAATGTGAATTCATCATTCCTATTGTCATTTGACGAATTTAACATATCTTTGCAAACGGGCCTAAAACTCTATCCCTAATAGTTCTCCGACTATTTTAAGACCGACATTCAGCCGATAATAATAATTAATTATTATCCGGTGTTTGGCGTTGTTAAAGTCATATGAAAAATAATTTAAAAGAGGTATTTACAAATTATAAACTTGTCGGGAGGCTTCAGAGTTATATATTCTAATCTATAGGTAATATATGCCAGTAGTTTTTTTGCGCTCACTTCCTATTATAAGTCACAAGGTGAAATTTTTTTGTTTGTTTACTTGACAATACGACCAAAGTTTTTTGAGGATGTGGTGTAGTTATTACAGAGTATCGTATAAAATCGTAAAAAATCAAAATGTTGGCTTATGTATTTGTTCAACTTGCAATGCACGATTACGATTTGCAGAAATGCGATGGGACCAGATAAGCTATAAGTTAGAAAATATAAAAATATATTTAAATAAACATCGCGAAATTCCCATAAAACACATTTTCTTCTAGGTATTGGTTATTTTGAAATCCCCAAATCCGGTTTTATTGTATACATTATCCATTTTTTATACATAAGTATAATAACAAAATTTAAGATTATGTATAACAGAATTGATAAAGTTGCGGCAAATGCGGCTTCAAGAGCCGCATGCGGTTTTGGTTGATTAAGTGGAGATCCCATTAAACCTTATTTTCTTTTTTTTTGAAATATATAAAAATTCGTCATATAGTAGTTGGGTCATTATTTTTTTGTATTTTGTGAAAATACGCGAATAGATTAAAATTTGTGTATCTAGATGTGGCTTTTTAGAAAATATATATAAGAAAACATATCGCGGCTCCCTTTAATAATATAATCATAATCATAATCATATCAATTTATTGGCATCACTTTAATACATTCATATTGTAAACATATATGCAAAAGACTCATCACCGTAAAGATGCTCTTCTTAGCCTCAATCCAATTTTTATGGTTTGGCAGGAAATATAACACATGAATTTGATTACACGTCAAATTTATCTTTCCTTTTCTATGCATCAAAGTCCTCTTCCTTATGTTAACACATACAACTTGACGGTTTTACTTTGAGATTATAATTCCATTCTATTTTTCCAAAAAACCACGAAATATAAAACTAAAGATGCACGTTCCCGTCACTTTGACAGATGATATGTGCTCACTGCTGACATAAATTACTTCGCAGCGGGGTTGCGAAAAATGAGATAAGGTAGTGCTATTTTTTCAAGATAAAATCATTGATGAAATCGAATTTTAAAGTTATCGTACTGTTTTGAAGATCCTAAAAAAATAAAATAAGATGTTTTTTCAATTTCTATTATCCGTTATTAATAACGACTACTATACTACCGCATATTTTTTTAACTGGTTATCGAAGTTATTATTTTATGTATGAGAATGGAATAGTGACTAAAGACCCATAGTGTACGAATTTTTAAATTTTAAAAACGTTCGCGCTAATGGAGGCATGGTATCATAGCGATTTTTCCGGCATGAAGGATGTTTAGTTCGTTACTATAAAAAGTTGTTATGTAATATTCGAATAATATATTAATCTCTATAAAACAAGAACAACCTACGAATGTATTTGTTTAATTATATTTCGTATGTTAAATAAACGTTAAACTAGTCATTAATTGTTAGCAATATTTTTTGCGTATTCGCGGCAATTTAGATTGAAAAATAAAAATTCGAATAATCAACGAAACGAAAACTAACAAAGCATATGTTTTGGGACTAAGAATATTATATAGAATTCGAGATATGCCAAGATATGCTCCATTTAAAAATTTAAATTTGAACATATTTCCAGTATAACCGCAAGTGATAAGAAATTATAAGATAGGTTAAATAATTAAAAAGTTAAATTAAAATACACATTGTGACTTTTATTAAAAAATATTTTCTAAGAAAAATGTTATCGACTGGAGTACCCGGAACCCGGCATACCTTACAAAACTGCAAATACATTAGTGGTAGGCTTAATCGAATGACGGAAAAGGCATCAGTCGATTAGTGCCCACCATTCGAGAACTCGATTATGACGTGTGGATTATGAATGATCGCTCGATTGTATTCAGCCATATAGGTAAATACTAGTTTGCAAATTGAAAAAAAAAAAAAATGAAATAGGTGCAGCATATTTTTTACGTCCTTAGTCGCTTTAAACTTAAAATCGCATTATTTTTTTTTCAGGTGGTACCCTTTTGAGATACGAATTTTGAATTGTTTTTTTTTATTGTCGAAGTTGTTTGTAAGTTCTAGCGCGACCATATCTCAAGTTAGGACCGACCAATCTAATTGTACCAAATTAAAGATAATCGCATCGTAAGCAAATATTACTAATATTATTTTGCAATCGTACCTAGTTTATCATTGCAATAAACAATAGGAAAGGTTGCTTATAAGGCCAATATGAAAATCTTTATCGCCGGGAAAAAGTAGAAATCGTAGAAATAAGGCAAGTTTGTATTTTTTCCATATCTATAATTTGTACTTTTACGAAAAATAAGAGGATAAGTATTTATTCATGATTTTTCTTCGTAAATGCCTTGTTTTTTTTTCCGTAAAAGTAGAAACTTTAGTTAAAAAAACACTTCACACACTTTGTCTAAGACGATAAGTGAGTTTACGTCCATTTAGCCATAAACGATACTTCTTTTTTTCATGATGTGGTCCATTGCAACGAAACCATTAAAAAGAAAACAATATGAGTAACATTTGCTGACTATTCATTCGTCCTTAATTTGATACCTTTTGCGAATAAATCGCTGGTGCCTAACTCGAGATATGGTTCAAACCATCAAACTAGCTCCAAGAAAGTCAACAAAAAAAAAAAATTAATAAAAATTCATATCGCCAAAAACCATATCCATAAAAAAAAAATTATGCGATTTTCGAGTTTAGCGAACCAAAGTACATGATAGAACAATAGTCGCATCCATTTTGCAAAATTGCTGTAAACTAGTGATAATTACTATCTAAGACAAAAAAGGTTCTACGATACACTAAATAAGGAATGATCATTCGATTATGGATATGATTATCTCAATCATTGGATTGTGCCTACCAGGAAAATACGTATGTTAATAATTGTTAAAAATTTATGGTTTTGGGAAAAAATGCGTATTTAACTCGTCCGGTAATTTTTAACGCATTCGTGGGGTTTCTACACTTCCCACTCGCGCCTTATTTATTACTTTCCGTCCTCGTAATGTAATATAGTGTAATAATTCCAATGACGTGTCGTGCCTTTAACTTTTTAATTAATGTAGCAAGGTAGCAACGAACTATTCTTTTTTTTTTTTTCTTTAGAATTTCAAGCAGTTTGAAATTTAAAATGACATTAAACCTTTAATTATGGCCATTGTCAACAGATAACGGAGCGAAATATATACCAGTGGCTAAAGGGTTAAAAGAATATGTAATATCATTACCTCCAAAATCTTCCAAAAAAAGTGTACCTACCTGGTAAAATTGGAAAAACTAATGAAATCATAATAAATTATAAAAAAAAAAAAAAACAAGTATAAAATACTCAATGATTAATCTTTTAGGAGTTCTTAAAAACTGGAAACAAAGAAAATATATAATTTTAAGAATCTGCAGAGTTTTGAACTATTTTGCAAATATATTATTTATTACAGAATTAATTTAGTTTAGTACATTTAATAATTTAGTAAATTTAATATTTTACTATCTATTAATCACTTTGTTTTTGTTACTTTTGGCGTGGAATAATATTTACGCATTTTTTACTAAACAGAGTGTTCGATTGATCGATGGATATGTGAATAACGGCTGGTCGACTGTAAGTGAGAGGGGCTATGTTAAACTCCATTGTTGTCCAAAAAAGATTTAAAATTGACCACAACATTTATCGGATTATAGGACAATAGGAAATTTTAAATTCCACAACAATAAAATAAACTAAACTAAAAAAAATATAATTATAGCAGGAATGAATTTTGAACGAAATACATAATATTGCCGTTTACATTTCCATCAATAAAAAAAAACGATTTCTGACACTCTTCAAATATATTTTTTTACGCGGCTATTAGATAGGTGGCTCCGTCCCTATTATTAATGACGTAAGAAATCGTATACCAGTGAAATCCGATGAAGGCAAATGCAAACAGTTAATTAGAACAATGCTTCGGGAGCAATTCCAACAGACCACCGCTCATCAGCCCAGGACTACTCGAAACTCACCATTGTCTGCAAGGAGTAAATATAAGAATTTTTAAAATCTAGGATAAAGATATTAAAAAAGTAGAGTTGTGGAGCCACCGTTTATAAAATCAAAATTACAATTCATTTCTAAATCTCAAATGTTTTCTTGCAACTACTGAGGAAAACTTGTCTAATGAGAATTTACAAACCTTTACGCAACATATGATAGATCTCCGACACAGCTTTCGTGATTATTTTCCTCTACCAGACGCAAAATTGAATCATTTCGCAATAAATATTTTCGAACTTGAAGGATTAACTTGATTTCTAAATTTCAAATGTTTTCTTGCAACTGCGGAGGAAAACCTGTCTAATGAACATAAAAATTGAATAAGAGATCCTTTTGCAATAAATATTTATGAACTTCAGAACAACAATATTAACTTCATTATAGAAAATAGTTTGATAAAAATATCGACAAATAGTGCAATGAAACAGCAGTTTAAACAAATGACCATTCAAATTTCTGGTTAACTGTGACTGAAATGACAAAAAAAAATTTAAAAGAAGCTTTTTTATCTGTTTTATACATTAAAAATAAATATAGAAACCGCTTGAAGAATGTGGAATTAAGCGTAAATTCAATTACCTAATATTCCACCAAACATAAGTAAGCTTGTCAGCGCATACAACATCAGCCTCTTTATTAATAATTGTAAAATGTCTTCTTAACTATTGAATGTAAATTTTCAATAAATATTTATTTTCATAAGAATAAATATGTCATGCGTTATGTATGTATTTAATTTTTAAGTTATATATTAATTATATTAATTTTTTTCATAATGCAAGTTATATGGAGGTCCATGATTTTTATAGATACTTAAATTAAAAGAAGGGGCTCTCCATTCACAAAAAGTTAAGAACTACTGCTGTATCAATCAAAAATTTTAACATAGGACGATTATCATTACGGGACAGAGAATAAGAAATTGCCAAAGAGTTTTTGTTGAAGTTTTTTTTATGCGATTAGTACTTAACAAGTTGTGAATATTTTACACAAGTTTTTTTTTTATCATTCTTAATAAAAAATTTTATAGGAAAGAGATCGTACTGGTTATTAGTAATCTGTAAAAGTAGAAAATAAATTTCATGTAAAATGTATCACTAAAACATTAACGTTATTTTGATGAATATTATTTATTATATTATTAATAGTCGTAATATTTTCAGATAATCAAAGAAGAATTCACGCGAATGACAGAGCCTTCAATTCACAATTTCGCTATGCGGTAAGACCATCCTCTCGCACCGCTTAATCTAAGCGATTGAAAATAATTCGAAATCCTCTCACACAGAACAACTACATCAAGACTTCAAAGTACACCGTGTTGACGTTCCTTCCTTTGAACTTGTTCGAGCAGTTCCAGCGACTAGCGAACTTCTACTTTTTGTGCCTTCTAGTTTTGCAACTGATACCGGCTATCAGCAGTTTGACGCCAGTTACTACGGCCCTACCTCTGATCGGCGTACTCGGCTTGACGGCCATCAAAGATGCCTACGATGATTTCGTAAGTCGCCTGCGTTCGCATCCATCTTGAAATGAATTAATGAATGTTTATTGGTTACAGCAACGTCATATGTCGGACTCTCAGGTCAACAATAGAAAATCTCAGGCTGTTCGCGATGGGAAACTAGTTCCTGAGAAATGGTCCGCTGTCCAAGTAGGCGATATCATCAGGATGGACAATAACCAGTTCGTTGCAGCTGATATCCTTTTGCTGACCAGTAGTGAACCTAATGGGTTGTGTTTTATTGAGACCGCGGAATTGGATGGGTAGGGCTCTTTTTTCGCGACATTTATAGTATAGAGAAGTTACATAAAAAGGGAAAAGAATAAAAAGTCTTATCCAAATTTACTAATTTTATTGTAAGCTTGTAATATTGTATATTGTATAGATTATACAATATCAAATATGTAGGTATATTGTAAGCCTACAATAAAACAGTAATTCTGGAAAAGACCTTTTAATTCTTTACCTTTTCATTAAAATGCATCTATACACTATTTATGAAAGGTAAATAATTACACGATCACACGAGGCTACCTGTTGTACACTACCGGCCATTGAGGTTAGGACAACTAGTAAATTACTGCTAACCAACTAAAAACGACAGAAACTCGAAAGAAAATAAAAATAGATTCGTAGAAACAAAAATATGAAGAAATAACAAGAAATAGAACAAAATATTCTCATTAAAATATTATACTTTCTTCTCGTTAAAGAATCCTCCTTTGGCTTTCAATACGAACCCGAACAACTAGTGGCATGCGCTCTGTTAATTTTGTCAGAGTTTCCTGGGAAATATTGTTACATTCAGCCTGGAAAGGTCGCAACAGGTGCTCTTTCGATGTTGGGCAGACTTTTCTTACTGGACTGTCCAGCTCATCCCACAGTAATTCGATGGGGTTTAAATCTGGACTCTACGGAGGCCAGGCCATAATTTCCAAAACATTATCCTCTACTTTAGACGCGAGATAATTTTCGCAAATCCGTGCCGTGTGTTTGGCGTCGTTATCATGCGCAAACACGAAGTTCTGCCCAATCAACGCAATCTTGACGTTGCAGCATTTTCTTCCAGTATGCGTCTATAATTTTCTTTGCGCATAATGCCGTCAATTTTTACGAGATCTCATGTCTTCGCACTGACAAAACAACTCCAAACCGTAATTGAATCACCACCGTATTTTATTGTGGGAACGACACAATCGCGCAACATTCGCTCGTCCTTCGTGTATCTTACAAAAAAAAAAAAACCCTGCGCTTGTGTCCAAACACTTCGAACTTGGAGTCGTTAGTCCAAAGAACGTTTCTGAAATTTTCTGCGATCCAATTTCTATGAGTTTCGGTCCACTGTAATCGTTTTTGGCGGTTCCCACGACGGAGTGACGGTTTTCTTACCGTAACTCGAACGAATTGACTGGCTTCTCTTAAGCGGCGTTTATGTGTTGTCCGATTCAATACCGCTGTAAATTCGGGCGCCGTCAATCGCCGATTTCTCTTACTCAACACTTTAAGGTGTCGATCTTCGTATAGAATTTGGGCGATTCCGGTCTTCGAATGTTCCGGTGTCTCGGTAGCGACGAGTAGTTTAATGAACTGTAGATTTTGTTACTCGTAATTTTTCTGCTATCACGCGCACAGACTGTCGTTCCTTGTGTAATGTGACAAATAGCAATACAATTTCTACGCTTACCGGCTTTTCTTTCGGCATTTTTTAAATACTATTTTCACAAACACCACAATTGAACTACCATATCGTACTGGTTTACTAATAGAATAATTCCCAACGATATCAATTATTCCCTGCTATAGTGGAAGACCTTTACGAGACACCCATGTGAAATTTTACAACCCTATCGACCCACCCCTCTATTGTAAACATGCTTGTCGGCATTCCTTTAAATATCGTTTGTTATGATTTTATTACCTGTTTAAATTAAATTTTCTCTTTAATAGGCTTATTCTAATAATGATTTCCGTCTTAAATGCTTTGTTGTTATGCTTACTTTATTGTAGAAATTTTTACAATAATGTTAAAGGTATTAAATATCAAAAAAAAAAAATATTTTTTAAAATTATACCAGTTGCCCTAACTTCAATGGCCGGTAGTGTATGTTCCATAACGATTGAAATTTTCCTGTTCTAATTACATAATTTTCCTATGATTATTAATAATAACAAAAATATAATAAATCGGTCAACTATTAGTTATTATTATCACGGCCGTGGAGCGACTTAAGTTATCTTCCAGCATTTGCTGACGAGCAATGAAAAATGCGGTAAAATCTTACTGTGAGAAGCACTGTCACTGATAGTCAGTAAGTTATTATCCTTCTGGGTTTAAAAAAGCAGCCTTCACGTGTTCTCAATTCCGATAGCTCTGCCGTTTCCAGGCCAAGTAGCTCCTCGGCTTTTCGCAGATCGTGAAACTGTCTCCTCCATCAGCAGAAGGATGACCCATCGTAATGAACTGAAAGCAAATAAAACAACGGCAATACGCATTCTAATATTTAACAATAACTTAATAACTTAAATAACTCTAACCAATAGTAATTAAAAAGACTTATATTTTAAATATGTATTTATTTTATACACCTGTACTATGCTCATAGCTGCAATTTAACAGCAATTCGAATCACTAAAGGCTATGAAATATTCGTTTATAAATACATATTACTCTACTAAGTATCTAAATATCATGGGATAACATATCTAATTCTTTAGCAGCATTACTAAAAGAATCCCACTATTCCACAGACTAATATCATTCCTAATATCAGTGTGTGGACGTTCAAATACAACATGCCCCTTTGTATCTACCCCACCACATTTACAATGCGAATCATTAACCTTTCCAATCCTACATAAATATGATTCAAAATTACCGTGACCCGTTATTAACTCTACCCCCTGATACAACAAGATAACGTTAATTTTTCTGAGACATGTAAAGTTACCAATAAATTTCCTAATCCACCTCCCATTTAAAGTAGTATCTCACCTACCCTGCCAATCATTATCGAGTTTATTCCTCAATGCTTTTTTAACCACGCTAGCCGAAATTAATCCGTCCTTCCATTACCGAGCGTATTCACATGGGTCCTAATCTAAAACAGTTTTACACCTCCCTCACGTAACATATCCCTAGTAGTATCTAGTAACAAATCGGTCGATTTTTTTTTAATTGCCTAATGCCTCTAATGCAGATAAATTATCGGTTATAATTCACGCGTTCCGTATAAATACCACACATCATAACCGATGTATAGAAATTTATATTCAAACATCCACAAACAGTTAAAAACATCTTTCTACTTAAACTTGTAAAAACAAACAAAAAGCTTTTTTAGAAAGTTTGATATTTGGGCCTTCAAAGCAAAAAATTGGATATGTTCCCACTCCCTTCGGATTATTTTTAGAAAAATTTTAATGAACAAGACAATTTTATTCATCACAATTTTGGTTGTATGAAGACGCATTAACGTGAAATAAAAACACAGTTGATGGGGCATTTCCTGAAAGATAAAAATGATTTCTCGAAGAGATGGGTACTGAATGCGTCTAGTAAAAACGCTGTTGTCGCTGCTAAGTTACCAGTTACGATTCACAATCAGCCCTTAGAAATGTCAAAACACACTACAACTTACATCGGAAGATTGAAATACGTTTTGACTTCCTCGTGCACATGAATATGGAAATTTAAACAGTATTGAAAATATTAATCCTATTCGCTACGTCTTATCTCTGTAAAAAAAAAAGATTTTTTCGTCTATAGTTGCGCTAAAGGCTAAATACAGGAGTCGTCTTTTATCACTCGAAAAAAAATCGCTTTTGTGTGTTTTTAACGTAGATCCTATGACTTCATTATTGTTTAGGCTATTTGGCAACCTCCCTTTAATATCACCGCGACCCTCAGGTTGAGAAACAATGCTGTAGGTCTTTATTTGTTCTTTTTTTTTTAATTTTAGCTATAATGATGATAACAATCTTATTTTCAGTGAAACAAACTTAAAATGCAGACAGTGTCTAATGGAAACAGCGGAAATGGGACAGGACGACGCCCTAATCAGCGAATTTGATGGAGAAATAGTTTGCGAACAACCCAACAACCTATTGAACAAGTTCGAGGGCACCCTCACCTGGAAGAACAAACAGTACTCCCTGGACAACGACAAGATCATTCTGCGCGGTTGCGTACTGCGCAACACACAATGGTGCTACGGCGTCGTCATCTTTGCTGGCAAAGATACGAAACTCATGCAAAACAGCGGGAAGACCAAGTTCAAGCGCACCAGCATAGATAGGCTTCTCAATTTTTTAATTATAGGGGTAAGGGAATCTGCCAGAGCGCTTATCGAAATTCGCTATTTTCGTTTTTGTTTCTACGTTCACAGATAGTTTTCTTTTTATTGTCAATGTGCCTTTTCTGCATGATCGCGTGCGGTATATGGGAAACGCTGGTGGGACGTTACTTTCAAACATTCCTTCCATGGGACAGTTTAGTGCCTTTGGAGCCTCTAGGCGGCGCCACCATCATCGCTCTCCTCGTGTTCTTCTCCTACGCCATCGTCCTGAACACGGTGGTGCCGATTTCGCTGTACGTCTCGGTGGAGGTGATCAGATTCGTCCAGAGTTTCCTCATCAATTGGGATAATCAGATGTACGACGAGACGACGAACACGCACGCGAAAGCTAGGACTACGACCTTAAACGAGGAATTGGGTGAGTTGTATGAAACTTTCTCTTGAAAATACTGGAATGCCTGTATGACCGCTTTATAAGTGAAGTGGTTTACTTAGAGATTATTGGAAAATCAAATGTCTATCCTGGATGGAGAGCTGTAGATAATTATATCAGAATAGATATCTTGGAGCGGGTGCCATTGCACCCCTATCAGCACGCCTATCAAACGGGCAAATCCACTGAGATTGCATTAGTGGAGCTGACGGATCGAATCCAAGATGCACTGACGAATAAGGAAACCGTAGTGTGCGCCTTTCTAAACAGAGGGCGCTTTTGACAACACTCCACACGAGTCTGTCAAAAAAAGCATTAATTAACAGGGGGGTAGATGGCGTGACTTCCAGATGGATGTTGCAGCTCCTGTCTACCAGGTCGGTGGAGGCGGAGGTGGGACATAAGACCATCTCGGTTAGTACGACCAGAGGATGCCTACAGGGGGGAGTTACATCCCCACTTATGTAGAGCCTAATAGCAGACGATCTCTTATGCGGGCTGACTGATCTAGGCATACCTTGTTAAGAATATGCTGATGATATTGTCATATACGCAAGAGGAAAATTTGAGAATACCCTCTGTGACAAAATCCAATCTCAAAACCATCAAAATGGATGGGTAAAATATAGAATTGGAGAATTGATGTTAAATACCTAGGCCTTACCCTAGTCAATAAACTTCTATGGAAACATGAACATGACGTAACCAAGAAGGCTAAAAAAAGCCCTGATGGTGTGCAGAACCTTTGCAGGAAAAATTGGGGATGCAACCCAAAAATACTGCTGTGGATGTAGACAGCAATAGACCGATCATTACTTATGTATCAGTAGCTTGGAGCAAAAGAACCAATCTGGCCACCGCGAGAATTAACCCCTCGAACGTGCAAAGATTAGCATGCGTATGCATAACTGATAATCGAGGTAGTATTGTATCTTAGCCCTCTCCATATTGTGGTAGAGGGCGTGGCAAAAGGAACCACACTCAGAATAGTCAAGGAAGGAACTATTAGGCATAGACCTCAATCTCCTGACGGTGATCAAACCTAGGACATGCCTATCAAATGACTATCAAATGGTACACTGATGGCTAATATATGGGCCTAGAACCAAGTATTTCAAAAACTTGAGAAAATATCCAAGTATCTTCCAGGCGGAAATACACGCTACTGAAAGATGCATCTAGTTCAATTAGAAATTATCGAAAGCAGGAGATTATCACCATGTTTGATAGCTCATATGAAATAAGTTCCAAGATAGTCTGGGAATGCCTAGGGAAATTAAATAAGTGTAACATCACTCTCCTCATATATATACATACATGGAAATAGATATGGCCCTTTAGAAAAAGCTTCAATGTAGTAAAGTAGGGAAGTTTTAATGACATGTTAATATGATGATTATCTAAAAATTAAAGGTACCCTTCGAGTAGGTAGTTCAAATAATTTCAATTATTTCACAGCTAATAAGAATAGGAATAGAATATTTAGCTATTTAGAACTTAGGACATCTACCGAAAGCCGAGCATTGTCAGCTATTAACCGGTTTTTTTTTCGAAATTGCGTAAAGAAATCGTTCAGAATCCTTTATATAGGTTCATTAGCAAATATTATTCACTAATTTAACATCAGCGTGATTTGTTGAGGAAAAGGTACTAATGCAGCCCCACTTGACTTTGGAATGTTGTCCACGCTTTGGAGAATACGCAGGTTCCTTATTATCATGTTGGATCTGTCTAATAGAAAGCGCGCGGCTATACAGTTCAAACAGTCGACCTATAGTCGGGGCATCGCAGGTCCGAACTATTCGGGAAGGGAGATAGCATGAATTACTCTATTTCGCCAACAAAGTGCTTCTGCGCGCTGTTGAGTGAAGTGCTGTATCACCAAGGCATCCCTACTTTTCTCTTGCCGAATGGTTCCGACATACGATACTCTGACCATAGGTGGACTGTCTAATAAATCTAATCTAATCTAATGGGGGTGTCCCACAAAGCTGCGTCTTTGGGCCTCTTTTATTTGTCATTTATTTCAATCATACCTATGATGTCAAACATGTCAGAGATTCACATTCAATAACTACTAATTATGACGATGGCACTTCCATACTGACTGTGAAAGATGATTTAATCATGCTAATCATCATCATGCATCAACATGCATGTTTAAACAATAGATTTTTTTTAGTTTAGTACATTCTTCACTACATACTCACTTTATATTCTAATACACATACCATACACTAAACTATTTAGAGCCCCAAAAAATAAGTAGCTAACTACCTAGTAAGGGATCCTTAGTTAGTACCACCTGATACAGTCAGAACCAAAGCTGAGGCCGACATCTAGCGGCATCTCCTTTTAAACACCATGGCTAACCATCCTTCCCAACCAATTATACATTTATCCAAATAACGCACTCACGCTCAGTAGTAACCAATACAATCATCTACGGGTATAGATGATCACCATATTAACATAATATGTCATTAAAACTTCCCAACTAGCTGATAATGTCCTAACGCTGAATAGTATTTATATTCTTTTCTACTTGCAGGTCAAATCGAATATGTATTTTCGGATAAAACCGGTACACTAACTCAGAACATAATGACGTTCAACAAATGTTCAATTGGAGGTCGCTCCTACGGTGATCTGATCGACAAAAACACAGGTGAAGTTGTGGAGATCACAGAAGACACCGAATCTATCGATTTCTCTTTCAATAAGAATTACGAACCCGAGTTCCGGTTTTACGATAAGACCCTGTTAGATTCGATAAAGAACGACAACGAAGATTCTCATAATTTCTTCAGGCTTCTAGCGCTCTGCCACACCGTAATGTCCGAAGACAGAGACGGAAAACTCGAATACCAGGCACAGTCTCCGGACGAAGCGGCCTTAGTCTCGGCGGCTAGAAATTTCGGTTTCGTTTTTTTAGAACGTTCCCCAAATACGATCACGATAGAGGTGATGAACAACAAGGAAGTTTACGAGCTCCTCTGCATTTTAGATTTTAATAATGTGAGGAAAAGAATGTCGGTTATTTTGAGGAAAGACGGGAAGCTTAAATTATATTGTAAAGGAGCGGATAACGTGATCTATGAAAGACTGCGTGCGGGAAGCGATGATATGAAGATTAAAACCCAGGAACATCTGAATGTGAGTTTTTCATGCCGCTGAAATATTAGAATTTACCTAACCTAGAATACTCCCTAAGATTCATAAAACTGATATACCTCTTAGATCGATCATTTTATCATTTAGTTCCCCGACAATATAAGAGCATTATCAGAATTATCAGTCTCGCAAAAGTTTTGTACTCAAATATTAACTTCAGCTTTTCACGAATTTTTAACTTTAATAACAATATAATAATAAATATAAAAAAAGTTGAATTCTCAAAGAAAATTAGTAATTTCAATTTGTATGCCGGTTTTGTCCACTCTCGTTTGGCGCTACCTCTCTCTTGACTAATAATCCCTGTGAATTAGTCATCACTATTTTAACTCAATACTACGATTTATCTTCAACAAATAATACTTCCTTTTCCTTTAAAAACCAAAGCTATTTACAACTTCTTGGTACGCTAATGGGTCGCGTTATTCTTGCTGATGTAGTCATGAATTCCATTCCAAATAAATTTTACTCCAACCTTCCTTTATTTATCTTACACCGCGAAAAATTAATGCTGGGAAATGTTTAAAGAGACATATCCTTAACATTGTTCATCTCTACTTCCACCAAGACAACCTAAACTTACTTTACAATATTTTGTCAAAAAAAATGTGTGATGCCCAATTTAAACTTCTTTAAAATTTAAAATGGCAAATTTTTAAAGACGCTACTTTCTTCTAATTTAGTTAACGGTATGACTCATAGACTGACGCAGGGCGCAGTCAGTGACACTGTGGACGGCAAATATTGTGGTTTTCAATTTCTTAAAACGTTAACACCTCAATTAATTGAACTGTTTATTTCTTACAATTAAATTAATTAATTAATTATAAATTACATACATTGTTCACAAGTTTAAAAGATCCTTTCCCTATTCTTAACAAAATGAAATTCTATTGATTACATATGCTGGCAGAATTGTAGAGGAGACTACATTGCAATGTCCTCTCAAAAAATTGGTTCTAGATGACAACGTTAGATAACAAAAATAAACTGTCCTCCACCACTTTGTGCAGGTACGTTCTTGAAAATATTCATAGCATCGATTTTGAACAAGCTAACATCCTTGCGATTGAAAATCACAGCCGAAAAGAGCCTTTTCGTAGATGTATCATTAAATCACATAATCATGCGTTTAACTTTGGAAGAGACCCTTTTACTCAGAGAAGGAATTCTCATTCCCGTCAAATAATACCTTTCAGCCTTTTGGCACATTTTTTTCTCTTAACACATTCTACTTTCTCCAATCTTTAAATACCGATTGTTTTGCTAAATTACTCCCTTTTAATACTTTTAAAAATTTTAAATTTTCCACTAACTTTGTTACACACGTATTCCCACCACAACAGAGGTTTGTTCGTTGGTGTTAAGCTAATTATACTGGTGCACATTTTATCTTTTTTTATGTACGAAGATAGTTAACCTTCTATCATGTTTTAATCACAAGTCAGTGTAGAAAGTGTAGCACCAACCAAGAAACCTCAGGTGTTGAACTTCACGCTGTTTCTCTTGGCACTTCTTGTCATGCTTAGTTTGCCATTATCACTCATTTCAGAATTTTTTACATACCACTGCTGAGTTTTAAGGCGGTTGTCTTGCATGAATACAAAATTTTCGCCGATTAGACGTTGCCTCGATGATATTGCACAATCCTGCAACATTCTTTGGCCTTTTGCTATTCTTACGAAAACGCCCCTTTCAACGTTCAGCAATAGCTGTCAGAAAAGCTGTGATGATATAAAGCAAACAACGCAAGAGTAAATAGAGAAAAATAAAGGCAAACAAGAGTGACAGAAGTAAATAACAGCACAGCGAAAATTATATGTCGTAAATTGTAAGTAAACAAGATGACGGGACACTATGTTTGTTAGACGGCCTAATTATAGTGCTATTGCTTTCTTTTAATTACGTTATCTCTGTTCACCGTTATTCGGTGTTCTGCGTTGGATCCATCCGATTTGGCGAGGACTCTAGCTCTGATTATGCTCTTATACTGTAGCGAAATATTAGCAATAAAAATGCAATGCAAAAAAAAATTATAAACGACTGACGTCTTTGTTGCGGAGTAAAGTTCAACCTTCTCGTTTAGTTTCTTGCTATTCATTTGAATTTACCTTTTTCTTTTATAGAAATTCGCAGGTGAAGGCTTAAGAACGTTATGCCTAGCGTGTAGAGACTTGGATGAAGAATTCTTCAACGACTGGAAACAAAGACACCATCAAGCTGCTCTCTCATTGGACGATCGCGATGAAAAGTTAGATAAAATCTACGAAGAAATCGAACGGGACATGGTCCTGCTGGGTGTGACAGCGATAGAGGATAAATTACAAGACGGCGTTCCTCAAACGATCTCCAATTTAATATTGGCGGGGATGAAAGTTTGGGTACTTACCGGAGATAAACAAGGTTCTTATATAATATTTTTTGACGTCACAATTGATTAACTTGCGATTGAACGATTTCAGAGACTGCCATCAACGTAGGATATTCTTGCCAGTTACTCACCGACGAAATGCTGGACGTTTTCATTGTAGACGCTTCTAGTTACGACGAAGTGCACCAGCAGCTCATGAAGTTCCTCGAGAGCATCAAGATAGTGAACACGTACCATCCGCGCAGTCCCCCGACCCACACTACGAACGGTACCGTAGATAATCAAGAGTCATCGACTGGGACGTCCACGCCTCCTAGACCGCCCGCCCCAGCAGTCAGTGTCGTAACATTCAGGTGGGATGATGCCATTGAAACATGTCAGAATCTGAGAGCAAGGTAGACATAAAGTATTCTGGTTCAGATATTACTTATACCTGGCAGTATTATTCTAGTGTTCTCCCAGTCGTTTCTCCTCTTAAAATTTCTGTCTTGTTTCTGAACTATTTGTCATTTTGGTAGTCGTTTGGAATGCTAAAAGTTATATGACTGAGGTATCTACCAATATCCTTTTTTTTTCACCTAATGAATAATTTAAACTACTTTACTATACATAGATTATGCCTTATGTAATTTCCCACATTCTGCGAAAATCTGCAGAATTGGGAATGTAATAAAACTGGAAACCTAACACCTTATAATTAGCGTCTATGCAATTGATTGGAAAGCAACTAACGTTGCATATACACCGTGTTCCAAAAATAACAGACAACCCCACTCTTCAGTGTTTAATTAAGTTTCAAGGAGACTAGGCTATGAAATGAATCTTTAATTATAAGATCGTTTGAAGATTATGAAGAAGTTATGTTTGTGACTATTTTTGACTTATGATTATGAAAGAGCGCATAATTTTGGAGCGAGATGCGCATCCTTATATGAAAGATCAAAATAAACTGTAGAAGGCATTGAAGGTCAAATAATAACAATAATAAATATATAACAACCTTTTGCAGTTTGGTTTAACATAATAATACACATTAATATCTACACTTTTCATATATTAAAATTAGTTAAATTAATGTCATCACTAATATTTTCAAAATTTAAATTTATTTTATCCTGTAGTTTTCATTATACAAATATTCTCATCTATACAATATGGTCATCATATTGGGTATTTTTATTGATTGACAATAATCCCATTGACGTTGATCTGAAGATGGCTGTTGGAAGCCGAAACTAGTAATCAAACATTAATATATGTATTTATGAACGAAAGAACGAGTTTTTGCTTACAGTTAACTGTAAGAAAACTGCTATATTAAAAAATAAATAAAATGTAAAGACTTAGAAAACGTACTATTTACTTCAAAAATAAGAGCAAGTCAAAAAAAGAGCATTGAAATTATAAATACCAAAAGAGACCAAACCTAAGTGCTAATTATTTTTTATATTCTTTATTTATTGTTTAGGTTTATTGCCGACTTTGCAAATAACGTTTCACTTCACTATTTCTTATATTTTATAATTTTGCTTGTTCACATGTTAAACATTTTTATTTCTGATTTTTCTCATGCTCTTTGTGTAAATCCAATTTGTATTAAAAAATTTATTTAGCAATAACATTATCTTCATTTATTTTATTCTTGAAATACTAATTGTACAAACACGCATCGTTAATTAATTATTAGTTACTCATGGAATTGTATTTATGGATAATTATTGGATATATGGATTATTAAAGCAGTTTTAATTTTTTTGCACTCGTGTAACATCAAAACTGAACATGAACTGAAAGATCAAAAAGCAGTACTAAGCTATTGCAGGGAAGATAACCAGTAATATGAATTTCCGGTAGCGCGGTTAATCAACTAAAGTTAACCTAACGAAACTGGCTTTTGGAATATTTACAATTCGATTTGTTTTCTATCGCCATAATAAACCTACTTGAGTTCGGATCTCGCTGTGGTCAGTTATGATTTTTTTTTCGGAGCCGTAATGATGGTCGGAAGAGAGATACCCTTAAAAAGAAAAGAAAACAAAAACATTAATTGTTGTTCGTCCCATCCTATTTGGAACTCGTAAGAAGTTGCAACTTTTTTACGGCGTTCTAACAATCCTAACAAGCAGGTGACTAAGGTTTTAACCCGTTTTTTTTTTCAGTTTATGCTAATACTCTGAAATCAAAAAAAAAGAAACCGGGAAAAAAACCCGAAAAGAATCGTTAACTTTTAGCAGTTTTGGTCAGTGGTTAAAGGCTATAAAAGGGGAAAGTCGGAATATAGAGCAATAGTACATTCTTCTTTTATGTTTCCTTGGAGTTTTTATTGCCAGATTTTTCAGCACGTATTTGTGTCCTCATCACGGTCACCTACTGCCTTTTTCTAGTGCTTGTTTTCAGTTTATTAAAATAAAATTAGTTCCTTATTTAAATTTGGATTGTGTACATGAAATTTGTGCAATATGGAATTGAGTCTTTCAAGCAATAGCTACTGCGAGTGTCTGGCATTTGGACCTAGTTTGAGACCTGGGGTTTCTTTCTCACACCACCAGCTAATATAAATGGCTTTCAAATAAAACTTGAAAAATAATAGAAAATTTATAATAAAATAATAAATAATATTATGGTAGCTGATGGTCGAGTGGCTTGCACGCTTGGCTATCAGTCGCGGGGTCCTCAGTTCGAACCCGACGGACTGCTCTCAGAGTGAGGTTTTCGTAGTTTTCCTCACTCCTTGGCGAATGCTGAGAGACAAACATCTTAAGTCGCTCCACGGACGCAGGCGTAATAATAACCCATGGCCGCCGATGCCCCCTGCAATTGGCGAAAGCTGTTCGAAAGCTTATTATTATTATTGTATTTAAAAAAATATTAAAATTTGATTTAAGTACAAATCGGTATTGTATACCGCGCTCTTTACACGGTATTACTTTTGATTTTTGTGTATAATTTATTCTTAACTAAATAGTGAAATATTTAACAACAAAGTTACGGGCGGCCATTCTCAGTTTACACAAATTTGAGACGACATGGCCAAAAATATATATTTGTATTTGATCGAGGTGTTATGAATAAAACGAACCATGTATTTGTATCTTCATACACGTGAGTATCACACAAATTCAAATCAGAGCATTTGCTCGTTTTTATTCGCATCACCAATTGTTTATATCTGCACTGGGTATTGGAATATTGTCACCTGACTAATTTACTTCTCATTTTTCCTCTTTAGCACTTTTATGTTCAGCTGTTGTTTTATGTAAATATATTTATATATTTGTTAGTTACATACTTCATTTAATTTTTAATTCAAAAAACAGTAGGCTCTTGTAAGTGATGCGTTTGTAAATAGTACTTCATTTATTTATTTCTAATTGGTGGATACCTCTGTAAATTGGCTCGTGTCCTGTTTGTGTACAACCTTTGATACTCGAGAGTTTCCATTTTAGACATTTGTTACAGCACACTTTATTCATTAGTAACAAATACATTGGACAGAATCTACTTGCTCTCTAGAATAGAATACCGTAGCTTTCCGTCTTGTCATAGCGGCGCTGTATCCGTATATGAATCTGCAATCACCAATTGTGCGCTATCGTTTCCAGTACCGAATTAGAATATCACGGTGGTATAGCAGACAAGATCGAAGAATCCGTAGCCGGCTTCGCCATAGTGATCAACGGCCATTCTCTAGTTCACTGTTTACATCCGCAAATGGAAAGGCTCTTCCTGGAAGTTGTTACTCGGTGTCGTTCTGTGATATGTTGTCGAGTTACTCCGCTGCAAAAAGCACTGGTAGTGGAACTAGTTAAGAAACACAAACATGCGGTTACTTTGGCTATTGGAGATGGAGCAAATGATGTATCTATGATCAAAGGTTAGTATTTACCATAGTAAACTGATACCCAAAAAAACAGAAAAATATTGCGAGTGAAACTCTTCTGTAGATTAAATTATATTTAGTATCTTATGTTTTATGTATTTTAGCTGCTCATATTGGCGTAGGAATATCTGGGCAGGAGGGTATGCAAGCAGTATTGGCTTCGGATTACTCGATAGCACAATTCCGGTTCCTCGAAAGGCTATTATTAGTCCACGGTCGTTGGTCGTACTACCGTATGTGTAGTTTCCTAAGGTATTTCTTCAACAAGAATTTCGCTTTTACTCTCTGTCACTTCTGGTTCGCATTTTTTTGCGGATTCAGTGCACAGGTAATTAAAATTCCCGCAGTTTTGTTAATGCACTGTCTTATAATTATCTTTTTTTTTCAGACTGTATTTGATCCTATGTATATATCTGTTTATAACCTATTTTACACGTCGTTACCTGTGTTAGCTGTCGGTATATTCGACCAGGATGTCAACGATAAAAATTCACTGATGTATCCTAAATTATACAAGCCGGGCCATTATAACTTATTCTTTAACAAGAAAGAATTTTTACTGAGCGCACTTCAAGGCTGCTACGTTTCACTTGTCCTATTTTTTATACCTCTAGGTCGGTAACTATGCTTAAGTGTTTGAGTGATAATTCTATTAATATGTTTATAGGAACGTATTTCGATGCCGTCAGTCCGAATGGATACACCCTGTCTGATTATATGTTATTTTGTAGTGTCGTGGCAACTATTCTCGTCATTGTTAATACAGCACAGGTTTGTATAATGCTTTTTATATTTCATTATTTTTTTAATACAAAATATGTCCTTTCCATTCAAATTTAATTTAATATTTAATACTACTACATGTTTCGACGGGATGCTATCCTCAGGTAGTAAATGTGTTATATTGGAATTATTTCACTTTGTTTTTCGTCTGACATCTATTATTTGAGGATGGTATTCCCCCGAAATACAAAAAGTGTAGGAACCTATCTCAGTAGTAGACACAACGCATTTGACCGATGGATCTTAGCAAAATAATCAACGAACGAACTGAATATCAGCGGAATTTTGTTATTCCTTACTTTTTTTTAATATATTATATGCTTACATATTAATTATGCTATCTAACCACCGCATTATATCTATTATCTCCCGGCATGTAAATAAATAAACAGTTATTGTTTTCAAATTGACTAAAATCGCAAGTATTCTCAGTCACAAGGAGCCTGCAAGATGTATGAAACGCAAGCTTTAATGAATCATATATCGTTCGAAAGGAACACCTTACACCAAAAAAAAAAAAAAATAGTCAGAGGGCCGTTCTTAAGATATGAGTAATTTTTCTTAGAAACATTGAAACATGTATCAATAGATCAGTGAGATAAAGCGCCAACCATATAGTATTATCAGCGGGATCACTTATCGTTTTCAGCGAATCCGCATGCACGACTTTAGTGTCTTGACAGTACTGAGAGAGAACGCGTCGCTGTAATTACTGTTCTGACGCTGATTTCGACAGTTATTTACAATTTCGAGTTCAGATTATATTTTCATGTCCAACATACGTTCTTTATGATTAATGTAAATTAAAAAAGAAATCTGAAGAATCTGGTACTAAAATAATGAACTAGCACTGGTTGTGATTTTCTAGCGCCACAACACCAAGATGCCGACAGTAAATAACCTTACATTTTCGCTAATATGTTCACTGATATCAAGCCGGGTTCAACCACCGAACAGAGTATGAGTATGAAGCATCACTTGCTGTCGTCACTTTTGGATGGACGTTTTGTCTTAAAGAATCACTTTCAGTGGTGGTATATTATTTTAGCACCAGATGCCTCAGCTTCTTTTATTTACACCAATCATAAAGAACGAATGTCAGAGGGGAAAGTACAATCTCGACTCAAAATGGTCGCTATTTGCCATCTACTGTCATATGCTGCGTTAAAAAGTACGTAAGTAGTACAAGTATGGAATTTGATTAGCAATAAAGACGTTACTACTGTTATTGTTAAATAATGATGTATCAAGAAACAATCAAAATAATAAAGAGAATTCACGAGCCGTTAAATACCCGTGTATTTTTACAAAATCCTAAAATTTGATACACCTTCGTAAATCTAGTAAAAGCTCGCAATTTTCATTGGCTGTTGATTATACGAAACTATTATATTTTTACACACCGTTTATGAGTACGTAGTTTAGGAGCATATTTCATATGTCGCATCGAATAGTTAAGGTTATGTAAATTTCTAAGCTTGACAGCTTGTGATACATGTTTAAAGAAAAGAATCAGTCATGGTTACTCAAGATTCTCAGTTAAATATTTTTTGTAGCTATAGTCAGATCCGCACTTTCAGTACAGCAAAATAACAATTTTTCCTATAGAATTGACAAATGATGAAAGATATATTGATAATTAATGACGTTCACTACACATGTTTCGTATTGTTTTGTGTAAAATTATGAAAAAAAATCGAGCTATAATACAAAGGTCGTGAATTTCCTTAATAAGTTAATATTAAAAACGTGGTAGAATTACTCCAAGAATAATGTTTAATTATTCTCAATTACTCCCAACGACCGTCAAAATAATGACTGTACTAGCGCCCTCTGTGTAAATTGACAGTGCTGTGTGTTTGGCAAACCTTGCCAACTTCTTAGTTAAATTACCGTTCGACTTGAATTTACTCCGGTATCTTTACTCTGATTAATGACTAAATTATTTTATATGCGTTTGATTCTATTTAATATTTATTTATAATATTATTGTAAACATTTTCTTCTTATTTTGTATATAATAATAACAGTTCCTTTATCTATACCTACTTATTCTACATAAAATAATAATGTTAGGGTAGATAAGCAACTATACAAAAATAGAGAAATTTGTCTGAGTTCAGATCGCCGCCTCTTAACAAACCGGCTATAGTTCACTATATTTGCAAACTTTGGTATCTATCAGTTACCCTTAGTCAACAAACCGAGAGTAGTGTTACAAGAAAAACGCGCAACTTACCTGTGGTGAGATCTCAGACAAGTTAAGAGTAACAAATAATTGCCAATCCTGCAATATTAGTTGAATATGTGTGGAAGATACGTGGATTGTATCTATTACTCTTGTTTAATATATAAACAATCTTTTTAGTATCTTAACCGCTCGGAACTATCTTTGGGTGTCTTATCAGATAACGCACGGCGTAAATGATATTTTATACTGGCGTTGAACGCCACTTGATGGAAACTCAAGAACATATCCAAACGGTTGAGAAACTGAAAATTTATATGTGTATAATGCTATTATAAAAGCATTGTGGAATGTTTTGCAATAAACTATTAATTAATAAAACTTTTATGACACATATGAAATTACAACACAAGTACAGTCAGCATTTACTTAAAGGAACAGCAACAGTGTTAGTAAAATAATCTTCTATCACATGACGTAGCAGTAAATAAGTAATTTGAATTCAGGCGTTTTGCTACGTCATTTCTACTCTTATACAGACTCTTTTTTTTTCTAATCTGAAAAGGCACATGACCTAAATAATGACACTTGGCTGCTCTGATTATCAAAAGTACTAGCTTATTATTCCTATTCAATTGTTAGCTATTTTAGAAATATTTTATTTGTATGGTTCATTCGAATTGATATTTTGTGCTCTGACGTTAACAAAAGAAATAACCAAAACTGGTCTCTATAATGTTTAAATCACTGATCACGTGGCTTTTTCCGATTAAATAAAAAATCTTTATTGCGGTATTTATTTCAAAACTTATATAAAAATGTTTTTATTTCGCATTTATAATGGATTTGTTGTGCAAGTGTTTTGCCGAAAACGTGTCATAAAGTTCCACTTTACCCAATTAAATGTGGTGATTTGTATTTTAACAGCTCGCATTTTTTCTTGAATTAACAATTTTGCATGAAAATGTTGATATTTGCTGTATGGATAAAAAATCTTATCTTAAAATAGTAAATAAAAGTAAGTCAATGCAAAATAAAGTAGTAAAAGACGTTTTACAATGGGTGTTGTAATTAATACTCGCTGTTACAATACCTTTGGGTGAGGAAATTGTGAAAAGCCGCAATTAAATAGCGAAAACTGTTTCATATGCGCATCCTTTTCTATTCTCAATTTGTGACAAAAATATTTCTAGCAAAAAGTGCAGCCTCCTATGAGGGAATTTCTAAAGTGATCTTCAACCATCGTTCAGTTGTAATATCTTTGAATTACGTTTGAAAATTATTTAAGTGTAGTAATAAAATATTTTATGCAATACTTTTTATTGTAAATGTACTAGTAAAGATTGCAGTTGTTCTTAAATCACGTCATCGACTCAACTGCTATTTGTTGCTCTTCCCAGACGATGTGAAATTTTGCTTCGAGTAGTGTTCATAGACTAAATGTCCATTGTCCATACTATATGACTACATAATTGATGAGAAAAACCACATTGTTCAAAATACATACATAAACAGAAGACGATTTGTATCAGATAAACGTATAAGTATAAAATCTTAGTATTCATTTATACAAGAATCCAACTAGGTAAATTAAATGCGTATTTTACCCTAAACATGTCGCAAGGTAAGTTTGACCTATCGAGCACCGGTGCTAGCCGATGTCTCGGGTGGCACAGTTAGATAGACCTAAACAAAATGGGGAGTAAGAGAAAAAACGCCGTCTGATGTTTGTTTAAACTTGCATATGGGGTGACACATCTTACTATTTAGTAAATTGGTTTTTATATACTGCGTATGTCTGTAAGAACCGAATTACTAAATGTTAAGATAAGTCTTCTGCTTAGGATGTTTCGAAATACCTGTATAATAACCCTTCTTTTAATCTGCCAATTTCCTTTACACCCAAATAAAGTTATACCGGTATTTTTTAAGTTGATTTTATAACGATACGAAGATGTTACCGAATAATAGCGGTATGATATTTCCATGTTATAAACAATTCCCTTGTGATCGAATTACTAAAATCTCACAATGTACATGCGTATTTTCTTGCAGATCGCTTTGGATACTGCCTACTGGACTGTATTCAATCACATAATGGTGTGGGGTTCCTTAGCTTTCTATTTTATGATGGACTATTTCTACAATTACGTCATCGGTGGACCATACGTCGGTTCACTGACGAAAGCGATGTCCGAAGTGAACTTCTGGTTCACCACGGCCCTAACTGTTATAATATCTATAATGCCCGTCCTAGCCTGGCGGTTCTATTTCATAGACGTGGCGCCGACATTGACGGACAGAGTGCGACTGAAACAGCGATTCTTGCAAATGCGCTCGAGGCAGAGTCAGGACGTGCTGAGGACGCCGTCCGCGCGCAAGGCGAGGCGCTCCATACGATCGGGATACGCGTTCGCCCACCAAGAAGGATTCGGCAGACTGATCACATCGGGTAAGATCATGCGCAAACTGCCGAACCACGATTTCAGCATACCGGGTCTAGTGAAAATGATAAATCCGAATAGTGAGGGTAAGGGACACAAAAACTCTAGTGTCGCACCTGCCGCACAGGAGAGTAATAGCGGCAGCAGTAGCAGGGCACCCATACAAGATTTGGATACTATAAATTTATGAAACTTAATAATCGAGCGGAAATGGGAAACATTAACAATAATAAGTGCGAATGAGATTTGGTATTACTCTAACGTTTTTGTGTAAAGCATTTACTAAGTATTTCTTATTGTCTCGGCGAAGTACCATCCTTTTTTTGGTTGTTCTTTAAAATGATAACCTAACAAAAAGGTTTAATGTAAGATAATTTAGTTGTTTAGTAACTGTTAAAACTATACCGGGTGAGTGCATTTAATATGAAACACGTTAATATTATCGAACAAAAATATTTCAGAAAAAAGTATCGCTGTCATATTTTTAATTCCAAATAACGTCATTGTTAGGTTATGGTAAGATTAAGAAATATATTTTTCAAACTGTTTCTTTTCAATCAATAAACTTTGAAATAATAAACTTATTTTTAAAGAAGAAAAAAGTGAATATTACGCACAAAGATGTTGGAATCACTTTATTAATACGTAAATTAGCAAAAAAATCACATTGATGGGATCCAAATCTAATTTAATTCAATTTTTTTGTTTCATAATTTTTATTGTGTCGTAATGAAATATACACAAAGAAAATGTTAATTTATAAAAAAAGTACAAACGTATATTGAAATGCTTATCTGAAATGTTTACTGATTGCATTAAAGATATTAAAATGTTCCACATTAAATGAATCACCTTACATTAGTAATATATTTTAGAAGGATTTTCCAACATATAAGTGAATTTAAAACATGCATAAAACTTAACAAATCTAATTCATCAACCGTGTTAACTCGTTTTTTGATTGTTACGTTACGGTAACTAAAGATTCTTTTGTTTTGTGTAATAAAAGGTGGGTATTAATAACAACGAAAGTATTTCTTACTTACTGCTAGTTTTGGACAAGGTAGAGGAAATAATTAACCAACAAGGATGGAGTCTGTTTAGTCTTTACTAACAGCTAGTTATTTTCCTTACCTTACCCAACACTACTTGCTACTATATTATATTTTTCAGTATTATTTTTTTTTACTAATTTATTTACTTACATAAAAGTATTTTTTTGATACTATTATTTTGTTTTAATAATAAGTAGAGAGGTCGTTTTTATGCTAGACATTTTAATTTTTTTTAATAATAGTAGATATAATAATTATGTATTGAATTTCTCATAAACTTGCCCTGGATTATAAAACTTATTTCTACATACTACAAAAAAAAATACTGCCGCTATTACAAGCTTGTACAATGATAATACATGTTACAGTATATAATATAAATAGTATAAATGAGTATATCTCATAATGTTCAGTGCAAATATTATGACTGAGAACCTTCTAAAATATATTACAATATTTTCGATAACTCTCGAAGAAATAATTTTATCTTTTTTACATATCGTATGAGACGCTGTTATGTGATTTTCACTTTTTCTTTAGTATAGAATATAGGTGTAAAACTATTTTAAAAGGAGGGAAAGAAGTAAAAGATAAAATTCGGTCAACTTACAATTGTAGATTAATAAACAAATAAACATTTTTAACATACACATTATTTGATTAATATTTTAAATGAACTATACTAAATGCAAACAGAGCAGGAAAGGTCGGCACAATTTATTATAACGTATTTAGGATTGTAACCATTAACATTAGTTTATTTTTTACATGGTAAAATGTTTTCATTTGAAACACCGAAACAACGCAAAACAGCAGTCACTTAATGGAGAAATAACCACGTATGTATCAAGTAATATATGTCCAAATGTGATATTTAAAACTAGTATTATGCAGTTTTATGTTTCTTATTTTAATAGTTACTGCAAGGGGACGGTTTAAAAATAAAAAAAAGGATACGGCAATTATAGGTTGACCATTAGTATTACTTTTATTCTTACAATTAATCTATTTTCTGTCCTCTTCTTTTGAGTTGTACAGAGTTGTTTTTATGTTACTTTAGACAGTTTAAGGATGAAGTTAAGCTTGTGCTAGTCAGAACAGAGTATATATAAATATTGAAAGTTTGTTTATATATCCGAGTTTATTATATAAATATATATAGACGATATATGCTTTTTGTTTTTGTATAAATAAATTTATTTTTTTCTGTAAAGATTTGGTTTTAATCGTTTTATTTTTTTTATATACCCTTTTACCCATTGTTACAGATGAGAACCAAGAAACCCTAGAAAACCCATCCTAAAAATCCCATCTACCTTATCCTTGATGTTCCTACCTTAGAACAATGGACTCAAGAATGGCATTTTAAAGTTTAAGTTTAAATAGAGGTCTACGAGTTTCACAGAATTTTGAAGATAATACTTCGAATTTAACCATATACTATTAAGAACTAAATTGTTTATCTTACCTACATCGATAATTGTAAGAATAGAATTGATTTTAATATATAAAAATGTTAAAAAAAAAGCAAATGTATAAGAACATAAAATAAATGGTTACTGACTACCAACATGTCTCGTTATATTAGTAGAACAAAAACTAAAGTGAGTAATCGGCGATGATAGTTGTACTAGCGAAGAGATAAGATAAAATCAAACAAGAACTCGCTCTCCGTGCCTTTGATGTTAGAGATGGGCAGACCATCTTCTTGAACCAAGATTCGTCTCATTCATATTAGGTTGTACATTTGCTCTCTGTGCAATGTGATCCTTTCCATCCGTCTTTGTATGCCACAGAATATGTTATTTTTGTTAAAGTTAAATAAAGATACTAGCAATGTTCTTCGCCAATTAGTTTTATCGATTTAATACAAAACAATTTACGCATAATATTTAGAAAATCATTAAAATTAATGATAGTTTTTCAAGTAATTTTAATTTAAAATGTATTTTCATTTGTACTGGATACAGGTAATCATAGTTTCATTCTTTGTGTCTCCTATTACTAAATATATAATTGGCATTCTTCGTTGAGATGTTGCTCTTTCGTGTATTACACAATTGTACTAAATATGAAGTAACAAAATTAATAAACAATTGTTCAATTAGTGGAAATTTTAACTAATCAAGCATGAACTACGCATCGACTATATATAACGACATCACCCACGACGTCGGATCACTAAACGACGAACCATCACGAAGGAAATTTCCATCCCCGCCGCTGAAGATGTTCACCGCAGTTGTGAACGAAACGTACGGAAGTAATTCCACAAGGCCACGGCTCAACAGTCCGAAAAAACTTTTTACATTTTATAACTTGTTAGTATAAAGTTTCTATTCTATTCTATTTATTGTGCATGTGGATACGAAACACATTGGGATTCGCACCAGTTTGCAACCGCCAAGTAAGATTGGTATGGTTGAAATGGCGGCTGTTTAACGCTTACTACATTAAATTTACATACCGGGTAAAAAGTTGCGAGCTGCCGATTGCATTCTGGGCGACTGCAAATGGTAAGGGCTTCAACAGTAGGCATAGCTACGCACGAAGCTGCATCACAGATTTATTCACGTTCGGCGAATTGTCATAGTTCAGCCGAAGTAAATTGAGCCTGATATTCTTTTTCTCGCTTTATTTATGAAGTTTGTAAAAGTAATATTAAATCCAACATTACATTTGTATTAGTGAAAAGGGAAATAATAAGACAATACTTATTCGATAACTAAAATCTATTCATGGTTCTTTTCTATTCATACTTATTTTTATATCGAAGCATCAGATAATGTAAACTATAAATTTCAGTGACAGAGCTCATAAGCAACATAAAAAAAAGAATAAAAAGCAGTTTTAAAAGTCAATAATCGAATAAAATAACATATTCTAAAAAAGTGTTGAAAAAAATATTCATGTTCGGGATATTTATTGATCATTAATTAATAAAATTCTATGCGATAGTAATAATCGTCAGGTAAAAGTTGGGATGTGCTAAGTTTGCACGATCGACATTTATTCTTATGTAAAAGGTTTAAAACTTTTGCACTATTATTGTATCCGCGAGGCATTTGTTTAGATTGTCATAATAATAATAACTCAGCACTACAGGCCTTGAAGGTCCTTGGCTAGAGTGCCGGAACACACCGAGCCACTGAGAAGCGTTGTCCGTTAGATTGTCATACTAGGAATTATATTCCAATAATGCGCAAACTTATTTTGATATCACTGACATTTTTCGCTAGGACATTTTTATTTTTGTTATTTATTAATGTAAACGTGGTTTCAAAAACGTTCGATTGTATTATGAATAGTAGTCGCGTTAAGAATTGATCTTTCGGGATAATTTACTGCAAATAAATTGTGTATAACTTCTGCTGAATTGCCACCGTAAAATTGTTACTTACTGTTACTGTTAAAAAAGGCCTTGTTAACAAAAGAGCATGAATCGAAGACCGGCTAAACGCGTGAAGTGAATTACGCGTGTCTAGCGAATCGTTCCCCTCACTTCGCAATACATGGAATGAGAGCTATGTAGAATTGATTTAAATTGAAAAAATCGATATGGTGATAGCATTTTGTAGTAGTCAGACAAGGGTAGAGAATAGCGGTGAGTGCTTGCCGTTAGACAGCAGTAGCATGTGGATTGGAGATGACATATCTTACCGTATATATCTGACACACAACCGTACAGCAGAATAGCATACGTTTCTCGCCTTTGTTAGTTAACTAAAAGAAATCATATTTTTCATCTTTCTTTTATCATATTACGGCAATCGATAGGCCGAAAGTATGCTCTTAGTACCTATGTGCGTACATCTTGTTTGGAATTTGGATGGAAATAAAAGAATTATTACTGTTACTATTGAATGATAAAACAGGAAGAAACAAACCAAATAACAATAAATTGGCTTCCGGGTTGAAACTACGACCCAGACCTGGCCGACGTTTCCTCCTGAATGGCAAGGGATATCCATTGCTGTTGACCTAACACTGGAAAACTGAGGACCATTATTACAATCGCGGTTTAAGAATTGAATATAGTGAGTCGAGTTTATTTTTTTTATACATATATCAACTGGTGTTGATATCCATTGTAAGCCTAAGTTAAGTTTAAACTGAAGATTATTGATCTACGATTATAATAATGGCCCCAATGGCCCTAACACATATGTAAGTATATTTATATAAGGGTCGGTTACGGTTCAGAGGAACATAACGATTGTGGTAGAATTATAGTTCAAGTTGTTAGAATTACTAAAAATTTCAATGGATTGTCGGATTTTCTGGTTGTAGCAGTCAGGATTAAGTGATAGGATCTAAATAGGTTTGAACTGAATTTGGTGGCCGGTCTTCAGCTGATAACTAGTCGCCATTTTGAGGTAACATCGCTTTTTTTTTCTAAACGTTCTTTGCGGTTGGTGTAAATTAAAATCTAAGATATCTGGTGCTAAAATAAGGAAGTACAGCTAATAGTCAGTGTACTGGCGACACATCAAAGGCACCGATAGAGTGATCTATTTGTCTTTCTTAGCTCGTATAATTCCTTTAATCTTTATTACTTTGAAAAAGTGACGTCTGCAAAAGTAACATAACTGACATAACCTGACTTTAGCACATAGCATTCTTCTAGTGTTAAATTAACAACGTATTACTCTTATTATACAATATCACCAAATAATTCTAAACAAAATACATGCAGAGGAGAAAAGAGTAAAAAACTCGTTTTTCGTTCACAAAATGTATTAATATGTATGATTACTAGTTTCGGCTTGCAACAGTCATCTTCAGATCAACGTCAAATAGGATTATTGTCGATTAGGGTCTACGTCCTATTTGACGGTGATCTGAAGATGGTTGTTGCAAGCCGAAACTAGTAATCATATATTAATACATTTTGTGAATGAAAGAACGAGTTTTTTACTCTTTTCTCCCCTACAATGTTCATCATTCATTGGATACTACAGCACAAAATACATGCAATTTAAAAAAGGATATAGGTTCTTTCTTTTTTTGCCTCTCTCATTGAACATGAACAAGATGCACAACTTTTCATAGTCAATAAAACAAAAATGATTTTTATTAGCCCAATATTTGTTATAAAACCATAATTATAAAACTTTAAATATAAATAAAATACAAAGCTATCACAGAAGTTATTTATTGTCAACAATCTTACTTAATCATTGTACCAATCCAAAAATAACAGTGAAAAAGACATCACCAATAAAAAGAATAACACCCAAACTCTTAATCCGGCATTTCTCTGTATAGCTTGTTTAATTTGTTCATTGGCTAGTTTCATATCATCTGTAGTGCTAGCAACTGTTGTTGATATCCGATCAATGTCCTTCTCTTGCAGCATTACTTTTTGAGTGAATAATTCTTGTAATTCAGCTATGTGAACCACTTTACTTTCCATGTGTTTTACCTCATCTGATAAACTATTTAGTTCATTGTATAAATGTTCATTTTCTGATTCGAATAACTGCATTTCTTCTGGTGAAAGCTCCTCTTCAAAGTTCTCCACAGGTGAAGGAATTGAAGGTAAAACAATTTCATTCTCTTTCTGTAATTTATCTTCTTTTTCATTTACATCTGCTATTTTTGGTTTCTGTACTGGTACATTTTCTAGTTTTGATAATTTATGTGTTTCGATCACTTTCTTTACTCTAATCGCCTTAGCTTCAGTATACATTTTTGAAACACTTTTTAAATAGTTTTCCAATGAATCTAATACATTTCTATAGTGCTCTTGCAATTGTTTACTCTTACCATTAGCTAGTAATTCTTTTTTATATTCACCTATTTTGCCTGTACATAAATTAATGATTTTTTGTGCTTCTATGTCTATTTGTTCTTTATCTGCCTCAACCATAGTCTTCGTAGTCGATAAGTAATTAACAACATTTAAATACGCAAATTTATTTTCTAGGAAGAACTGTTGTAAGCTACTTATATCACGGACGATTTCTTTAGCTTTCAGTAAAGTTAAATCCTTTCTCGGCAATCTTAATATATTAGTTTTTTGATTTTTTATATCCAGATTTTTATTGGTTGTGCGCACCGTTTTCACACACGCTTTAAATAAAATAGTTATATCCATTGCGATTAAATAGAAATAAATGTACGATAGCTGTAAAGTGTAAAAACACTATTTGACGTGGATTATAACCTGAAATTTTTAGTGCTTTGACAGATCGTTAATACAGAAACCTGTATAACAAAAACTGGATTAAAGGTATTTGTTTAAATTAAGAGATAATATTGCTTGTAATAGGTAATTTATAATATTCAACAAAAGTATTTAAAAATAAGGTTGTGAACCAAAAAATACCGCATATTGAACCATCACAGTGACTTCATGTTACAGAAAACTTTGTGCTGGTCCAACAGTGGCATGTGACTTTAAAGAACCCTGCTGTGCTTTTTTATAGGTTCCTAACGATCATATCATGCAGAGGCGTAATTCGTATTTGCGTTTTGCTACGCAGCTTACGTAATCAAATCCACAAATCTATGACGTTTGCAGACGTATAAGTACCAGCCTCTAAAAGCTGTTTGTAGATAACTCGCAGCATACTGGCACAGGTTTAGTGCGGTTGACGAACGTGTCGTAGTGTAGTTGTGTTGTTCGGTTTTTGTGGCGCTGCGGCGACGAAAAAATTCAACATGTTTCACATAAAATCGATATCGAAGGCGATGACGCCTGCTAAGACCTACAGCAGCGTCGAATCCCTTTTAAAATTACTACCTGCGGCGGCGATGCAAAATCGCACTTATGCGGACCGTCAGATTCCCGACAGACTAAAAGACATGACTACACACCCGAATCCGCGATTCTTCGACATGGTCGAATATTTCTTCCATAGGGCTTGCATGATAGTCGAGGACAAATTGGTCGAAGACCTTAAATACCGTAAAGGTCAAAGATTGAGCTTAGAACAACGAAAAGCTCAAGTAAAAGGCATCCTAACTGTGATGGAACAGTGCGATCACATTTTAGAGATCGCTTTCCCGATTAAACGGGATTCTGGTGAATATGAGATGATAAAAGGGTACAGAGCTCAGCATAGTATGCATAGAACACCGTGTAAAGGAGGTGGGTACTGATTATGTGTTGTTTTCTTGGCAAACGATTTGCGAACTTTATAAAAATAGCATTCTGAAGTTGTTCTAAAATTATTCGCATACAATTAAAAAATAAAAAAAGTTACTTAATGCTTGAACGGAAATAGTTGCCTCAAACAATTAAGGAAGATAAATTAATCTATGAATTCCTTAGATAAGCATGTGCAATATTTTGATGAAATTTGGAGTAGGTAACGGTTTTGAACTCAAAAATATCCGACGTAATATATTGTAATTTTCAATGAACGAATAATTAGGCAAATTGCTGCTTGAGAATAAATTAAAAACACTGTTGTTATAATTACGTAAATGATGTGTTATTTATATCGTTAACAAGCTAGTACACGTCTCGTTTAATACACAAGGACTAGGTTTTGCCTATACTATAGCTGCCAAAACTTATTAAAATCACGTGAAAAACTGTATTTTGCAGAAAATCCGGTTTTATAGCTTTTTGTCATGAACATTACTATGCCATATCGTCAAATTAACGTTATATGTATATACATACTATGTGATTTATTATAATATGAAATGATAAGAAGTGCAATTTATAATATTTATATAACCTCTCCAAAATTTGATTGACATATTTACTTCCCATTTAATTCCCTGTACAATCTTTTTACTATTAATCCCATTTGAGATCATTTAAAGGCGGCGGCGATTATCACCGTGAAAAAAGACAAGAGCAGTGTTACTATGGCGACGTGACAAACTAACAGTTTTGCGTTAGGATGAATAGGAACGCATGACAATTCTTTTTTACAATGTCACATTAACACCTTTAATAGTAATAATAATTTAGTTGTTGTAAATAGGTATTTATTTTGGAATTGGTAAATGGTTTATGACGGATTTTGTAAATTGTGTCAATATTTTTCTGTTTTCAATTTTTATGTCGTCTACTCTGAAACTCTGACGAAATCGTATTTTGTATCATTATTCAATAATAATCGAAATATGTCATAATTTAGTTATAATTTGCTGATTAAGTAAATATAATTATTTTAATTATAGGTCCATTTAGTAATTTGTCTCTTAATTATTGCTAAAACACTTTAAACGAGACTGCCGCATAACTTAGTGATAATTAGGTACCTGTAACGATTACGACATAAAAATAACTTTCATGTGAATGGCTTATCAAATTTACTAATACAAATTCCCATTTCACAACCGCTTGGGTGATTATTTATGTGGTATTTGAACTTGAGATAACGGATAACGAAAGAAGTGTACGAAACTTTTACTTTCATTGCGTTAAAATTAAATACTTCTTAATGCAATTTCTATTTGATAAAGTATTAGGTAACCACACAAAATAATTGTAGATTTATCTCATCTGGAAAAGTATTACTGAAGAATAAGAAAAAAAGAACATTCTATAGTGAATGCGGTAATTCTGATGTATTTAAAAAAAAAGTTTGTAGATTTGCTTTCGTACACCGGAAATTTGCTCTCCATTATCTATTAATTATCAAGCTCTCAATGTTTAGATATCGTGTGCAATTCAGCGAATTATTGTATTAACTGTATTGTATAAATGCTGTAGAAATTATTAAATATGCACTACATACCTATGTGGGTATGCTCTTTATATATTTACGTATTTTCGTTAATAATAATAATTAATATAGCCTTATATTTTGCAACTATTTAATTATTTAATGATATAAACAATAGATTAGATTTAATAATATAGATTAATAAATAAAGGAAAATCGTTACTTAAGGGGATAAGTGCAAATTAGATTTTTTTTATTAATATTAAAAATTAAAATTTTCAAACGTTGTATAATCCGAGCTCTATTATTCAGATTTTTTTTATTGGAGTTTTTCAATTCAAATCCCAAGTTTTCATATGAAAACTGTTGTGAAATATATTAAATATTGTTTTAAACGCTTAACAGGGCTTATATATCGTTAAAGATCTATATAATATATATAATATATATATATTATATATATATTATATATATATATATATCTGCAACAGAATTATATAAATACAATGTGGGAATGCAATAAGGTTTCATATCTCACATATCCAGAGTCGAATTTTGACTGTAGGTAAATATAAACCCTGATGTCTTTCTTGTGATATCAAGATATTGAAGGTATCATGAACGCTGAAAACCTCTGTTAAGGTTGGGTGGCTTTGGTACCTAGAAGAAAAGAAAATAATTGAATAGGGGGCTACTAAATTTCTTACAAAATGAAGTTTAATTAATAAGTATATAATAAGTTTGTTTGTTTTGGCACTAGCGTCACGCAGCGAAACGCAGCCGTAACCATTTCTGTTCGTTTTGTTGTCAAATCGATCAGAAAATCTAAAGCTGGAGCCAATCCAGCGTATTACGGCCACAGTTTGTATTGAAAAACTTTACGCGGCGTCACGCGGCTAGATTGAGAGAAGTGCCAAAACGAACAAACCTAATGATATGGACACTGTAAATTTGAACTTATTATTAATTTGTCAATTGCTCTGGTGCGTCATCTTCCAACTTCTCCAAACTCATGCAAAAAAATAATAGGTATATGGTTATTTTAAACCTGTTACCAGATTACTACTTCACTAAACACTAATTCTCTAGTTTTTCTTTGTACTATTTAGGTCATCAATAGCACCCAATACCGGATTTTTTTGTATGATTCATTCTAATTTCCTTTCCTATTCTCTGTGAGTGCGGCTTACGGCAACCAACTTCAATCTTCAATTTCCCTATCTTCCGATGTGTTTAGAACACCACAAAATGCATCTTGCTTTATTGTTTTAGATAGAGATTTAAAGATTTATTTGAAAAGATTTATTTAATGCTATTAACACTTAAACACTTAACTGAAGAAAACTTATCTAAAGAAAAGTCATCCAAGGACTTTAACTGTAGGCGTATTTGTTAACGTTCGGCCAATTGCTATAGTACTGCCGAATTAAATTGAGCCTAATATTTTTTTTTCTCGCTTTATTTATGAAGTTTGTAAAAGTAATATTAAATCCAACATTACACTTGTGTTAGTGAGAGAAATAATAAGACAACACTTATTCGATAACTAAAATCTATTCATGCTTCTTTTCTATTCATACTTATTTTTATATCGAAGCATCAGATAATGTAAACTATAAATATCAGTGACAAAGCTCATAAACAATACCAAAAGAAAAAAAAGAATGAAAAGCAGTTTTAAAAGTCAATAATCAAATAAAATAACAAACATAGATTCTAGCAAACCTAAGGATCTATTTGTCGGTAAATAGTATATTATTGAAAAGATATTCATGTTTGCGATATTTATTAATCATTAATTCACAAAATTCCATGCGACGGTCCATCGTCGGGTAAAAGGTTTTGGGATGTGCTAATTTTGAATGACCAATATTTACTCTTATGTAAAAGGTTTAAAAGAGTTGCACTAATATTATATCCGCGAGCAATTGGTCTAGATGTCATACTAAGATTTTATACCACTAATGCACAAACTTCTTTCGATATCACTGACATTTCTCGCTAGAACATTTTTATTTTTGTAAACATTTTTTCAAAACGTCAGCCATATTTCGAATAGTACGCCCTAATCTTTCGGGATAATTTACTGCAAATAAATCGTGTGTAACTTCTGCTGAGTTGCTACCGTAAAATTGTTTCACATAAAAGGTTTTTTCCTCGGGCATATAACATTGCATTTTTTTTTATATAAAATGACTGACCGCGATCAAAACTTAGTAACCGTTATAAAATTTGAGGACTGTTTTCTAACATCCAACAACGCCTTGTTAAGAAATGGGCGAAATGAATCGAAGGCCGGCTAAACTGGAAGTGAATTACACATGCTTAGCGAATTGTTCCCCTCACTTCGCAGTACACGGAATGAGGGTTATGTTGTCGTATTTCTCGACTTGTTAACTAATAGAAATCATATTATGTTTTTCTTTTTTCTTGCGGTAGCGGCTTTTTTTTAAAATGAATTTATTTGTATATTTCTATATGTGAAAAGGGAATTGGTATAAGAAGTAACAGCTTTTTTAAACTGATAATATCATTATAGTTTGTAGTTACTTTGTACTATTAAAGCAAAAAATGTAATTAATAATTGGAATTGATCATGCAAATGCGAAGGTCTATTACATACTTGGACTCTATAGATATTTATGTCTTTTCTCATATTAGGAAAAAAATATCTGCGACTATATTTGTATCTTACTGTAAAAATTATAGCCTGAAGCTGAAAAGTTTCTAAAACAATGGCATATGACAAAATCACCAAAAGCTCATCACTGATGAGTGATTGTTTTTCGTGTGTCGTTTTCATTGTTTTGTAACCGTTTCTTTTTACTGCTATTTCGTTTAGTGACAATTGTTATTTGAAATTAATCAAAAATATTTTAACATCGTAACTGCATTTTTTTTTAAATAACAGCGTGAAGAAACTACAATCATCAAGCATTCTCCCCATTTTAGTATAGTAAAAAATGTTGCATTTCGTATTTTCGCTTGATAGTTCTCAGAGTATAGCAACTATTATAATTTGTAGAATACTGACTTAGCTGAGAATGTCTAGTGATATAGTGTGATTTTTTATATTCATAGTTTAATTTTTCAATCAGTAGATAAACTATAACAAAATAGCAAGAAAACTTTATCAATGAATGTGTTTGAAACGCTGAAACTGGAGCCAACATAAGTAGACGTAAAATATAATGTGTTATATAAGTACCTACGTGATTTTATGTAAAACCTTTGATACAATCCAATTAGAATTGCCTACTGATATGGATAAAATGGATATATTTTTGACTTACATCATAATCCAGATGTGGTATAATATTTGTACAAATATTGTGAAATATTTTTTTTGCAACAAAAACCATTTAGAGCATGATCATAAATTATTTTGTTGTAACTTTCAATTAGTTTACAAGATAATTTAAACTGATGAGCGGTTATTTTTAACTCATTTAATGACCGTCACCATAGAGTACCGGTTTAACCTAGTCCTCTACAGATGGACTCTACTCTATGGGCGAAAATTTGTCACCTTGAAGTTTATCAAAAAAAGAGACCGAATTGTTCGAATCAGTAGCGTAGTTAAGGGAGGAGTGAAGCCGCGGTCTGCTCCAAGCGGCATATACTTTGCGAGCGACTATTTTTTATATTTTAATCTAAATAACATAAATATTAAAATAAATAATATAACAATGATACAAAATGATGTAATCAACAGAATTAATGATTTGTATCTTCTTATTTTTATAGGGTATTAGAAATAAGTACGCCATTGGTTTCAACTTGGTTTTTATCAGACACGCCTCCGTGTTTTTTGAAGTCCATTGGGCCACGGTCATTAAAAGTTATTTTTATATATCGGCGTGACTCTGTGACACTCCTTCCTATAATTGTACGATGTGCTTGAAATTACAAACATAATTCGATAAAGGCATTAACATGTCACACGCAACGTTTCCGATAATACTATTATTAATAAAGATTAATTAATAAAGATCTGATTTATCTGTTCTTTAGCAAATGTTTCGCGATTGCATTGTACAAATTATGTAAAGGTCACGTCCTGATTCAAAATTATTCTATTCATTTTAGTTGCCGTAGATATGTGACTAGAGATTTTTTTTAATTTCTCTGCTGTATTTCATCACGTAGCCCAGCAAGTTTTTAGAATTAAATGGCTACTTTCACTTAGTGTTTTAGCCAAATGTTTTAAAGTCTCATAATATTTTGAAAACTTTGTGTAAGCTAATATAGTATCTATCATTTTTGGATTAAATTGTTCTTATTATGCATGATCGTTTGTTTAAGATCTTTCCTACTGTAAAGATGTATTTCTTATATCTTTTGAAACTATGACACGATTCAGAATATAATTTGTTGATGATTTCATACTGACAGAAGCTTTCAATCCTTATATAAATTAATTGCTTTAAATTTAGCGAAAGCCGATGAGTTAGCAGGAAAGGGATCATCGGCTTCATATATAGACCCAGAACTTGTTCTGGGAATGTTTAAAGACACAACACGAGAGCAGACAAGAAGCCGAATAGAAGAAAAACACAAAGAATACTGGGCTAAAACAACCAGGCAAATTCATGGAAAGACTTTTATTAAAGAATCATCAAAGAAGAAGCCTGAAGAACTACTGCTGTTTAGTAGGAATCATCTTCGCAGCGTAACAAGTCTTCTTACAGGCCACTGCTCACTGAAAGGACACCTACAGAAAAATAAATCTTTTCTTTCGAATAGAATAATGGTTCCCACCCTATTTAAGGTTTATTGCTCAATGTTGAAAAAGCCATTGGTTCTTTATGGCTCTTCTATTTATAACTGTTTATTTTTCATTAGTATGCACCAATACTCTTTCAAGTAACCTTATCCGCAAGAACCCAAATTCATCATATACTTTTATACTCAACTTCTCGTTACTGAATTCTAGCTTGGGAAGGGTGGCTGACCATATGCCCTTAGGTCATCCTTACTATGTCCAATGTGCTACCATTTCTCAGTACTAACTTTGGACAAACGTTTGCCAATTCTTTTTTCTTTTGCAGATGGCTCATTGCTGTCCTTATTTTTGACACAACACAAATGATTATCACGTTTATGAATAGCCGAAATGTCAAACACTGCCTTTTCTTTCACTAATTTGCTATGCTAAAATTTGCCGAGGGAGGGGGCAATTGGGGTAACTACTCTAAGGAATAAAATATGTATCACAATTTATATTACAATTATTTTCCGGATTGGATCATCCAAAACATTCAAGCTCTCTTTTAGTCACAAGGTACCACTTCATCTGACAACATTGCTTTGTACCCCCTCCATATACCCGAGCTGTATACACGGCTAGTTACATATAAACTTTAACAAAGATTATTAAAACATTAATCACGCCCATACTAGCAATTTATTAATATATATTTTTTGCGTTACAGAATTGGCGATAAAGAGTATGACGTTATTTGACTAGGTGTTTTAACAACTATTTGCTATGAAAAGGAACGTGATTCAGATATTACATACAGTGCTGGCAACTTTCCGTTTGTGTGCTTTCATGAAGTGTATTTCACGTGTGTTACGTGTAGCTCCGCATGTAAATCCCATTCAAAGACGTTTTTACCAGCACGGCGTATGACATTGGAGCATACCAAATTTGTCTCACAATGTGAATTATCACCATTCATGATATAAGTTTGAGTATCGTTAATTATATCAATTAATTTGATCTGTATACAGTCGAACTTCGTTAACAGAAAAGCAGTTCGAGGTATCGAAGCTTCGAGTTGTTAAACAAAATACAAATGTATATAAATGAAAGGTAATGTTGTATGTAGGTATGAATTTATTTGTTGGGGAAGGTTTTTCTTATTTTTGATTTTCAAAAAAAGCTTCTATGTTGTTTAAATCATTATTTATATAAAGGATTGACTGTATATTAATTGGCTTTTGAATACTAACACAAAACGCTCGTTTCCTGGTGGTCGCTGCAAATTATTCTCAAAATCACCTTATCTTCATCTGTGGAAAACTCCGAAGTAATAGTATCCTCATCGATGTCAATTTTTTTAAATAGATACTTACCGGAACACCATACTTCACAGCCACACCTTTCTTTCTTGAACCACCTCTCACTTTTTTTAAAACTTTTTTTTCTCAATTAATAATGCTTTTAAAGTATAATCCATGGTTTTTGACTATGTGTGAGTAAATTATAGCAAGATATGAAAGTAAATAGTCCAATTTCTCATCAATCAATTCTTTAATGACGACAACCGGTTTCATGCAGTAAGGGACATCTTCAGGTCAGAATTAAAAACAGTTTAAAAATAAGTCACGTAATAAAATAATAAAAATTGAATTGAATTTACCTTGTTTTAAAGTATGCTTTGACGACATTCAAAAACAATAAAAATATATAACGTGATAAAGCAAATAGACGCAATAATTTTTCCACTTATTAACTAGTATATAGTGTATGTAAACTAGTGCTGTGCATTTTAACCGGTTAACCGCTCACAGCGGTTGATTGATTAAAATATGTTCAAGGATGAAGCAAATTGTAGCAAACTTTAAAAATGAAACATTAAACTGACGTCTCAATTTATATAACAATATTATTATATAAAATTAGTCTTAATACTTGTATAAAAATAGATATACAATAAATAAAATTGCCTTTTAATCCATTTAAATTGAACTTGTTTTAATTGTTTACCGTTCTAAGCTTTAATCTTTTTCTACTTCACTTTTTTTAGGAATACGATAATTTAATGTTTAAGTTTTAAATTAAATTATGTTTACGTTTCGGAATAATTTTAATCGATTACGGCATCTATCCGACCAAAGCAAAGTTAATCAGTCTGGCGATTACCCGGATCACGCCGGTTATAATCGGTTATCCGGTTATGTGCATACGGTTAACCGGTTATGAAACCTGTCCGGTTGCACAACATTAGTATAAACTTAGGTAGCCCGACACCGTGATGCTACAAATGTTAGTATAAAATGAGCGCTTAAAACAGAGAAGAGAAACAGACGTGGTTCGGGGAATTCTCTAAAAATTTCGACTTATCAAAAGAAAACTCAAAAGTGCTGCCAGAGATTCTGTTCGAGTTATTAAGATATTCGAATAATAGAAGTTTAGGTTATCTAATAAAAATCTATACTTCTACTCCAATTAAATTGAATCGAGTTATCAAAAATTCGCGTTTTCGATGTTCGACTGTATTTGTATTTTATATTTTAAGTACACTACCGGCCATTGAAGTTAGGACAACTAGTAAATTACTGCTAACTAAATAAAAACGACAGGAATTCGAAAGAACATAAAAATATAATATATAAATATAAACAAAGGAAATATTTTTTTCGGTGTTCACACGCACAGAATGTCCTTCCTCGTGTAATGTGACAATAGCCGATCTCTTTCCTACACTTATCGGCTTTCCTTTCAGAATTTTTTAAATACTATTTTCACAAACACCACAATTAAACAACCATATCGTAACTGGTTTAATAATAGCATAATTCACAACAAGTACAATATCAATTATTCCCTGCTATAGTGAGAGACCTTGAGGAGACACCCACGTGAAATTTTACAACCTTGTCGATCCACTCCTCTATTGTAAACAGGCTTGTCGGCGTTGCGTTAAATATCGTTTGTAATGTTTTTATTTCCTGCTATTAGGTTAAATTAAATTTTCTGTTTAATAAGCTTCTTGTAATGATGATTTCCATCTTAAATACTTAGTTGCTATGCTTTCTTTATTGTAGTAATTTTTACAATAATGTTAAAAGTATTAAATATTGAAAAACCGATTTTTTAAAAAATTATACTTGTCCTAACTTCAATGGCCGATAGTGTACATATAGGTGTATGCTATTTTAGGTACCTACACTACCTACTATTACGTAAATTTATTGTGTGTATTCTGTAACTACTGTTTTTAATTTAACCTGACAGCTAAGTAGATTGTCAAATACATAGATAAGAGCTAGCAAACATGTTAAACTGCGCGATATACAAGATATATATGTTTACAGGTACTTGTGCCGTATACATATTCCAAAAACACTTAAATATCATCATGTATAGATTTAATATTTTCCCGATACTAATTTGATTAGGAGCATTATCGTTCTGATAAACACTCAACCATAATGAGTGTAAAAGAGGAAACGGCAAACAAGGACACCGCCTGGAAACAACAGTGCAAACGTGTAGTAGTCGTATGTGACAAATCTATATGCCCATAAATTTTATATATCTACAAATTTCGTAACACCGTTCGTTATAACTGTTTATGTCCCAATGAATTAATCTATATTGTTGTCAAGTTCAGATATTTTGTATATCTGCATAGAAAACTAAATATAGATAAATATTAAAATTGCTGACACTTAATGCGAAATTAATCTTTCCTCGTGCGAATGAGTGGATATTGGTGGATATGCTGACGAAATTCGTCAAATTAAAGTTACATAACAAGTATGTAAAAACTTAGCAACATTGACGACCGGTTAAAAATAAAATTTGAATGACTGTATAAGAGAGACGGTTGCATAAGCGTGCACACAGTGACAGAAATTTGGAATATATAATTAAAATTGTAGATGCATGAAAAATGACCTTCATAAAAGTAAGCATTTATTTCATACTTGGAAAAGGTAATGAAAATCGTTTTCCTGAAATGGAAAATATATGTAAAATCTTTCAACTTTGAGCTAACAACACTATTTTTTTATACACACCTAGAATAACCGTGCATATTGTTTCTTAGGCTAATGTTATATTCAACAACAAAATGAAGGCAACCTTATACAGAATGTTTGACAAAAACGCCCCAAGCCATTATTTATTATTCGATTTTAAAGAAATGAACTTCTAAACTAATAATTTTTTGTTGAAAAGAATATTTTATAGGAAGTACTAAAAAAAATGCAAAATTTACTCAAATTGTCGGTCGCCAAGGTGTCAACGCATAGTTGACACCTTCTTATTACTCCATTAGTGGCATTTAATGTAAAGCGAACATTATTAATTTTTCGCTGGAGTGTTTCTCATTTTCTGGACGAGCATGACAAATCATAGCTCATAACTAAAAAATCTAGTGGCGAAAGCGACATTTCGACACATTCAACATTTATTAAGGCATTACGAATGAAGGGTGAGGCTTCATCTTGTGGAAAGTATCTTCTATTTAATTCTGCAATTGACAAGCAACTCATGTAAAAAAAAATGCATTGTTCTTACGTAAGAGTTGATACCATCTTGCACAAGTGGTATATGAAAAGTGGGCCAATTAATCGATTACCCAGACCACAGCACCATACATTCAAACAAAATCTTTGCTGAAAGTTATTTTTAATATCTAATAATTCTTTGCTCCAAAATTTGTTATTCTTTATTTAAAACGCCATTATTAACAGAAACTGCATTCCTCCAATCAAATAATTCTTCGGTAAAAATTTCGATCTCGTTGTATTTATAACATTTAAGAAAAAACAAAATATGTCGATTTGCTATTGCACGAGTAGAAGTTGGATTTTCATCCACACACAAGATAGTTCTAATATAATTCTATATTTTCTTTAAAACAATTCTTACGATTGGGCGTTTTTAATTTTGTAAATTTTATTCGATTCTTCCGAATTTAGAGCAATCGACATCATGCATATCTAACGACTATTGCAAGGTTGTCAGCATACCCCAGGCAATGAAATCCTTTTCTGGTCAGCTTCCGGATTAGGTCGTCCACTAGGATAGCAAGGGAGCTAAGATTCCGCCCTGCGGGCACCCCCTTCCGCTTCCGCTTCGATGGTAGCCTCACCAATTGTGAATGTGATTATCCTTCTTTCCAGAATGGCTCTTACCCACTGTAAAAGCTTCGGCGCGACGCCTTCTCGATGTGCAGGAAAGTCGTCATGGCTATCTCTTTGTCTTCTATTGACTTTGTAATTAATCTGTTGACGTCATCTAATGCGAGCTCTGTAAACTTTTCCGGTTGATATGCGTATTGTCTATCACTGAGTGGCTGTTCTCTCAGCGTGGTATCTCTTATGTACCTGTCCACCAACCTTTCAAGGTTTTGAGTAAAAAGGAGGATAGGCTTATAGTCTGTATGCCATCGACGTTTGATCGGATATTTCACCTATCTTAGGTAGGTATACTACCCTCACCTTATGTCATGCAGTTGGAACATATCCCTAGACTATGTTCCACTGACTAGATGCATTCGTATTTATTCGCGTCATGAGTGGGGAGTCGTGTGCCTAGCTATTTTCCTGGAGCCTACCCAGAACCGTCAAAACAGGAGTATGTCTAATCGCTGTAAAAAAAATTTCACTTCTCTTATCTTGCCCAACGCCGGTACACTTATCAAACAGAAAAATAGCAGCCAATAACATTTATAAAATTACAGGTTGTTATGCTAACGGATTGGGTTTATTTATTTTAAACATTTGTCAGGGTGCATATAAGTTAGAAAAGAAGATAGTTGCCACATTCGTATTTGCTCAGGAATTTACTAATATTTTACAAACACGTTTTTTTTTTTTTCTTCTAGACAATAAGATTATTATTAAGAATACTAACTAAGAATACTACTCCTTGACAAATGCCGGGAGATATCTGAACTCGCTGCACGGGTGCAACCATAATAACAACTGATAACTGACCGATTTATTATATTTCTTTTATGGTTTTACTAATCATTGGGAAATTATTAGTATTAGAGTGGGGACATTTCAATTGCTATGGAATCCATATAGTACTTAGAATAGCTAGCCTCGTGTATTAGTATCTTTAGGTGGAGCACGAGTTTTAGGATTAATTGTACCTAGTTATTTATCTTTTCATAAATAAAGTGTGAAACAGACCACACAAGGTTGCCTTTACGAGAATTGACATCCTTCAAATTCAATCGTCTTATCTGCACTGAAAAGCGATTTATTTAAAACAAAATATATATTGTTAAAAAATAGTTAATTTAATAAGATATTTGGGTATTTCAAATAAATTTAGGTTAAATGACAAATAATTTGATTGAGGTGACGAATACTTGGTTGCTCTGATTTAACTCAAGCAACAACTCTAACAAATTTTAGTATTATCGAACTAATCGGTTTGTCAGTGTATAAAGTCTACTTTAGTTATCTGAGGTATCGAGGACTTTGCAAATCAAAAATACCTTTTAGAAGTATACATAAAAATTATTGGTGGTATAAACATCAATTAGCGTTTTAAAATCAATCATGTTTCTGACAAAATCTTTTTCGCAAAAAAGTTAAGGTGGTGGAGGCTTTACAACAATCGCATAGACTGTTTCCACTTTTACTTCTGTGCTTTGGAAAATCAAAAGGACTTAAAATTAAACCTTTTTTAATGTGTGGTTACAACAATAGAACCATCTAAATTCTTTTTACTTATTGTTAAGTTTATGTGAATTTTAGCTTGACGTTTATTTTTAGATCAGTTATTTTATTAATTGAAGTAGATTGCTGTCTGTTAGATTTCACTTCACAATCGTTTAAACTTTTCATCCTGATTTTTTCGCCATGTTTTCACTGTATATTTTCATGATTTAGAAATCCTTTACAAGTGTACTGGTTAATGGTAACAAGTAATGGTTTATGTATAGGTGATAGAATGATAGATAGCAAGTGCTTCTGCATGCATATCTGACGTGGCAAAGCTACACACATTATGCATATATTGCGTTTTCATGATAAAATATTTGAACGAGTATGTTTGCTATCTACTTCACCTGTCTGGGGCAATGTATACTAGTTTTAACCAGATTACAATTGACAAAACACAAAGACATTGGTCTGAACTAACGTTATCTTGATTGAGAGAAGCAAATTACAAATGTGGTGCATTATGGCTTTTTGCATTTAACGGTTTTCCTATACCTATAATATCAATGTGGATGTTTCCTTAATAGTTCTATCGGGATAAATAACGTCAAGATTGAAACGAATTATCGAAACGTTTCACGGAAAACGTTATTTCAATTAGATATTCTCAAGCTTAAAAATCCAATAAAACAATTCAACAATAGGCTAAAGAATGCCATAAAATGAACAATAGAATTAAATCTATTTTCAGAAAGTCAGGCTGTATATTATTCTGTTCCAGAATTCTTTATTGCTCCGTTGTTAAAATTAAATATGTATAAGTCAAACACATTTTTTTTTGTAGTGGTCGCAAACTACAAGGAACTTTTTGCCTTTCTTTTGCATTTTTTTTGACTGTTGTATCATGAAATGTTGTTAGCACACCTCAAATTCGGATTCGATATCCCAAAAAAATATATAAAACGGAAAAGATTAAAACTACCTCACAATTGAGCATAAATTAACTATCTTATACAGGGCATTTCAATTGAAACGGGGCACTTCAACTAATTCTTTAGTTGCCGTGATTTATATAAAATGCCAAAACCTGTCATTTGTCATATCAAGGGAAACAACTTTTAATGATGGATCTGACCATTGAAAATCATTCCTGGGAGCGCAGCAGGCCCCGCCCTTAAAATTTGAATGAGGAAGATGGGTCTTGTGATCACTCATTCAAAAGGTCTTTTAATTCTGTTTACGGCAAAAAAAAATATCAAAAAGTCATTTTTTTTTATCAGTACGTAAAAAGTGCATAATTTGCCACCTGTGTAATAAAACACTATTAGAATGAAATGGTTTCAAATGCTTTCCTTACGTGCTCTCTCTGACACTTCGCATTTTTTTGTGGTAACCCAGATAATTCCTACTTGTTTTTGTCACATTCACTTATCATTCTTAATGCCGTTTTTCTCCACTTTTTTTTCCTTCTGTTTTCAGCTTTAGACATTTATTTCGTATGGTATTAGTTTAGGTTTGCATTGTTTAGCGGAATGTTAGCTAGTGGAGTTTACTTTTAGTTTAATCGTGGATTCACAATAAATTAATATGGTGTATTCTATGCAAGAACATGTAGAATTAGTGACTTTGTATTATGAGAAATGGAGGTGTGCAAGATCGCTTATTCAATAAAAATCATGCAGGCCAAAATGTGCGACACAAGTACGTACTGCAGTACGTACTTGTGTCGTACATTGATGAAATTATGTGTATACACATAATTTCAATCAAACTCAATGTCACAATTGAAAATTTGACACATTAACAGACAGACTTTTCGAACTTTTTTCCTTTAAAAATACTAATCTCACAAACAAAAACCTTTGAATCCGTAGTAATTTTAATTTTTTCTTCGAATAAAAAATAAAGAAATAATTAATTCCCGACCCCATTGTTGACAATTCACAAGTTTCGGCATTTTATATAAATCACAGCAGGTGAAGAGCTATTTGAAGTAGCTCATTTCACTTTAATTAAATGTCATATATAATGGAAAATTTATAAAGTATGTCCTTTCTGAACAACTTTGAAAATGGAAAGTACATTCACCGACAAAAACTTAGACGCGGTTAAAATTGTAACAATTTTAAGGATTATAGAGTTTCTTTAAAAAACTAGCAAGATTGCTAATTAAATTTTTATTCATAAAAGTAAAATAAGCTCAAAAATACATTCTACAGTGATACATAAAGTAAATAAAAAATTATTATTCAATGCTTTAAAAAAAATCTGCCACAATTATGTGTTAAGTTTATATAAATCTATTAATAATAGACTGTTAGAAGTAATTAAGAATCTACACACTACTGATTATTATTTGTTTTTGTTTTTTTATTTAAAACAGAGCGTCAAAGTTATTGTCGCTGAAATAGAAATATTTTTTATTAAATTTATGTATCACTGTAGAATGTATTTTTGAGTTTATTTTACTTTTATAAATAAAAATTTAATTAGACATCTTGCTAGTTTTCTATAACCATTAAAATTCTTACCGCGTCTAAGTTTTTGTCGGGGAGTGTATATTTTCGTAACATACAATCCAGGATCCATGAACTTTGTTGGTCCTTAACTTATTATTTTCGTATTAAATGTTTCAAATAACTGTATAGATCTGCTCGTATAGAAATCCTTCGATTTATGCAGGCTAGCAGTAAAAATAGTGTTTGTACCGCCACTTTTAAACTTTCATGCTTTAGTACCTCTTCCATTAATTATGCGTTTTGCATTCCTAAATAGTAGATATATGTATATAACTGAAAGACGTGTTCTGTAGTGGTCATTAGTGCTATGACACGATGAATATGTATGCACTGGATTAGTTAACCTTAATTATTTGAAGTACTCAGAGAACTCGTACATCATATTGTATGCGATCAATATGATGTACGAGTTCTAAGGGGGGGCCGACCTCGGGTCCACATTTGTCTATTGTTTAATCTACATATGCTATGAGCCTGAAATTTAAATTTTGTTGTTAAACTGCAAAATATAGCAGCAAAAGCAAAACCCGAAGATATTTTATTTTAGTAAACTCGTACAAGTTTCGAGTCAATGTTATTTATTTGTCAAATAAAACTCGAAACCCAAATAAAATGTTCATTTATACAAAGAATTACGTAAACGTTATAAAAAAGCAAATTAAAGATATTGCTTCATGCTATTTGTAGGTTATCACTGCCCTAGTTTCTTTAAAAACTTTTTTTGTTCTAAACGGTCAATATCTATACTTATGTACACCTATAGACTAAACAATGCTAAAAGCGCAATGCATATAAACTGATGATATAGCGCTACGTAAGATAACACTATCTTATTTAACAGTTGGTACACTGTTTGGTATTTAAATGAAAAATTGAAATTTTATGCCATTAAATTTGATTACCAATTTGAAATGATAAATGAATATTTCAGGTATCCGTTATTCCCTTGACGTAAGCAGAGACGAGGTGAAAGCCTTATCGGCACTGATGACTTTCAAATGCGCCTGCGTGGACGTACCTTTCGGCGGCGCCAAAGCCGGAATCAAAATTAATCCCAAAGAATACTCAGATCACGAATTAGAAAAAATTACACGAAGATTCGCTTTGGAACTGGCAAAGAAAGGCTTTATTGGTAAGTAAAATAGAAAAGTGCGTATTCATTGTCTTAATCCATCAAACCATTCCTTTTGTGTTTATTCATTAGATATGCTAATGTTAATTTAGTCATAATATTATTTCATTCGATATCCATGGCAATCTGGTAAATAATGAGTTAGCAATGAAAGGGCGAAGAAACTAGGGTTAGGGAAACTGGGTTGACCATAAAGGCCTGTTTTACCACGACCTTTTCAGATCTATTGTGATCCTTTGTCATAGAAGGCGCTCTCTCATTTTGCCTTTTTAATTAAATCTATCGTTTTTGATAGCGATTCCTTTATGTAACTATTTGCTCTGAAGTTCTCTGGCTATTGCAGTGGCACAGAACATGACCTACTCAGGTCGCATGTTTCTTCCTCGTCTTGGCAAAATCAGCAAACAGCTTCCTCTGCCAGGCTTATGTTATATATATGCTTATTTAGCCTACAATGATCATTCAGCAGAGCTACTATCGTTTTGACAGTCTTTTTATCTCTTCCGCAGGAAACCTTTAATAAAGTCAGACCTTAGTTCCTCTAAGAACTGTTTGTCTGTCTTTATCCTGGTGTTTTTTGCCGTAATTTCTTGGCCTTTCAATGCTTTCAATACGCGAATGGACTTTCTAACTCGCGTTTTGGCAATGCAGAAGTAGATCAACTCCAATGTATGCTCTTGACGAACGTCGACTGGTCTGATAGCTCGCCGCCTCATTTGCATCCATGGCCATAGAGCTGGCCACCCACGCCAGTGTTAATTTTCTTTGAGTGCCCACTTTATTTAGAGCGCTTGAACAGTCCAAAACCAGCTTAGAACCAACACTGACTGCTTTAGGTGTTGTCTGGTTGTCAGAGAAAATAGCGACGCTTTTACCCAAGTCGTTTTCATTTTTCTACTTTTTTTACACAGCGATGAATTGTGGCAAACTTTTAAAAGCTCGTTCTGAAGATCTTTCCTCTCTATTATCAGTTTTAAAGCCGTCGATATACCAGTTCAAGTCCGCTCTTATTTGAGAACCTTTCTTCCAGTCCTTTCTATCAGGTATAATAATAAATAACCTGATATTTTCTATCTAGGTTATATAGAAGATGAACTTTCTCAGAAAGTTAGATACGTAAGAACAAAAAAAAATAATAAAGGTTCGGTAGGTTAATTGATTATTTTTCTTTTATAAACTAACTATATAATTTTTCGCGGATATCTGAAAAAGAAAAACATCCCATTACAGTTAGCAATTTCTGAGAAAATTATTGTAAAAGCTTGATTTTTTTAGAAGACTATAAAATTCTAAAGCAATGTTATAATATAATATAAAACTTAATTATTTCATTTCGTCTTTTGTCGATCATACTAACATTAAGTGGTTTGATATTAGTAGCAATTCGTTTGTAAAGCAGCAGAAAACCTTCAGAAATTAATCAAGTAACAATTCCAGAAGATTTCCTTAAGATGAGGTCATTTGCATCTGCTCCGAAGAATAAAGTCGTCAAAAACGTAAAAATATGTCTGACTATTTTGTGCAGGAAAAGTTTCAGATCTAAATATAAATTCCTTTTGTATTTTTCATAGTTCAATTGGGATCAAATGGCGTTATTGTCGTAATTCAGTGTTTATATTTCTTTTAATAGAATTAGTAACTGTTGAATTAAATTAAATTTGATGTCCAGAAATTTTAATTACTAATTCATTGGTTGATAGAAGGATTCATTTTTGGTTTGCCAAATTTCCTCTTGTCTTTTTGCGTCCAGAGGATCGTATTCATACAAAATGTGACAGATGTTCTCTGTCATCCCATTAGGTAGTCAGCAGATATCTCCAGCGTTGATCCGAATTTTCTGTAGGCGTCCCTTCAGTCTACAGTGTCCTATTATGAGGAAGGAAAGTCTTTCCGTGAATTCGCTTAGTTGTATTATTCCAGTGTTTTTTTGTGTGTGTGTGCTTTTAACCAACTGTTCTAAGAGTGTCTAAAACAGTTCTCCAATACATTTTCAAAGTCTTGATAGCATCTGTGTGCCTTTGTTTAAAAAACCGTGGCGTATTCTCACATAGATTCCATCTCCAGTCCCGTTTTTCGGCTTATGATTGGTCTGTGAGCCAGATCAATTCTGCGAATGTGTCTCTGTAGTTGGATTGATTCCAGCGTATGCTAATCGTGTTTTCCATATGGAAATTTGTGTTAAAAACACAAGCCGAAATTATGTGGCTTGATATAAATCCCAAAAGCTTGCCTTCCACTTGATGGACAATATTATTGTGTCCCAATGTTGCATATCTGCCACTTGATAGTTATACATACAGGGTGTTACGATTACATAGGTCAGAAATAAATAAGCAAAACAAGCATGATTTATTAAAATTAACACGTTCTTTGCGGCAATCTTCGACAACAATAATGGTCTTCTAAAAATAAACTTCTTCTGGAAATTAAATACAAAGCCGCAAAGAGAAGACAATGCGTGGTTAAGAGATTAATCATTTTCCACATGAACTTTGTAGTTTTATATGCTTTGATTAGAAAGTGTTTCTTAAGAGGAACAGGAATTTTTTACATACATTACCAGAAATATTATAGAACTATTCTAATGTGGAAAAAAAATGTATAGGCATAGAATGCATCATAGAATGCATTATCCATATTAACTTTTCATTATTGTCGGACCTTTCGTACATGTTTCAAATATTCCTTTTATCTTCTTCCATTGATTCATGCTGCCGCTACTTAATATATTTAAATGTAATCTAAATGTTTATCTATATCCATATCATACATTTTTTTTTCCAATTAATATTCTAGGGCCTGGTATTGATGTACCAGCTCCAGACATGGGTACTGGAGAACGTGAGATGTCATGGATTGCCGATACCTACGCTAAAACTGTAGGCTTCCACGATATCAACAGCCACGCCTGCGTAACTGGTAAACCCATAAACCAAGGAGGGATTCACGGTCGTGTCTCCGCTACCGGCAGAGGAGTTTTCCACGGCTTAGAGAACTTCATCAATGAAGCCAACTACATGAGCATGATCGGTACAACCCCAGGTTGGGGCGGCAAGACTTTCATCATCCAAGGTTTCGGTAACGTCGGACTGCACAGTATGAGGTACCTCCATCGCGCTGGCGCAACTTGTATTGGTATTATTGAACATGACGGGTCCATTTTTAATCTGGAGGGCATTGATCCAAAGGTAATGGATTCTCGTCAACATATTTCTTTCAAAAATTCGAAATATATATTTTTTTTCGTAGGAATTAGAAGACTACAGGATTGCGAACGGTACAATCGTAGGTTTCCCAGGTGCCAAACCGTACGAAGGTGAAAATCTACTATTTGAGGAATGCGACATTTTAGTCCCTGCCGCAGTTGAGAAGGTCATCAACAAGGACAACGCTAATAAAATCAAAGCGAAAGTAATTTCTCTTCCACTCCAATAATGTATAAGCAACAATTATTTTTTTATTAATTTCAGATCATAGCCGAAGCTGCCAACGGACCAACAACACCAGCTGCCGACCAAATCTTGATCGAAAGGAATATTATGGTCATTCCAGATTGTACATCAATGCCGGTGTGTTACCGTTTCCTCTTCGAGTGGTTGAAGAACTTGAACCACGTATCCTACGGCGACTCACCTTTAAATACGAGAGGGACTCAACTACCATCTCTTAGGTCAGTTTTGCGCCTGTCAAATTAATATATCCTTTAATTCTGTGTTTTTTTTTAGAATCTGTACAAGAATCTTTGGAACGTAGATTTGGCCGCGTTGGCGGACGAATTCCTGTAACACCTTCAGAATCTTTCCAGAAGAAAATCCATGGTGCCTCCGAGAAAGATATCGTCCACTCAGGTTTAGATTACACGATGGAACGATCGGCCAAGGTGAGAAGAATCTCAAAAATACATATTGCGAAAACTTTTTAAATCCTTTTTATAGGCCATCATGAAGACGGCGATGAAATTTAATTTGGGTCTCGACCTTAGGACGGCCGCTTATGTAAATTCAATCGAGAAGATCTTCACCACTTATAACGCGGCTGGTCTCACTTTTTAATGATATTATATATCACTTATTAATTATGAAACTTTTATCAATATGTTTATACAGCATCATTTTATTTTAACCATACTCTTATATCAGTATTTACTTAAAGAAAATCGTTTTTATTATTACGATCATGTTGAAACAATTATACAAGGATTATTAATTATTTCGTTTTACTTTTACACGTTTAACGTGGTTGATAAGCGATTAAATACAGTCGATTTTGAACACTACCATTTCGTGTTATTATTCGAATTTCCCAAAACCAATCCATCCCTATAAACCATCTTACATGTCGAAAACGTTTCTGAAATATCTATTATGATTTATGAAACGTTCTGTTTAGATTCCATTTACGTCTCTAAAAGGGCCTACAGACTGCTAATGTCCACCCTAGAATATGCCATATTAAACGTATATACAGAAACATTATCTTCGATATGCTTTTGTAATGCTGTATGTTTTGTGTCGAAAAATAACATTTCCAACAGGAATTTCCAATGTATATTTCGCAATTTCATTGTCAAAATTACTTTCAATGCAAATTCTACTTTTCGACATGGCTGTGAAAAGCAACACTCTCGATCCTTACAGAATACTTCTTTCCCTTTTCCACCCCTAAGTGGAATAGATGAGTACACAACACGCCATGTACCGCACGTGTTATTTTAAATAAAAATGAGATACATATAAGTACCTATTCTAATTGCAGTGTACAGGGTGAGTTTTTTATCTTGAGACAACGGAATATCTCTAAAACACTGCGTCAAATCAAAAAAAGATCTTAATAAAATTTGTTATAATGTAGGGAGCTCACTGAATGGTGCCGAACTCGATTCCCCCCCACGTGTCACTTTATGGTAAATTGATGATTAACGTAGTTGAGAAATCCAGATCTGTATATTTGCAATTACTTGAAATTTCTTCACTTCAACTCAAATGATATTTTATTTTAAAGCCTTATCTACCTCTGCAAAAGTGCCTGGTACGTTAATTTCTAAGTTAGAACTTCAATAGTATTTAAATAACAAGTATTCGAGCAAAAATAATAGAGTTAAGTATCAGCAGACTTACACTGGACGTTATAAAAACACCAGTATAATCTCTTCAAACGTGTTGAGATACAGTTTTCTTAAAAATGTATGGCTAATAATAATATTTTCCATAATACTTTTTCATCATTAATCTTCGGTGGTTATCTTCTGTGGCATTCTTGGAAAATAAATAGATTTTCGTCACTCCAGTAATAATAAAATTTTGTTTATTCACATTTCCATTTAGGAAAAAGATGTGTTCATTACCAACGCAAATATTTGACAACAGATTAGGATACAGTAATGGTGGTTTTTACAATTATTTGCCTCCATTCATTACGTGCCTCAAGGTCGATATCGTTAAATCAGCTATGAATAACCAGGAGTTTTAGCAAAAAGCAAGTATAGTAGTTCTAATTCCGACCAAGATTAATTAGTAAAATGGGAATTATTACCTGATTATTACTTTGTTCTGTATATCAATCAGTGCCATTTTTGTTAACCTAATTAATTTGCTTGGAATATTTAATTTTGCATTGCTTCGTATAGTTTTCGGTTTCTTCTCTCTATTGAGTCATAACTCATCATAACTTTTCATAAAATTAACAAAAAAGATATGCAAACTCACAGTTTGTTTGTAGCTTTCATTTAGTACTAATTTTAACGTAAAGATCTGATCAATCTTTGATCTGAGCATCCATCGTCGACCTTCTACCATTAATTCTCTTCGAATATACTCCTGCTAAATCATTATAATAATAATAATAATAATAAAGGTTATTGTCAATCTAGCTTTTACAAGATGACTTTGTAATGGAAACTAAATATAATAACCAATAGAATATACATATCAAATTTAAAAAAAAATACGAAAAAGCAAATTGTACACGTTAATAATATATAATAGTAACAGCAATAATAAATATAAATCAAGAAAAGTCATTTTTGCATGATTAACAAAACTAGTTGAACTGAAAGTAGTCAAAGATGCAAACCATATCCCAATATAGCAATAATTATGGATTTAAAACACAAGACAAGTATTCGCTAAATGTCATAGCAAATAAATCAATGTTATTTGATTCGTTGAAGTTAATTATAATTCTAATCACTGGAGAATTACAGTGTGCCTATGCTAAACAACGAGGAATCAAGCAGAGTAAAACACAATGTTGAGTTAAATCTAGCTACATTTATTTGAAATTGTGATAATAGATGTAATTCATCAATGTTATTGTGTAAGTTATAAATACATGTCAAATCTGCAACTCTTCTCCGATCCGTGTTAAGTTCGTGTTCCAAATTAAAAAAGCTAAAGTTCGAAATGCACCAGCACAGACACCATCAACAAACGTCAGAGGTTCATCAAAAGTCACACCCATATCGTAAGAACCACGAGCCCATTCCAATTGCTCGTTACCAATTTAGTAACTATGTTCGAAGACTTTCCCTAATAGCCAAATTTAAAGTTCCCGCCACTATTTTCAGTAAGTTCAACGTAAAGGCATTAAAATAACTATCAATGTAGTACAAACTGGTAGGTAATTTTATGTTTCAACGTTGAAGTTACTAAGAATATTTGCGGGAAATTTAAATTTGGCTATGTGGGTTTCTTCTGTGATGAAATCTCTGTAATTTACATTTTGATACGTTTACAACAAGTCCATTCATACGACATCATTCATCAATTTACATCAATGTACAACAAAAACAGCAGTGTTCCCAATTTTTCACCCTTGCGGTACGCCTCTCAACACAGCATACCCACTAAACAAGAGACGTATATGAAACATAACAAAAAAATTCTTACGTTTAAAATTTTCAACATATACCTTGTAACTTACATGAAACGTTTTTTTTTTAAATATTTACTTGTAACATTTAGGAAATGCCTATGCCATTTACTTGCCTATTTTTTGTACATAAAATCCATTCTCCTATTTTTCATACTGAAAGAGACGTCTATGACTTTGTTATAAAAATGCGTTCAGTCGATCTTCTGACATTGTGCTTCTCAGAAAAGTTTTAATGCGTTTGAGGGTGGAAAAACATCGTTCACATTCTGCTGTCGACATGGGGGTCCAATAGTTTGTAAGTTTCCGTCAAAACTTTTTTGAGGTTGTTGTCTGTTATGAACACTAAAAGTGGCAGAACACCACCTACATCTACGTCACACATATCATCGCGCTCATAAATTACTGAAAGCTCACTTTTAAATTTTACGCTGTCCAACATAGAATAAGATTTCACAGTTTTTTATACATATAATTAACCGACGCAAAATATGACGATTCTTTTCCACATTTTCGTTGTACTTAATTTTATGTCGCAAATAAGCACTGTCTAACTATTCACGTATATCCACTTTGCCAGATAATTAAAATCCACGCATGCATTTATCTGAGAAACGAAATTTTCCTGTTTCTTTGCCCTCTCTGCGATATGCTTTAAATCATTTAACCCATGTTTATTCCACGCACTAACCTCTTTCTTAAAAATTATGCAAATAAAACAAAATAGTTGATTTCTTAGTAAACATCCGCATATCCACTCATATTTTTCATATATATTTCTATTGAATACTCTGTTGTAAGTTCGAGATTTACTTGTGGAAGTGTAGTTTATTTGAAGATCAGGAATAGGCCTTCCTTTCTTCTTAATTAAAAGTTTTTCCTCAAATGAGAGCGGTTTTTTTAAAGATCTTGCACTCAATTAACTTCCATCATTAATAATAAACGTCACTTCAAGCCTTTGAAATCAGACATGCGCGGTACGCGTTGAAAACAATGCAGTCACAATAAATGCAAGATCGTATAAATGCATATAGCGAAGCCGTCCAATTCATACTCGAAATAGGTACATCGGAAATAGTGGCCTGGAACATAGTTTTGAGCGTTTGCATATGCGCTAGTGTCTGTGGTGCGGAAGGAAACCATCGTTATAAAAATAAAAAAATAAAATAATGCACTGATTTACATGCGAATTTCTTTCTGTGTTTATCTTGGTGGTGGGGTGTGCCCTTTAGTACCAGCCGCCACTGAATTCGTTATAAGTAGCTGCGCATTGCGCATGCACAAACACGGCAAATGTTGAGGGCAACGGGCACCGGTAGCACGAGTAGAGTTTGCGTATTCTGGCTGTTGTCGTCAGATCAGATTGTGGTTAAGCGGCAAACTTATGTTTTTCTAATTAACATAATGGCAGAAACATCTGAAGCTGAGAATTCGGTAAGTATATTAGGTATATAGATAGTTCAATTATGACTCGCATAAAATTTCTCTCAACTACTCGATATACATAACTTCAAGTCACATTTTGCTGGGAAAATAATTTGTTAGCGAACTTAATTCAGAGTAATAGTGTAGTAGTATCAGTTCGTGTTAAAAAAAACTTTTATAACTTATTAATACCTTATTAATCTTTAACATTTTTAGCTGCTGTAAGAAAAAGATACCTACTCATGGTTGTTGGAGGTCATTTTTGAGTATACGATGAAGATATGGTTTAGGCAAGCTGATGGGCAGTATACTATATAGTGCAGTGAGGCAAAAAGATTACTACAAAAAAATTAATAAAGACTTTTTAATACAATTCAATTTCCGTTTGTATAACTTACACCTATAACTACTTACAATTCTGTACCACAGAGGTAAAATGTCGTTAGTCCATTTTTGCCCATTATCAAGTGTATACGATTTTCTTAACCCTAGTCCTACCAACGTTTTATCGTAACGTGTCCTACCAAGGTGTGCCTTACAGGCACACATCTATTTGTACACATTGTTGATGTAAATAATAGCAAAATATGCATTATTTATTTCATGTAGTAGGTATACAGTAAGATTAAAACCATATAGAAAGAATATTGTGTGTCAGAAGATATAATTTAAAAATAGTACAAGATAGTAAAATATTTGAAAGTTATTTATGTAGTTTGCAATTTGTGCACGTGAGTATTTTCTCTGAATGTTCACCACAAACCGTTTGCTTACACTTATCACTAGAGTTGGGCAAATTTTCCGGCGGGGCAGGTACGTATTCAAAACGAGCGCTCCAACTAATGTACTCCAATAAAGCAGATGAACCGTAGAGTTGCAAGTCAGTAACAACCGTGCCTGTTTTTCTTATAAAATGTAAAATTTTTTATTTTATTACGTATGTAGTGATATAAAATGCGAATGCATCGCAAGGTGGCCCGTTTATTCGCCCGTTTTGTCCGATTTTGTCCCCAAGGAAAATTTGCACAACTCTATTAATATGACTTATGTTTTATAAACACATACTAAATTACAATAATACGATTGATCTGCTTTATTTATATTACATTATTTGAGGCCCGCATCGCGATACGTATCTGCTCCGCCGGACAAATGCCCAACTCTACTTATCACATAACTGTGTTGACATTCTGCTTTTCTTTGATGGGCAAATATAGCACCGCTTTCGTTTTCTTACTTCTCGAGCCGAAGACTCCCCTGTGGTTGGTACTTGATTCAACGTAGTTTGTATCAATGAAGTATGACTTTTATGCAAGCCACTCAAACTACGACGTCTAATTTGCCCCAGTACTAATTCTGTTGTAATTTCTCGTAAGAAAATTTTGCGAAGTCTTCGTTTTTTGGAAATATGCCCAGTCAGGATGGATATTTCTCCAAATAACAAATGAAGCTACTCCACACACATCAATTATATTGAAAAAAATAGACCAAAGGCCACCTATTAGTTTTGCGTTTCACTGAATATGTATGTACCATCTGATCAAGTGTATCCACCCCTCCTTTCGTGGAATTGTAGTACTTATTGATTTCAGATTTATTTTTATTTTCCTCATCAATGGTGGAGTCGTTGTGCATTGTAGATAATAATATGGCACAGTGATTTTTCTTAGGTACATAAGATACCAAAGTCATTGTCTTCTGAAAACCAAACAAGTTGCTTTCAATATTCCGTCCCTGTGAGGTAAAAATTTGGTGGTATGCAGCGCTTATTTTTTCTGAGCGTTCCTACACAAGTTAGGCCTTTGGTAAGCAAACTGGATGCAAGCTCGTAGCTGGTGAAGAAGTTGTCGAACGTAATATTCCTTTTAGTTCTCAGAAAAGGTTCACAAAGGTATTCAACCACCTTTTGCGCTAAGTTTTCTGCTATGTTGAGACCTTCTTTCCTAAGTACGGTATACCACGTAACGGATAACTAGTTCCACTATCGCATATCCACCAAATTTTCATACCGTACTTATCTGGCTTGCTTGGCAGGTACTGTCGAGAGAGATACACGACCTCTAAAGGCACCAGTTGTTCATCGATGGTTAGATTACTGCCAGGAAGATAATATTTCAGCAAGTTTGTATTAACACGGTCCCACAGGTCTCTAATTGGTGCCAACTTGTCCTTTTGCCTTCGGAGGGTTCTGGTCGCTTTATCGTCAAAACGAATAAATCTTAGTAATTGAGTAAATCTATTTCGTGACATACACGCTCGATAAACAGGATTTCCATATAAAGGATTCCATAGTCATTATAGTCCACCATTCCTTGTTTATTTCTTCCAGCAGTAAAAGGCCAAGAAAGCACGGATTTCAACGTCGTCAACTGGTTTCCACAAATCGCCAAGAATACGAACAGCCTCCTTATTAGTGAAAGTAACCACAATACCAATAACCGTATCATCAAAAAACAAATTGATGCGTCACAAGGAGTATCAACATGCACTCCAGGTGGAAGTTTCACTTTGTTCAAAGCTGTTGTAATTATGTTGTGTGCACGTGTTTTTCCCTTGGCAATCGGCGTGGCATTCAACTCGGTACCATCTTTTCCAATAAAAGTTTGCGAACGGCCGGGCGGTTCATCATTAGCATCACTATCGTCACTTCCTTCTTGTTCATCGCTTTCTTCATCGCCAGTTTCTTGATAATCCGCTTCACTAGAAGAGGTTTCGTCATTTGGCTCTTCTTCATCTTCACCATCATTTACATTCCTTCCAAATCCTCATCACTTTCGTACAATGCATCGAGCAACTCCTTTTCAGTTAGTGGCCGGCGTCGTCAGTCAACCAACGGTCATACTTTCTGCATAAATTTCAAAACCAAATAAGCATAAAACAACAAATCTATTTTTACTGGGGTCAATCAAAACTTTATTTTGCTTACCTGGTCTATACTATACTCTCCACTAGGTAAAAGAAATAAAATTAACCAATAGACACCTAAAACGGCCAATGCGTTCGTTAGGATAGTCACAAATACACTGATAGCAATGCAGTTTGTATTGTAAGAATTCGAAATTCCATCCTGTATAATGCAAGTATTTAAATTCATTTTCTTAATGCGTAGTTGATAAGTACCGTGGCTTTTGCAATAACAAGCGCTGGCTCACCGCAGACAACAAGCGTCCTTTGTTTTAAGGCCCGCGTAATTAAAATAACATGGTAATACTTTGTATTTTAATCTATTACTTTGTCCAATGAATGTTATCTATTACCTTGTTCGTTGTATGATACAAAACGCTGAGTTGGCAATTCTCACGGTCTTATTAAGTAGGACGTCTGAAAGTCAGAAAAATAACGCCTTCGGTCATACTTGCGCCCTCCTGTAAAGAGAGGCCGAACTAGTTATCGGTGCAAAATGACGTCACGACTAGAGTTTATAAAAAACCCTTACATACCGGTTTTGAATCAAAATTAGTTCGCGATCCTTCAAACTAGCTTCAGGAATAAGCCCGCGTTCTTCCTCGTCGAGTGTCTCTAAATCTTAAAAAATAAAACTTCTCATCTTAGTTTTTGCAATCAAAATACGCTTAAAATTCGAGAACAGGAAGCACAAGCTTTCCTCGAAAGGTGTTTTGATTTGTGATTAAATTCATGAAAATTACCCCCCTTTTAGTTTGCTTTGGCTTAAAAAGATTGTGTGTGTTGTGCAAAGTTTTGTGCCTAAAAATTTGGATTACGTGAAGAACTATTTTTCCCACATCGGCCGGTAAGATGTTTAAAAATTCTGCTTAAGACTAACCATTGCAAATACATAAAAATCGTGACTCGTTCGCTCTCTCTCTCCCTCTCTCCCTCAGTAAATTAGTATGATAAATTATTCATTAAGATAATTGTGTTTTGGTTTACTTTTTTTTGTTGTTCACTTGATATCCCATTTAATTTTATATAATAATATAAAATCTTTAATATATAAGTCGTTCTTTTATTTCGTCATTCTAAAAGAAGTTCAGTATGAACCCTTAGTGAAGTCCCGAGAGGAAGTCAGGCTAGTAAAGAGAAAGCCGGCGAGAAGGGTAAGTCGACAATCTTTAGGCTAACTAACGGCCCTGCTCCGACTGACGGAGGAAAACACAGTTCGGAAACATCTTTGGCTAAAATTACTAAAACCATTCGCTACCGAACAAAAAGTTTGTTTCCTAGCAGTGGCTCGCCGGTCAAAAGAGTAGGTGTGGGTTATCTGTGAGACGGAGTTTGGCATTGTCTTATTTGAATTTGGCTGCCATCCCCGAAAGTCTCCAGATAGGAAAACCGTTTCGTTACAGTATGTGTGTACCCACATACCTAGTTTTAAATAACGTAGCAATGCATTTTATGTATAATAAACAGTATGTGCCTCAAAAGACACACCTTGGTAGGAGGTGTTCGGTAAATTATGTTTAATTTTTTTAGTAAAATAGGAAAAATATTTTTATAAAAATTTTATGTCATTCTGTGTTAAATAGTTTATTTTGAGAATACAAAAATCCTCCAGTCTGTGGGCAGTTAACTTACAAAGTTCCAGCAATTTCAAAATCAATTGTGCCTCAAAAGCACACCTTGGTAGGTTTAGGGTTAATCTGCAATTACAGAGAATGGAATACGTAGACTTCATAATGGGCAAAAATGGGCTTACAATACTTTACCTCTACGGTACAAAAATGTTTCAAATTGTTACGTTTATAAAACGTTTCTTAAAATGTTAACAGTTACGTTTCTGAAACGTATTCAAACGCAACGTTTCTTTTGAGACGCTTCTAAGGGCGGACATGTTGCATGTTCTGTACGGTAAACAAAAACGTTTCTGCACGTTGCACTTAACGTTTCAAAGTAATAATTGTTTCAGCTCTGAAATGTTTCTGTTACCGAATTTTGTTTAGTGGGTATGTATTGGATTTAACATTATAATATTGCACGAAGTTATTTTATCACATAGATAGGATTCAATCAGCTATATGACGTCATTCGAGAGACCAAATCGACGTAATTTGCCATTTAGTATATCATGACAAACCATCTCTTTGGTCCAATGTCTCAGAAATGAATTGAGTAATACTCATCAGATTAGTTACGGTGGAACGACCTTTAGTGAAACCATGCTGATATGCGTTCGATAATGGTTTGACATGGTGGGTAATGCATTTACAGATAATCTTCTCGAAGGTCTTACAGAAAGCGGATATCAGCGCAACAGGCCTCTAGTTCACAACGCTGCCAGTTCTCCCTTTTTTATGAACTGGAATCACTATGATAAGGACGCAATCTATTTCTAATGATTCTCGCTAAAACTTTGTATGTAATATCAACCACTGAGATACCTCTCTAGTTTCCACATTATAATCATATCTGATCTTATTTTACACAAAAAATGCTTAACCAAAATTGCTGTCATTGGTCATAAGCATTTGCATCAACATCACTGTCAAAAGTGACATTGTTTTTATTACAATATATTCTTATTTATACATAAGTCCTTTATAATGCTAAAAGTATTTAAAATCTCTGCGAAAATCAGTCGTCATTACTGCAGCCAAACAACTGCTTATTATACCATTCCACAAAGGTATAGAAACGCTTTTTATTTGGCGAATGCACCCCTTTTCGCCTACACGAATTGGTTCGTAAATAGAGCCTACGAAGTGTGTTTCCCTTCATTGGTAGAAAAGCTAAGACAGACAGACAAATCTTTGGACCACAGAGGCGCTGTCGATAAGATTCTGGAAATAATTGACTGGTTAGAGCCTTGCGGAAGCCTTATTGATTTGAATTTCCCAGTCAAAAGAGCGGATGGTCGCAGCGAAATCATTAGAGGATTCAGGGCTATGCATTGTTTGAAATTGTACGATACTCCGTGCTTAGGAGGTACTTTAGTAGAATTTTGTAACATAATTAAACGTACAAACAACATTTTCAATTTTACAGGCATGAGGATCTGTTCAGATCTCAACAAAGATCACGTTAAAGCTTTTTCGATATTATCAACCTTTAAACACGCTTGCTTGGGTATTGAAATGAGTGGCGCACATGGTGGTTTGAAGATAAGCAACTATGACTACGAACCTAATGAATTAAAAGATATCGTAGTTTCGTATGCGAGAGAATTAGCCACAAAAGGATTTTTAGGAAGTTATGTGGACGTATTGGAACCGGATTTGTATTGTAGTTCACAGGAAATGGAGTGGATCGCGAAAGAATTTGCTGAAAATAATGGTAAAACATGAAGGTTGTTCACAATATGTCGACATTTTTTTATTAAATTTCTGGCATTAAATATAAAATTTGAAAAAAATAAACCTGCCATTTTTGAAAAGAGAGCGAAGCTGGACGCATTCACCACATCGATGTATACGCAAAATTAATACCACAGTGAATGTGTTTTAAAGTATTCTGCGCTTTTCTTCAAAACAACACATCTTGTTTCAAACTAATTAATTAGAAGTATTTTCTTATGATCCTATTCTTTTACATTAGATATTAACGACAAAATCGGCTTAGCTTGCGCTGTGGGAAAACCATGGTCTGCAGGTGGTTTAGAAATCTATGACAAATCTTTAGCCCATGGCGTCCTGTATTCGTTACAATTATTTATGAACGATAAGAAAATTATGAAGGAAATTGCAATGGACGGTGATTTAACTGATAAGACCTTCATAATACAGGTACTGCATAATCTTTAACTTCAACCCTAACTTTTTCGTTCAATGTTTGGCGTAGGGCTTAGGAAAGATTGGCACCCAAATTGCTTTAGCGTTATCTAAGGCGGGAGCAAAATGTGTTGGGATAAAAGAACACGACGCTTTTGTTTATATGGAAGAAGGAGTTCCTGTACAGGTAAGGAAATATTAGTTTTGTTTTTACGTGCATCAGCTTATTTCAGCGCCTTTTTTTAATTAAGCATTATTTTGCTGAAGAGTGCAAAATTAATAATAACTGCTAACCTAAATAATAATTATCATTAATTTCCTCTAACTATCAAAACAAATAAAACCAACAAGCGCTAGAATAGAGAAAGATATCCTAGAACTATTGAATTTGTTTGCATTCTGAAAGTATTTTTTTCTATGAAAACCCTGGGTGCAGATTGTATTATGTTGGTAAACCTTTAATAATAATTTTGCAACGGTGTACGTCGAAGCTAGTCCTCGTGAAAGCGATAAAAGTAAGAACTTTGTTAGGCGATAACAATTGGACAATTAATGTTATGCGCACGTACTTATTTATAGATGTAATCCAAGGAATATAGGTTCTCTAGAATTTTCTCTTGGTCTAATCATGTTAACAATTAATCTAATTACAGAGAAAATTACGTATATCGGCTCTCACAAATTGTGTAGAAATATTTTTGCGTATAATAGCGGTAGCATTGTTGTAATATTGTTATGTTATCGAATAGAAGATGAGATTTACATTGAACTAGATAATCTTTTGTAGGTAACTTCTAATAGCTATTTCACGGAAACATATAATTCTAGACATCTGTATTGCTTTCAAGATATTTACGACTTACTCGCGAGGTGTTATGTAATAAAATTAATTGTCAGCCTGGGATGAGTATAAAAAAAAACCCTTAACGAGTACAATAAAACTTTAAAGGATTTAAAGAGAGAATTCTGAAGGAAGCACTGCGAGGACAGTGACATTTTTCCGTAATGTTCCGGGCTCATTAGGATATCATCCAAAGAACTTCACAGCTCCATACATAATAATATATTCTGTAGAGTCTACAGAGTATAGGATGCTTCAGTAAATAGGGTAGGACAAAACATAAGTAAATTGTATAAATAAATGCACAATTAAAAAACAAAACAATAAACGTTCCATTTGTTCCATCAGTAGTAGAGTCTAGGCCTCAGGATCATTTAGAAACTCATCCACCGAGTACTATACTTTGTTTAAAAGCAATTCTTTGAATTTTATTTTAAAAACATTGAATGTCATGTCTTTTTACGTTCCAGGCAATTTATTAAATGTTTTAAGTAGTTGCAATACATTTCGGATTACGCTCACTCATTGCAAGTCTATGACAAGGCAGCTCTAGAATATGTTTTTTTTTCTAGTATTATAGTTATGATAGTGGGATGAGCTGGTAATTTCGTGAAGGTTGGCCCTAAGATGCACACAAATTTGATAAATAAAAACGCAAGGCAATGCTATGAATTCTGGGTTATTATCAAGTTGCGCCAAAATTTGAGTTATAAAAGATAGTCTATTTTCAGGATCGTTGGGTCGCAAATCCTGAAGTAAATGCCCTTTGTATGGATGGTACTTATTATCCTTAAGAATTCTATTGACGACAGTTTTACTGATTCCGATTTCTTCAGCAACATTTCTAATTGATGTACATGGATTAGCATCCACTGAAGCTAATGCGTTCACAGAATTACCTTAATTTCTAATAAGTCGAATACGCTGAACATTTTTCGTAGGTACTTGGGAAAGTACCAGTGCGCATTTTCTGTTCGACATTTCAAAATGTGCGATAAGAAGGAGACATTCGATTCGGAAAACGTTCTCGATACGTATGTTCGGCTTGTTTAGCATTTTTTCGACACTCACCGTAGATCAGCAGTATGTCTACATATTCATCAGGGGTGAATAACGAGGGCATTTTTCTGGGATATAATTAATTTTATGAACACCAATCTAAACAAACAGTAACAGAATAATAGAAAAAGCAAAAACAAATAACTTAAAACACAGACAAATAACAACACACAAAGGAATTGTACACGTATGTATGCCATATCAAATAACTTCAAATGACCTGAACTTGTTGACTATTTGACAGTTTGAAAAACGTGAGATTATAGTGGCATGTTATATTTCATGGGAGCGGCACACTTCAGTCCAGCATTTATGCTCCAACTGCATACATTTTTCGGAACTCTCTTTTTAAGAACATTTCGTATAATAATAAATAAAATACATATGACTGTATTTGTAAGCCTGATATCTAACGAAAACTTGCGAAAAAAATTAGGGGTGCAATTTTAAAAAAAATCAAGTGGGAGAGGGGAGTAAAAGGCTATTTATACGGGGTATGTTATAATGGCAGAATTTGATGTACAATGTCGTCTCATTTCCACTGGATTTTACTGCAACTTTTTATTAGTTTCCGAGTAAATACGTGGGAAAATATATGTGGGACACACTGTATAGAATCGAGTTATCGTCAAATATTAGAATGGGTACTGTTGAAGGAAAGGACGTGGAGGCAGCCTCTTTCGAACCCAAAAGGGTAGTAATAATAATTTGTTAACTATCAGTAACAAGGCCTGATGCTGCTTCCGAGGTCCTGCTCCCAGAGTAAGGTTTTCCATGGTTTTCCTTACTCCTTGGCGAATGCTGAAAAATAACTGAAGTCGCTCCGAGGGCGTAAACATAGTAACAACTGATAGCTGATCGATTTATTATGTTATTGTTATTATCGTTAATAATCATAAGGAAATTATTAGTATTAGAGTAGAAACATTGCAATTGTTATGCAATTCATACAGTGTTTAGAATAGATAATTTAACTTTTCATAAATAAATAAATTCGCCCTTTTTCATTATGTTCAGTTAGTATCATTCTAACAATTATAATTTAGATATATTTAATAATAATAAAATTGTTTAATTAAGCAAGTAAACGAGTAAACAAAATGCAGCACCAATTTAAAGAAAAATAAAGTTAAATAAATAAATTTCAAATATTAAACATGATATTAGCATCATGTAATTTAATTATCATAAATTTAAAAATGTTGGTTAAATTTTATTTAGATTGTGGGTGATTTGAATATATATAATTTAAAATTTCAGTAGAGGAACAAAAATATGTTTTTAAGTTAATCATACATTTAAAAAGCTTTTGTATGCAAAAGTGGAACGCTGTGTCAATGACATACTATTAAAATTTTTATTTAATATTCAATACAAGATTTCTACTAATAACCAAGAAAACACAAATAGTATAATGAAAAACCTAACGGAAAAGAAAACAAATCAAAGATTTAATAATAATTTTCATCACTTTGTAAAACAAAATCAAGAAGCATGTGTATCTAGTATCTATATGTTTCATGGTTTTTTTGTAATTACCGAATGTATAATGCATATCTATTTTTTTGACACTATGTATATTGAATTCATGTTATTATTTGTGTTTAATAAATTATTTGTACCAAAATTATCTCCCGACGTATGGCCTAGATATAGAAATATAAAACATAACACTTTCATTCACTGAATATCTCACATAACATGCTTTTTCGGATCTTGTCCATCGATTATGTTAACTAACATGAATGAAAACCTGCTGTGCTCACATCCATTACGCCACTAATGTTCGTTACTATTTAAACACACAACAACAACAGAAACAAAAGAGCCTGTAAGAATAAATCATTCATGATTCCGTTATGTTGTTTGACATAACTGATGTAGTATAGTATATATCATACCATTTTACTGGGAGTTCGTTCTCTGGCTTCCTATAAGTAATTTCGTTTCTCACGACAAAAGACACCGTGCTGGGTAGACGTAACAAACATTACAGTTTTAACGATCGTCTAGCGGTGATCTTCAATTCAATATCTCAAATTTGGTTACACGTTTTAGTACCCGGAAGATCTTTACGTCTACAATATCATTAAGTATTGTTTGATGGAGCCAATAGATTGGAGGGAGATACACGTTTATGATGACAAACATTGATTTCGCAACAAACGTTTGTATTATAAAATGACAATAACTTACAAGTTGTTAGATCAAAATCTGTCAGAATGATGTGATATTTTCGTTACGATCGGTGATTTTATACTACAAAAATCTATGAATTGAGTTTGCAAAAGCACAGGGCGGCATTGAAAAGTACTCGCGACGTGCACAGAATAACAGTTGCATAAAATCGTTTTCAATGTACGGGGTGCGTATTGCTTGTTAGAATATCTCGACAAGCCGATACGAAAAAACCATACATTATTGAGAGAGGTTTATGAGTAGAATTGACTAATTAAATTCTACTTTTATTTTTGTTTTATGCATTCCTCTTTCTTTCCTGGAACATAATATTGGATGGCATAGTTCATAGTTCGAGAGAGTTTTTTTTCTCGTTTTAAAATATACAGTTTATGGGATTAATTTCTTTCACTTATATAACAATATTTAAAAGATCTAATTATATGCATTTTAAATTTAAAACCTATTATCTAGTAATCCATAACAAACGCTAGCGTGTATACCTACCTTTGCAAGGGACAGTGAATATTTCAATGTTATTCTGACGGCTTAAAATCGCAAATAGTATTGTGCCGCTTTATAGGCGTATTTAGAAGTAAAGTAAGCGGGTTAATTTATATCGCACTCAATCAACTATTTGTTTCATTGTAACAACTTCGAACTGAACTAGATTTACTACAAATTTCAAAATCATAACCTGCTTAAAACCCAACGTTGATAAACGATGAAAGAGGTTTTCTTTTAGTATATGGTAATATGTATGAAAGAAAAAATGATCATAGATTGTGGTGATGTTATTCGCATTTTGTTGTCGTTATACATACGCAAAACAGCTAATCATAGTTGCACAAAGTTCCGCTTTTTTTGAGTCATAGTTTAGGTTTTGCCTTATGTAAATTGACGAATACACTAGAATTTGAACTTTTCATAAACTTTTGTAAACCAACCTCTAAACTTAAAGGGAAATAAATAACCCATTATGTTCTACACCTACACAATAAACGAGCAGACCTGATGTATTTATCTTTGTTCCTTCCATTATTATCACCACCCAACCCACTTGGCAAGTAATGTTGCAGATATCCCAGTAATATTACATTATTTACTAGACAGCGATGTTAAACAAAAACATATTACTGAAATTTTGCAGCAACATTAAATAATGATAGAAATATTGCAGGCCATTACAGTAACATTTCAATGTAATCAGGAAAAAATATTTTAAAACAATGTTGCAAAAACAAAAACTTTGTTGTCAGAAATGTTGAGGTAATATTTAGTTGTAACATTGTCATATTTGCAAGGTGAATCATTACAAGGAATGTTACAACATTTGCGCTTGTAACATTAACATATTTACATTTTATAAAGCGTAAGATAGGTACGTAAATGTATATGTTTCTGCAAATTTAGAATTTTGAAATCACACAACTAATGGAGCAAGTTTTCTCTATAAAGTAAATAATGGTGATGAAATTTTTTTAACATTTTTTGTAGCCTAAAATAATCATGTTAGTGGGGTTGTGGTTGCGCACTGCACACTTGTAAAAGTTAGTATCGCTTGCCATTAAAAGTTTTTTCGTACCGCGCATACACGAGTTGGCGTGAACCTGTGAACCCCCTCTTTCACAATATACGGTAATCATGACTGGGCAGGGTATGGATAAGACCAAATTAGGATTGTGCGTCGCAATTGTTTTGATGAGAAAAAAATCCCGTCAATAATGAATCAACATTATCAGGTAAGTTTTATTTATAATGCTAAAGTAGGTATGTCGATCCTTTCAAATTCATCGAAGATCTTTAAGACAGATATGTATTATGTATATCATAACCTATATATGTTATAGTAAAACCTACCTGTTGTGCTATAAGGATGCGCATTGTCACGTAATGCCATTCTTAGAATTGATAGTAATTCTTGATCAAATACAAATTTTACAATAATTATAAACAGTGTTATATATAAAATATGCAGGTTATCCTCAATTTTCATATAAATAAAATAGTTTTTCTGATCTCTATTTTTGACGGTGTGTCTTTTTTTTAATTTCAGAGAGAATTAGAAGAAATATTGTACTCACAGATACAGAATACGAAATAACTCATGGAATGGTTTCGTTCTGCAAAACAAATATGTGATGGAAAAACAGCAAAATGTTCAAAGGAATAAAATGCATTCGGGGCGTTTTTCTTATGTGTTGTGAATTTTTGTTCAGATTCTTTTCATGTTAATTTATGTGCCCCATAACCTGTTTCCAATACTGAAGTTTATTAAAATGGAATTTAATGTACTTTTTTTTTTAATCAATAAATGCCTTTATTGTCTTCTGTAAGCAGCATTTTACTTTTTAAAGTATTTATTAATGTATTTCGTTTACTTAAATAGTTATTTATAATATTATTCATAGTATTACTATTTAGTTTTTACATAGAACTATATGATATATGATTGACCATTTTAATATATCTGCAAAAATAACTACAAAAAATACTTATAATGTTATTTTATAAAAATGTCTTATCCATTATATCTTTCTGGCATTAATGTTTAATGTTAATATTGTAATTTTATTAAGTGAAGATAAATTCGTATAAACAGAGAGGCCCGCTCTATCGAGGATAACATGAAATTATAATATTAACATTAAATTTCAATAAGACTGATTGAGATTCTGTTTTATATTAATTAATATAACCTCTCGACAAATCTCAACATCATGTTTCTTGTATAATGCAGCAAGAACTTTTGGAGTAAATAAAAGATCCTAATAGAAACATTAGTGTAGATATATTTATAGAAACATTTAATTGCCACACTGTATCAATATTTCTCTTTAACATATGAGAAATGTTACGGAAGAGCTATACTTCAACATTAATCGTCATGTTAAAGTAATGTTACTCGAAGACCTCGTATTAACATTACTGGGAAATATTGTTTCGTAACATCGCTTAGGCGGACATTAAACAGTCGTAGAAATGTTACTGCATGTGGTACATTGTATATATTTTTGTAACATTTCACGTTACAAGATAACATTTAGAAGACGTTATAGTCATGTTATTTTGCCAAGTGGGAAATTCATATAAATAACAACACCATACACAAATAATGGTTAGTCTTTCAGTCACAAGTTACACCAAAGTTTACTACTAGAATAAAATACAACTAACATATATTGTACTAGTTTAGTGCCAATTATTATGATAATATCAATGTGATTTTAATAATAAGAGAAGCTATTCAAGTCTATTTAACAAAAACTTACTAATTCTGCAATTTAACAATCACATGAAAATAATGTTTTTTGATTACATAAACGCTGAAGTTACAACTACAAAATGCAACAAATTAATAAATTATCAAAAAATTAAAAATCATTTTACTCATTTAAATTAGTATTACCTCCATTCCTCACTGGTGTGGTAAAAAAATAATTAATTTAATCATAAAAAAAATAATTTCTTCTGCGTACCTCCTAAAGTCATCAAGACGATCTAAATACCCCTATACGACAAAATTTGCACACTCGAGAGCGCGCGACTCAGATCCAAACCCACGCATGATGCTCCCTTTACACAACATATCTAGAAACATTTACAGAAGCAGGTTGTAGCTGCTAACGTAAAGAAACAGTTTTATAAGTACATCACTATATTTTATACATTGCTTTACTGCTATATATGCAGTTACGAATATACATGTATGTTTCACAACATTCGCACTTGTCTACTATATCAGGAAACTGCTACAAAAAGTAGCAGCTTCTTTTGATATTGAATAGCTGCTACTACAAACTGCTAACGATTGTTAGCTGCCACAAAATAGCAGTTTGCTTCGTAGCAACCCATCACTAATCCCAACGGTGGGCAAGTGGGGCTCCAAGATCCAAGCGTGGCTCCCATTAAAATTTCTTTTTTTCTTTTGAGAAAAGTATATAAAAATTTGTTTTATGGAAGTTGGAGTTATGAAATTTTTAAATAATTTTTCATCATATTTAAATTTTTAAATGTGTTTTGCAAAAAAAGACGCAGTTGGATTAAAAATTGTAAAATCTACGAATATCGTTTAGCATTTAAATTTTCTCGGTAAATACGAAATGCGATCATACGATTGTCTAGCGGTATACTATTATTATGTAACTGACATAATAAACAAAATTAAGGAGTTTAGGCTTAAGGTATACTATCTTATTTGCTTAAAAGTTGCTAATTCATAAACACTCTTCCTATTTGTTACTATTTACAAGTACCAGAGGGATTTCTATACCAGTAAAACACAGCGTTAAACGATTTATTTAATCTACTACAACGTGGCCTACGTTTTCCAGGAAATAATAGAATACAAACGGCAGAACGACTCCATCCAAGAGTTCAATAAATACACGAAAACGAGTACGGTAGACGAGATCTATATGGAGCCGTGTGATATATTGATCTTCGCTGCGACGCATAGAAGTTTGCAATGTTACGTCGCCGAGAATGTTCTAGCGAAAATCGTGGTCGAGGCGGCTCACGCCGCGATTATTCCCACCGCGCACAAAATCTTGTTAGCCCGTAAACGTCTTGTACTACCGGATATTTTCGCCGGCTCTGGAGCCTCCGTTACCTCGTATTTGGAGTACGTGAAGCATCTTCAGCTATCCCCGCAGAATATTCTCATCAGTAGGTAAGGGATGGTCAGGGCGCAATATTAAATTATTGGATACTTCTAATTTATTTCATTTCTTTTGTTTAGGTTGACTAATCTTGCTTTAACTGCAGCGAATACGGATCTTATCGATATTAACAATGAAGAAAAGATTATGCTCATACTGGAGAGTATGATGAAGAAAAGTTATGAGGTATTACTTATACTGTCTGGTGATGATAAGAATAGATATAATAGAAAAAAATCTAGGGTTGTTATATTGTTATACAAGGTTAGGCAAATGCATAGAGCCGAATATTTTGAATATAATACTACTTTGATTTTGATAAGACTTTTCACATTTAATCAAACACAAAACGAGGATTAGATGAGTGTAATTATATCAAAATCAGAGTTCCGGTTTAATCGGAAATGATGCTTATTATTTTAAATGGAACATCCTGTATATTTTTGCGAATTTCAATAGAATGAGTACAGTATTTAGGTTTAGCTCCCCTATGTTTAATAACGACAAAGATATTTCATTATTTTTTTATAAATTCATGTTTATGTTTGGTTATCCATGGAATTAACATTCAATACTTGACTTAAGCGATCAGAATTAATTTTGTAAACGTCCAAATACTAACAATGATTCAATTAATTGAGAAAAGAATGTGTTGAAATTATGATTGGGTTTGGTGACCGCGTTAGAACGCATGAAGAAGTATGCGATTTATTTAATAATTTGCATCACGATCGGCATCCAATGACACGACCTGTCGTTGGTAAAACTTTGACAAGGTTTAACTTAACCAGAAATGTTAGAAATTCACCAAAAAAGCGCAACTAATGAAATTATTACCCAAGATATTGCTGCAGCATTGAACTATGATATACGTTGCGAATCAGTAGCCAGAATATTGAAGCGCGAAAAATATCATGCATATAAACCACAATTAGTGCAAGAATTATCGGACAGGGATTCTGACCGTAGAATAGAATTTTGCAAAAGAGGGAGGGAGATTTGCAATAGTGACAAATATTTTACATACAATTTGCTGTTTTTCGACGAGGCTACGTTTTGTTTGAATGGTACCGTATGCACTATGGTACATTAACTGCACATAGATATTTATTGAATGTATGAAAACATGGTTACCATAATAAATAGTGCCTATGGACTAATGTAAAATGATTTGTTATAATAATGAAAACGAATTTATTTTCTTAATGAATCTTGTTGTGGCTTAATCAACGATTGAATTGTAATTAAATAATGTTTTATCATAACAATGACACATTTCGTTCTGTCGACGGACTCAATAAAGGTGGATTATTGATATTACGACAAATATTTTTCTCAGTGCAAATAGGTGAATTGATCGTAAGGGATTCACGGAATGGCCTCACGGTCTCCAGATTTAAATTCCCTACATTTTTCCTTTCGGGTCATTTAAAATCTGTAGTTTATACTAGGCAATCGCATATTCTGGACGAGTTACCGCAGGAAATAATTGAGAAAGTGCAATTAATTCGTGAGAAGGCTTTGGCAAATGTCACTCAAGAATTTGTTCATTTGTTCATCACATTCACTTATTGACGATAGCGAATGGTAATCATTTCGAAAATGCATTAATAGTTTTAATTACATATCTTCGTCGCTATTAAACATAGAGGTGCTAAACCTTATTGCTGTACTCCTGAAGCAGTAGGGCTCTATCGAAAATCGTAAAAGTATACAGAGTGTTTTAATTAAAATAAAAACATTTACATCATTTTAAATCAATTTTTCATAAATTTTTATTTTTATAAAAATATTCAAAAAAAAATACGAATTAAGGGTTTGAGATAATTCATGTAACGCCAATTGGGTTATTGCTTTATAGAATTTGGTAAACGCTTCAAACATAAAATTCAGTTTTATATAGATATCTAATCGCTTGCGTTAATCATTTTTCAATTTAACAGTTCCGAAATTAATTTTATTTTAACATACTTCTGACTAGTCTTTATACGCTTTTTACAGATTTATAGAATGCCCTTAAAAACAGTTTAATATTCTATACTATTGTATTCTGTTTTTACACTCTCATCTTTTTGTTTCACAGTGTTTTGTTTAATAGTTTAGAAAAAAATTATTGGTTTAGATGAAATATTAAACAACGACATTTATTTGATTATAGCATACTTATACAATGTTTAATTTACATTTTATTAGCTTAAAATTGAAGTTACTAAATGTCAGATTGTTAAATTATGTGCTGTAATTGTTGCCCTTTCTAAAGAAAACTTTGCTGGAAAAAGCTCTTCATCATTAATGTTAGTGTTAACAATTCAATTAGATATATTTTCTTTCTTATTTTCAGGAAATTATGGCCGTCACAACAGAATATAGTTTGGGCCTAGATATAAGAAGTGCAGCTTATGTCAATGCTATTAAAAAGATTTTTCAGAAAATCTTTGAAACCGGTAAATATTAAATACATAAAAAATAATTACCTAATATACCATTTTTTACGTATATGTTAAATATTAAATGTAATAAAGTTTTACAAGTAAGCGTTGATTGTGATTAATCTGTGTTCAATTTTGTACTCATGCTTTCAAAATTAAAATCTCACCGTAATAGATCTATGTTGCATGCATTTTTGTTACGTAAACTTTTTCACTTGGAAAGTACCCTTTGTTTACAATATATAACATTTCTCATAGTATAACATGTTAACATGCTCTTCCTCACTGGAATTTTATTTGATAACAATAGTAATAAATTCTGAGTAAAATAATGAGTTTACTTTTACTAAAGTTTAAAATAAACAGGAACTATAAGTACACGAACACATTCATTTTATTATTTAGAAGCTAGAATATATTATTACATTAATTATTTATTATTAAGCATTAATTCAGTATAAAAATATATATTTCTTTATATTATATAACTCTATTATGCTAAATTATTAACATATCACTTTATGTACAGATATTACACCTTGCAGAATACGTTGATCCTTACAGAAAGAATATATATAAATGAACTATTTATATATGTATTTGTACATCAGCGCCTAACGGGAGGCAAATATTCTCTTGTCGGTGGAGATGGTTTAGGACTTGTAAAACCGCCACCATTTTGTCCAGCGGGTCTGCCACCTAGAAAGTCAGATTGAACACCGCTTGGTTTACCGTTTTGATAACTTGGTGTCGGAAAAGGTTGCCCTTCTGGTCGCCCACTTGGGTATCCTTCAGATGGTTTCTGTTGTCCTCCATTTTGGGGGAAACCTCCCGATGGTCCTTGTGGTCGTCCATTTTGTTGCCCGTTACTAGGAGAGCTAGGTCCTTGAGATGCATCACCGTGGCTTGGAAAATCTTGTTGAGGTCTGCCGCTGGGATAACCTGCTGATGGTCCTTGAGCGGCTCCATTGGCAGGGAAACTTTCTGAACTTTGAGGTCTGCCACTGGGATAACCAGATGTTCCTTGTTGCCCATTTCCTTGAGGTTTTCCATTTTGATAGCCTCCACCTGAAGCTCCTCCATTTTGCGAGCCACTACCTGGATATCCACCGGACGGAGTTTGTAATCCTGGTCCTTCAGGTCTGCCGCTCGGATAACCTGCAGATGGACCTTGGGGACGTCCATTTTGTCCACCGTTGCCGGGAAAACCTCCGTTAGGTCCTTGAGATCCAGGTCCTTGTGGTCTTCCGCTAGGATATCCTCCATTTTGTGCTCCGCCACTTGGAAAACCTCCGTTTGATCCTTGTGGTCCTTGTGGTCTTCCGCTAGGATATCCGCCATTTTGTGCTCCACCACTTGGAAAACCTATGGTTGGGCCTTGCGGTCTTCCACTAGAATACCCTTCATTTTGCGCTCCACCACTTGGAGAACCTCCGTTTGATCCTTGTGGTCCTTGTGGTCTTCCGCTAGGATATCCTCCATTTTGTGCTCCACCACTTGGAAAACCTATGTTTGGCCCTTGCGGTCTTCCACTAGGATACCCTTCATTTTGCGCTCCACCACTTGGAAAACCTCCATTTGGGCCTTGTGGTCTTCCACTTGGATAGCCATTTGAGGGACCTTGGAAACCTGGTGATCCAGGTACACCACTTATTTGCGGACCTGCTCCTTCTGGCCTAGAAGTAATTTGTCCTTCACTAGGTCCTTGACTAGGATAGGCTAAAACACCGCCTTGAGATCCGAATATATTATAATCGTAAATGTTAGCGTTAATGCCGTAAAGTGACGGAGCGCTGTTGCAGTCAAATTCGTTCCACCAAACACAAACCAGGTGTTCTTGGTGGAATATGGTACCGTTGGGACACAAGAAGTCGTACGTTTTATTGTTGGCGCAAACGTGGAATATTTGGCATCTAGCGTCGACATCGGCATAGTATCCTGGATATTCTTGATTCTCACATCGGAATGAGGTTTCAAAAATTTCGGAGTAGATCGGATAATCGATATCGGGTTCGCCGGGAATGGCTGAATAGTCACCTTCTTCGAATCCCCCTTGATTGCCTGCCCCTTGGAAAGCTCCTGTAGGCCCTTCGCCGCCTGGGAAGGCTCCTTGAGCGCCGGGGAATTGTGTGCCGGGAAATTGGGAGCCTGGAAACCCATCGTGTTGAGCACCAGTTCCTTGTGCGCCTGAAATACCGCCAACACCATTTCCACTAGCTCCAGGCTGATAACCTCCGTTTTGATTACCACCCGGTCCACTTGGATATCCGCCGTTTTGAACTCCAGGTCTCTGAGTACTAGAGAAACCGTTTGGACCGCTGGGATATCCACCAGTTTGAGCTCCAGGTCTTTGACTACCAGGTAAACTACCTGGACCACTTGGATATCCACCGGTTTGGCCTGCGGGACCTTGGCCACCTGGACCGCTCGGGTAGCCAGCATTTTGGCCTCCAGGTCTTTGACCACCAGGGAAACTATTTGGTCCGCTTGGATATCCGCCGTTTTGGCCTGCAGGTCCTTGACTACCTGGACCACTCGGAGTAGCCACCATTTTGACCTCCAGGTCTTTGACCGCCAGGGAAACCGTTTGATCCACTTGGATACCCACCATTTTGTGGCCTTTGATTACCAGCGCCCTGCGATATTCCATTTGTTCCTTGAGAGTCACTTGGTCTGGGTAGACTTGGAGTTCCATACAAGCCCGATGGTCTTGACGGTCTCTCAATTCCCGTTATTGCATCTTCAGGTCGGCCAGCACTTGGGTATCCTCCATTTGCAGAAGGACCACTTGGGAAACCGTTTCCATTTGATGGACGGTTGGGGTACCCTCCGTTGCTTGGCCGTTCAAGACTAGGGAATGTCGGTTTTTGACCATTGCTTACTGCGCCATTGGTTGTACCAGTTTGGGGTGATCCTTGTTGGCCTGGAGTTGGAAATCCTGGTCCTTGAGGGCCTCCGGATGGATAACCGTTAGTTTGTCCTGTGGATTCTGGTTTACCACCATTGGAGCCTGGACTTCCAAATGATTGCTCAGGCCTGTTGTACTGATAACCATTTTGTGCCTATATATAGAAATATATAAAATACACATCAACATTAAAAAGTTCTATTGTTTTAAGTATAGTATATGCTTACCAATGAAGTTGTAGATATAAGAAGTAGAACTGAAAGTATATATAATAATATCAATAATACAATATTTGTTTATACATGCAAATACATAAGATCACAACTATTACTTTGCTATACTTCACACGCTAACTGTAATTATAACAAAAGAATACTGATATCCTAAAACTATAAATCTGTACGCAAGCTTGCGAATATTATGATGTGATACAATACAGAGGAAGTTATTTTTATCTCATGATGGTGTAGATATTACATAAAAATCGTTGTAATTACAATTTAATCGAGGTTAATGTGCAATTCTATGCGAAATTTAGGTTCCAATACAATTACGGTAATCAATACGTAATAGTGAATGTCATAGAAAATGTAATTGGGAAAAGAAAGTTATTTTTGTTTCCTAAAATTACATACCCTGATCGAATAGCTCTTTTATTCATGGAAATATTCTTTTCACCGTAGAATTGATTTTGAAATATTTTTTTTCCAAGGAAAAAGATGTTTTCCTTATTACTACGATAATAATTTGTTTGAATCATTTGAGGTTGTTTGAATGATTCTAGAAAACTATCGAATCAAATTTAAGTTTATTTGACTTGCAAAGATAATTTTTGATGAAAAAAAAAACTGTTTTACTTGAAACTTACCAATTTTACCAATCTTATCTTACACCATCATCTAGATTCATTAATGATTAGAATTTTGTAATAATCCTTCTGTAACATGGGTTGTTTTTAGATGATCTTTTAAGAATAGAAGTGTAGAGTTCCTTTAAGTATAATAAACCCAACTTGTTTGAAGAAATTTTATTTGAGGTGGAAGCCTTCTGAATTAATTACATATATACGTACATATGTTTGATCTACTTCAACAAAAGATAACGTTAGTTCATAGAATTTCTCTATCAATGTTATTTTTTTGTAATAAAATATTAAAACCAACAAAAATAACTATTTCATCAAAAGATAGATTTTTCAAATAAAATGAATGTGTTTTTAATGAAAAGACAACTTACGATTTACAAAATGTTGATGTTTGCTTAAAATCCATTTTTTGATTTAATATATTCTTAAAAAATGCAGCTTAAGTTAAGGTAAATAAATAAGTATGCAAAAATGTTTGTTTCCTTAAAAATATGTGTTTCTGTTAGCGCAAAGAAAACAGATATTTAAAAAATAATTCTTTCTATCAAGTGCATAGATTTCGATAGAATTACATCATAAAAATGAATGGCAGTTTAATAGCTGAATCACTATAATTTAAAGATATTATTATTAAATTGATACTGTTTTTATTTAAGAGTAAATCAAAATTAACTTTTTTTTTGCATAAATTTAGTATAATTTAAGTAAAATTTACAATAATCCATTAGCAGAAAATAATATAAGAGACCTAGCTTAAGTTTTTAGAGCATAAATGTAAGTATTTTTTTGCTCTAAAAATCCATACCATTTTTTTTCTTATCCAAACAATTATTTCTTTTATTGATTAAAGATATAAAAAAAACATTCAGTAAACTATAATACTTTGCATTAATAACGTTACATATAACTAAAAAAAAGAATTTTATTTAGAGTGATATGTCACAGTTATTTAAATTACAACTGTTCGATTGCAATTATTCGGAAATATGTTGAGTGAAAAAAGCAAACTAGTGCTGGAAAGATTTCTGTTTGTCAAGGACAATCAAAATGAAAAAAGAATTTATTGGCAAGTTAAATTCGAATTATTTTCTGTCTATCTACCTACCTTATATTTTCTTATATTTATCATTATTCAATCAAGGTAATACAATAAAAGAAATTAAATTTTCAATAAAGTAATGAAATGGAAAAAAACAGTTGACTTAATGGAAAACATGGAAATTTAGTTTAATAAAAACTGAGATCTCACCGCTTTGTCCTTGGGAACCTAATTCACTCGTGCTTTTTCTTTTATCTATTAATACTGTTTAATTATTGATTAATTAATGTTATTTAATTTTGTAATTTACTACTACGTTTTTTTCTCATGAATTTAATAATAGCTACAGTATTTTTTTAATAATTCTATTAACGTTAGATATTTAAAATAAGTATAATATAAAACAATATTTATGGAAAACAAAAATCACAGACAATAACAAAATTTCAAAAAACTAGGTAAATGATTATAATAAATCGAATATTCTATGATGTTAATGAAACAAATTTTAATGAAGATAGAAAATACCATACGAATTTACAAAAAAAAGCTTTATCCAAAAGATGGGTTAAATGGCAAATAAACTTCAAATTTTTGTAAATATGAAACTATTGTTTAGAAAGAAACTAATATAAAGTTTGTGCTTTCAGTAAACACGATTAAAGTCTAACTAACCATTGCCAAAAAAAAAAAGAATAAGTGATCATAAAATAGAATTTTGGTACAATTTTGGTAAAGTTTTAAATCCGACTTACCACAAGAAATCCGTATCCAATTCATTATTGAGTTCGGCTCCTATTTCCAAGAAAATCTGAACCTATATACCAAAATGAAAAAGCAGTTTTTTATCGAAAAAGACTAATCACTGATTTCTAGATAAATGATACCAACCTAAAACCTAACTTACTGCACGTGTTTGATCTTCAACTGACTAAATCCGTGATCATCCGCAATATTTATACCGAAGCAACCCCCAATTAAACACCGGGGATTATTGCGAATTCATCACCCACCATCGCGGAATCGAAACATCTAATATCTCATCCCATTAAGCCTATATGTTTGAAGAAGTTAAATGGATACCGGTGGGGACTAATGTTCATCGTTGTTCGCACATGCATACGCGAATATGAGATTATTAGAAGAGGGGTGACACCGGTGTCTTCTTGTTCTTCGGATGCTTAATCTCCGTGTCCTCCAGAATGGCAGTCGAGGAGAAAAAAAATCGCTCCTCAAGATCGAGTTTTACTTTCACCGTTGCTCTCGGAGTACGCGGGAGAATATGGGAGATGATGTGCACCGAATGATGACTCGAGATGGCGCAATCGGAACGTGACTTATGTCACCCCGTTATCCGTTTTTCTTATTCTGCCAAAGCCACGTATGTGTATAGTATATAGTAAAGGTATTCACCTTTTGCACGTGCTTGTTAGCCTCCTATACTCTTAGCTTTTGTTAGAGAACGTCGTTTGAAGCGATGAGTGAGAAAATTCGAACAATACAATAGCGTTTAACGCGTCTCCTTTATACTGTTTATATCCTATTTCTGTTACAAATATGTGACAATTGTTCGGCTATGATTTGTACCTGTTTTCTTTAATATACAGGGTGTTTCACTGGGAGGAAATTGGATTCTATAATTCGTAAACAGCAATAGATAGGAATAAAGTACACTGAGAAACAAGATTATTTCTCGCAAAGAAATACATTTCTTAAAAAAAATTCACGGTAAAGAAGTTTAGTGGAATTAAATGCGATAACTTAACGCTGTTACTGCTTTCTTTGAAACAACTAAATTATTTTTTTAACTTTCGAGTGGGCGCACTCTATTCTGTGACATTAGCTGACGCGTGTTGTACTTTGCACAACGACTATTTCACACCCCGTTTTTATTATTTTAAATATATTTATTGTAATATTTATACCACGGTAAGGAAATCTAAAGCAAGCGTGTGAGTTAGACACTCATCGAAGATTGGCTAGTGGAAGTAGAAACATATGTAGATGGCCCTCGCATATGGACTGGTTTAAACACTTCCCCGCACTAAAAATTGTGTTTAAGAATATTTAACATTTATTCATTATAGTAATAAAGTGTAGCATTATTCTAAGATGGGATCGCCCGCAAATTAATAACTATAGTATTTCATAATGAACTACTATTCATATCTTTCTTAGGGTAAAAATTATGAAAATGAAATGATAAATATAATAAGTGAGTTATTTCTGAAAAATACGTCATAATAGCGTTTAAGTAAAAAATAAGCCAAATCATAAGCCAAGTGGCCCGTGTACATACTGCTGTGGACGGACACCCAGTTTTCGCGAGAGTTTTTTTTTTTTTTAAGCTACATAGATTTTGCCATGTTTACTCCGTTCAGCCTTTGTCAATGTTTCGAGAGAATTTTCACAGATGTAGATTTTATTTTTATATAATATTTATTTTTATATAAGTTAATGAGTTAATTGTTTAATTTACTTAATTAAGTGTTCAGTTCTTTTTTTTTTAAATTAATTTCATTTATTTAGATGTCTTGTATGTTAGCGCCTTTTCTTCTATATGTTGGCGTGTTGTTTGTGCAGCTGCGTTCTACGTAGTCGAGAGTAGGATTTTTGTTACAAAAACGACTGGTGAATTGTATGAAGGAGTTCCTTGGTCGACTGTCAGCGTGAGTACATGTATTTTTGCTTGTTTGCTGCTATTTTGTTAATTCATTTGATATCGCATTTTAATTCGTATTATTATTAATATATTGATGTGTGCACACTATAGATATAAGATCATTTATTATTTTCGTGCAGGAAGATAGATTTAGTTGTAATTCTCTCATTATATTTTAAAGAATTAATTTTTTAGGTTTTTCATTTTTCTGTTTCTGAATAGAAGCATTGTTCTTGTTTTTTAGTTTTCATTTTTGTATAATTTCTAGTGTTCCACGAATTTAGTTTGTTTTAATTTGAAACCACGTGGTTTGTAATTGAAATTTTGGAATATCTTCCTGAACAAATTAATCTTTTGCTTTGATATAGGATTTAGCATTGTCCTATTGTAATTTTAGAATCACGTGCAGTTTTGATTTAAGCTAGATTTTTTTTTCTTTTTTTTTTTAATAATAAATTTTTGATTGTTAATTAACGTCATTGGGTTAAAAATTCTGTTCTTTTATTTTTAATTAAACCTTTTCAATTTTTTGGGTAATTAAGAAAGTCAGATTTTTTTCACCCACAATTTACTTGTCGTGGATAGATTCAAGTTTTAATTCGCGAGGGTAACTCTGAGGTTATTTGTTCTTTTGCGCCCTTTTAAATTTTCATCCGTTGAGCTAGCTAATTGAATTTTTCATTTTTGTTTTTTGATATTCATTTTGCATTTTCAATTCAGTCAGTACACAGCAATACGTTCAATTAAAAACCAAATATATGCAATTCCGAAGGAAAGACGTTAGTATTTATATTTGGGTAGATAAGATTCCTGATAAGAACTTAATGTATATTTCATTTTAAAATTGCTTTTAAATTTGTCCAGATACATTAATTTTTTTGTGTCGGTATTATTTTAGTTGGCAATAAACGAGGTAATAAATTACTACATGCTAAGCTAAATTGATTCAAAATTTTGTAAAAGTAATAAAATGGGGAGGAGAGAGAGGAGTTGACCTGAGATTGGACCCCATCACTCCATATATTAGTCACGAGCCGCCACTGTGTTCTTGTGTCGAAATCTACTTGCATGAGTTCATGAACTACTTGAATTTTATACGAAAATAACTTTAAGTCCTTTTCTAAAATGGTATGACATGTTTCCACTGACAACTGAACCTCTTAAGAAATTGGAATTGATTTTGTAGGTGAGTTATCCATTCGGCGTCGAATATTATCGCCCGGTTTACGAGTTACTGCTCCAGTTACACGATATTTATCAATACAGGCATGAACATGACTTAAAAGCTGTACGTAACTACTGCCGGATTAGGAAGCTGTTGCCGTAAATCCTGCATGCACTGATTAACGGAATAAACTCATTCTCTAATTTTCGACTAGTTCGAAAATAAATCTTTTATACTGTAATTCTACAGTACTCTCTCTCTACAGTACTCTACAGTTACATACAGTAGAATCAAATGTAACCGTTTCTAATTTTAATAAGGGTTTGTCACTGACAGCTATCACAATTTGAAACACAATTTAAAAGTAAGCCCAGTGCCGCCTATCCTACTAAAGAATTTGCTTAAAAAACAGTCTACTCTAATCAAGAAAGTATTTGAAAGCATGGTAAAAAAATCATTAAAGCAGTGAATAAGACTTCTTCTCTTGTTTTCTTCAGTTTGTCGTTCATTTCTACATCAAAACTATAAAGCTATTTACTCATTGACTTCCACTACCACTGACAGTTCTTTTCAAAATTTTGATGTTAAAGCAAATATCACATGAATAAATTAAATATCTATTCCGCACAACTTTTTAGCTCGATAAATAAAAATACTACCTACTCCAATGTTTTTCCTCTAAAATCGTATTTTCTAAAAATTCTTGTTTTGAACTATATTAATTACTATTAATTTCCCTATCTTTTGAGGATGCTCCTAAGTTCTCTCTGCATTTGGAGGTCACAAAAGCGTGTTTACAAAACATCAAAGGTGCCGACAGTTAGGTTCTTACTGTTGTACTATAGCTAAATAGGGTCTTTCCTGAACGGGAGATCTTACCACAATAACAGCAAAAATTATTATATTTAAAATAAATATAATCCGGGTAGTTTATTAAAAAAATATGCTACGTATATTGTGAAAGTAATATTTCTGTTACGTAAGAATCTTTCGTTTTATCATTACGTGGTAGGTCGAAAAGATTAACACTACTCCCACGTAAATACAACGAACTAATTACAGACTGTTACCAGAAATTTAAGTTTACTTGTAATAAGTAATTACATATCTCTTCTTCTATGTTCGAAACTTGTGTAGTGCGATTATCTATAATTTACAAGGTAAAAAAAGGTATGAGGCTGGGAATAGTTATTTTAATTTTGTCAATTACCTTGGAACAATCAAGAAAAGCCCATTTTTAACAAGTGAATAACAGCATATTTGATTTTGACAATTTTTTAAACTCATTTACTAAAAAAATGTTTTACTGATACAAACTGATTTAATATTGAAAACGTCAAATCATCAATCGTATGTTATTGAAACTTTGTAAATTTATTAAAAAGCTTTAAAAAGTCTTATTATCAAAACTAATTTATTCCAGCTAGCTTAGTCCTAAGCAACAATAATAAATTAGAAATAGACATCTATAAAAAAGGATTGCAATTCATTAAAACGGTAGCGATCTATAGTGGGCTCTTCTACTGATGTAGTCCGTAATATAAAGAAAGTCCAATTTAAACACTATGTAAGAAGTACTTCGACTTTAACTTCAGAAGAAAATCGCGAGAAAAAGTTTGTTAAATTACCTTTCCATCGTATTTCAAAAGGTTCAGGCGACATTTTTAAAGGCTGTTTTAGAGTTCGCAATTTTTCGGATTGCGTGCAATAGAATTGCGCGCAATACAAATAGCGCATGCGCATTCAATGGATTTCGATCAGCTGTGTGCAATCTTATTGGTGTTGCACGGAATAGAACGTGTTCTAATATTTCATTGCGCGCAATTCTATTGCACGCAATACGAAAAATTGCGAACTGTAAAGCGGCCTTAAAAGACAAAATTTGAACAATTGTTTCACCTCGCGGAAGACACTGAGAAATCTTCTAGCCAACGCGAAAAATAAACCTCATCTCAATGAAAGATCAAGCATTTATAAAATCAATGTTTTCGCTCCTTCGAAGTATGAATATTCGTCTAAAATTCACGCCAAAATGTTCCCAGTTATATAACATATATTATATAACAGTATATATAACAAGCAATTTTATTGAAATTTAAAATACAATTTGACAAATTTCATCATAGAATTTTCACAAAACTAACAAAACATGCCTGAAGATGGCCTAGACCGAAATTTGTCGCAAGTATTTTTGTAATTAAAAGATTGATTAAATCGAACAACAGTTTTGTGCTATTTCACCTACTATACATTTATAAAATCGATTGGAATGGGTGTAATAAGGTTTACATTGGGCAAACGAAGTATCCGATAGAAACTAGGTTTAAGGAACACATAGCGAGTTACCGTTATGGGAGACTTGAATCATCCAGCGTTGCACCACATAATAACGATACCGGACATAAAATCGACATAGGAAACCTTGAATTAGTGAAAAATGCACAACACCTACAAAGTTATACTTACTACAGAACACTTAATTATCGTTTTTACAATTACGATAATGTCTGTGTATACGCACGTACACTTTGTTGTTATAATCTACCACCGACAAGCAACTATTTGCTTGGTGCTAATGTTTATTTTTGGTTTTTCTGTATTGACTTTGAATTGTGTTGTTGTTATAGTTCGTTGACTTTTCGATTAGTTTTAGTAGATCGATTATTTTTATAATTACCTTTCTTTCAACTTACATAATCCATAAACTTAATTTGCTAATGTCTGTTAGATGGCAGTAGTGCTTTTTTAATACAAAACCAGCTTCTGTATATTTTAGATATAGGAATGAATGTTATGTAATATGAGTAAATAAGAAACCGATATGTATGAAACATTTATTATTCATTGTTTTCTACTTCACTCATCTGTATATCAGCTAAATATTTTATTATAAATGCCTTCGCTTTTCTTTTATTATTATTATTCGATGAAGATTTAATATTAACAATTGTTCGTCCAAATCATTCATCCTCTGATATTTCCATTTTAGTACATATCTTGTATCACAGTTTTAAATGATGACGTTGCTGACAGAAATTCAGCACTTTTCTTTTGCAAGGTTTTGCTGAAGTAGATGCACTTGAAATTGTTGAATCGGTATTGGTTGACGTAGTTGAACTAAATAAAGCTATAGATGTAGATATAAGAGATGGAATATCATGAAATAATAATTCCGTCTGTGGAGATGGGAGATCGATGCCTAAATTTAATATTATGGTTTCATCTTCCAATTCCACAGAATTTGGGAAATTTGCTCCTGTTCTAAAACAATAAAAAGTAATGGTGATTGAAATGAAATGTGTCAAATATTTACTTCTTCAGTGCTATATAACCAGGTAGAAAGACCAAGGCTTCATAAAGATGCCACATTTGTTGAGATGCTGCAACGCTTCCTGAAAGCAAATTTTCTAATTTCTTTAATTCACGTACGAATCTATCTCGGAGACTCTTCCATCTACGCATACACTCTTCCGCTATAACCAAATTAAATCACTTCATGATGTGTAAGCAAAATGTTGGACAATTAGCAGTGGCACAATGAAAATAAGCAAAAAAATAAACAGTATAAATCCTGAAATATGTTTTTAAATAATAATTGCAATTTTTAAGCACTCTTAAATACCTGGTTATTAAGATTTGCACCGTAATTAACTGCTTATTTGCTGCATTCTTACCTGGACAATTATAGCGTTTTCTTGCCATTTTTTAGCTTTTACTGCTATATTTTTAACCTTTCTAATTTCACGCTCCAGAACTAATTGAATTAGTTTTTCGTCAAACTGCTCCATTTCAACATATAACTAAATAATCATAAATTTACAAAATGTCTTCATTTCATATAGAGGTTAACCTTACGGCGTCAAATGTCAAAAAGTAGAACATTAAGCAACTTTATGCGTAAGCGCGCGTTGTGCGCTTTTTTACGCCGGTCATTCTGTACACTTCCTAATTAAACCGATGGTTTGAAAATTGTTTGATAGCTAGCGGCGTCATACATCGTTGGTCGCCCTGGAATTCTGTTTCAGGCTTTACATTAAAGTGGGGCCAGCCGTATCTTGGCCCGCTGTCCGCTGGTTAATCGAGTCACGCGCCATCAGTATACGTCATTGCTCGACACTGTGTGGAAAGGGTCTCCTACCATTACCGTAAGCAAGCGTGTGTTGTGTTATGTTTTCGTCGATATAAAATCACAAAAACATAATAATTTTGTGTTAGGTGGGTAATTGTAAACAAGTGACCCATGTATGTACGTGCAGTTTAAAAACTAAATATATGCAAGTTCCAAGGAAATACGTTAGTATTTATATGTAAGTAGATAAGAATTCCCGAACTTAATGTATTTTTCATTTCAAAATGGCTTCTAAATTTGTGTACATAAATTTTTTGTATCGGTAATATTTTAGTTAGGCCCATTATTGCCCGAATTATAGGTGGAGTGATCGGATATTTACATATGTGTATATTACTACACCACAGTACTTGTGATATCTTTGTATGTTCAACAATTTGTTGTTTTAACATTGGTAAAAAAAATAATTTTCACTTATTCGCTTAACGAATAACTGATGTCCTTTTTTTTGCTTATCGATTGTTTAGGTTATTTGAATTATTATTTCTTAATATAGGTAAATATATAAAAAGTGAATCTACATGTGTATGTACGCTATACATACATTATATAGCTCTACCGTAGTTTAGACAGATATATAATTCGAAAGCTGTTCATTTTGAACTGTAGTGTAGAATTATTATTTTACTACCAGCATAAAGAGCATGTCCCAGATGCAAAAGTGAGAAAATCATTCATGCATGTTACACAAGATATATTAAAATAAATAAGGGTATATCAGCGGTACGTTTCCTTAAAACAGAATCGGTGAATGAAGTGTATTTACTTTTGGATTAGGTGCGTATATTAATTAGTTTAATAGATGAATCCAGAGTAGGTAACTATGATGTGACTTAACTTTCTTCGATACTATAAGTTACGATACAATAGTTTCGCATTATTGGAGGATCATCATGCGTTCCTATTGTGCAGATACATACATAAATAGCTTACGGTTTTGACAAAACAATAACGGTGTTATTTATAGTAGAAGAGGCGCTTGTTAATTAACCTAACCGGTGTGTAATTGGATGTAGACACACGCTCTAACATCGCATATCGTTGGCTGTAATTATGTAATTTAAGGCAGAAGCTGATGCGTGTCTTCACGTTTTGAAAAAATGTTTTTTCTTTGTTGTGAGAGCCATGTGACATGGAGTCTTCGGAAACACTAGACGCTTTTGGCTTTTTGTATTTGGTCCTCTATTTCTTTTTCCCGATTATATACGGGTAAATTATACTAACCACTCCAAAATCCTAGTACCTTTCACTGATCTGTCCAGATCTCTAGCTGGTTGATCTCAGTAATTCTCTGGGTTCACTTTTGGCTTGCCAAAAATTACTTGTCTTTTTGCGCGCAGCACCTCACATTAACCTAGAATATGATATTCGTCCTCCCTCAACTTACTACACAGTCTGCAGTTGGTATTTACAGTGTTGATCTCAATTTTCTGTGGGTGTCTTTTCAGTGTAAAGTGTCCTGTAAGGAGATCTGTTACGATGTGAAAGATGATTCGTACTGAGGTGTAGTAGCTCTTCGGTATTCTTCCCAATTCCTTACCTGCTCTTGTGCTGTGTTTTTGGACACCCCTAGGACAGTTTCTGGGCCTATATATGAAGCGAATGATTTCTTTCCTTTTTTGATTGATTTCAGTTGCAAAATATATGCAATATTGCGTCTGCCTCTGCTTGAAAGACAGTGGCATATTTTCCAGGAAGGGTGATCATTGTATTTTTTGCCCCGCTGTAGATTCCAGCTCCAGCGCGTTTTCTGTTTTTGATCCATCTGTGAACCAGATCAACTTTACAAACCTGCTTCCGTAGTTGGATTGATCCGATCCGTGATTTCCACCTCGTAATTTTTGTTAAAAAGATAGGTATGTCGAAATCTTGGGGTCTGATCTCGTTTCCAAAAGGTTTGCTTTCCACATGATGAACAATGACAAAAATACTCGTAGCTGTGGCGTTGACGACACTACGCCCTTCAAAGGACTTCATCACAATTTCCACTAAACTGGACGCACGTTTCAATAGCAAAGTTACCATCATCAGCAGTAACTGAACTACTTTAACTTCACTTAGTTTAGTTACTTCTAATTATGATAGCTTTGCTATTGAAATGTGCATCGAGTTTAGTGGAATTTGTGCTGAGTTGTTCTGAAGAATGTCATGATGGACAATGTTATTGTGTTCGAATCCTGCATATCTGCCACTTGGTGGTGCTTTCTGAGATGCCCCATTGTTCCATTGCCTCGAACATTATAACCAAATGGAAAGGGTGGAGGTCTAGGAAACATTTCTGTCATTCCTAAACACGCAGTATTTATGTCTTGGTATCAGTTCAATTATATGAGTTTGCTGCTGCACCATACCATGATAGAGATACAGAAGTGATCATAGGTCTGACCACCGTGGCGTATGTCCACTACATCACATTAAGTACTCATTAATTTCCATGTTTTTCTAATGAGCTTTTCTAACCAACATTAATGTTATTTCCACCCTAGTTTTAATCCTTTGAAGCTGTTGACCTTTCTCCCCGGTTCATGCTTGTATAAATTGTACAGTGTTCTGCATTTTGTACCACATTGTGCAGCTTTACTAATAGCTCGTCCGACTTCCTCTTTCGACTCGAGCCACCAGTGCCTCTTCCATGATGGATGTGTAAACCGACCTCATTTTAAGCATAAAATCTATCCACCTGCAGCTGAATCGATCTCTTTATCCTTCGTTGCTTTGGAGATTGATGCTGCGGATGTATTGTCGAATCCTCCATGGCCTGTATAGAAATATATTATTCCTTATGTGCTTGTGTAGTAGTTTTCAGTAGTCTTTAGTACAAATGACATCAGACATCAGAGGTTTCAGAGACTTTGCTCCCGTTCCGTTTTGCCAGGTTTTGGAATAAAAGAAACTCTGGTCAGCCTGCAGGCCATTGGTATGAATGTCAGTGCGGGACTTTCCCTGAATAACATACATCTGCAACAAAAGTTCCAGAAACTTTTGTAGCATAAATGGATAAATGCTATCCGATCCTGGCAATTTATATTGTTGAATAAGTTAATTTCACTTTTTGCCCATTCACCACTTGAGCATTATCTTCTATTTATTCTACATATACACCTTTACAAGCAGCAACGTTTCGGTAGCAACCATTTATCTTCCTCAAGCTTTACTATTGGGTAGGAATTTAATATATTTCTCTTGATTTTTTCACATCTTAGATAGGGATACAAAAAATATGTTTACGACTGGTAAACTGGTTTGTCATTTACGCACAATGTCCTAAGATTTGAAAATATAGTTGTGAGGCAATCTTCCGACAAAGAGAATATACCTTCTAATAAAAATATTTCACATTACATTTTACAAAATCGATATTAAGAGATTGTGGAATATAAATAGTATATTTCAAACCAAGGCAGGAAAGTGCTCTATTGCAAACCGCAGACAAATATTTGCTCAAGGCCTGCAATAGTACTTTTCTCACGTGCGTTTGAATACTATTTTTTTCTCAGCCAGTCCAATGTTAACTAATTAAATGTCTAAAAATAATAAAGACATATCTGTGAGTGACATGAGAGATAGTAGGCTTAATCTGTCAAATATTTTTTGAAAACTGTCAAGTTAGCGTTGTTTTTCAAAAAGTGTTCAATAAAAAAAAAATAAAAATAAACGGCAGGACCAAGATCAACCCAACAGGCAAGGCTATAGGAAGAGCACTCACGGGTGATATAGTCTTTTTGGCAATGCATTTGAAATGTGCTGGTTGTCAACAAATTCTATTATTATTATTAAATATTTATTATAAACGTTTCTATACAATATGTCGAATGATCAGAGATAACGACAATCTGTCGTGCACACCACCTCAAATTCGTAAAACAGCACTTGCCACTGTTCGGAATTTTTTATATAAATTATTTTGACATGATGTAATTATAAGCTGATGCTTTAATCATGGGCGTTGCGGGTGCTTGTAGAACTGACGAATTAACAAGAATGACTATCTCTGACGTAGGTAACAGAAGTGATATTATTGCGGTAAATATTCCCGAAACTGGAGTTTCAAGAAATTTTATACTGGTGGAACCACACTGGATTGCAATTATCCGAAAATATCTACAAATGAGACCTGCAGGTCAATCACGATATTTTTAGGTCTGCGCAATGGTAAAATAACGAAGCAGCCAATTGGGCATAATACCTTTAGTAGTATGCCTAAGATAATCGCTGAATTTTTAAATTTAGGAAGCCCTCATATACATACGGGTCATTGCTTCCGCCACAAGCACTTGCTTCACAAGGCGGTGGAGTATTAGATTTAAAACTTCACCGCCGTTGGCGATCTTCCAACATCGCTAAAGGTTATGTGGAGAATTCCCTTGAAGTCAAAAAAAAATTGCAAAAATGGTACAGATATTTGAATCACAACATGAGCCATACGTCGGCACTTCTACAAATTCAAACCTCTCGGAATTCCATTTACCGATTCAAAATTTAAAAGAAGAGTTCACTATACAAAATGCAATAGATTGTGTGTCCGTTTTGTTTATTTCTGTGTTTATGACTTTTGTAGGTCAAGTTCAATACCTGTGAACCTGAATTAGAAAATGATTATTAATATTTATGAATTTCTTTTTTTAAATATACTCACTCCTAAAACGACAGGTACCTAATAATTTAGCAATTATCTCATAAATTGATTCAGATTGGGTCGAATGTACTAATGTCATCTATCAACAATGTCACATATAAGATGTACAGTTTCATCATGTCAATGTTAGTTACTTTCTGCCCTAGGGAGGAAAAGTACAACTTTCCTTCCTCAAAAAGTGTGCACTTTCCTCCCTACTGGGAAAAAATAATATTATAGGTAATCCTGATTAGAATATTTACATCCTGTTAATAAACTGCAGGAGTGCAGAAAGACGTATATTGACTCACGCATCATGAAGGAACCGTGCAAGTAAGTACGGTGAATCATATGATAACGGCTGGTACATTATACATATCATGTGCGAGAAATAAATATGAAATCCTCATATAAACCATTACACCATAATACGTGTTACGATTATCTGTCACGCGCATCTGGCCGTATACAGAGACGACATCGGGTGTCTTTAAAATAAAAAAAAAATGTTACCGTATATAACCTGTGATGAGATACCTATAGCAAAAATTTTGCAATTCTGTGAGCGGTTGTGTAAAAGCGGTTTATCTGTATCTGTGCTATATATATATATATAGCAAAGATATATAAGGCAATTGGAAGATAATAGAAATTAATAAACTCATATTTACCATTTTTTTTTAAATTCTAAGCCTTACCACAATAACACGACATACCAATGATAAAATGCAAATAAATTTACGTAATGCAGAAACCGTTTTATTCTCTCTCAAATGAACGTAGGTAGTTTGGAAAGAAAATACTTTGAGAGCTTTGCCGCAATTAACATTGCATTATTGCGATTTACTATAGTTATCAAGTATGTAGATACGAGATATTCAGATTGCCTAACCGAGATTGCAATATTTCAGCCAATAACACCGTGACCCCAAACCGTAAAGTTAATCGGTTTACTTGAAAAGTCTTCTTTTGTCAAGAATTATTGTTACTTCTATTTAACAATGATTCAAACAACAATAAATAATATTTGTCAAATAATAATTGGCGACGAACATAACGTTAGGGGAGAGTAGGACAGAAGGAGTAGGACGTGTAGTCGGGTCAAACCGGGTACCCAATGACGCTAGTTCATTTGTCACGAATGTTTTAGGCCAGTACATCTTTGTTGTTTTTAACACTTTGTTTCATAGTGACTACTAACGATTATGTTCCTGTGCTTTCCCTACCACGATTCGCCTCTTATAACTTGTTTATGAGTTGTTATTGCCTGAAGAAATGGATTTCAATTTCAAATTTAAAATTATATTATATCACATTTGATGATATGTTAAGCCTTTTAATCAGAGCACAAGTTATTTTTTAGCCTATAGTATTTTTTAATCTTTCTATAGTTTTCGTTAAAACTGTTAATATTTAACAAATACAGATGTCACGTTCATGGCACCTTTACGCACTTGCTGTCAACAAGAGGTGCGCCAGTGACTTGCTATGCACCCAGGCAGGCCTGTTACAATCTACCAAGTTTCTAAACTTTATGGTAGTGCCTTTTTAAAACCAGCAAATATGCAGATCGCTGTCAATGGTTTTGGACAAACCGAAATTTACCCACTTGGCCGAAACATTTTCCCAGAGCTCCTGTTCATGCCATTACTGACCACCGATATGCCTGCCCTTACATTTGAACCTAGCACAGAAAATGAAGGCACTTCTGGAAAACCAAAGAATCCCTCTATTAAAGAGGAACCTGCTACATAGACCTTGCTTTACAAACAGGGGCTGAAGAGAAAGGTGCCATCCAGAAGTCATCTTCACGAGCAGCTGAAGAGGAACTCAAGACTCTCTCTCGCCACATTTTTAAGGCAATAACTTCCTTCACTATAGGCCTATCACCAAAGAATCTGATGCCTCCCTTGCACAGTGCCAGACAAAATGAAAAGGATAATAAAGAAAAAGAAAAACTGTAAGTTTGACGTCCTCTCTTGACGGTCCAACTTGAATCTGTCGTTAGGAGCACAAAAGATCAAACCCCTAAAAAAAAAAAAACAGATGAAAGCTAGAAAGAGAAAACTGAAGATGAAACGCAAGTGAAGGCAAAACGCATGAAGAAGGAGAAATTTGAAATGGTAAACGTGAAGAAGACTCTAACGAAGATGATTGGAATGCTAAATGCATTTTTTGCAATGAACTATTCATAAATTCCAAAAGTGGAGAATGACGGATTCAGTGCATTGAATGCCGAGGATGGGCCCATAAAGATTGCAGTGGAGCAGAGGAAGAGGGCGATTTTTTCACCTGCGATATCTGGCGGCCACTATTTTCTAACCTTAAAATTTTAAAAATAATGCTTCTAAATAGAATTTACTATTTCATATAAACTCAAATGAGAAAAAGGAAAACAAAAACAATTGAATTAGCTGAATTTTATTTTAATAATATGTTTACTATTGCTTTCTCATTCATTCATTAAAGTTAGGGTGGGCACTTAAAGTCCGGGCACTTGAGCTAGGTGCTCATTGTACCATCACTATTAATTCTCTTATTTCCACTCGAGCAGCTTGGTTTTCTCTAGAAAATCTTGCCCAGTCGGAAATTGAGAACCTTCGAGGGCTCCAATACACCTGTCCCGAAATATTTTTGCCTGAGTACCTTCAGTTCCTCACATGTGCAGATTACATGTAAACTCGTTTGCTCCTGTAGTTCGCATCTTCTACACCACGGTTCGCTTACCCGGCCCGTATTGTACAGATGCTTTTTCAGGGGACAGTGTCCAGTTACCAACCCAGTAATGGTTTTAACTTCTTTCTTACTGCGCCTGAGTAGGTTATCAGAGAAACTAACATCCCCATCCCCTATTAGCGCTTTGGTATGGAGTTGACCTTCAGTCAACCTCCGTTTCTTTCATTATCTAACCAGGTCCAGCTCTCCCTTCTTGCGGAATCCTTAGTAATCCCACATACGGGCTCTGGCCCCATAAAGTGTCTCTTAGAGCCCTCCTTGGCTAGTTCGTCGGCTATTACATTGCCCTTTATATCCTCATGTCCCGGCACCCAAATCAGAGACACCGTGTAGTCTCGTGCCAGTGCATTGAGGGGTTGTTTGCAGTCTCTAACTAGTCTTGACCTAGTTACGGGGTTCGAGACAGCCTTAATGACAGCCTGGCTGTATTGCTTTCTCATGTTCATATACAGTGTTTGAAGTAGAATAGGAACATTAAACATTATTTTTTCAGCAAAGTTGAATGGTTTTCATTTTTGCATAATTCCTTGTTATTGTATCAGTAGGGCAAAACCGGGTGATTTGGCTTTTCTTAATTAAAAGTTTTCTAAAAAAAAAAAACTGTTTTGTTAGGGGATTTCAGGATTCATATATGCAAGCATCTGTAGTCCAAAGTTTTGAATACAAATTTGTATCTCTTTCACGCACAAGCTATTGCTTCCAGAAGCCACTTAACCTTAACTACTCGGTTGTGCTTATATACATAAATGGTAATAATTTAAAATATATGAAGGCGTAAAGAAATGACAAATCAAGAGGAAAAAGTAATCTCTATGTAATAATAGTTCGAACCACTTCTTCTCTGAATATACACTTCGAACCATTCAAAAACCAATCCTCTTACGTGTTCAAAGGGAATGTCTTCTATTATAGAGAGGCGCAATTTGCGGATTTTCTTGGATCAGAATTAGAAGATAGAAAGAAATGGAATAAATAAGTTTCGACAACAACACTTTTTTTAAATTCTTTGATAACTTCACAATTTCAATAAAACGCGAAACCACTTGAAGAATACTTTAGGTTCGTTCGAACCTATAGTTCGAGAATCGTTCTCGAATTTGAAATTCTGGATCTAGTGTGCATGACTGTTCAAGTTCAAGTTCCAAAATAGTTCTGAAATTGGCGGTTCGAATAGATTTAACCAAACCTAAAATTTCAAATTCGCGGCTTGTTTATAGTGGATAAATAACCACAATCATATAACATAACCTGTACATCCACAGATCACTTTGTACATCTAAGTTAAGTGTTGAATTGCGTTGTTTCGTCCTTACCACTTTTTCCTTGTTATTTGTCTGTATATACTCAACATATTCGCAGAATTCCTTGTTATTGTATCATACTATTTATATTTATTTGTTTATCACAATGGAAATGAAAATGTAGAAGGTTGTTGACTCCTGATGAATACAGCCAAAAGTTACTGTAATTCCCATTTCTACACCTACACTAAATTCATCATTGTTACCTTCAGTAACACAAGTTGTCAACAGTACCAGTGAGCGCGTATTAAATAGGAGAAGTGTGTTATTGATTACGTTAGTTAAGTTTATTGCAGAATGAAATTTTTATTTTATTTTATTATTCCCTGATAGAGAATGTTTCTTTAGTTTTTTCTTAGAACATATTTATTTTATTTAGTAAATATTTTATTTACATTTAAAAATGACAATAAATATAGGTACTAAAAAAGTAAATAAACTCTTTGTTTTATATTTATGCATCAATAACCATATATCAATAAATAAAATAAAAATACAATAGATATACATATATTCACCTAGGGCTGCTTCATTTGACTTATGTCGAAACAATATTCTACATTATAACCACAATGGAAATGTGTTTTAAATTATTTAATACATGTAAACTTTATAAAAATTTCACCTCAAGTTGATACTGATTAATATGATAGCTATGATATGAAATAGCTACAAATTATTTCGGTGTAATTTTGTTATATGCATTCTGTCAATAAAACATACCTAACGATATTAAATGTACAATGGGTCAAATAGAAACATAAAGAACACTGGAAAAAAACAAGACAAATTCATGAAAATACCTTTATTAAGGAACCATCGAAAAAGAAGACTTAAGAATTACTGCAGCTCGATAGGAATTATCTTAGCACCGTAACAGGGCTTCTAAAACGACGTTGTACACTGAAAGGACGCCCCATTACAATTACATTCACACAAAATTGTGTCTAAGATCTATATAAAGATCAGTACTACAAAATTGTATAAGCATTTATATTTTGAGAAAGTTTACTACAATATTTGTAATATTTTATAAAATTTAGTAGAGATAATTTACAGAAATAAGACTGGATGATGATGATGATGTTTATGGAAATTTTGTAATATCACACTATACCTAGATTTGATACAAATTATAATAGCAATAAATCTATGTGGCTTAATGTAAAAAGTGTAACTGTTTCCATGTTTTTTTGTTCTTTAAATGTTTGTAGCTGGCTCTGAAATGGATTCACGTCAAATTCATGTATTATTTTTGAATAACCATACAAGAATGTCTGTTCGAATAGTCATTTCCATTAATATTGCGTTGTACGAAAGTGTAATTACAATGATATACATAAACATTTTTGGTTAGTCAATGAATTTGACATTAATCCCATTCAGAGCCAGCTACAAACACGCAAAGATAGGGCTACTTAGTCTGTTTAACAAAAAGTCGTTCATATCTTAAAATCTATTAAAGATAAGTATAGGGAATGCTGATATAAAGTGATAGGGGATGATATTTACTTCTTAATTCCGAATTAAAATACAAGATGTTCTATTTAAAAAAAAATGAGTTTTCTGCATTTGAAAATATGTCACTTTGTTCCTCAGTTTTGAACACCTTGTATCTTAGAATGTAAAGTGTGCTTACCGTTTCATAGAGTTATATCTACATTCATAACATAGCAAATTTGGAGTCTCTACTTGCAGTATTAACCGAGATATTAATTTCTCAATGATGCAATGATTATGACTAAAAAAAAAAAAAAAACTTAAATAACTCAAAAAGGCAACATGTAGCTATAGGAATAGCTAATGAAAACTGACGTATGTATAGTTGTAGAATCCAAAAATGAATACAAAAATTATATCATTCTATTTAAAATAAGAAAGTTGACATCCATTTCCGGTCAACCGGAAGTGATATTTTGGTTAAGGTATTTTGCATTTATAGTTCCAATCGAACAGATAATGGTGCCAAAATCTCAAGTATAAGTAAATAATAGAACATCATAAACTTTTAATGAACCAGTTACGTGGAATACCCTGTATTCTTTGGGAGTGATTTTTTGTACTAACCCCCAAAGTGACACCTACCAAAAAATATATATCTTATTTGTTCATTGGTTAGCTACTACATGTTAATGTTACAAAAGGGTCGAATTGGTGGAACATACTTAAAAAAAAAAAAAATTCAATTATGGATATGTGCACATGATATCAATTATTTACCAAAAACTATATTAAAACCTGTAAACTATCTCTATACCTATCGTCATAAGTATGTTCTTATAACAAAATATGCACTTATAAATAAACTATAAATAATCAATATTTCATAGCTCATCAGATACGATGAAATATTGAAATTGGACCCGTCGAATATTTGACTTTATTTTCCGCAATTAGAGATTTTCGTGATACCAGGACGTTGAGTACGTTGTTCTTTTCTTCTCTAGTTTAAAATATGCAATTTCAATATGGTTTCTTATTTACTCAATTCATATAAATAATATTGAATCGGAAGGTTTTTGAAGTTTCTTTAGTTTTTAGCTGAAGGATCTTATCCACTAGGTGGTTTTGATTATGTGGTACTTTTAGCCAAATTCAATTTTGAATCCTTGCAAGCTAGAAAAATTGTTAGTTTGATTAAATCTTTATTTAACCTAATGCATAATAGAAACGACTGCCCGTGGCTTTTACACAAACTTAACTTTTTCATACCTAGGCTGAATTCCCGTTATCACCCTACATTTTGTCATCAACATAGATCCAATGTGCTGCTCCTATCTCCACTTGAAACACTTTCCGGGCGGTGCGCATATATCTGAGACAATGCATTGTTTTTTAATGAAAGGAAAATTATTAAGTCTGTACCGGTAGTAGTTTACTTTCACATGTTTATTTTTTTTAATTGGGTATTAAACTGTAGAATTCGATATAATTATATCGAAATTTACTTTGTACAGACTACTTTTCTTTTCTGACGTATAAGGGCTTTTTACTCTTTAAAATATGAACAAACTTTTGACTGTATTTTATATTTATAGTTAAAATCATTGAAGAGATATAAATTAACTTCTATTAAGAAATTTTATTTAACTTATGTGTTTTATTATTTATTATTTTATTTTAGCTAATTTATTTTAATGTCCCTTCAGTGATTTTAACATGTACAAATTTACTTTTAAGGTTTAAACAAGATCATCTAGGTATCATCATCACTATGATGATGTCTAGATACTTTAGCGTGCAAAATGGTACTCCATCTACAAAATAGTGTTACTGTTAACTTTGAAAGCGTATTAATCAATTTGAAAGGAACGCGCTTAAATATGTTATATTGTACATATAATCAAATCCTCTTCGGTAATCTTTCTTCTACATCTGCATATAATTTATCTAAGTGATGTATGTTGTTCTTACCTACGCTTTTATTCATGATTATCCTTGAGCTATAAACTATATTGAACAAATCCGTTCCTCTAGAGTCGTACATCATTAAATTGTTGATGTACGAAATTACAGTGATATTCATTAAAGAGATGTTATAGACGGACTAATCACTATAATTTCGAAGATGGAAAAATTAGGTGGTAGCAGAGAGTAATTTGCATTTATTATTATTTTTCATTGATTGCGCCTTGTTAATGAAACATGTCAGTTTTGCAATTTATAATGCATACAAGAATGAGGATTCGCATCTCTTTATAAATTCGCTCTACCACCGCGAAAAGTTACCTTGAATTTATATTAAGCATAATATATTTAACACAAATTTACAGCTTATCGATAAAGTTCGTTACAGTTTACGGATGTGTGTTTTCCAAGTATGGCGTCATCTACAATGAATCCACATTTCAATTCACAAACAACGGTTAAATGATAGTTTTGCAGAATTCAACATCAAGAAGTATTTTTTCAAATTTACGCCAACTTTAATGAATTTTAAGATGTGTTTACAACCAAAATTTGTCGATTTCAAATTTCTTTATTAATATGACCGCTTCTAAGGCTTTACATTGTTGAGGCATAATTTTTTTAACGTAAATAGAAACTCCCGGTCATTTATCTTTAGCGCTACGTGTTGTTTTTCATGTCTGCTATTTCGAATTTTTGTTTAGTTAAATTGCCTTTAAAAAGAGTCTTTCAAACATGCATAACATAACTGAAACAATTTTATTTATAGTAGTATTGACAAAAAAGTAAATAAGGATTCTAGTTGGTAAAGAGGCGAAATATCTTACGGTACGGTTTGATTAAAGACTTACATGGAACCCACATACACACTATACACCTTGTAAGGACAACGGATGAGTCATTGGGGTTTCAATTTCTAGGCTTAACTTTACTTCAAATAACATCTTTCCAATTGTTTACATTTTTAGTATCTACATACATTAGTTTACTCGTCGGTTTAACCTACACCATTTACTTATTTTATTAATTTTAAATAACCCAGTTAGTTTTAAAAACAATTAATGACCTTTGACAAGGTGCACTATTTGTGTAAAAGGTAATGTTAGTGGTCATAACATTTGCATACTTTGTTAAATATTACATAGTTATGAGTGAAATAACCGTAAAAGAAGACCCCAATGGACATCATGGTATTATGCCATTCACTCTTGCAAGATAAATTTTGGTGCCAAAGATGGCCGTAGTTTCTTTGGGTTTCCGAATGAATTTATTTTTGTAATCAAAGCTCTCAATTTAAAGATGGTGGATCAAATTAAAGGGAAAAAATAAAAAACTCCTAGAAAAAAAGGCATCATAATTCATTTGAAAAGATTGTGGTGAAACCGATCCGAACCATCCTAAATCCAATCTAATTTATAGTACAGCTTACAAGCACTCATAAAAAAAAATTAATGGCTTTAAGAATAATAATAATAATATATATTTGTTAAATAATACCTACAAAAACTGTATAATACGTCAACACTGATCTCATAAAAAGTTTTTTTTTTTATAAGAACTGTTTAAGTTATTTGTTAAATTTAAAAGGCGATGAGGCTTTTGATGAGTCGGGTAATGGTTATATATTTTAATGCATTGAAATAATGCAGTTTTTTTGTACTTTTGATAAGTGGGTGATTGAAAGAAGCAAATGTTAATGCTCAGCAGGATTTAGTAAAGTAAGTTTGTGTCGAATTTGCGTCAGGCTGTTCAATGGAAATGGTCGCAAAAGATTGGTTCATGTTTGTTAGCACCGTCATAATCCAAATCTTTTATAATGACGCAATCTTTTTTCTCTTTCCTCATTATAGTATCAACAACTTCTCATGTTCCCCTCATCGAATTTTTTGAATTTAAGGTGTCCCGTGTGCACTTTCTTTTTGGATAATCCTATTTCGTGACTGCAATTCTTGCTAAATTTCTTATAGACATTTTCATCAATTCCTTTTTGTATCATTGCCTCCTTATGTCATCCGTTAGCCATCCATTATCTATTTTAGTTTCTCTAGTTATGTATTTTTTCATTGCATATTTTTTTTCAAAATGACTTGGATTACCCTCAAAGAACATCGTAGCTACTATTAACTTCTTGCTCTTGTGTAATCATTTACCAATACGCCCTCAGCATTTCAAATTTAACAGAATTTAAGTGCTTAAATGCTAGTACCAGTCTTCTGTTCTATGTGTATCCAATTACACTGTCAGATCATAATCTGATAAAGCTGACTTGAAAACTTCTGCCTCATAATTGTCAACATTCACAAAGATGTCAATTAAAGTTGCAGATATTGTAGTTATTCTAGTCGGTTCGTTAATATAATTGTGTAAATTACACATTTTAAAAGTGCCTAATAACCTTTTCGAATATTTGTCTTTTTTTGCAGGTCAATTGTAAGAGCCGAATGCAACAACGGACGCGTCCGAACGAAAGGGATCGAAGGGCAGGCAGAAAAGGGATCCTACATCCTCCCGCTTGCCAATTAAGCTATTAGAGGACAAGGTTCGTGCGCTCTTACCGAAACTATGTCGATATTAGATCTTGAAAGGCCGGCAGTACGGCAAATGTGCAAAGATTGCAAGTTTTTTAGAGTGAGAAAATAACAAATTAATTCCAAGAAAATTTTTTCTCCTCACGCAGGATTCGAACCTACATCCTCCTGGCAAAAATTTTTCTTGGAAAATTACTCCTAATTACACTACGTTACAAATTAAAAAAAAAAAGTACCCACTTCAATTTTTCCTGTTTATTTATTTATGCAAATCGCTTAATAAGAACACCTATGTACTTTTTTTCTATCACGTACTGTTTTTTGGGTACGGTAACTAATAATCATTGGTAAAAAACTTAAGAAAATATACACATTGCTTTATTTAATTATCAATAATTTGATTAAATTAACGACAAAAAATTAAAACTAACGACAAAACTTATTTTGTTTTGTTAATTAGTCCCAAGCCTGGTGAAATGCGAGGGGAATGTGGCCGGTGCTTCGCAATACGTATCTATCGTGAAAAACTGAAAAATCGCGAATATCTCCAAAACCTTTGGAGATAGACACAATGACACTCCTATAAAATCGAAAGAAAATCAAATTTTACATCCATTTATGTAAAAATTGTTATACCATTCAATTTAAAAAAAATCAAGTTATCCATGATTTTAGAGTTCGAAAATTACAGATCCCTATTTAATAATTCTGTAATGTAAACGCAACAATTTTAAAATAAAAGACGTGTGCTGTTGTTTCATATTAAGCGAAAATTGAAAACCGCATCTTTCTAACTTTCGTATTTCCGGAGATATTTGCAAACACCGCAGACATTGCAAATGTCATTTTTTCGAAAAAAACGTCATGTAATTCGGAAACGGTACAACTTAGCCCCAATGTATGTCTAACGTATTGTTATTTAAATTTAACAAGGAATCCAAAAATATAGTAATATACAGGCTGTTCCATTTAAAATAATAAAGTATCTACTTCCGGTACAACCGGAAGTCCGCCATTACTGAAACTAATTTTAAAATGTGTAGAATATGATTCGAGCCAACATTTATTTGAAACATTTTTCTAAAATAGCAATAATAAATCGGCTATGGACCGTTGCATCTTAGGCTGGACACCCGGTATGTATATCAGGTAGAATATTTCAATCTGTCGCTACGAGCACGAAGTGACATGTAAATATGCATATTGTATCTATGAGGGGATAAAATGTGAACTCTACCCCATTGAAAATCCCGAGATTTTGTGCCAGAATCGGCATAGCCTATCTAATGCCATCAGTGTATACTTCAAAAACAAAACGTGATAGAAACAAAAAACATCCACTGCTTACATATTGTAACTAATTGAAAACCATAATAGTAATCAGTTTTTCAGGTACGAAAATCGTGTCACGCAGTGTTATTACAGTTAAAAGCAGAAACACATTAATTTGTTGTCTTGAAGTTGTTCCAAAATATCAGTTAAGCACAAAAAGGATTCGTCAATGTAACCTGAGAGTGGTCTTGACTTCCGCTTCATCCTTTGACAGGAACGGACGTGTTATAGTGTGCTATCAAGTTTAAAGTGTTTTTTTTTTTCTATTCTGCTACGACTCTAATATATAGTGAGTAATTGCTTGCGCTATTTGCTTTTAGTATAATAGTTTGGCTTAAACCCTTTTCACTGCTGAATCTTATTGCTGCATGAGCTCAAATTCAGGGGAATTTTATCTCCCCCTAAATTCATCGCCCCGTCTACGTATGGTAGTCAGGAAAATGTAGACCAAACACAGTTTTGTAGTTTTCATGATTATGGTTCTCTAGTGGAGGTCAACACTAGTGAATCAATGGAGTGTCAAAATACTAGTTCACTTAATGAAGATAATTCTTCAACATCTGACGTTCAATCCTAAGTTTTTATGAGACCGAAACCTGGCAATCAAAGTACTAAATCGATGAATTTGGATGGTCAAAACTCTATTTCGCAACCCATATTATTCGATATTTATGATCAACCTCCGTATCAAGTTTATGTGTAATCTACTGATGATAGAAACATTGGCCAAATGAAAGACATGGCTTTTGGGAAGTTACTACTCCAGAATAAGGTGAGAGGGGTCAAGGAAGTAGGCAAAAGGGGCAAGAACAGAGTAGCCATAGAGTTCTTGAGTATGAAAGATGCGAATTCTTTTCTCAGTTCACCTTTTAGTAGCAAGTACCAGTATAAGGCTTATATTCCTAAACACTTGATTACCTGTAAAGGAATCATTCGACAAGTGGATCCTAATCTGTCTGAAGAAATGGTTTTACAGAACATTAATGTCGATCAGGGCAGAAAAGTTATTGATGTGAAGAGAATCAAGCGATGATGGCAAATCGGAATTTATTAAAACTTCTTCTTTGGAAAATGAGATCATATTCTAAAAATAAAGCTAGTCTATTCAATTTTTTAAATCACAACCATTCAGACATCGTTGTCTTATGTGAAACCTGGCTTAACCCTAGTTTTTATCCTTCGAGCCCAGGATATAACTCAATTCACCTTAAGAGACATGACAGTAGGGGAGCTGTTTCTCTGCTGATTAAGCAGGGCATCTCTTTTCTTCATAATGTTCTTGATGTTAATCTTCCCTTTAATGCTCAGTTTATCAATATTAAAATCCAAGATTTATCTATTGTTGCTGGTTACATTCCACCAGATGTCAACATGTCCCTCCTTGATTGGAATAATTTATTCCAGTCAGTTCAACCTCCTTTCCTCCTTCTTGGAGACTTCAATGCTCGACATTTCTCTTGGGGCAATTCTTCCAATAATCGTAAAGGGGAATCCTTATTTGATTTTATTGATTCCAATCATCTGGTAGTTCTCAATGACGGTTTGCCGACCAGGTTGACTCCCCCAAATACGGGCTCTAGTGTCATTGATCTCGCCATTTGCTCCTCTGATATTGCTCTTTCCTCGATTTCCCGAACTACTGATGACACTTTGGGAAGTGATCATTTTCCCATTGAGGAGAAGTTTACGTGAATACTGTGCATCTCTGAACAGAGATTCTCCTATAGGAGATGTATGGCGCACTGTTCGCCGATTTAAGAAAATCCATTTGGAACATAATTCCCAACCGATTCCACAGCCCACTTTGGATTTAATATTAAGTAAATTCTCTCCCGCCTATGTCCCAAGAGCTCAAGAAATTCTTCTGGAAGATAATTTTACCCACTCGGTTGAGTTCTTCGACCGTGAGTTTTGTTTGGAGGAATTGGAGTTAGTTATATCAAACACCCAAGATACGGCTCCTGGACACGATGGCATCAAATTTTCTATGATAAAGCATCTACCGCAATCGGCGAAGGAACTTCTATTGGGAATTTATAATGAAACTTTACATTCTGGTGTTATCCCTCACTCTTGGAGTATAATACAACTAATACCAATTCTAAAAACCAAGCAAACCGCCTAATTGCCCTAATAGCTATAGGCCGATCGCCTTAATCTCCACTCTAAGAAAGTTTTTGAATCTTTACTCAAGAGAGACTGAATGTGGTGTAGCATCACAAATTATTCCCTGGAACAATGTCTGGTTTCAGATCTCGTAGATCAGTATTAGACAATATATGCTTGTTGACCACCCACATTGGGCAATCATTTGTTTCTAATCAGTTTATGGTTACTGCTTTTTTAGATATCTCCGGTGCCTATGACCATGTTGACATTTATACTTTATGTAAACATCTTGCATCTTGTAACATATCCTTTAGATTTATTAGATGCATTTTTTCTTTATTTTTCGAGAAGAAGCTGTTCATCAAAGATAATAGTGATGCTGCATATAGAGTTGCGTACCAAGGAATCCCTCAAGGCAGCCCCCTCAGTCCGATTCTTTTAATATTTACTCTCACAATTTGTTGGACTACATTACAAACGGAGCATATGTCCTTCAGTATGCGGATGATAATAACTATTTTTTCAAAAACACGTTTCTCTTAATAGGGCGTTTTAACTCTAAATGTGGCTATTAACAAATTTTCTGTGTGGTGCTCAGACCATAATTTCTCTATTTCTACTGATAAATCCAAAGTCATCATCTTCTCTCGAAACCGAAGAAGAATTGAAGTTCCTTCAGTGATGTTTTCTGGCAGATGTTTGACGATTGTTAATGAAGTAAAATACCTGGGCCTGATTTTTGATGGGAAAATGTTATGGCATTGACAGGTCGAGGAAGTGATTAGATCATGTGAAGGCGGTATAAATATCATAAGAGCACTCACTGCTACCTGGTGGGGCGCTGATCCGAAATGCTTAAGACTGATATACAGGGCACTAATAAGATCCAAGATAGATTTTGGTATTTTTATTTACTTCCCGACAGCAAAAAAAATGGACCAACAAATTGGAGCAAGTACTGCTACGATCCTTGAGAATCGTTTCAGGTTCAATGAAATCTTCTCCGAAGAATGCTGTCTTGACACAAGAAAAAGAGCCGCCTATTCACATAAGAGCCTTATTTCTTGCCAAGAAGTATATTTCTAACCAACTCTCCATGGTAAACAGTCCAGTCCAAGAAAGCCTTCGATGTCTCATGGATTATATTAAAACTTCAAAGAAAATTAATATATTTTTTGCCTATCCTGCTCTCAGGAGCCTCTAAAGTAGAGCATTTTAGTAGACTCATCTCCTCCAGCCAAATACTGCCCTTATTTAATGTCCCATATGCTATTCACCACCATAAACCTCCTTTACACATTAATCCAGATTGGTTTAGAAACTTCAAGAATTTAAATCTATCACCTGTCATTGCTAATGGGATTTTTACTGAGTTCATTAACAACCACTGGCCAACCATATTCCATTTTATACGGACGGCTCTGTAGGTGATAAGGATGACATTCATTACGCCTCATTTGGAGTATACAGCCCCTATGGTGATTTGAACATTTGTGGATCCATCCCTCATGAATCTACTATTCTTACGGCGAAACTAATCGCAATCTTCATCGCTATCAAAAAGATTGCTGCTGAGAAATATCCCAAATCAATAATTTTTACTGACTCGATGAGCAGCATGAACAGCATCGATACATGCGCAACTACTAAATGCTCGGTCTTTTTAGTTTGGGAAATCAAAGAATTGTTATATAGTCTATCTAGAGATAACATTAATATTTCTCTATGTTGGATCCCAAGTCATGTGGGAATTTTGGGTAACGAAAGGGCGGATCGTCTGGCCAGGCTGGGACGACATTGTAATTTTACGCAGTTTAAGTTGGATGCATCTAACTTGTTTCATATCTTCAAAAAGGAGATGTACATCGAGTGGCAATCGTGGTGGGATTCATCTGCAGCGAACAAGGGAGCTAGATTGCATCGCATACAGGCATCCGTTGATTCTGATCCATGGCACTACAAAATGCCATGGATATCGAGGAATTTTGTCGTCAGTCTGAATAGAATTAGATTAGGACACTGTTCAACGGGATCACATCTTCATAGAATTGGAGTTCTTGATTCACCACTTTGTAGCTATGGGATGGAGGGCTCAATAAATCATAAATTTTTCGGCTGTCGACTACTGAAAACTGCCTCAGATACGCTTAGTTCCAAATTGATGTCATTGAATCACTCTCCTCCGTTTTCCATCGAGCAGTTACTGCATGCAGCTTCTTTTCCTACATATTGCCTTCTTTTTAAATTTCTTAAAACCAACAACTTAAAACTTTAACTCAATATATTTCATGCATGCCTCTTTTTACCGCTTAGTTTTTGTAGATTTTTTTCTGTTTTATCACAATCTTCATGCATGTTTTAGTTAATTGTAATTAGCGTCATGCCTTAAATCATCTTTGTCTTACGCTTGAATATTTGAATTCGCTTTGCTGCTTTTCGCTTCCGCCTATGAATTTAGTTTGATTTATAAATTGACAATCTGTTAATGGTTTCAGAAAAGTTCCAAAGCTCCCAGCGTGGAACAAAAACCAATTTCTCCCTTTTTAGAAGAAGAAGAAGAAGAGAGTGGTCTATAGATATCAATTAAAATGATTTTTTATTTCGTTACTTTTACTGCATTAGACAAGTATTGATACAATACTTTTTTGTGTCAGATTTTAAAGCTCTTCACACTCGTAGTTTATGTAAGTCTAAAATGACAAACCAGCAATTATTTGTCATGCGCGTCCTGAGTAAAATAACAATTTAAGAGAAAAAAACCAACACCGACATATAAAACTGTATACATACATATGTGTAACAAATAAACGCATAAAAAATACTTCATTCAAGTAGTATTCTATAAGTAGCAAGTTTAATGTTATTACGTGAACCAGGATGTCTCACCCGAGCAATAAACTCTTTGTTGGCTTCAGAAACGTCTCTGTAACGTCCTTCCCGAAGATAGCGAGCGGCCTTCTCTATTTTCTCGCGGACGAGAATCGTGAAAGTTACGCAACAGTATATTAAGAAGATCACGTCGACTCGGTCACGTTTTCGAATTTTTGCGCTACGGTGCGGTGTGTCTACACTTCAGTCATTAGCGTCGTCGTAGGGGTCGCTCGAATAACGTTGACGGTAATTAACTCAAATTCGCAGGAGTCCCTCTTAATTTATCACGTTCAAGTCGACCAGTTAAATGTCATTATCGGGCTATGGTGATAGGCACAGTACGAATCGTGGTTTATTAATTGGGGTATTTAACCCAAATGGAAGGAAGGTTATATGAAATAAATTTTTAATAAACGAGGTTGACTATGTCTTCTCTGCACCACGTTAAAAGTATAATCACATTCACGACAGGTGTTAAATTAAACAAATATTGCTTGGTTTGACAATATTACACAGTTAAATTCGATCAAAATAGCAAGTTTTGTTATCTAAACAAGAACACGTTTATTTTGTTTCATGTTTGGTCTTTCAGGTATGAATATAAATGAGAATAACCGTTTCTAACCTTCGCCAAACCTTGTTTGAAACTAATCCCAATTTTAGGAGGAGGAACATTTGACAGCGTGTTGGCACATGACAAACCAAACAGAAAAGTCTTAATAAACATTTTTTTTTATAATTTGCACTATTACTGAAAAAAAGAATAAATTTACAGCTTATAATTATCCTACCTCGTTTCTGTTTGGAATTCATAACAAATGTTGAAAATAAATAACATCCGTACTAATAGAGAGCCATTCTAAACATTTGTTATAAAATGAAAATAATTGACTCCGTGAAACTCCATAACGAGTTAACTGTAAATTGTAAATTTACCTTTTTTTTCGGTAAGGATGAAAGTTAGGGAAATGTTGATTGAGACTTTTTGTTTGGTTTATTATGCTCTAAAACTCTCTAAATTGTGTACTTTAATTTAAATCCATTCTATATAAAATCTAATATGTATCCCTTTATTTGCTTGAATTTAAACTAGGAACATTTTGTTCACTTTTGAAATTTTTGATTTTTTTTGGTAATTGAATATATGCTATATCTTCTCCTTTTATTTGTTGGCAAAATAAGTAGATAATCATATGCTTTCGCTTTAACGAGAGCGAATTAAAAATTACATCTTGAAACGTCATTAATCTACATCACAAAAAGAGCTACTCCATCATTTATCAAAGGTTAAGATTTTTACTATCAATACAGAAAGAGTTTTACGACATCGATAACGTAATGAACAACAAAACTTATTACTACGCTATAACAAATTATTGTAATCGATTATATACCTTAAAATCAAACAAAACCGATATAGAATCGAAAAGAATCTAAATAGAACCATAACCGAAACCGATACGAGATCAAAACCCTTATAATTATAATTGTTTTGGCGTTATTTCTATTCTATTCATAACGATTTTAGTCAGAATAACTATAACTATAATAGTTTGAAACAGTTATTTATGGAAGATTGCAAGTTTAAAATTTGGCGTCATCGTATCTTTGTTTTCTGACATAAGGCCTGATAAGGGCCTATTTGATGTTTTACTAGCACTTACTTTTCTTATTTAGTCTCCTTCGACCAAATCTAACCCGAATGGTGTCATTGGGGTTAGATTTGGTCGAAAGCTATTGAAATCTATCTAGAACAGAAGTATGAAACAACTTTTATTGTCATAGTGCGGTATTTATACAGGGTTTTCCGCTGAAGTTTTCCGGCTTTACGAAATTGCTCAGTTTTAAACATTCGGAGTTTGAAACAATTTGGCACTTACTTTCTTTATAAAATGTTTTCACTTTTTTCGCACTTCCGGTTAACCGGAAATCGCCATGAACTTTAATATTTTAAACGGAACACACTATATATTATTATATTTTTGAATGAGATGAAGTGAAAACATTCAACTGTTTTTAAGATACTACGATTTTTGTTAAAATTTTGACATTTACATTGTTGTACGTAATTGATTAATTCTCACTTGGTTTAATTGTCAGAAATCTCTAACTTTAAAATTAACAAGTACTAACATTATAACTAACAGCTTCTTGCGGGTTTCGCCGTGTGTCAAAACTTTCGCTCGACGTTTCGCTGTTCATACTGACAGCTTCTTCAGGATAACTGAACTCAGTTCAGTCGAGCGAAAGTTTTGACACACGGCGAAACCCGCAAGAAGCTGTTAGTTATAGTTACACCGGCCGTGAAAGCCTACGCAGTGTAAGTACTAACATTGTTTTACCAAAACATAGTAAAAATTCCAGTGGCATTATACAGGCTAATTCAAACTAAGTGCGCACCATTGCTATCTCTATTACTATTGATTCTAGAAAGTAGGTAAAATTAGCAAAGTATTAGGGTTTTAACGCCGATTAAATATGCAATATACGAAAAAACAATTGCATGACGCATTTCCGAGAAATTTTGATATTTATACATATTTTTTTAAATTTAACATATTTTTTTAAAAAATGAAAGATATTTTAATTTATGATGCAAAAGTATCAAATCAATACAATATTGTCTTAAAACGAATAATAAAGAAGTTGATGGTTTTTATTTTGTAAAACGTATAGAGCAGTATAAAGAATCAACTTTTAAGAAAACAAATACATGTCTTTGTGGTTGATGTTTATTTTAACATATTACATCTTAAAATAATGTCGTTGAAATTAAATTGAAAAGAAAAAAGTATATGCATAATTTATAAATGCTGCTCAAAGGTATCACATTCATTCTCAATACATTTTCATGTCCGCTTGAATACACTCTGGGTAGCTCTTAAGATTGTTCTTCCATCCAATTGGCGGAAAACCTCCCTAACCTTTTTTTGCAATTCGTTCACGTTGTTGTACCGGGTTCTGTATATCTGGTCTTTAAATCCAAAAAAAAAAAAAGTCTAAAGGTGAAAGGTCAGGAGAGCTTGCTGGCCATCGAATTGGTCCATTTGTACCAATCCACTTATCGGCAAAGATGATGTCCAGATAGTTGTGACTATGCGACAGTTGTGTGCCGAAGCACCGTCCTTCTGAAAGTACAAATTTTGGCGCATCAGTTAGTTGGCGTTATCAAGGAAATCCTCTAGAACAGTACGAATAAATTCCAGATATCTCTCTCCTGTCAATGTACCATTGTAGAACACTGTACCAACGATTGTCGAACCAATTAATTCGCACCAGACATTAAAACAAAATCGAACTTCTGCAGCATGTGGACGCATTATTAATAAATTTTTTTGCAACCAGTAGTGTTCATTTTTCTTATTAAACGTTCCTCTATTAGAGAAATTTGTTTCATCACCCCATAAAATACATTGTGCTTCATTCAAATTTTCATCACAAAAAATAATAAACCATTCACAGAAAGCCAATCTCCTGTTCGAATCTCCTGGTTCGAATCTCCCTCTGAATTGACGCGCAACTTAAACCCAATTCCTTAGTAGTATCTCTAATGGAAAATTCGCGATGAGCTTCAAAATATGCTAACACTGTAATTTCTACCTCCTCGTTTATAATGACATTTTTCTTTGTTCTTTTGTTCTTAAATAAGCAATCGTGTTGCCTAAATTGTCTGTAAGGTTTTCGAAATAACGTCGATCTGGCTGCTGTCGTAAAGGATACTGTTCTGCATAATATTCGACAATCCTTATAGAATTTTTGCTGCATACAATGTATGCTTCCAGCATATCGCATTTGTCCAAATGAGAAAATACCATGGTAACATATCATCTAATACTTACAACTAAATATAACGAAAACTGTTCAAGCTACTAATGATAATAATGTAATAATAACAATTAGAAGTAAAGACCACAACACTAAAATGAAATAACCAACTTTTTTAAATAATTAAGCGTGTAAAAGATTTAAGCTCAGTGCATTATTGACTGTTTCAAACAACATACTATTTGCAAGCTTTTTACAGTGAGAATTAACAAATTAACTGTAATAATGTTAATAGCAGAAATACATTAATTTGTTAACATACTATTTATTTTGACTTAAAGTGAAAGAAGCCTACTATAAATTTTACATGGCATCAATCAAAAACCAACATAACTTCTTTATTATTCGTTTTAAGACAATATTGTATTAAAACTTTTGCAACACAAATTAAAATATCTTCCATTTTTTTAAACAATATACAGGGTGTTCAATTAAAAAAATATATAAATTTCAAAATTTCTCGGAAACGCGTCATGCATTGCAAAAACACTAATACTTTGCTAATTTAACCTACTGTCTAGAATCCATAATAATAGAGATAGCAATGATGCGCACTTAATTTGAATTTGTATTTGAAAATTAGTAACATATCAAAAAATTCAGTAGTTTTCATTTAAATTACTCGTTTTGTTTATTACCGCTTTGAAACCGTCGAATAATTTCTGATGAGCCGTAACTTTGACATCACAACAATTTATTATTGTTATAATCATTGTTTGTTACACGTCGTGTGCTCAGATGAGTGCATACAATTGTGATACTCTGGATACTTTAAATTTATTTTATATTCATTGAGAATGTCAAAAAATTGCAATGAGAATTTATAGAGAGTTCAATGTAATAGGAATTTATTTGCCGATAATATATTTAACGAAATTCAGAAAACTTTGAAATGGTGTATCATAAAGATTACATACTGTATACAACCAACATACGAAGCAAGATTTAATGATTCGTTTGACGAGAGATCGTGTGAAGAATTAGATAGACGCAGTTAGGACATCGAATGATAAAACGCTTGGAGGTATACGGAGGTCATATTAAATAATTTTTCTGATTTCCTATTTCGTTATTCAATTTTATGCTGCTTGTAAATTTTATTTGTTAAGTACACAACAACAAATTCTTGTTATGTTGTTGTCGCTATCGTTTATGCTTTCTCTTGCTTTAAAGCCAAGCTATTAAAAGAAATCTTTCCAAAATTTGCTGAATTTTGTTAGATATATTAGCGGCAAATAAATTCCTTCAATTACATTGAATTCTTTAAATTGTTGTGAAATCATGGCCCACCAGATAGAAATTAATAATTTGGAAGAAAACTACTGAAGATAGGTATAGTGAATGTTACAGCAAATTTTACATCCAAATACAAAAATATACAGGTGTTCTATTTGAAAAAAATTGAAAGTTTTGCAATTTTCAAAATTCTTTACTGTATCACCAATTTTTAAACAGCCTGTATAATGCCACTGGGATTGTTTACTAGGTTTTGGTAAAACACTGTTAGTACTTGTTAATTCAAAGTTGGAGACTTCTGACACTTAAGCCAAGTGAGAATTAATCAATTACACACAACAATTCAAATGTCAAAATTTTAACAAAAATCGTAATATCTTAGAAACAGTTGAAGATAAGTATATGAAACCCTAATCTTGTTGGTTTGAGTACCAACACTTTAACAAAAAACATCTTTTTTTTCATGCATGTTTGTTGACCAATCACATACCAATTAATGGTTATACAAACGCATAAATATTTAAAATTACAGAAATTGTTGAAATAGCATTTTCATTTCTCTCAGTGTACCGACAATGAAGAAAGGTAATTGGCGCTTCTCATGAACGTTAGAAAATTATCTAATTTATACCTCCACAACGGGAAATTAATTGCTGCACCTAAAAATAATTGCGCACTAATTATTTAGTCTTAAAAATCGGCCCCCGCAGCGCGTGAACAAGAACGAAGCAATTTCCTGCACAATTATTGTTAACGTTCACGCATCTTACAGGCAATATTGATAACGTGTCGTAAATAGTAATATATGTACCTACATTATTTGCTTTCTCACCGAATGTAACAGAATTCGAGTCGGTATATATCGGTTAAATCCGTCTTTTGCGTTTGTTTTTAAACACTTCCCGTCTTGGCAAATCCCCATCGATCTTCGGAGATGCTCGATTCGAGTTAAAATTCCCATTAGGATTTCGCAAAATCTACCAATTCCTTCTGTCACCTGTCGCGAAAACTAATTGATAAATTAGAAAACAAAAAAGTACAAGATATACGTATATTTTGCACGCATCAAGGCTAATTTTGGCCTTTCTAACGCGTGGTTAGTGCGTATAGAGATAATCTTTTGTAACAATAGGGGATTGCGTAACATCTTATAATATGTAGATAAGTACTCAGAAAAGCCATTAAGGTGGATAAAGTTATCTACATTACATGTTTATATGTGTTTTTGTTTGGTAACGATAACTGGTGTATATATTTTTTGAAGTTTTCGTAACTTCTTACGAAAACGAAATAGTAGACAATACTATTTCGTTTTCGAGAAACGAAATAGTATTATCTACTTTTTTTCTTTTAAAAAACAATATCTACACTAGTATAAAAGATTTGCGTATTGCATCAATACTAATCGATTGAATAAAAATAGACGGCTACTTTTTTAGTAAAAATCATATTGACTATCGTTTTTATTTCACAAAAAAGAAAACATCGTTTCGACTGTCTCCGCGGCCGTCTTCTAGGTATGAAAAACCAAAATAAGACCGAAGCTTTCATTATCATTTACGGTAGGTCGTTCGCTTCATAATACAACTTCAAGCAGAATGACGGGAATGATCAGCTTCACTCATTCTCTGGCTTCGCACTGCGATACTAAGTTACGGCTATACACTTTATTTATGAAAAACCAGTGGCGGCTGGTACTAAAGGGCACAAAGGCACGTGGCCACCCAACCACCAAGATAAACACAGAAAGAAATTCGCATGTAATTCAGTGCATTATTTTATTATTTTTACATATTTTTATAACGATGGTATCAAAGTTTCCTTCCGCACCGCAGACGCTAGCGCATATGCGAAAGCTATGCGAAACGAACTATGTTCCGGGGCATTCTTTCCGATGTACCTATTTGGAGTATGAATCGGACAGCTCCGTTTATCTTCGCTGTATGCGCTTATACGGTCGCTTTGGGGCACGCAATGCCGTGTCCCCAGTTAACGTCTTGCATTCGTTGCGACTGCATCGTTTTCAACGCGTAACGCGCATGTGTGATTTCAAAGGCTTGAAGTGACGTTTATTATTAATGATGGAAGTTAATTGAGTGCAAAATCTTTAAAAAGAAAACCCTCGCTCTCATTTGAGGAAAAACTTTTAATTAACGAGAAAGGAAGGCCTATTCCTGATCTTCAAATAAACTATTTTGTTTTATCTGCTTAATTTTTAAGAAAGAGGTCAGTGCGTGGAATAAACAAGGGTTAAATGATTTAAAGCATATCGCAGAGAGGGCAAAGAAACACTAAAATTCCGTTTCTCACATGAATGCATGCGTGGATTTTAATGTTCTACGCAAAGTAGACATACGTGAATAGTTAGACAGTGTTTATTTGCGACATAAAATTAAGTACAACGAAGATGTGGAAAAAAATCGTCATATTTTGCGTCGGTTAATTATGTGTATAAAAAAATGTGAAATCTTATCCTATGTTGGACAGCGTAAAATTGAAAAATGAAATTTCAGTAATTTACGAGCGCGAGGACATGTATGACGTAGATGCAGGTCGTGTTTTGTTTTTAGTGTTCATAACACACAACAACTTACAAAAGTTTTGACGGAAACATACAAAACTGTTGGTTATTATTTGTACAACCCCCATGTCGACAGCAGAATGTGAATGATGTTTTTCCACCCTCAAACGCATTAAGACTTTTCTGAGAAGCACAATGTCAGAAGATCGACTAAACGCATTTTTACAACAAAGTCATAGACATCTTTTCCAGCATGAAAAATAGGAGAATGGATTTTATGTACAAAAAATAGGTAAGTTCTTATTTTGTGCCCACCCTCTTTCATAACTCACGAGCCGCCACTGTGAAAAACTAAATAATAACTAATCAGCTCAACTCCGTGCTCCACCTAAAAAGTACTACACGAGGCTACCTATTCCAGGGGTGGCTTCTCTTAAAGAGACACGGATTGTCAATCACAAATTACTCATTAAAAACTTCTTATTTCTGTAAAAATACCGATAAATACACATACATACTCACACACATTTAAGTACAGAAGGAACGTTGCGATTCCCATGATTTAATGCGACGAAACGCGCTTTGTAGTTATTTAGGCAGACAAGCAGTAAACTGGTGCCACGTCTAGATTGGCCCCGATTTCAGACTTTCGTAGATCTCCACGCGGAGCTAGCGGAAGAGGGGGCGGCCGCAGTATACGCAAAAATTACATTGTAGTGAGGCCAGCCGTATCTTGGCCCGCTGTCCACTGGTTGATTGAGTTACGCGTCATCAATATACGTCAGTGCTCGGCATTGTGGAGGTTTCCCACTATTACGATTGACAAGCGTGTGAGTCAGACGGCCGTCGAAGATCGACTATTGAATGTAGAAACGTATGTATGTAGAGTTGGCCATTGACCTATTCTAAGTCATGTAGTGTGGTGCATGTAAAGGAAATGGGTATGCGGCAATGAATATCGTGGTCGCTACCAAAACCGGAAATATTCTACAGCAAATGTCTTTCGAAGATTGGACTAACGTTTTCGGGAATTCTTACAAATTATCCTAAACCCGTGCTCCACCTAAAGGTACTACACGAACTACCTATTCTAATACTATATGGATTCCATAACAATTGAAATATTCCTACTCTAACTAAGTAATTTCCCTATGATTGTTAATAACCAAAATATAATACAGTAGCCTCACGACCATGTGAATACTATTTTATGTAAAATGCTGAAATAGGAATGTCACACATTGGAAGTTGAAACAAAAACTCACAGCTATACAGAGGAATAAAACTACGTTCACCTCAACACTCCTGCAGTGAACTGTAAAGACAGAAACAATTGAATTGATACTTTTACAGTCAAGTTCAAGTAGATCCTTGGTACTGACATGATTCCTTATAGCAGGTACCAAACCAGGATAATTGTTCCAATATTGGATCATTTTCTGATTTGTTCAGAAATTAATTTGCTATTTAATTACCGTAAACAGATTCTGGTGCCTGAAATTGCTCCACAGCACCCTTTCTCGTAAGTGTGAGTGTTTTCTTATTTCTTGACATAAGTTATTGTGAAGGCACCCAGAATAAAGATGGGTTAGTTAGTAGCCGCCTCCAATATGTTCTTTTCAAAGTATTTTTGTGGCACCTGAAAAGTAGTTTGCAGTTGCATTTGTACGCTTGTAATAATGCGCTTTCAACATTACATGTCTGATGTCACTTTAAGAACTCTCTAGCACGCATCTCAACGGTATATATTACACCCTAAAAAAGCGTTGTGTGTTGTCGAAGATTGTAGCATTTCCCGACTCTTGAAATGCAATAAAAAATGTCTACGCCCACACGTCAGTGAGTTTTCATTGTATCTCTGTTCCTTTTTGCTTAGAAAGAAGGTAGTGAAGCATTCATCGATCGTTAGTCGAGTACACATCATGTATACGATGGTATTCCCAGCACGCCATCGGAAGTGACCGATTCGAGCATTTTGTTTGTCACACAAACTTCCCAATAGCACATTTAGTTGTGATTACCACTGCTATAGACGCAACTACTTCATTATAGTCAATGTTAGGTAATTTTTACTACAATTACCAACTTTGAAGGGGTATCTATTATATATACTTAGACGACATATTTGCAGTTGCAGTTACGTCGTGGCCACCAAATAAATTGTTTTGAGGCTTATTACTTTATGGTGCTAATAAAATAGTAATTGTTACGTAATTCTTACTTGCTCAGTCACTCTAAAGTTAATTCTTGCACATAGTTACAGATTAAAAAACGGCGTTACTAAAATATGCTACCAAAATCTGACATTATAAACATGACCCGCTAGTAATATATTCGGTAGAATTGAGGTGAGCACCACGTAGATATTACCTACCAAAGTTATAGACATTTTTTTGTTACAATTACGTAATAATTACTTTCTAGGGCGACTATATGTACCTTTAACCAAAAAGTTACATTTGACTACCACCTTAAAGTAACTACTAAAGGCAATGTAAGCATAGTAGGTACTAAGGTTTAACGCAAATTAGCTTATTGAGGCTTCGATACACTTCGCATATGTCAGGCTCGTTGAAATATCGGTGACATAACAGGTACGATTTCCCGAGATCTGTATTAAAACCTCGTCCACCGCATTGAACAGAACTATTAACCATTCTATTTAATAATAATGTTAAAACACAATATGCGGGTTTTATTTTTTTGTTTTTATTATGCGTTTTTAATTTTATGTCGTCATTGGTCTAACAGATATATTTATTTATATACACATGAACCAGTATATTATTCATTCTAACAACAGTTAGAGTGAATATGTTACAAGAAGGTATAAAGAAGAAAAAGGAACAGTAACAATGAATTGCAATGCCATATAAAGTAAAAATTACTTCTTCGGAATGTTCCAGCTATGTAGCAACTACTATCCGCCACGTTATGACTACGTAACTAAAGGCCTAAACCCACCGAGCACGTTAGCGCACTTCGCGTCGACGTACGTCAAAGTGTAGCAACTTAAGTATGTACTTTGTAATGGTATGATGCCCACAGAATGCGTTATATGGACGCGCGCTCGTTGACGTACTTGGCGTACGTTGCGTCAACGGATACAAGTAGTTCAAGCATCAGTTGAGATACGTTGGTTCTATGCGCCAGCAATTTGATTTTTGATATCTTTTGTTGAAATAGCACATATTGGTGAAATTACATAATTGTAGTATTATCGCCATTTACTAATTATTTATACACGTTAATAACACAATAATTAACATCATTTATGGAATTCCCAATATTGTTTTGTATCTTCCTTCACCTGTTTTATTGTTTGTTTATGTACATACTTTACTTCACACTTTATTGTACTTATAGAGAATTAGGATATCTATCTATTGTTAAATCCTTGCAATTTATTACTTTCTTTGTATTCACACGAAAAGGGAATTTCCACTTTTGCCTGGAATCTCTGACGCCACTACCGTTTAATTAGGGGTACTACCTGTGGATTTTCCAACCCTACAAGTAATTATTTCAGATTATTTTATTTTTAAGTAAACATCTGCATCATTTATAAGCAAGCCTATTTCCATGGGCAGTCTGTTACCATTGTACAGAAAAGGGTTAACGTGTATTGTTTAATTTATTGTCTCCCTTTTGTACTCATTTTAAGTTTGTAAATATATTGTAAACAGTGTGCATTTGCATTTATTTTTACAAGTGTTTAAAAGTGCAAGAACGGGAAAAATTCTTTCAAAAAGGAGGAGTTCAAACAATCTCTTTCTGTTAATTCAATTCGCATATCGTTTATATAAATGTTTCTTTCTTGTGATCCTCGAAACCAAGAACAGTATAAAATGGATTTACAAGAAGAGCAGCTAATCGTTGAGGTATTATACAATACAATCTATAAGGTATTTGCAATATTTACATATGTATACACCTTTTAGGTTCATTCTAGGCCTAGCTTATATGATAAATCGTTAAGTGATTACAAAAAAGTAAACAAACGTGAAGATTTGTGGAAGGATGTGGCCGCAGCAGTAAATGCAGGTAATGAACGCAATTTTTATAAATAAATAAATTTTATAAATCACATTGTTGTAAAAGTATGAATCTAAATTATTTTAAATCCTTTCGAGCTGATAAGGAAGTGTGCCTGCTGGTGTGTTGAACCATTCCGCAAATGCATTGCGAGTATCCAGTGCGGCCACGGTAGGTCTTGCAAAGTTTCTTCTTCTTTGTTGGTGGAGTCGTTGCACTGCACCGTTTATCTCTTCTTCGCATTCCTCTAAATAGTGTCTGCGAAATCTCTCTGACAATTAGTATCCAATAGAAAGTTATGTAATACACAACAAGCTATGGTAATTAAAGTAGCAAAATCAACAGATACTTCCATCTTTTTCAATAAAATCCTCCAAATATGGACAGTAATGCCAAAAGTATTTTCGACAACACGTCTGGCTCTAGATAGGCGGTAATTAAATATTCGCTGTGTTAGACTTAGGTTATTTCCAGGAAACGGGCGCAATATATTATTTTTCAGAGGGAATGCTTCGTCTGCTACGATAACTAGCGGTAGTCGGAGGTTGCTTGCTGATTGTGGTAATGGTCGTTCTTCTGGTAAATCAAGGTCTTCACTGTTGCGCAACCATTTTTTTCCAAAAGCAGAATTCGAAAATATTCCACCATCACTATTGCTTCCGTAACTTCCAACATCAATCATTATGTAGCGGTAGTTAGCGTCAGCTAGCGCTAGTAAAACAATGGAGAATTGCCTTTTGTAATTGAAATAAAGTGAGCCAGAATTCTTCGGTGCAAATAGATTTATATGCTTCCCATCAAGCGCACCGACACAATTAGGCATTTGCCATTTTTGCAGAAAATCTGTAGATAATTTTTCCCATTGTGGTTTACCTAGTTTTGGCATATATATAGGCATTAAAATTTCCTGCACTGCTTTGCATGTTTGCTTCACAATTCTACGCACTGTTGTTTCCCCAAGTCGAAAATTGAAAGCGATTGATGCAAACGAATTTCCAGTAGCTAGAGTTCTGAAAAATAAGATTAGAGGAAATGTATTACTTTCTTGTATCTTAGGCAATTTCCTTGTTATTGAAGTAGATGTTTTTATTTTCTGTTTTTTATACGTTAAGGGATACATTTTAAACAAATCTAGAAGAAATTTTGTGTTTCTTTCCAGATGTAAACTTGTGCAAAAGACGTTGGCGATCCTTGAGGGATGGTTTTATAAAACATCACCGTCAAGTCAAAAGCTGCCCCAGCGGTTCTGCTGGTGGGAAAAAGAAGGAGTGGATTTATTATAAGCTTCTGCAGTTTTTAATTCCTCACATTGAATTTAGAGAAACTGCTGGAAATTATTCACAGGCGGAGGATATTGGTGACGCTTCAGAAGACGCACCAATACCTTCCACATCTACGGATGTAGAGAATGTACCTCTGCAATCGACAGAGGACACGTTAAATACAACAGAGCAAGACACTAATATTGAAGAACACAATACACATGTGAAACAAGAAAATGATACCACCAGCAAAAAGAAGAGGGGTTAAAAGACGTGCAACGCCTAATGAATCCACGGAGGACAAAATTCTGCATATTTTGTCAAAGGAAAGCGACGAGAATGAACATTTTCTAATGAGTTTATTACCGATTTTAAGACGGCTAACACCGAGACAAAATGTTCAAGCACGAATACAAATACAGCAACTTCTTTGTGATATAGAATTTAGCTCAAACTTTCGCTCATCGCCGCTACCAAATGATAACATGGAATACATTAATCTTTAAAATATGTGTATTTCAATAAATTTTATGATAACTTGATACTTGTTCTTTTAGTTAGGTTTATAATTAAAATATAATTACCTTAATGTCACAGCTAATCGTTCCCGTGTTGTGATATTTTTCCTGTAGTTCGTACCTTCACCACGTATCTTGTCTTTTATCAATGAGTGAAGATTTTCAAATTGTGCTTCACTCATGCAAAAATAGCGAAAATATCTATCCGGAAATTCTTTTAATTCTTCACATAATTTGTGATATTCTCCATATTTTTCCCGTTTCTGATTAATAGGATGCACCCACCACCTGTGACGCCTTTTATTTAATCTCCGTAAAAGCAGATAGGCCGCTAAAGCTTGCTTCTTCCTGTGACACAACATCTTTCACTGAAAACTAACGTCGAACTAACAAAATCGTCGCATTCGGTTGGTGGACAAATGCGTCGCGTTGACGTACGCTAATTCAAAGTATTTCAACGGATGTCAACGTACGTCGACGCGAAGTGCGCTAACGTGCTCGGTGGGTTTAGGCCTTAATGCGTCCTATAAAAGTAATGATTACGTCGCCATAACGTAATTAGAACCTAATATTTGTTCCCCATTTTGTTAGCAATTACGGATATATCACGTAATTGGAACGTAATAGCTACTAGTAATTTTTACTTTGTGGAAACCTTTAAGGTAACAAATATGTTATGGCGACTAAAGGTAGGCCTTCATTATTAAGTATCGGACCGACGGCACGCATTGTATGGATCGCATTTTACGATTAGTTGCATTGTTTTTAATGGAACTGCGTCCATCTATCCGCATCGTACGCATCGCACCTCCGTAATGTCGACAGAAATTCGGATAGACGAATTAAAATCCGAACGTCCGTACGCTGCCGATGATGTTATTGAAAATCCCGCCAAGTGCACGTACTTCTTCGGCATTCGCATTTAGTATTTCAAGCAGTTATTGCCATGGACGTTGCTCGGTTTATTGCAATTGTGCAAGAGTATGAAGAATTATATAATTTACGACATCCACAGTACTTAAATCAGCAACGATGAATTGCCTTCCATGGTCTCTTCTTATATATTACAATAAAAATAGATACAGTCTTTCTTGAGGTCCTATGGAGTTTCTAAATGGTATATTTTTGTCTTGTTAAATGTCTCAAAATATCTAGTAAAGTTGTAAACATAGCGCGAGATATACGAAAATATTGATAGGATTTTACATCATCTTCTAGAAGACTAACAACAATAACTTCATCTTCGCTATTCATGTTACCAGTACAAAATGTTTGTCTGCGACAGTTATACGGAACTAAATAACGTTACTAGTGAGTAAAAACTGAATAAATGCCAGTGGCGGCTGGTACTAAAGGGCACAAGGGCACATGCCCACCCAACCACCAAGATAAACACAGAAAGAAATTCGCATGTAGTGCATTATTTTATTTTATTACTTTTACGTATTTCTATAACGATGGTATCAAAATTTTCTTCAGCACCACAGACGCTAGGGTATATGCGAACGCTATACGAAGCGAACTATGTTCCGGGGCACTCTTTCCGATGTACCTATTTGGAGTATGAATCGGACGGCTCCGTTTATCTTCGCTATATACGCTTATACGGTCGCTTCGGGGCACGCAATGCCGTGTCTCCAGTTAACGTCTTGCATTCGTTGCGACTGCATCGTTTTCAACACGTGCCGCGATTGTGTGCTTTCAAAGGCTTGAAGTGGCGTTTATTATTAATGATGGAAGTTAATTGAGTGCAAAATCTTAAAAAAAAAACCCGCTCTCATTTGAGGAAAAACTTTTAATTAAAGAGAAAGGAAGGCCTATTCCTGGTCTATCAAATAAACTACACTTCCACAAGTAAAACGCGAACTTACAATGGAGTATTTAATAAAAATATGAGTGGATGTGTTGATGTTCACTAACAAATAAACTATTTTGTTTTATCTGCTTAATTTTTAAGAAAGAGGTCAGTACGTGGAATAAACAAGGGTTAAATGATTAAAAGCATATCGCAGAGAGGGCAAAGAAACACGAAAATTCCGTTTCTCACATGAATGCATGCGTGGATTTTAATGTTCTAGGCAAAGTGAATACACGTGAATAGTTAGACAGTGCTTATTTGCGACATAAAATTAAGCACAACGAAGATGTGGAAAAAATCGTCATATTTTGTGTCGGTTAATTATGTGTATAAAAAAATGTGAAATCTTATCCTATGTTGGACAGCGTAAAATTGAAAAGTGATTTCAGTAATTTATGAGCGCGAGGACATGTGTGACGTAGATGTAAATGGTGTTTCGCCGCATTTAATGTTCATAACACACAACAACTTAAAAAGAGTTTTGACGGAAACATATAAACCCCCATGTCGACAGCAGTATATGAACGATGTTTTTCCACCCTCAAACACATTAAAACTTTTCTGAGAATCACAATGTCAGAAGATCGATTGAACGCATTTTTACAACAAAGTCATAGATGTCTTTTCCAACATGAAAAATAGGAGAATAGAGTTTATGTACAAAAAATTGGCAAATTCTTATATTGTGCCCACCCTCTTTCATAACTCACGAGCCGCCACTGATAAATGCCTACGCACCATTCGGATATCCATATACTGCGAAAGCAGTGGACGCAGTACATCAAATAAAACCGATTCGTACGATGCGTGCCGTCCGTCCGATACTTAATAATAACCTTAAATGTGCTATTTGGGTTGACTCGTGTATCAAAGACGAAATATGGTCAATCTGGCCTGGCTTTCCACAACAATTGCAAAGGTGATAAACCCAGAAGAGTTTGTAATGTCAATGAAGAGGAAGACATTGTTTTCATGATTGCCATATTTGCAATCCTTTATATTGATGTAAGTTTTGCACTTTCTGCCACCAATAAGCTGTGGTTGAGTGTACTACCGTCACATAAAGCCAATGGACTAGCTCTGAAGATAGCCAACAAAATCATCCACGTATCCTTTGGCAGGTCCACAAGGATAGCCTTGCTTTATCAGTGATCTTTTCCGTCTGGATTATAGTATCTCAACATATAAGACGCAATCATCTCATTATCTGGGAATGCAACTTTTACTCATTGGATCATAAGTTCGGTACCCTGGGGCATTGCCCCGGTTATTATAAATACGTAAATATTATAAATAAAGAACAATAGTCTCTGCTTCAATAATATTTATTTTTTCCACATTATGTTCCTTGTTTATGATGCATACAAATAAAGATATAAATGTAGAAATAAGTAAACTGTGTAATGTTAAATACAATATGATACATACATAAGTTGAAGTAATCTTAGCAATACCAGCAAGTTATATAAATTTATTATATTAATACTTAACCAGGGTCTTGTACCGAAATCAATACCTGGTTTTATCAAAGAAAGTGTGTATTTAACCGAAATCCAAGATTTAAGATTTAATAACAACGATCTCGTAAATGTTTTCATTTGAGTCATGAAAGAAGATGAAGAAAAATAAACAGATGATGAAAATCGTCGATAAACTAAGTATTTAGTCAGCCCCCGTTGTTAACAAACCTTTGTCGTCTATGCAATTTATAGTTTATTATTAGCATAAGTATTTGTAACACACAGCATCTAATTATATACTAATAGTATACCCTATATGTATGTAGGTTACCGCTCTAATAGGAACACGAGAATCCAATTATGAATTAGCAAATAGTTATTTTGAAGATATAAATAAATTGACTAATCATCAAGGATAATGCATCATTAAAACAGATGATACGCTGCACGTATTAGTACTAACGGTAAATAACTGATTATCCTGCAACCCATATAGGTAATAGGATAGCTCCATGGGGATGACTCAAATATAATTAATTTATTAGAGGTAGACACAGTCACGTGTTACCACGCATGTGTGAGATATAGATAGCAATCTCTTAAAGAAACATAAAATTCAATGTTTAATGGTCACGTTTTACGAACATTTCATTAAATTACACACTTAGATATCAAATTTCGCAAATACCATTTATTATCTGGCGGATTGTCGTATCAAGAAGTGGTGCTTATGAAATTATTGTCCTATAAAATAATTTAATATAATAATTTATTTTTTGTTAAATTATTTATCGAGTCATAGTTGTATCGAAGCTTTCATCTGTTAAAATGCGAAGGCCGCTTGCTTTTACAATTTAATAGCTTAGTGCGTCTATTTTTTTAAGAAACATACCTTACTAATTACTAACATCTAATTGAGTATTATTATAAGTTCGTCAATTATCATGCGTTAAAGTATAGACATGCACTGAAAAAATATGCACGCACATCGTATAAAGGTCAAACACTTCAAATTCAAAACTGTTTTACGTGTATCGAAGCAACAGAGATAAGGAAAATGTACCGGCAAATCTTAATTTGTCTATGTACTAGCAAAATCTGTGCCACTTCTCTATTTTAGTCCAGATATTTAATTATTAATCTGTTAAATATATTTATGAATCCATTTATAAAGGAATATATGTAATAGAGGTTTTCAATTCTTAATTAAATGTTGCATGGTTAAATGCCGTATGTAAGTACAATCAACCCAAAATAATGACATAGGTAAGTAAAACGAATATTCTAATACATGTCACAATGTAATCTCTGATGAAACAAAAAATAGCACTTTTTATGTAGGGTACAAGTAAATTGCTTCCAGCGATAAAGAACAACTATTAATAATCGTTAAATTGCCTCCCACCATTTTTAGCTACCTGATATACATGTGTAAATTGGGTCCCGGTTGATAAATAACAAAACAATAATGGTTGGAGCTTACGATTACGAAGGTTTGGGAGGCATTTTACCTATTTATGAGACCAATTAAGTTCGACCCTTTCTCCTACTACCCGTGGGGAGGCAATTTACTAACGCTCTTTATCTGTGGTATGCGACAAGGATGCCGCAACCTTTTCGGCTTGTGTATAGAGATTTGCATTTGCAGGATTTGACCGCTGAAGTTTCCGCCAAAGGATTAAATGTGAAAATAATTTTGATTTTTAATCTATTGTTTACATTCTACATTTTATTCCAATCAACTGCTCCTACTTTTTTTTATATGTAGGTATATTTTAGTTATTGGCTTTAGTTGTATAATTTAATTGCATTCGTTATATTAGTATTTATGTTAGCAATATTTTATTTTTACAGGCAGTTTTAATTTCAATGGTTTTTATTTCAGTTATATTAAGGTGATAGATATATAACTTATTGTTACATCAAGGAATAAATATTCACATTTGTCTTTTACTTTTGCAATCATCAATGTCAGTTAACTCATTTAGTTATTTACGATGTAAGTGTTAAGCCTGGCTGGTAGTTGAGTGGCTTGCATGCTTGGCTATCAGTGCGGAGTCCGGGGTTCAAATATCGCTCTAGTCAATTACGACTGATTAAGAGGGAGATTTGGCTCTGCGGGGACCTGATATGCTAAAAAATATAGCTTAGGCGTTACCAGCCCTTAAAAAAAAGGGATAATAATGTTGCAAATAGTGCGATTTACTTACTTATTTCTCATTCAATTGAAGCGGAAAGTTTTCTATGGAAAAATCCTTAGAAACAAAATAAAGTAATTATTACTACATATTTTTTTGTAATAATAGGCTTACAAAAACAACTTTAATATTCAATTTTTTTAATGGTTTACCGTTTCAAGTTTTAGCAATTCACTATTTCTTTCTATTTGGGAATGTCGGTACTTATATATGTGCTTAAAATTATTTAAGCCAAACAAATTTTCATTTTACGTTTCGAAATCACTTTATTCCATTTTCAAAAACCTACAAATTTTAACAAGTAATGAATAAACAAAACAAATTAATCTAATTTAAATACTTATGAAAAATATACAAAATGAGTTTATTACCTGCTTTTAGGTTAAATTAAATTTTCTCTTTAATAGACTTATTGTAATGATGATTTTCATCTTAAATACTTTATTGTAGACATTTTTAGAATAATGTTAAAAGTATTATATATTAAAAAAGAATAGATTTTTTTAAATTATACTACATAGTCCCTAATAGCCAAATTTAAATTTCCTGCCACTATTTTTAGTAACTTCAACTTAAAGACATTAAAATAACTATCGATATAATACAAAATAGTAGGTAATTTTATGTTTCAACGTTGAAATTACTAAGAATAATTGCGGGTAATTTAAATTTGGCTATGTGGGGTTGTCCTAACTTCAATGGCTGGTAGTGTACATTCCCAAAAGAAAAAGAAGATTAAGGAGTTATCACTATCCGCATAAAATACACAAAATCACACAGGTAATTTTGATAAACATTTTCAAGTTATTTCTGTTTTTATGGAATGGATATGAGATGTAGAACCCGCGCTATAAGAGATTATGTAGACATAAAAGATGCAAAATTCGCGATGTTTCACTTACGACGCCTTGAATTTAACAGCCGTGATAACATTTAAAGATTATACCTCTCAAAGTATATTTAAACGATGCAAGTTTGCGAGCTAAAATAATAACAATGATGACAATATTGCATCAGCATTATATACTAATATACATGTAACGTATAATTTATTTATATACAAGACATGTATAATTTTCCTCTTAGAAGAAGAAGAAGAAGGAAAAGAAGCTTTTAACATATTTATAGCGACTGTAACATAGGTAGGGTCATGGCACTGAATCTTTACATAGTCGCTAATTCTGTAAAACATAATTCAAATCTTTAGTAAAATCAATTAACAAGAAGTTTATAATACTGCTATATATACAAATCATTGAACTTGGAATGACATACAAGGACACACATTAAATAAAATTGATAAAATCGATGACAATATGGCAACAATTAGTGGAAATATCTATACTTTTATTATATCCAATGAAATTCGCCAAAAAAACAACTTATGGGTAAATTACAATCATATTTAACTAAGATTATATGCAAATAAAGTATTTTTGTCTTCTTTTGTTAGAAATAAATATTACAAGGCGATTTATGGTTAATAAATAATCGGAAATGCGTAAGTATTGTTCAAAAATATGCACCCACGTCATACATAATTTTCCATAAAACCATATCTTGCCCCTTTTATTGAACCATAATTATACGGCAGGAATTTAAAACACGAACTTAGGTAATAGGTACTATAGCCATAAAATTATAATTTTAAACATCAATTGTTTCTTTTCTGGGGCATACACATTATTGTGACAATAGCTATTTTTTGATTGATAATAGCTAAGCAAAACAATGATGTACAATTTGTAAATTACCATATCGTTTCTTATAGAAGGAAAAACATAAATCGCATTCAAAGTACGGAAATATTCAATCAAATCATTATTATGTATCCATAAATCCCTGAACGCTTGAAATAGTAGAAGTAATTAATAATCCATTTTACACAGGAGCAAACCCAGTTTGCGGAAATATATAAGTAATGAAATCGCGTTGAAAAATCATGTGGCAACGAGCTGTTGCTAAATTTAAGTTTAGAAAATAAATTAAACAGGTAAGCTAAAATAAATTCTCAGTTCAGGCAACCAAATGTACACTAACAAATTGTCATATTATGTCGGCTACAATCTATTATGGTATTGATATTATACAATATATGAGAAATGAAAAAATAAAAATCATGTTGTTATTCTGTTATTATATTTACACATCTTTCTTTAATTTCTTGTATACACTACACATCTATGTTTATATCTATTATTTATACAATTTTAATACAGGATACATTCATCAATATTTAGGACATATGTGCTACGTAACGCACCATCTGTCAAACTTTGTCGATCTCTTTCTTTTTATAGGTTAGGAAATTGTGTGATTCGCCGTATGTATTATAAATTTGAAAATCGATTCTTTAGAAATTTATTACTTACTATTTCGTAAAGACCTTATGGCAACTCTAAGCGAAAAGATTTTGCAGTATCTAAACGAAAACGATACTGCAACTACCTTAGAATTAGCGAAAAAGTTCAATGAGGATCATCAAAAAATAATTGGTGCCGTAAAAAGTATTCAAGCGGTTGGGGAACTGGTACTAGCAGAACCCCAGAATGAGAAATCGTTGGAATTAACTGAAGAGGGTCGCAACATTACTGAGAAAGGTAAATCGATAATCTGTTTTACAAGCAAAGATTACATCATCCTCCCATTATAGGAAGTCATGAGGCTGTCGTGTATAATTCTGTCCCTGCAGAGGGGATATCACAAAAAGAACTAATGAAACTGCCTAATGGAAAAGTTGGGTTTAGTAAAGCAATGTCGTGTGGTTGGATATTGCTTGATAAAAAAGGAGAGCCTCCATTGGTTAAACGGAAAGTAGCTGAAATTGTCGATATTGTTCAAAACCATTTAACATCAATTGAAGCAGGGAATTTATCTGAAATAACGGACAATTTAAAACAAGAATATAAGAAACGGAAACTTATACAAGAAGTAACGGTTAAATACTTTGTTTTGGGGAAAGGACCAGAATTTTCCACAACTCTATCAAAATTGGAAACAGATTTAACTGCCGATATGATAGCAACTGGTAGTTGGAGAAATCTTAAATACAAGGATTACAATTTCAATGCTTTGGGTGCCCAATTTGAAATGGGCTATTTACATCCTTTACAGATGGTTCGTTCAGAATTCCGTCAAATTTTCTTAGAAATGGGCTTCACTGAAATGCCTACAAATAATTATGTCGAAAGTTCCTTTTGGAATTTTGATGCTTTATTCCAACCTCAGCACCATCCTGCTAGGGACGCACATGACACCTTCTTTGTATCTGATCCAAGTACAACAATGAATTTTCCCATGGAATATTTAAATAAAGTAAAAGAGGTTCACAGTAAAGGAGGATATGGTTCTAGAGGGTAAGTTACTATATCCTTCTAAATCTTTAACACAGCACTCTTTACACTGTATGCGCTAATAAATAGGACTCAAGACTTACACTTCTCTTGAGAACAAGATTCTTGAGCCTAATTTTCAAGAGTGATTTGTTTCTCATGGTAGCATATCTCAGACAGCACTTTTAGCATTGTGTGCACTTGTAAGTATAACTCTCAAGTCTCTTATTTCCCTTGATAGTAAAATGTTTGAGACAAGCTGTGGAAAGTCATTTCCTAGTAACATATCTCAGACACCAATCTGTTCATTAGTAAGTATCACTCTTGAGCTTCATATTTTCCCTCGTAAGTAAAACTTTTCAGACCAACTCTAAACTTTTAACAGTAATCTTAGACATTTTAGCACTGGGTGCACTAGTACCACTCAAGGGTTATATCTTCTCTCAGGAGTAAGACTTTTGAGTCTAGCTCTCGAAAGTAATCTGTCTGCAGTAATAGCAGATGTCAGACAGCACTTATGTACTATGTGCACTACAAATCTTGAAAGTACCTGTCTCTCTTGAACAATAGACATCTTCTCAAAACTTACATTTTTCTTGAGAATTGTACTCTCAAATTAGCTATGCACCTTTACTGATGGGAAAAATTTTAATTACAGCTACCGGTATGAATGGAAATTATCTGAAGCACAAAAGAACTTATTAAGAACACATACCACAGCTGTAAGTGCTAGGATGTTGTATGAAGTAGGAAAACAGAAAGAGTTCAAGCCAGTTAAATTCTTCAGTATTGACCGAGTATTTCGAAAATGAAACCTTGGATGCCACGCATCTAGCAGAATTCCATCAAGTGGAGGGAGTTATAGCAGATTACGAACTGAGTTTAGGTCAACTTATCGGTGTTTTTACCGAATTCTTTAAGAGACTTGGTATTACCGACCTGAAATTTAAACCAGCCTACAATCCGTACACAGAACCTAGCATGGAAATATTCTGTTATCACCCCGGACTGAAGAAGTGGATTGAAATTGGTAACTCTGGCATGTTTCGACCTGAAATGTTGCTGCCTATGGGCCTTCCAGAAAATGTGCGCGTCTTAGCTTGGGGTTTATCTCTAGAGAGACCGACCATGATTAAATATGGTTACAATAATATCAGGGATTTGGTTGGTCACAAAATTGATTTGCGAATGATCCATAATGCACCACTATGTCGGCTTGATAGGCACTAAACTAATTGCTAACTTATATTTTCCGTTTTGTATTAAATTTTGTATTTTTTTTTTGCAAATATTTTAAATAAATGAATTTTATCGCTATTTTCATTTCTTTATTTTTTGTTGGATAAGAAAGCAGGGTAGAATTTAAGAAAAAGGGAAATATATTTAAGACTTAACTGATTGGAAATATGATAAAACAGAAAATAAACTGATTGGTCTTGTTCTGTACCTCTTAGATGGCACAGGTCTTGTAGTCCTGGCAATGATTGGGACAAATAGCAATGAAGTTCGCAATACAAGTACAACAGCAACGATGATATCTTTCATTGGAAGAGATTTCTTCTTCTGAAAAAATTGTTATTTGAATGTATCCATGTGAATTTTATTCCTATTTATTCGTTGTATTTCTACACTTTTATTTCACAATACGAGTTTTGACAGCTGTTACTTCTACCATCCCCAAATACACATATTCAAAACCCGTCCCGCGGCGATTTTTCAAACACGGAGAAAATTATTCGAACACTAATGCCTATAACGTCTTAATTTCGACAATAAAATGCCTAGTTTTAAATATTTATAAATATGGTTTAGGGGTATTCGTCCGCAAAAAAGGCTTTAAATGTATAATGAAATAAAAGTCGAAATATTAGGTATCAAGAAGTGTGGATTACCGATCACAACTATGACTGACTTTGTTAAATTGGTTACCTACCTAAAGCACCCCCTTATTCGCATTTATTTTTTGACATAATACACTGAAATACAAAATTCATGTTTCTCTAAAATTTCTTCGTGAGCGAATAATACATTTAATTTAAATGTAAACATATCTGAAGCAGTACTCTACGAAAACTGGAGCACTGATGCAAACACAGACACATTATACTTGTAAAATACAAAGAAATAATACCAGGGAGACATGAGTTTTGAATTGGATTGTATATCTTATATAGGATTTGAATGGTAATAAAAGACATTATTACTCTGTTACTCTTAGGTAATAAAACATTAAGAAATAACAAACCAAATAATAATAAATTGATTAAAAAAACGCCTTAAAACTGCTCCACCAATAACCTACTCTAACCGTCAAAATGACTACAGTGGCGTAATTAATTTGGGGGTACTTTGGGGACACCAAGGTTGTGCGGGTGGTACCGCTGAAAATGAGAAGTTACCTTTCTTGTCTTATCTCTTCGCTGGCATCATTTATAATCGATGATTTCTGAGATCATTTATAATAAATAAAACATACGCAGTTAGTTTGTATTTGGGGATCTTTAAAAAAAAGCATCTCTAAGCGCATTTATGCTATATACAAATTAAGATAAGAGTCTCTAAATAAACTATTCAATTTATTATACAAATCCTCAATAACTTTTTTGCGTAAAATAATAATAATGTGTTTTCTTTCTTTTTTGACAACTTTTCAAGTTAATTTTTGAAATGCACGTATCGTCCCACATAGCCAAATTTAAATTGTCCGCAATTATTCTTAGTAACTTCAACGTTGAAACATAAAATTACCTATTATTTTGTAATTCATTGATAGTTATTTTAATACCTTTACGTTGAAGTTACTAAAAATAATGACGGGAAATTTAAATTTGCCTATTCGGGTCAAGTAGCATCATTATTTATAAAAAATAATTTTTATTTTGTAAATATTTCTAACTTGTTCTTTCAATATATCCCACACAGCACAAAATGTCTACTATACATTCATTAGATATACTTTATGGATATCCAAAACCTCCATTAGATGTCATACATCTCCAAATGTCCGCCTGGATTCTGGATCTGGATTGTAGGCTGGGAAGGGTGGCTAGCCACGCGCACTCTAACCGGACCCATTGTGCTACCTTCCCTAGGCGCCGTCATTCACCCGCAGCCTACTCGAGCCAATCCAAGCGCAGAATGAACTCGAGCAGTGTAGCATGTGAGGCGCCCCAAAGCTGGCCATACTGGGCCAGAACTCCCCCAAGAAGGAACCTCTAAGTTGGGCAAGCGCCGGACAGTCACATAAGATGTACTCCGGTGTGTCGTCCTCTAGGTAACATGCACGGCAGAGTGGGCTGCTAGTCAGTCCTATTGGTTGCATGTGTTTATAAGTTTGCAGTGACCAGTCAATAGCCCTACAACTTGACGTAGTTTTCTGCGAAAAAGCTGCAGACAGTCTCTCGCTGTCCTAGACGGCAGCCTGGATATGGCTTTACGTGCTTGACAGCATGCGGTTATGGATCCCCATCTCTCCTCGTGTAGAGTAGTGGTCCACTGGTTTATTAGGGTATTGAGTGTAGCCGAAGAAATGGAAAGAACAGGCTCCGGTCCCATGTAAGGAGAACACGAACCCCGTTTCGCCAACCTATCGGCAGCCTCGTTTCCCAGGTTACCTTTATGACCTTTAACCCATCTGAGTCATCAATAGCGATCGCTTCCAAGGCATTGTGACACTGAAGTACTAGGCCCAAAGCGATCTTATAACTACTAAGGGCTTCAAGGGCAGCTTGGGTATCACTGTAAAGGATAATACGTCGTCCCTTAATGCCCCTTGCTAAAATTTCTGCGGCACCATGTAGGATCGCCAAAACCTCCGCTTGGAAATTTCCGCCTATTAGATATCCAAATAATACATCTAATTAGTATTGTATGCCATACATCCACTAGATATGCTATAATACTTATTCATTAAATATACTATACGCCTGGATGGATGTACTATCTACGAAACTGGTGGCTTAGAATTCGTAACAAACATGCTAATCAGTTGGCACAGTATTTGAAATACTGTCTGTTATTTCCAGCGCTGTGCCCACTGCTCAGCATACCACTCGGGAGTTCAAACTATGAACTAGCGAGTGGTACCTACGTTATTTACGTTACTAGGCCCTTTGAAGTTGAAATTCATAATTTGCCTGAAAGTTTTCTTTTATTAAGTTTTTCTCATTGATAAGTTGTAACATTTATTGGTTCTAAGAAATTTTGAAAAGAAGTTATATTAATAGTTGGTTTTTGTCTTATATTCCACTTTTAACGATAAATAGTTTTTTTCCGCTGTACAAATCAGCATTTGACTGGAAGCTGTACCGATTTTTTCAATGCCCATGATTAAAAAAATAAAACGTGTAGTTTTTTATATCCCTTTGAGATGTGTTACACTTTTGATATATTTTATGTTACAAATTTCTTTTTATTTTCATTTAATTCGTTAAAAAGTGTTGCTAAATCTATAGTAGATCAGAATTCCATTAAAAAAGCTGTAGAAAGAAAGAAAACTTAAAATATTTATTTTATATTCTCGTTGAACTGACTCAAAAAGCAGGCAAATATTAATAATTATACCTAAAAATAGAATCAAAACACATTTATAAACAAATTTTCACATGCATGGGCTCATGTGAAAATTGCTGAAAAAAAAATTATCGCCCAGTTTCAAGAATGTTCTCAATAAGGTGTCAAAATCATTAACTTCAACAAATCTTGGTCAGAAAATAATCGTCGATTTAAAATACTATGAGAAGACATGCATAAAAATATGCATATATTTTTTTTACATGTTAAAATGAGATGGATATCTCTGTAGAAAAGATCTAATCCGTATTCTTAAACTGGACTACGAAACGACGTGCGTGTTTTTTTAGAATACAATTTTGAATTGAATAGTTGATTAGTTGATAGAAATTAGCTGATTAAAATTGTTTGTTTTTACTGATCATAAAAAATTGCTTTCCTTCAATGAAATTCTTTTCAAAAGATGAAGTGGTTGAAATGGGAGAGAAGAAATTATATTAATCAGTATTTTTCAAATAAATGGCATATTAAATACCGAAACGCATTGTGCATTAAAAGCTCATTTATTAGCAGTGCGTAATATTCTGCCATATACCTATATCAGCAAAAGAATACAAAATATCATTGAATTGACATCAGATTCATCGTTGCAAAACAAAAATTACACTAGTCGATGTTCGAAACATTTATTCCATTAAAAAAATTGAATGTAAATGTCGTATTTGAAATCGCTATTTTGTTATAGCAATCCAGGGTTTCAAGATAAGTGGATATTGAACAAAGTTCCACTTACTAAATGTTTAAGAAAAGCTGATCTAGTGTACAATTGGAAAACTGTGTTAATTTCACTCCAAGCTAAGTATTTTTATATTTGATCTATATATCTATCATACCCGTAAATTTCCATGTTCGTAAATGACTTCAACAAGATAATTTACTTGCAATTAATCGTCTGCATAAAGGGAAATAATTTTATTCAAGTTTGTAAAAGCAACTGTGTTGAGTAATTTTTCTATGACCCTGATAATGTATAATTACGAACTAATGCGATAATGCGTTATACTTATGCTAATAAAATAACAAACAATCTACTTAAGTCTATAATAATATAAACTTTAAAAAAAAGTACCTTTTACATCTGCCATTCTACTTCAGATCGATTTTGAGCTGATTATTGTTTGGATGCAAAAATGGAATATCTCAATGTTATAAGTTCTGTTTTCGTTCTAGTGTTCAAGATTGGTCTTATTTCATCAGAAAAACTCCGTAAGTAAAACAATTGCAATAAATATTTATTGAAAAATGCGAATGAATATATACAAATGTTGAAATTATTCGCATGTAAATCGATCGCTTTTAGGCATTTCTCAAATCGAAGCTTTTTATACGTTTTGTAATTATCTTTCCAGCTGAATTTATTAAACCGTGTTTGCAAAACGATCCGGATTTAGACAAATGTTTCATAAACAGATCAATAAGCGCCATACCCGAGTTAGTTAAAGGTGAACACTATTTTAAATTCGATTTGAATTTTTGTCCATTTTCATTTTCTATTTATAGGTGTGGATTACTTAAAAATACCCATATTATCCCCTTGGTTTCTTAAGGAAATTGAATTGGTAAAAACGGAAAATCTCAAGCTGAATTTTTATAATCTTACAGCAGATGGTTTAGCGACAGCTAAAACCTTGAGCGCTAAGTACACCGTTTATATTTCTTCTGTTAGCGATACAGTTAATGTGAAACCGACTTTTCAGGGTCGACTTAGGAAATAAGAGTATAGAAACCGAAATACATTTTGATGGAATTACTTTCGAAGGAACATATTCTGTAACTGGGAAGATTTTAATTTTGCCAATCGAGGGACATGGTACAGCAAAAATTGTTTTCGGTAAGAAAGTTCAGTTACTATAGTTAGAATAGGCAAAACACGTTGAAAGAATTAATTTTTAGTTTAAATTAGCGTATACATTACTGGTATAACAAGACTGACAATGAGATCGGAGAGGTTATAAATAGCTAAAGCCCAAAAACCTAAAACCTTTTGAAAACAATTCTCATTAAATTAGTGAGGGGGAGTGGGGGGAGACTAGATTATGAATAATCAACTCGATGATGACCTTGAGTAATGGGTATAATCGAATGAATCATTCATAACTTATGGGACATCAATCGACACTAAATGTTTTAGCTTGTATTTAGAAATATTGAGAAACCTCCTTTTAGTCAAACATTCTACGATACGGCAAGAAGGGCACGTGCACAGAGACCTCGAGTATACAATACACTGGTAGCATATATTCATGAATACATATGTGTCTGTGTACTCAAATACCTGTACCCGACATAATTATTAATGTACTCGCATTAGCTTTTCTGAAAATACAAATATAAACTACTTTACGGTTACATTCTGGTTACTTATTCTACAGTTTTATCACTCTAAAGCTTCAAAATTCAATTACTTATTACAAACGGCCAATCAATTTTTAATTTACTTAACTTATATTCGATATATATAGAATTCATCATTTCATAAATAAATCGCTCAAAATTAAAAATAATAATAATAGAAATATTTAATTGAGAGGGGGAGCAAGTAGCCCCAAATATTTATAGAATCTGTGTTTAATGTGGAATGAATATTATATATACAGGAATGAATATTACATGTACAGGCTAATCCAAATTAAGTGCGCACCATTGGCTTATCTCTGTTGTTATTGATTCTAGAAAGTAGGTTAAATTAGCAAAGTTTTAGGGTTTTTAACGCTGATTCATATGCAATATACGAAAAAAACAATTGAATGACGCATTTCCAAGAAATTTTGACATTTATATATTTTTTTAAATTGAACATATTGTTAAAAAAATTAAAGATATTTTAATTTATGATGCAAAAGTATCAATACAATATTGTCTTAAAACGAATAATAAAGAAGTTATGATGGTTTTTATTTTGTAAAATGTAGAGCAGTATAAAGAATTCAACTTTTAACAAAACAATACATGTCTTGTGGTTGATGTTATTTTAACATATTACATCTTAAAACAATGTCGTTGAAATTCAATTGAAAAGGAAAAAGTAAATGCATAATTTATAAATACTCCTCAAAGGTATTACCTTCATTCTCAATACATTTTCGTGTCCGCTTGAGTACGCTCTGGGTAGCTCTTAAGATTGTCCTTCCATCCAATTGGCGGAAAACCTCCCTAACCTTTTTTTGCAATTCGTTCACGTTGTTGTACCGGGTTCTGTATATCTGATCTTTTTAAATATCGCCAAAGAAAAAAGTATAAAGGTAGAAGGTCAGGAGAGCGTGCAGGCCATCGAATTGGCCCATTTGTTCCAATCCACTTATCGGCAAAGATGATGTCCAGATAGTTCTGAACTATGCGGCAGTTGTGTGCCGGAGCACCGTCCTGCTGAAAGTACAAATTTTGGCGCATCAGGTAATTGGCGTTATCAAGGAAATCCTCTAGAACGGTACGAATAAATTCCAGATATCTCTCTCCTATCAATGTACCATTGTAGAACACTGGACCAACGACTGTCGAACCAATTAATCCGCACCAGACATTAAAACTAAATCGAACTTCTGCAGCATGTGGACGTATTATTAATGAATTTCTTGTGACCAGTAGGTAGTGTTCATTTTGCTTATTCAACATTCCTCTATTGGAAAAATTTGTTTCACCACTCCATAAAATACATTGTGCTCCATTCAAATTTTCATCACAAAAATTAATAAACCATTCACGGAAAACCAACCTCCTGTTCGAGTCTCCTGGTTGTAATGTTTGTGAGGTTCGGTACTTAAATATATATACTTATGCTTTTTTTTAAATTCTACGAACTGACGCGCAACTTAAACCCAATACTTTCTAGAACCAATAATAACAATGGTGCGCACTTAATTTGAATCAGCCTGTATAGTGAACTTCGGTTATAAAGTTCTCTCGAGGGACAAAAAAAAACTGATGCTTTATGAGGGGGGTACGCTACAAAAAAACTTGTTTTTTGATTTGTTGATTTTTTTTCAGTATTAGTTTCCTATGTTCGATGTGCTTCTTAACCTTTAAGAACGCTTGCATAATATCACTCACATTATCAGTATACATTGTAACAAAATTGTAGTAGGTTTTTTAACAGTACAAACTGCCTCAGAAGGAATTTAGTAACTGAATAAGTGAAAATATTGAACTTTATATACGAAGTAAAAATTATATACAAATTGTCTATGGCAGAAGTACGGATAGCGTACAACTATTATTATACTATTACTATATACTATACTACAACATTTCTATGTAAAAAAAAGAAATATCCAGGCGTAAGAAAGATTGAATGACAATGCCCCTCATCCGTAGTGGGTGTCGAATTTTACGATAGTCAGCTGCCATCATTGAAGGGGCACGTGCATTCCATTCATTATTAGTATTGTTGCAATGTTTTTCACTAGTAAGAAGGTGGGAGTGATGTTCTACAGGGTTAGGCAAATGTGTGGGAGCATCTGGTTTCTGGCTAAATTATGGGTTATATTTAAAAAAAATAAGCTTAAGAGTAACCTTAAGTTTTTGTAGAATTTTTATTCTACTCTATGACATACTTTGATTTCCAACAACTATCACATGTTTCGAGATAACCAAGGACTACAATGATATACAGTTTGGTGGGTGTGCGGCTTTTCGATATTCCAATAAAGCGTTAGATATTAAAATGTTTTTGTCAGATATACCTCATGAAAAATTTTAGCATTAGTCAGTATTAATGACAGTCATTTTCAATACTGACAAATAGTTTCCGTATAATTACTAAAATAATTGTTCATTATGGACGAGCTAACAGAACGCAAAAGAATTAGTTTGTTAATGATGATTGGTTTTGGAGACAGGCTGAGACTCTTCAAGATGCATGCGATATTCCCTACGTTGTTGTTTGGGCTATTTCCATCGTTTGTAGGATTTTGATGATCCGACGTTTCAAACTCATTATTTTCTTACCAAACTCATTATTATAAGTAATTTGACAAATATGTCCGATTTGATAATTAATTAACTGAAATTGGTGGTCTTCTGCTTAAGCTACCCCTAAAAAAAAATAAAAAGAGGGTGCAACGCTTGAAAAAAATAAAAAAAGAAAAAATGTCAGAATTAAAAGCGTAATATTTATATACGAAAAAAAAAATGGAAATATGTAATTCAATTAAACAATAATTGGAAAAAACATGACTTTTAATTTTTTTTAAATATATTTACAAAAGTGTATATGAAGAAAAACGTCCTTATATTCACCAAAAAGTTTTTAATATATTTTAAGACTACATGTTTCGGCTTTGACACGCTATCTTCAAGTCTTAGAAACGTCGATATCGAAATTAAAAATTAATTTTCTTAGTTCTATATCCGTTGGCATTATGTGTCACTTTTAATTTGTTGTATTGTTTGGTTAGTCTCCTTTGTTTAGCGTGTTTTACTTTGAATGTATACATTTGACTTTTTAATTTTAAATTTCGATTTCGACGTTCTTAAAACCTGAAGATGACGTTTCAAAGCCGAAACATGTAGGCTTAAAATATATTAAAAACTTTTTGGTGAATATACGGATGTTTTTATTCATATACACTTTCACATACCACCATACAATAATTACATACATAATTGCATACCTCAGAATTTAATTTTAAGAACCTTTTCCCCTCTCCCCCTTCACTCCCTCTCACACACTTTCCCTCTCCTCCTCTCTCCCTCTTGTCCTGCTAGTGCGAAATTGTTAAATTACATCGTGTTTTCAGTTTTAATACTGCCACACACAATAAAGCTCCATCTGTCTATATTTAAATCAATTAGTCACATGTTAACACTTCAAAATTGTTGATGAAATATCTTATATGATAATGCAATCATAATATCAATGCAATTATTGTTACAGATGATATTCTCATCAAATTCACCACGGATTTTGAATTACTACTGAAAAATGAAACGGAATACATGCATTTCATCAATTCAAAGCTGTCTTACGAATTGAAACATGCAAAGTATCATTTGAACAATTTGTTTAATGGAGACAAATTTTTAGGTGAGGTTAGAACAAGCTTGCAAAGGATCTAGTCGGATAAATACAGTGAACTGGCCACCAGAAGGGATTTAAAAAAAATGCGTGGGTATTAGCGAGTCAGAAAAAGAACAACTTTTTTCAAAAATCCCTTCTGAGAGCCATTACACCATGCGTATTCCGTTAGACACCTTTTCATTTATTTTTTCAGGGGATCAAACAAATAAATTTTTGAACGAAAACTGGGAAACTCTACATCAGGAATTTTCGCCAATAATTTCGCAAACAATCAAGAGAACAGTATTAAAAATTTTAGAAAGAGTTGTAGATGTAATACCTTTTAACGAAATTTTTATTCCAGAGTAAAACAATATGATATTTAATATTAGGTATTTTTTTCTTGTAAATGAGTTTTTAGCAATTAAAAGGTTATGGAATTGAATTAAATGTTTATATAACAAACCAATAGATCGTTTTTATTTGAAAATACCCAATACATCAAAGTATTTCATCGAAAAATCTTAAATATTTATTGATTTAAATATGTAAATCCAATGCAACTACATATAATTAAAATATGTATTGAATTATTCTTCATCCTTAGAAGTACTGGCACTACAGCCAGCCCACATTGCTATAATACCTTCATCAGTTGCTGAGTACATTTCGGGACAGTATTTTCGAAAATTCTCCAACTTCTTCTGTATCCTAGAGAAAGTACCCTTGTGCTTCTCAAAATTTGTCACCTTGAATTGTTCATTCCTCTGTTTGTTTCCCTTGTCTTTTTTAATCTCCAAAAATTTGCTGAGACTTATCTTCGACTTCCTTTCCTGAATGGTCTTGTGCGTCTCGCCGATAAGCTTAACGTTTTCCAAACTCTCCTGTAACGATTCCAGCGAGGAATTACTCAAGGAGTACGAACTAAAACGTTCCAGCAACTTCTGATCTTCGATTTTAGACAGGTATACTTGTATCTCCTTGGATTCGCAACACACTTCGTCTGGATGTTGTTTCAATTTTTGACAGTATTCGCAAATGTAGGCTTCCTCTTCAGACGTTAAAGAACTGAGGCTCTCTTGAATTTGAGCGATCTTGGTCAATTCCTCAGTGGGTATCATGTTGTCTAGAAGGTATTGCATTTCGACCTTGGGGAGATCCTTGGCTAGTTCTGGCGACATGACGATCCCCTCCTGTTCCAGTTGTTTAGCGGTGGTTTTGGCCAGTTTTGCCATTAAAGCTTTCGATAATACATCGCTGTGCGTTTGCTCTAGTTTTTCTAAACTTTTTGTGCGTTTCATAATCTTATGTTTGTGGTTCGAATTAAGGCTTGCTAGTATTTGAAGTTACGTTGTCTTAAAAATATTTTTTGTTGATGTAAACGTCACTTGAAGTTGACAAACAGTTAATTTAGGATGGCGTGGATGGCGTATTTTAGTTTTATCGCTGAGGCATTGATGTTTTGACAGAGACAGGAAAATCAATGATAGCTGTCAGTTATTCATACGAACATTTACTTTTATTACTTTACATTTGAACACGACTTCGTTTACATAAAATAAATGCTTAGCGACTAGTTTCAAAATCTAAGTACGTATGGAATCCAAAATATAAAACGATATCGAAAATTTGATGTTACCATAAAGCTATAAACGCACTATACTCTATTCACGTTAAGAACTTGGTAGTTCTATATTTATAAAAACAACAAACTAAGAGTGAATTTAATTTGTTTAATGAATATCCTTTTAATCTTAAAATTAGTGGTATTTTTAACTTGTGCATAAATTCGCTATAAAAAACTGAATTTTGTTGCCAGATTTATTAAGTTTTAAAGACAACTCACAATTGAAAGTTCGTTTTTACTGCCATGTTAACATATTTTTATTAATTTATTCACCATATATGTATATGGCTCCACGTCTCGTACGAAGCTTTGCCTCTCGTTAGAGCTTTCCAGATTCTTATTGGCTGAATCAGATAATTGACCTTAAACCATCCAGGCATCCTCTGCTTTCATCGTACTTCCTTCTTGCGATTCTTGCCCCAATATCTTCCAACATATTTTTACTCCCATTTCTTTCAGATCCTCTTTCCCCCATGCTTCATTCTTGTTCTGCCTCTCGCCCTTCTCCCGTCCTATTCCATTCTGTCAGTGTCTTCGCATTCCCCCTTTTCCTAATATATTTCTAACCAGTTCTTCATTATTTCATTATTAGTTCGTCTTCTATACGCTCACTTCTCGAATACTCCCCCAACATTCTTCTTACTTTTCCGTCCTGAATAACAACATTTTTCTCCTTCTTCGTATTTCATGGTATCAGTGCTACATTAGTATAGGTCTCAACAAGTTAGATACATTTTAGTTTAGTTCTTTTGATATCTGCCTATTCATGATGTTCTTTGTTTGCGTAAAACGCTGCGTTCGTTGTTGTATCTTTTCTTTATTTCTCTATCCTATCCCCGTTCTCCGTTACAGTTATTTAAATTTACTACATTTCAAAAGTGTCTCCTCCTTTTCAATTGATCTTTTTTCTTCATTTCCTCCTATTTTCATATGTTTAGTTTTGTTTTTGTTTATTTCCATCCCCAAACATTCCTCCTTGGCTTTCACTGTTTCGTATATCTCATCCAGTATCTTCTTTTGCTTTGCTACTATAACTAAAAATAAGTCATCCGCGTATCCTATTATTTGTGCTCCTGGGTTTCTTGTATTTCCTTTGTTAGGTTCTTTGTCAGGTACCTTTACAAGATTGAATAACTAGCGGATAAGTGTTTCCTCGTTTCACCCCTTTATTGATTCGGAATTCTCTGTTTGGCATTGCTGAATCTTATTTTTGCTCTTTTTATTGAATGTCATCGCATTATTCTTTTAAGCTTAGCAGGATACCTAATTCTTCTAGATTCTCATTAGCTGTTGTCTGTTAATTGAGTCAAGGCTTGCTTGAAATCTATAAACATTACTTCCAATCCTATCTTGTGTTTGTTTCCTTTTTCTAAAATTTGTTTAAGACTGTGGATTTTCCTTTTTGAAAACCGTTCTGGTAATGCCCTATTAGGTTTTTAATGTTAATTAGCCTTCTGTGAATTAATGTTGTTAGTATTTTGTAGACCGTGTTTGAAAGTTTCATGCCTCTATAGTTAATTTATTCACATATAGAACCTAAATTTGAGTCAGACGACGAATATGATTATGAACCAGACTATATATTTGTTGTTATGTTAATTCTTCTACAATATTATCAAGTTGATACATTTAATTTTCTTGTACAATAGCATGTTTAACGCAACTTTCCCAGCATTTACAAGATCTAATCCCTCAAGCAGCAATGTTTTGACACCGAGCAACTTAAACGCTTTGTTGTTAGCAGCTGCATGGTGTTTAACTTGAGCCCAAGCAAGTTCAATTTAATATTCCGTTTTGACCAAGTGATAAGGCGCATTGTCCATTATAATTACACATATAGATTCAAGGCTTATTAATATTAATATTCTTTATCTACTCAGTAAAAATTTGACTATTGATAGTCACCACTCTTTTTTGATTGAAATAGTAGCAGTCCATTGTTAACAAAACCAGTTTCACTTCCAATGTAAAGCACAGTCAGACGTTTTCCATTTCGAGAAGGATTTTGTATTACAAGTGACAATCCATTTACAAATGCTTGTCTAGAAGTAGTGACGGGTCTATCTTTCCATACTTTTGGCTTTGTATGTCCGGCATTTATCACGTCTATCCAAAAATATTTATTTCTTCCCCAGTGTGTCCAAATTATATAATGGAGATTAAATAATTACGTCTCTACAAAACAATATCTTGAAGTTCAATCAAAATACAATTACCGCTTTCGTTTTTCCCATTTCGGCCCTAATTTTCTCAAGATTTCCACAATGTTGTATGCTAATTCAGGTAAATATCATCTGTTGTATAACTATAATTTTTTTTTACGCAATTTCAAAACAACAAGATTAAATTAAAATATTTGCTGATTAATATTTTTGAGCAAGTAGACATTCATTCATTTTTATTTCATTTTTAAGATAGGAAATACAATGTGTCTTCAATAGAATTGCATATAGCGGGCTGATCAGTTTATTAAAAATTGTGTCACAGTTTCGCTTCTTGCTTCCTTACTTTCCCTTTTTTACAGCCCTCAGTGTTGCCTCTCTAATGCTAACCAATTTTGAAGCAAATTTTACTCAAACTGGGTTGGAATTATTGTGGAGGTATTGAATAAATGCTTTATATACCATAACTCTCGTCATTTCCCATATGCTTTCCAGGAGAATGTTCGTTAAGTCAGTTTCCTCTCTCTCTCTCTCAAATCCAATTAGCTATCCATATGTATTGTATCATAATAAATTGTCATGAAAATAAACATTATTGATAAAATAATTATCTGTTAATTGTATCTGCAGCTGTAAAGCTCTAAAAAGAACTATTTTTTAAAAGATTTGAAATAACAATAAACACAGAAACTACGAACCAAAATGACATTTATAAAACCACAAAATTGACAGGTCAGTATATCCACCATAAAATTCATTCCCGGGAATGTCAACTTCAATCATTGTAAACTTGCACGAATTTCAACCAATCACAAACCGGAAAATATTGCCCTATCATTTCCAACACTATATTCTTAACGTGAACAGAATATAGAAGGAATGCGTTTATAAGTTATAAACGCATTAGTGCGTTGGGACTTCTATTGGAATATTTTAAGTTGAAAAAGGATGATTAATGTGCGAAATACAAAATAGTATAAAACACAGGTGTTACAATGACTGCTGTAATATTCGTACATTGAATTCAAACTTGTACTCGTATTATAACGAAAGTCATTGTAACACTAGTGTTTTAATATATCGTGTGATCCAAAAAAATCCTGCTCAAGAGTGGCTATGGAAAATGTCATATATATCTTTACTAAGTTCATTATGTGCTTAGTTATGTCAAATGTTATATTTGACAGTATCTAACTTTTGACAGATGTTACAGAAAAATCGACATGCCAAGTCTATTAACTAATTCTACCATGGCCAAATGCGAGGATTTTGGATCACACCGTATATCACATGCGACTGGTTATTTTGTAAACTGAATTAATGTGGTATTAATACAAACTTGTGCCATGTGTATAAAATGATAATTTAAAGATCATTCATTTTGGTTATTTTCGTTAATACAATTCTCCAAGTAATTTATATTATTGAATGAAAATTCATTTCCCTCCTCCCTTCTTCGTGATGCTCAAACTTCCTGGCGGGTTTTACGTTCTTCTTAAATTTAAGAAAGAACTTCATTTCCTGTTTCATCTCCTGTTCGTATTTGGTCTTCGTGCGCTTTATGTAGCTGAAAATCTCTAAGCTCAATTCAAGAAATGCCATCGAGATACCTAGGAATGTGCCAACACCCAATACCAAAAATACACCTCCTACATTTTTCAAGTCTAAAGGAGTTACATTTGTTGTAGATTGCCGTTCCTACAAAAACAAATGAATCAAAAAATGCAAAAGCAAGCTGCATTACGGACTTAAAATCTCTTTCGTCAAAATATCATGTTCATTTAGAAAGTTTCTTTTTGTACAAAAATGCGCACCTTAAAAATTACTGTTAAAGTATACTATAAATTAGTTTAGATACTATTTTAAAGTTGAAAATGTCAACTATAATTATACCGGGTATCCACACTTAAGTGTGCACTATTAATTATTAAAAAGTTTATTATCTTTGGAGATACAGAATCGTCAAATGGACAAAGTAGTACTTTTTTACGGCGTTCAATTGTGAAACCGAAAGCAATTGGACGTCGCGTTCTCTAGATTTCGTCCAAAATTATTTTTTTAATGGAAGCCTGTATTTTTTGCATATAAAAAAGAATGCAAATTGAACAAAAAGCTTAGTACACTATTATAAAAGATGCAAATATAGTATTTATGAGAATCTATCTTGTTTGTTTCATGGAATCGATATTACCATTGAAAATTAAAGCGTCACCCTTTGTTTAGTAGCTGTCAATTATTTTATTTGTTGTTATTAAGTTACTGTGCGGAAAAAGTAATGTTTTTACAATTATTTCAACCGTAATAATGGCATTTACTCATTTAGAAAAGTGTGATATGTTGTAGTTGTACTTGCTGTTTAACAAAAAATCAGACAGAGCGCTCGAAGGTGACATACAGCAAATTTCCTGACCGTGATGTACCAGATCGTCGCTATTTGTTAAAACTTTATCGAAGATTAAGAAGCAACCAAACAGTTTTTATAATGAAGAGGATAAAATGATTTTATATTATCACAAGACAGAAATAAATGTATTGGCATATTTTCAGGTACATCCAAATAATTCTGTAAGGGATTTGTCCAGAGAATCAGGTATTTCTCGTAGTATGATCCATAAAATTTTGAAAAAAAAAAAATATGTTCCCTTTAAATATCAGCCTGTTCAAACTCTACTTTTGGGTGACTATCAAAGACGATTAACTTTTGCTCAATGGTTTATCAATGCTTTTGAAGAAAATCACAATTTCTTTAGACACATTTTATGGAGTGCATCCAACTTTTGTAATCGCAGGATGTTCAATAAAAGAAATAATCATTACTAAAGTCGTTGTTGTTTATCCTTGTAATCCCCAACACCGATTCAGTTTAAATGTTTGGTGTAGTATAATCGGATCCCGAATTGTTGGGCCATTTTTCTATCGGGGTTCTTTAACAGAAGAAAGATATGTGGCATTATTGACAGAAATTTTAGAAAATATTCTGGATGAATTAAATTTGGTAGACAGACAGATTATTTACTTTCAATAAGATGGAGCGCACGCACATTATTAGAAAGATTATTGGGAAATAGATGGATTGGAACAAATAGTCCTATTGAGTGGCCCGCGCGTTCACCTGACATGACGCCATTAGATTTCTTCTTGTGGGGAGCAGCAAAAAATCAAGTGTACTAACATAGATATACAATAGTGGATGAGCTTCAGGAAAGAATTTCCAATATCACTTACGATATCGACGGTAGGACAATTTTAGGAGCTACTCGTAATGTTCACAGAAGATTGATAAAATGTATTGAAATGGGAGGAGGTGTCTTTGAACATTTAATTTAAGTAATTTTCTTAACTATTTTTGTATTTATTTTTTATTATTTGTTTATTAAATTAAAAGCTTTAATGAATGTAACGCTTTAATTTCCCATAGGTATATCAATTTCATGCAAACAAAGCAAAGATAAAGATTACTCAGTAACTACATTTTTTTGTAATAGTGTAGTAAGACTTTTTTATTCAATTTACGATTCTCTTTTAACTTGCAAAAAAAATATACGGGGCGTTCCGTTTAAAAAAAATAATTTTGGACGAATATCTAGAGAACGCGACCCTCAATTGTTTTTTTGTTTTCACGGTTATAACCGCCATAAAAATAGTACTACTTTGTCCATTTGACCGATTCTGTACCTCCAAAGATAATAAAGTTATCAATAGTGCACACTTAAGTGTGGACAGCCGGTATATTGTAGTCGCAATCATAATTGTAATACAGCCATTTTTAACCTGCATGAGGTTGGAAAATACGTCATTGCTGGATAAAAGGTGTTTCTCTTGGATTGAAAGTGGTAACTTCCATCTCTCAAATGAAAAGTGACGTTTCTGTTAACATAATTGAAAACATCAAATGTCGGTTCAACCAAATATTAATTGTGATTTCTGGTATATTATCAGCAGATTTACATTTGAGGGAACTTAAATTTCGTAGAGACGCGAATAAAATAGGGTTTGAGGGTTTAATTACGGCGACGGGAATTAGATTAGAACCGGGCAATTTAGAAAGGCGAGTAGATATAGGGGACGGGGCCGAATTCATCCCGCGGAATTAAAAAGTATTACTTATAATAAATTTATAGGCAGTTTTGGAGATGGTTTAGTAATTTTTAGGAATGGGCCGAAGGATGAGGGTGGTACAGGAGCAGTTTTTTTTATTGTTTACAATAGAAGTATTGAAATATATAGGTAATCAAAAGTTTAAATTAGAAGATTATGAATAATTGTCAGGCAAAATTAGTTTCAATAAATCAGGCTGTACGTTATATTAGGAATGAGAACTTAAATGGGACGTGCGGATTATCTGTTATCGAATCTGTTGTAGAGGTATTAGGGAATTTAAAAAATCCGACGAATTTGTTATTATATACTTGGAATATGTTGCATAGATTGTATATAAATTCTTGCTGCTTTACAGCTGGCCTTCCAATCCTATTCCTTTCAGAAAGTGTAGGATATCAAAGGGCCCCTGTCTAGGTAAATCTCCCTCTTCGATTTCACATGCTCCCAGGTGCAACGCCCTCGAGTTGCACAGTGCTACGCAGTTTGAGAGGAGATGGATGGGTGTTTCATCCTGTTCCCCACAAAATATGAAATATGTTACGTGAGGGGCTGTGAAACAGGGTAGTTTAGTTTAGTAGAATCGATTAGTCGTCCCGTCCACTGCGACCACTATGGTTTATTATAGAGCAGATGTTAGAGTTCATCCACAAGTTTGGGTCTGAAGGTAGCTCAATGTCTTGCTGAATGAGATTGTTTTCATGTTTTCTGGGGAAGGGTCGGCCTTTCCGAAGGTTACATACCTGATTCTTGTACCAGCAGAGTGGAAAATATACTCAAATGTCTCCTAATCTTCCCAGTATAGTCGGCATTCAGTCTTATGAGAGAGCCCGATTCTGTGTAAGTGCTTTCTGAGTTTACAGTGATCTGTAAAAACAGAGATAATCACTTTGACATTTTTACGGTCAAGTTCTAGCAGTTCCTTGGTTCTGACATGACTTGGAGAAATACACTCCTTTACATGCACCAAATGAGGACAATTGTTCCAGTATTGGAGAACTGTCTCATTTGACTAGAATATAATTTGCTGTTTAGCTACCGTAGATGTCATGCCAGTGGCAGATTTTGTTCCTGCACCAGCACCCTTTTTTGCAAGAATGTCTGCTTCCTCATTACCAAGAATGAGTAAGCGCTCAGGTACCCAGATCAGGGATAAATTATTAGCCATGTCTAATGTGTTTAGAATATGTTTATAGCTCCAGATCAGTTTCGAGTTGCATTTATGCGCCTATAGTGCTTTCAACACCGCCTGACTGTCGCTTAAATTTTTTATTGATTTGTACTTGTAATTTTTATCCAAAATCTTTTGCACACATCTCAATGGCATTTTTTTTATTTCAGCCTGAAAGGTCGTTGTGTGTTGTCCAATGTTGTAATATCTCCTGACTCTTGGACTGCGACAAAATATTTCTTCGCCCACACCTTGCTCGGTTCTCGAACCGCCCGTAAACCAGCAGGTATCTGCCTGCGTCAGTGCTCTTTCGTTGCATCTTCATTTCTCTCTGGTTGGAAAAGAGGTACCATCATTGGTCGAGTAAACATCATCAACTTGCCGTCGGGAGTAACTGATTCCAGCAGCTTGTTGCTCATAAAGACAGGAGTATGTGGCTATTGATTCACTATTTGCCATAGGCGAAATATAGTTAATCTGGTCTCCCTTTCTACAATAACATGCAAGAGTGGTATGTACAGAAGAGCTTCAAGTACCAATGACAGGAAAGAAGACATTGCTCCCGTCATTGCCACACTTGCGATCCTTTGCATGGATATAAGTTTTGCTGCGCTCTGGCTTGTTGCACTTTTTTCAACCAATCTATTGCTCCATAGGTTATGGTTGGACGTACTACTATCACATAGAGCCAATGGACTAGTTTTGAAGATAGCCCCTAAAATTTCCCACATATCGTTCGGCATGTCTATAAGGATAGCCTCGCCTTGTGAATGGTCTTTCCCAAATGTGGATTCCAGGATACCGTCTTATCAAATAAGACGCCTAAATATTTTATATTATCTGCAAATGCAAGCTTTACATCGCGAATAGTGGGTGGTGTCAAAAGTTCCACTCCTTTCTTCCTGGTGAACGGTATTACCGTAGTTTTGTTGGGGTTAATACTCAGGGTTTCCCAGTTGCGCCAATTACAAATGCCGTTAATCACCTGTTGGAGAGCTAAGCAAATTGCTCTCTCTCCCGGCCCTCGTAATAGATATTACGATGTCGTCTGCATGGGCCTGCATCTCGGCTCCAAGCGTTTCAGTGATAGCCAGCAGGTCGTCCATCAGAAACGATCAAAGCAGTGAAGACAAAATGTCCTCCTGCGGACAACCTCTTCCCGGCCTGAACTCGACTTCCTTTCCACTTAGAGTCGTTATCAAAACTCCTGTTCATAGTGGCGATCTAGCCCGCTATGATTGGTTCTACGCCTCGCGCTTTAACCGCTTTGCACAGAAATGAGGGAATTGCATTATTAAATGCTCCCTCTATGTCCACAAATGCTGCCGTTGTTATTTCCTTAGATTCAAGAGAATTCGAAATCCTGCAGACTAGATTGTGTAGTGCAAGATCCGTGAATTTGCCTACTTGATAAACATATTGGTGTACAAGAAGGGCCCTATGTGGAAGAATTACTTCTCTGATATGATTTCTTGCAGTTGTTTTAATATTTTTTTTAAAAGAAATAACATCTGGCTAATTGGACGAAAGGAATTGGGAGAGGATTTCCATTTTCCCATTTTGCGAATATACATCACTTTTGGTATATAATTCCAAGCAACACTAGCTCTGAAGAATCTGACCAAGTGAGGGACTAGTATCGTGCTTCTCTTTTGTAAGAGTGCCGGAAATATACGGTCCTCCCCTGGCGTTTTGTCTGGTTTGAGCGATTTAAACGCCTAGCTAACAGCATTGAGTGTTACTACTACCTTCCCAGCTATCTGCTAATCAGGCAACTTAGGATACTGCAAGTTGCAGTGTCCTCTGAGAGGTATTCATTTTCATTATCTGACATCCTGGGAAGTGGTTCTGTGCTAGAAGCTCTAACGTTGCCCTTCCTCAGTTTGTAAATGTGCCATCCCTTGGAATCTGGATCTCTTGAAAGTACATCGTGTATTTTTGCTGTGTCAGGTGTATTTCACAATCTCTGACAGAACTTTCTCCATGACTTTCTTTTCGCTCTTCTAAAATCCTTATTATACTCCGTTAAAACCTAGCGATATTGGTTCCAGCTGCCGGATGTTTTAGTCCAATTAAACAAAGTTTGGACTTCTCTTCTGGAAGGCAGAAGTTGTGGTTTCGCCAAGGTGTGCCTCTGCTGTCTCTTTTCACCTTTAGTGGACAGTTTGTGTGATACGCAGAGATTAGGGCGTTATGGATCTACTCCGCTGCTATCTCAATTTGGTCACAACTCTGGTGTGAGTTAACAGTGTCATTCAGGTTCGACTGTAGGGAACTAGGATATCCCTTCAGTCAGTGCACTTGTAATCACGATAGGAAACGGGTTTGCGGGTTCCCATCAAAATTTCAAATTACCGATGATCGGAGCACGATGGCTCCGACGCGACGAGGCCATCCAATTTTGAATTCTACCACTCATTAAGTTAGAGCTGAAAGTTTTATCTAGTACCACTTGTCTGTTGCTTGTAAAGAAGTTTGGTCCAGAGCCTATGTTGTTTACAATTAATCCTTACTCTGAAATAAAATTATGAAGTGGCTCACCTCTTAGGGTGATATCGATGCTGTCCCAAACCATGTGGTGGGAATTAGCATCGCAGGCGACAATCAGATGAGTATTATTGCTTTCGCTGTAGGCAATTAATTCACGTACAACAGTATGAGGAGAAAGCTTCCCTGTTTCACCCGGGAAGTAGGCTGAATAGATAATAATCTCCAGCTCTCCGTTCTCCGTCTTGAGTTTCAGCACTACTGCTCTGCAGTCGCGAGTGCAGAAACCTGCAAGCACAAACATATTAATGTGGTTCCCGATAATTAAGCAGGCTCTGGGGTTATCGCCCATTGCCAGAATTTTACCAGGAACTCCGCTCAGATCAGACCATTTCATAGTTCACTTCCCATTTAAAATAGTATCCCCTACCCTGTTTTAGGTGACGCGGGACCAATCCATAGGCTTCACATGGGCAGTTCCAGCAGCAAATAACGATAACTTAGTCCTACTAGGCATAGCTTTTTTCTGCTGCCGATCGGCAGTGTGTGGCATAATGCTCCATCCTACTCGAGGTGCCACTGTGTCTGTAAAGGTCGATAAAATATCTTCTGATCGAGCTGTCGTGTCGTGCCTAATGGTCTGCACCAGAAATACGGCGCAGGTCGTAGACCGTAGCTTTGCTCATGCGACTGTCATACTATCCCCTTCGGGAGCTAAGGGTGTCTTGGCTTAAAGGATCTTGGTTCCAAAAGCATTACATACCTCTATAAAAAAACTCCCAAGCCAATGGTGGAACTTCCTATGTCGAGGGCTGCTTTGTCAATAATAGGCGGACTGTGGATGCGGGCCGACCTACACTTTTGAAAAGGCTTACCAGGGTATGGAAGCACTGTCCTGGCGGACATTCATTTCGTCCCTTCTCGTGGGATCTGTTATGTTACCCAGAATAACAGTTAAACCCTAACGGGGAAGGTGTAAACTTCGATCCTCTGTTCCCACTCTAGCAACTTTCGAGGAGGTACAGAATTTTCCTTCAAACAATTTTCCCTCCGCTGTAGAGGAGACTGACCTTTTACGGTCAACCTCGGAGGAAAAGGCCGGGTTATCCAGCAAACGGGGCGATTACACTAAGCAACAATTTTTTTTTTTTTTATTTTTTCTTTAGTAACTATGTACAGGTGTACTTTCTCTTAGTCTCTAGTCGTAATAATAACAATAAAAACAAATTTATTCTGACACATCAGGTTTTGGCACAAACGTTATTGAAAATTCTGCGATGTGCTGCGAAGGTGTGTAGACGTGTGTGCGTGCCTTGCAAGTATCGACTATTATATTGTTGAGTGTTGCTTGCATTGTTAGTTTAAATAATGTCTAATGATTGCGTTTTTGCGTGGTGATGATGCAATATGTCAAAATTGTGGAAAAGTGTTAAAATCTTGATACGCTTTTGCAACGAAGATCGGTCAATTGTAGCGAAAAAGTTGCCGAAGTTATAAGAGGATACGAAAACAGATCGGTGATCTCGAAGAAATCTTATAAAAAGGCACATTGATACGATCAACAACTTGACCGAAAAATATGGGTGACATTATAAAAAGTTAATGAATCACAGTAGGTCGAAATGGAAGTAGATCTTAAAAAAAGCGCCATGAAGAGATCAGACAGTTTGGAGCAGTAATTCCGCCGTAATAATAAGAATTTACGGTATAGCCGAAGTAGAGAAATGAAGATTTAACGCCGTGGTACTTCTATGTGCAGGGATAAACTGGGAGTAGAGGTTCCCTGGAACACATTCGACAGTATGCACCGCCTAGGAAAACTGAAAATGGTGCTAGGCCTATTATAGTCAAGTTTACAAGTCTTCTATTAAACATCGATATTTAGTCACAAGAGTAAAACTAAAGAAGACGAAGATAGTGTTAAGGGAAGACCTGACGAAGACTGCTTTATTACTTCTTAAGTGCCACCAGAAAAAGTTTGGTATTATATGGGCATGAACTGCTTGGTTACGTGGCGCCACCAGGGTTACCGAGAATAAGCTACTTGGCTGGACATAATGGCTGTATCGAATATTGCGCTGGTTAGTGAGTATGGGATTATTCCCTGTGATATATCTGATCATGATGTTGTGTACTTTGCTCTGAAGTATTTTGTAAGCAAAATTTTCAGATTATAGAACATTTAGGGATTACAAACATATCAATTTAAATTAATTTATACATGATTTGAATATGTTCCTTTCAATAGAATTTTTTATTGGATAATATAAATGATAAAGTTAACTGCTTTAACGAGTTACTTATCAATTGTTTGATGCTCATGCTCCTGTCGTACAGCCAGATTTGTTAAACCTAAGTGTCCTTGGATCACCGACACTATCTTATTACTTATGAAGATAAGGGACAAAGCCAGAAAAGGTTTAACAGGACTGGTCTACCTGCACATTGGGATTACTATAAGCACTTCGAATTAGCGAAGGGTCCATTGAGCGTGAAAACGGGCTTATTTTAATTACGTAAGTCGCTCACGGAGTGGTAAGCAATTGTGGTCTGAACTAAACACCTTAAATATTAATTTAAAAAAGGGGCTAACCTTGCCAATTTGCTTAAATAATCAAATATGTTGAATAATTATTTCATTAATTCTATTCCTAAGGTGGACTTTGACGCTGCCGATTACCTTAGATTTTACAGTACAAATATGTTAAAGAACTTTGAAAGTTTATTTAAATTTCATACGGTTAGCACCGAAGTGGTGGCGGCCGCGGTGTCCGAGATTCACAGTGCGGCGGTGGTTCAGATGGTGTTAGCTTGCATATGATCAAATTAGGATTACTGTGTTTACTGCCATATATATCACATATTGTTAATTGTTGCCTGGATGACAATTTTTTTCCCGATAGTTGGAGGATTGCCTCGGTTGTGCCTATACCAAAGGTTTTCTCGCCCCAGCGAGCCAAGTCATTTGCGGCTATCAGTATTTTACCATGCTTAAGTAAGGTTCTCGAAAAAATATTGAGTGCTCAAATCAGACAACATCTTGAGAAGTACGACATTATTCGTCATGCCAGTCGGGCTTCCGTCCGGGTTATAGTTGCGTTACGTCTCTCTGGGTATCCACGGACGACGTGATTCGTTCGAGGGATGCCGGCCGGGTGACTGCGCTGGTGTTGCTTGATTTTAGCAGGGCCTTCGAAACCGTGAAGCACGATACCTTGCTTGCGGTACTTCATTTCATTGGATTTTCGACTGATGCTGTAAATTTTCTTGGTGTTATCTGCGGGACAGGTTTCAGCAGATTAAGTTGGGTGGAGTTGAATCCACATTAGTTACGTTCCTTGCGGAGTCCCGCAAAGGTCCATTTTGGGCCCATTACTTTTTGTATCTACACTGTATGCTGCACGTCGAGGTGAGACATTGTAATCTGCAGATGTACGCAGATGACCACCAGCTGTAACTGTTCATTTCCAGTGCAGGAGCGTGACCGCTCAATGTTGCTGATCAATGATGATTTGAATAGAATTTATGATTACTGTGGTGGGCACGGTCTAGTAGTTAATCCGCTAAGTCCAAGGTCCTGCTATTCGGGAAGGGTGCTGACTGTGGCACAGTGGAAGATCCCTTTCATTAATTATTGGAGGTGCTATAATACGGTGGTGTCGGAGGCTACCAGTCTAGTCTCACTTTAGATAATACTTTCCGTTATAGGAAATACAATTAATAATTCATAAAAAAGCTTACGTAAACTTGAGAATGCTATATCCTCATAAAAATTGTCTGAGCATTCAAACTAAGACTCGTTTTTGTAACTCTTTAGTCTTGTCACATTTTACCTATTGTGCACCCGTATATAGTATTTGTTTGGATTGCTATGATAAGATGAGATTGCAAAGAGTACAAAACAAACTGTATCGCTATATCTTTGGCATTCGTAAATTCCAACGCGTGTCACATAAACTTAAAGAACTTGGCTGGTTAAAGATGCAAGATCGTCTTTTATTACAATCTCTCCGTTTATATCATTCTATTATGGTAAATAGAAGTCCTCCTTACTTATATAATAGGATAACGTTCCGTACCGACGTTCATAATGTCAATGTGAGGCACAGGAGCTTGATTTCTCCACCTAAACATAAGACTTCACTCTATGAAAGGTGCTTCACCTACGACATCTATAAAAAGTATAATAAATACCGGCAGTTCTTTGCCCTGGGTGAAGCAGCTTTTGGGCGCTTGATATTTTTAAGTCTGGTGGAACAGCAGTAGTTGTGTGTTAGGATTGTAGCACTGTGTCGCCTGCTCTCCCCTTTAAGCAATCAACAGCCGTGCCTTTCATCATTCAGCTTGTGACGAAAAATGTATTTCTGTTTAAGTTAGTGATAATATTGTAGAAATGCAATCTTTTGGTTTCCTTTTTTTTGTATTCGCATATCGCAAAATTTATTAGTGATAGGTTTCTTTTTTTTTTTTCTTTTTAGGCATATAATTTCATACATTTATTTCTTTTGATTGGGGTTAGGTGGTAGAACGGGTCATAGCATTGCCATGACCTGAACTTCGCCCCAATATTCCGGATTATTATTACTATAGGATTCATGCAATATTATGTTATGTGTATACTTTTATTCCGGAATAAAGTTTATTATTATTATTATTATTATTAAAAATAAATTGAATAATATAAATTTGGTACGTAAATTACATGGAACTATTGGAACTGTATTCTTAATCGTTCTGTGTTAAAATGTTTTCTTTTTACATTTCTTCTATACTGTTCTAGTCCCGCGCCACCTAAAACAGGGTAGGTGGGATACCACTTTAAATGGGAGGTGGACTAGGAGATTTTACGGTAATGCTACACGTTTTAGGATAATATGGGCTAGTTTGTCGTATCAGGCGATAGAGTTAATAAAGGGTCATTTTAAATCATACATACAGACTTGGTAGGGTTAATGATTCGCATTGTAAAGGTAGTGGGATAGATACAACGTGGCATGGTTTATAATGGATAATTAATAGGGTAGAATGTATTATAAATAAATATTTCATAATCTTTAGCGGTCTGAATTGATGTTAAGTTATTAGCATAACACAATAGTTAAAATAAATATTTAAAATATAAATCTTCAATTTAATTTCTATTCACTAGAGTAGGATTAAGTTTGGCTGTTTTATTTGCTTTCAGTTCATTACGTTGGTCTATCCTTCCGCACCTGAAAGAGGCAGGTTCTTGATGTGTAAAGAACCGAGGAACTAACTGGAGGTGGCACAGCTATTGGAATTGGAAGGATGTGGAGGCTGCCTCTTCCAAACTCCGAAGGATAATAACAAGAATAATTATCTGGCTAGCAGTAATAAGTTCTTGGACTACTTCCCAGCTCCCAGAATAAGGTTTTTCCATGGTTTTCACTTACTCTTTGGGGAATGCTGGGAGATAACTAAAGTCGTTCCATGGGTCCAAACATAATTACAGCTGATAGCTAACCGATTTATTATATATCTGTTATTATTCTTAATAGTCATGAGGAAACTATTTAATTAGATTAGAAACATTTCAATTGTGATGGAATATATAGTATTTAGAATAGATAGTCTCGTATAGTCCTTTAGGTGGAGCACGGGTTTTAGGATGAATTGTAATTACTTATTTAACTTTTCGTAAGTGTCAAACATAATTTTGAGTGAATATGTATTTTTGGCATTCTGATATCGAGAAAGTATGTATTAACTGAAGAAAATGGTCTTTTAAATAGTGGCAAAGAAATATTGCTTTGATTTAAAGAATCCTTTTTTTGTGCGTGTATTCCCTCCCTTCACCTCGTCCGCGGTACAATCAACCCAATTCCTCACCACTTGAGTGAGATAGGATTTGTAGACTATATGATTTGTGGATTCAGCGACGCTATCATGGCGGAACAAATGGGACATGGCGAATAATATATATGATAAGAACTCAGAACTTGATATTTTGCAACTTTAGAAATATTTTCTTCTTTTTAATTTTAAGTCCGTAGATTGCTAAAGATCCTTACTCATTGGTTTCAAAAGTACAGAATATTTAAATAAAAAAAAAACAAACCTGGCAAACACCCCCACTTAATTTCTCTTTCCACCATTTTATTTTCAACGAGGTTAAGGCTCCAGTCTCTTGTAGTTTTAATATAGCAGTGTTGAAAGTTGCACGATAAGGAGCGCCTAAAATATATATTCGAAAATATACCCTCAGTATTTCCAGCATGGATGCTGGTACCACCTTTTCTCATTGCTATACCGTATCCCTTCTCATCTAACTGTCCACCAATTTGGGCCAGGGTGCAGAACCGCTCTGTGACAAACTCAATGGTTGTGGACTCCATCAAGAAGGCGTAATTTTCATTTACAACACGGTCAACTCCTACGTTGTTTTCTGTCACCATGACCTCGGGATGTTTCTCCATGTATTTCCATATTATCTGATAATCGGTTTTGTCAGAATCCTTGGGTAAGATCGGTATTAGTTGAATATTATATCATTTTTTTTTTTGTATATACCCTAAAAAAAGATGCAGTGGCACCATTGGCTTTGGCCCCATATTTAATTTCTTTTTGCCTTGCTAACTCTTCGATATTATTAAATGGCGTTTTTAGAGTGGTTACTGTTAAGAAAGCTGCTAAATTTGCCGTATAAGAAGACACCATAATTAAAGTGAAGAACCACCATACACCAGCTAGCATCCTGGTGGACGTGCCTCTGAAATATAGTATAGGTACATAGCTAAATTTTGCAAATATTGTCAAGTATATACATGGGTGCAAGTTCAGTGCCCTGCTGCATTAAGCTGCCAATCGTGAACCAAAAAGAATTCTTAAAAGTAAACTGATTAATTAGGTATTGTGGTTCCTCGATACATGGATACGGATTTTGCCATTCACTGGGACTCAATCTCCCCAATATAAATAAAGACAATGACACAAGTATGTAAGCAACGCCCAGAAACAGCCACACTTGTGGCGAAAATGGAGACGCAAACATGAAGAGACTGGGAGGTACAGGTTCAGGTTTCCTATACAAAATACTGATACCCAAAGTCATGAACGGATGAGTGAAATCCACGGCGTTTTCACGTTCTGATGTAATGGTCAAATCGCCAATAGCTAGATCTGTGACCTACAAATTATCGGAATGCATTTTGAGCATTGCGAGAATCATTTTCGTACGTTATCTAAGACTTTTCCTATCATCCCGCTCCACTTTCCCGTCTTCTCATCCTTACTACCATTTGCGCCGTCTTCTTGGACTATGATTGTGTAACTGAAGCCCAGCATTTTTGATAATGCGTCTATGAGGTCTATTCCGAATCCCTCATAGCGATCATTACCATAAAGCTGCGTCGTCGTATTTTTTATTAACCCGTATGGCGTCGTCTAGATAGATCATAAAAACGATCTCCAATGCATTTGTTAATAATATAGTATATAACTGTTCTGACTTTACCAGCACGCTAATCACTGTAAAATGCTGGCCAACCAAACTGCTGATGTCCTCTTCCGTTTTGTTCTCTTCCACAACCGATCTTGCAATCTTCAAACCCGTAGTGGAATTCCAAACGCCAATCGGTTCCAAACCTTTCGTCGTCAGTTCAATAATTTCAGCTTCGAACTCGCTTCTGTAGCCTTGTGCGTCGAATTTGACCAATCCCGTACAACCTCTAAAGTTTGCCTGCAACTAAGGGAATCAATAATGCAAATGACGATGTTTTTATTTTGCTACCATTTTTATGTAATTAAGAAAAGATGTTCCATGCCACCAAGAATCAGTATCGTTACAGTGTAAAAGTTGGTCGTTGGTGAATTTTTGTGGCATTTCCTTTAGACTGGAATGGATTAAGTGAACAGCATCAATTACCAATGCTGTTTCTAAGTTTAAAGTACGTTGCTGGCTTTCAATATCACCTAGCAGCTTAATAGCTGTCATAATCTCTGAGCTGGACGGATTGAAAAAGCGCACCTAAATAACGAGGTTTTGCAAAATAGCCTCAATCATATTCTATAGAAAATTACACTCACAGATATAATATCGCATCCGCCATATTGATAATGTTCCATGTCGATGTTGTCCATATCAAAATTATAAATCAGGTAATGGTGCTTTTCGGTTAGCAGTCCAACTTGTTGGGCCTGTTGTAGGAATTGCTTCAGCGTTGCCAAATCGCAGACCACAACGAAATACGTCTCTCCACTATTTTTAATTTCATTTAAAAGCTTCCTATAACTGTTCCTATTATCCAACACTAACTGTCGCAATTTAATATCGTATTTGCTCGATCTATAGCTAGTAAGTTGATGTATCTTGGCTAAACTTTCATCGTCTTGGTACATTATCATAAATTTCATCCAGTTGAATTCCTTTAACAGATCTAGAAATATACTTTCTACGATAGGCGGATGAGGATACAGATTTACGGTGAAGTAATTGTGATACTCGTCATTGGGATAGGATCGCATTAAGACTTGAGTAATGTCCTTTCGAATGCAAATGGAACTAATATGTTTGGTCACTGCTAAAGAATTTGTACTTATGATTGTTCGAACGCCGTGCGTTAATAAATTACAAATTTTCTGTGACAACCCTAGGGCATTTCGACCATCATGCCTGACCGTGGTGCCTTTTAAGGAGGATCGTGAATTGTATTCAGCGTTTATGTTCTCCACAGCTAATTTAAAAGCTCTTTCTAGTTCATCGTCTGATATGTGAAATATAGCACCTACGAATTTATGTTTTAAAACTAATTATCCTAAGTTATCTAGCATTATAAGCTATGCGGTCATATCATGCATTTAATAGTTATAATAGTGTTTTATATGAGCGTGCAATCTTGCAAACAAATAACCATGGTAATTAGGTAAATTTGAATTTTTGAATTTTCCGCTGTTAAAACAAAAGTGAAGTTGAGCTTATCAGAGTTAAATAATTGCACACAATTGGTTAACCAGTTGGTTTTAACCCTGACGTAGTATATAAGAACCAGGGTAATAAGAATAGCCGATTACGATTACATATGCCACAGAATAGATAATATGAGAGTATTCTCTCAATTATTTTTAATAAAAACTAGTGCTGTTGTTTAAATATTATTCAGATCCGCTATCGGAAACCTTGGATTCGGATTTGCTATCTGAAAGCTGGTATCTGGTGCAATAATCATTAAGATTTATTGAACACCTATGTAATGCAAAGTGAATATGCATTATATAAGACAAGAGTCTTGCATCAAATTTAGAGAGGGATATATATAAAGTGCATCATCAGAAAAAAAAAAAACATTCCTCGATAATACTTAGAAAACCTTCTATCTTGCGTCAACAGAAAAGTGACAAATCAAAATCATTCCTTTCAATTCTCTTCTAATAAACATGTAAAAAGCAAACAATGAATATATAAATTTAAATAACTATATCCACTAAATAATAATTGAAATTTGTACCTTAAAGCTTTCTCAAAAAATCATAAAAAATACAACCTAAAAAAAAGAACCAGGCAATTACAAATCAGAGCAGACAACCTAAAATTAATGAATTATTTTCGCGTTATGGCAAAACGAACGGGAATCAGAAAATCTAAAGCAAAAATCAATTCCGTGTTTTACGGCAACAGCTTGCGTTGAAAAACTTTATGCCGTGTCGCGTGGCTAGATTTGCGCGTTACGACATAGAACGCCAAAACGAACAAACCTATTAAGATATTTTGTAGGTAACCCCATCTGGAGAAGGTAGAGCAGATAACTTGCAGAAATATGTTGGTATCTGTTGTGCTAATTATTATGAATTATTGAAAAGCACGCTCGGCACGTTCAAAAGGTTGAAAATTTATAATTTGAACCAGAAATACCAACAACCCACTACATAAACAATAAAAAAACGGAAAATAGTTTCCTGTAAGAACACGCCGGGACTTGCTTCAGATATATTGTTTTAAGAGGGCACCACAAGGCCATACACAAACTAGAAATAAGCTTATTTACAAAACAAAATTGGTTGATGCCATAATAATTTATTAAATATTATTTCTCACAATTCATAATTATCATGTTAGGTAGCAATAAAGTTTTCACTGGTAATAAAATTTTATTTTATTATATATTATGTCAGTAACTTTATTATGTTAATTCGTTTTATGTCTTATAAAAAAACCCAAAATTAAATAAATGTTACTTAGAAATGTGATTAAAAAGTTAGTACTGAAAGAATCGTAATTAAAACTGTTCTGATGCGGTATTAAAAAACAGTCAATCATATAAAACAGAAATAACACCAGAGTTGAACAGACCTTACCAATGCTGAATGGTATTTTTCTCGTGTTTACCGGCCCATTATTTAATAATACAATCAGAAATAGCCAAAACCACGTTGTACTACACATCTTCCGTACGCATTCAACTATGTTAAAGATTTTGATGTGCTTGGTTCTAGAAACAATAGAACAGCCGTAAATAATCTAGTTTGGAATATCATCGCCATAACCGATTTATTTATAAACATTTTATTGTGAGCGATCATATAGGCAGTCACATTTCCGAGTAAATTAGGAATGGTGCGTACCGTACGCGGAATAGGAATGACATTTCGTACTTTATTTTTAGACCGAAAATTGGTGATAATTTCAAGCAATTGTGAATATAAACGCAGTTAATCGCATATTAGTCACTCAAAGTATACTTGCTTAATAAATTGTTATTTTATTTTTTATTCAAGTTATCTACAAAACCGCTTTGAAGAACGTGATTTGATTAATATGCCACATTAATTAAGGTTTAAATATAGTGAGCATTTTAATGAATTATGCAAAAGTAAGAAGGCGGTCAAGGAATTAAACATATATTTATTTTTGTTGAATATGCAAGATAATTTTTAAAAATGGCTCTCAATCCTAGGGGAAAGGACTATTATCATGCCAACGTAATGACTATCGATTCTTATTGGTCGTTTTAAATCAATTTAGCTTAACTTCACTGCAATGACTTCAACTGACAAATTGCATTTGCATTTCCGTCAAGTTCGTTGGTGTGGTTAGTTGTGTCTTAGTTGTGTCGTTTGTATTTATATTCTGGCTTATCTTTTTTTAAAGACTTTATTAGCTACTTATTTTAAGTTTCAGTGTAAGTTGTTGATGGTTTATCATTCAATTAAAAGTTATTGACAAATATAACGCGACTGTCGATACAAATTGCTGCTAACAATGAACAACTTAATGCTTTTCTCAACTTTTTTTTTTCAGAATTTTTAACATGGCCGATGAAAATAGAATTCGTTCGTTTAAAAATAAGGGAAAAGATACGGATGTGAGTAGTTTTTCGATAATTTTTTTTGATTTTTGTTTATTCCTTTGTGATGGTTTAGGAAATGCGTAGAAGACGCATTACCCAAACGGTGGAGCTAAGAAAAGCTCGTAAAGATGATCAACTGCTTAAGAGACGAAATATTTCCCATCCAGAAGAACCAACATCTCCTCTTCAAGAAAATAATGTCCCTTCACCAGTCGGGATGACAACAGAAGAAATTTTGATTGGTATGTATAACACAACTTCTATTTAGAGGTTACCAAATTTTTTATAGGGATGATGAGCAATGACGATTCGGTACAGTTAAAGGCAACACAAGCGTGTCGTAAGATCTTGAGTAGGGAACGTAACCCCCCCATAGATCACATGATCCGATTAGGGGTCGTGCCACGATGTGTTGAATTTTTAACAAGGACAAAAAAGTATTTTGCTGATATTGAATGTGAAAATTTTATAAATACGAGTACATTCCAGTACACAGCTACAATTTGAAGCCTGTTGGGCATTAACCAATATTGCTTCCGGAACATCTGAACAAACTCAAGCAGTTGTACAAGAAGGAGCTTTACCAAAACTTCAAGCTCTATTATTGTCACCAAGGTTGGATGTAGCTGAGCAAGCTGTTTGGGCTTTGGGCAACATTGCTGGGGATGGTCCACAAACTAGAGATATGGTTTTGAATTGCGGTGTTCTTCCTAATTTAATGAGTTTAATTAAGCCGGAAATGGCGGTATGTAATTTAGTTATACTAATACATTAACTTATCTTAATCTCAAACCTTCTTACCTTGAAATGTAACTGTATTGGGTTTGAGTCACATATTTTTGTTCTGGATTGTTTTTCATCTTTCGCTCATTCTACTGTTTCATTTTATGTTACTTCTATTTTTATCAGTTCTCCTTCTTATGCTACTGAACTACATGGCCTTTCATTCATATTGTTTTCCTAGCATCTCCCAATTCTGCAAAAAAAAAACAATTCCCAATTTTTGTTCTGTAGAATTATTTTTCCCACTTTATGAATTAAATTATTAAGCAATGATCTGAATCAAATGCTTCTTTGCTTTGTTTTAAATTGTTGTAATTTATATTAGCATTTGGTATTTTTGGTATGCATTACTATGATATTAAAATTAAAAGATACTAAAAATTTAAAAGAAATATTCTCAAAAAATGATCATTTATTTCACTATGATATAATATGAGATTTTTGGAATTTATCAAAATAGGACAGTGAAATTAGGTTTACTAGTCTTCAGTCTTGTTCAAGTAAAAGCAGTCAGACACTGCCTTGCCACAGGGAAAACTGTCAGAACTAAACAAAAAAAAATCAATTTTTGGCTTTTTTTATAAAAAAGAACTACATGATAAATCACGGTTTTCTATGGAACTGACTAGTTGGAAGCTGTTGAACGACGGCTTAACGAAATCTGCTTTAAAAATTGGGTAGTCACTTTTTCTCTAAAATATTTTTTACACTTCTGCTTAAGTGGAAGTCAACTTATTTTAAATGGAACATCCTGTATATTATTACATTATACTGTGCCTATTTTTTACAGTTTCTAAGATATTACGATGTTTGTGAAAATTTTGACATTCGCACTGTTGTACATAATTAATTAATTTGTGTCAACGTTATATGATATAGGCCGTCGAAAAATTAATCACGCACATCAAAGAAGAATTTTGAAAGCTGCAAGACTGGTTTTTTTTCGAACACCCTGTATACTTTTATATTGTTAGGTGTAAAATTCAATTCTACACAGATTTGCTGTAACATTTCCTATACCCATCTTCAATATTTTCTTTTAAATTACTCGTTTTATTTATACCGTGTCCACGAAATTTAATTTTAAGTGTACTATGTAGTGATGTAACGAATATTCGCATGTTTTTGAATATTTACATTCGTATTCGCATTCGCAATAAATATGCGCATAAAAAAATTACCGGTTAAAATAGATAATTTAGAAAAAAAACTAATATTTAAACTCATTGTGATCCTAAAACAACTTTTTAAGCACAAATTTACAGTTTACACTCGAATAACCATCAATAACCTCAAAACTAAACTTGAATTGACAAAATAAGACATAAACAGACGAAATGATTCGGTTGTACTTGACTAGTTTCGCTGTGGTGTCGGAGAAATTTAATTGTTTGCGTGTGCGCATAAGCGCTTAATGTAAGTGTTCGTATAGTTGTAAATTGAGAGGTAACAGGTGGCGCTAATAAAGTAAAAAAGTTAATATTCGCATTCGCGAATGTCTAGTGCACATATTCGTATTCGCATTCGCGAATGTTTAAAATCACGTATTCGTTACATCACTAATACTATGCATAAAATAACCTTGCAATACGCACCGATACCAGTGTGAAAACTATCGATATTGGAGCGTTAAGCATATGGTGAGAGACACGGCTATACGTCTGTTTCTATTTTAAAGCGCCGCGCTCTTTCCTACCCTGTCCTTCCCTTGACTCTAGTTGAATTTTGACTACAGTATATGATTTTAAATAGTCGAAAAATTGTGCGTGGTAGGCATTGACATTACAATAAATTATTATTTGTGGCGTTCCTTTTGACACAAATCTCAGTTCAGCTCAACTCACTTGCTGTGACTCAGTAAAAAGTGCCTTTCATTTGTTTTGACTCAGTTCAATACCATAACAGTATGTGAGATTTTACACCGCCTGCTTTTCAATTTCTGAGTCTATCGAACAGCATGTGCAGATATACTGAGCTCGATTCAATGAACTGGAGGAGGCGCTCAAATTTAAAAAACAGAAATAATTTGTGGGAAATTGGAGTTAATTGTGGCGGACAAATAAAAAAAAAAAGTTATAGAAATATACAAATTTGTGATACACTTGTATCATTTCAAGAGATTCAAATTGCGACATTACTTACTCAAGAAAAGCACCCACTAAGGGAGGGTTGTCTTGAACAAAGTGCTTTACAAATGCTTAAGAAAGTGACACTTTTACTAAGTGAAGCAACTGAGAGTGTAATTAGTAGCTCAGATCTCTCACCGCACTTCATTTTAAGGGACCTAAGTCACACGTCAAAATGAACGCTACAGTTGTCAGTAAATATTGTTGCTACAACTATTATTTTCTACATGTTTAATGTTCAGAAAGTTACACTAGAATATCTGAAAATAATACATATTATCGTACTTGAAAGTTCTATATGAACAGATGTTTTTGAAATGCTGTAATTAATTTGCTTGGCATCATTCGCTATTACTTGAATATCCGTTTCGCTTCTTTGATTTTAATGTAGTGCCATAGTACTTCCTATATCTATTCACTATAGCCTATCTAGTGAAATGCTAATTTAACATTTTTGTTTTTCGAAATTCGCTATTCCGTGTAAGTGTCCGTCCCCTCGTTCTATCTCACGCTTCAAATCCACGCTTGCTCCCTCTTAAGGTGGATTACTTTGTGGAGCGCCTGTTTCAATTAGCCATTTATTACATTAACGTTGTTATAAGTTTTAACTGAATCTCCACGATTTGTATTTAGCCTGGCGTATTCGAACATTTTAGAAAAAATAAATGATAATGTTAATCGGCCATAATCGACTATGCCATTTTTAGTTGTCACTTGGCACACATGTTATATACCTTAGCATTTTGACGTTTCCGATAAAAAATCTTTTTCTGTAATTTTCTTTCTAGTTTAATATCTATTTATCAATAGTAAGTGCAATGAAGACACCAGTTCATCTTAGTATGAGTTGGTTGAACAGTAGCTTAATGACAATTTATTACACGTCTGTCATGTGGAATCTAGTGTGGCCAACCTTTAGTGACAGTTTTGTCCGCTTTTAAGTACTGCAATAGTTATTTGTATCACTAGGCCAGAAACTACAGTTTGGCTGTGAAATAACAAAATAATTAATGAAACAACAACTACGCTGTATAGATTTACACTTTATTAACTTTAAGTATGACAGGTGTTTCGCCGCACAGCGGCTTCGTCAGATAGGTACTGTAAACTAAATTCAAACATACAACCTCTTATTTTAACAATCTGTAAAACAAGCTTTACAAAACATCATGTTTTTAAATAACTAAAGTTTTTGGCTAAATACGAACATATGTTTTTTTAATTAGCCTAACAGGCATAAAAATTTAAAAACATAAAATCTAAACTTTAGATCTGTTTTGCTTACAATTTCTACAATCACAAAATGTTTGATTGTGTTGAGAAGGGCGATATTCCTCTACGTTCGCTGTGATATATGTTTCCCACGTGTTAGAGATACTGTCCACATACATATTTCCTGTACATATGGTTTTACTCCGTAATTGTATTATTAAATGATGTTTATAATAAGTTTATTTGACTTACATTTTCTATCTTTGTAGATATCTCTTTTGCGTAATAGTGTCTGGGCAATATCTAATTTATGCCGCAACAAAAATCCTCCACCGGATTTTAATCTTGTGAAACCAGCACTGCCATTACTAGCTCAGTTATTACAACATAAAGACAAAGATGTATTAGCAGATACATGTTGGGCTTTGAGCTACCTGACTGATGGTAGTAATGAAAAGATTCAGGCCGTTATAGATACCGGCCTTGTGCCTAGATTAGTGCAGTTGTTGTCTAGCACTGAACTGACGGTCTTAACACCGGCATTACGAGCGGTAGGCAACATTGTCACCGGAAGTGATAGTCAGGTAAATCTGCAGCATCAACCATGTTTATTTATTTATATCTTTTTCTCCAAGACGTATTAACCATTACGGTAACTGTTATAAATTTCAGACCGACACTGTAATACACGCGGGAGCTTTAAATATCGTGGGTAATTTATTACAACACTCACGTTTGAATATCGTGAAGGAAGCCGCTTGGGCAGTTTCAAATATAACCGCAGGCAATTCGGAACAGATACAGAAAGTATTGGATGCAAATGTTATGGATCCTTTACTGCATGTTCTACAAACTGTAAGTACTTTACCCGTACAAAATATTTCATGGTAGTTTCTACGAATTTGGTTCTTATTAGGGCGACTTTAAAAGCCAGAAGGAAGCTGCTTGGGCGGTTACAAATTATACCAGTGGCGGGACAATTCAGCAGTTAGGAAAGCTCGTTGAAATGGGCGCCTTGAAGCCCATGTGTAATCTGTTGAATTCAAAAGACTGGAAAACCGTGGTCGTCGTCCTAGACGGGCTGACAAATATTTTGAATGTAAGTCTGTGTTTCTCATAACTTTATGATGTGTAATTGTTGTTTGGTCAGGCCGCAAATACGTTAGGCGAGGCGGATAAAGTGGCTATAATGATTGAAGAATGTGGAGGGCTTGATTCTCTGGAGGCGCTGCAGGGTCATGATAACGATAAAGTGTATGAGAAGGCATTGGCTTTGATTGAGAATTACTTCTCTGAAGTGAGTACGACTAAAATTGCTTTTTAACATCATTTTTATGAATTACACTTTCTTTAGGGTGAAGGTGAGGAGCTGCCGCCTCCAACTACCAATGAGGGAGGAGAAATCGCGTTTAATTCCCAAGCAACATCGGATGTACCTAACGGCGGATTCATGTTTTGAAATCAAGTGTTTGATAAACCCCGGTCTCATAAAACTATTGAAACCATCGTTATTCTAGCATTATTAATTTCAAAAAAAATCTCACTACATTTATATTGTTACTATTTTATGTATCATGCGTATTCTCATTATTATTGTAGCGTTATATTTTCGGTAGGAAACCTAAATGTGTATTTAAAATTGTTTAATGGTTAGTGTAGCGTAAGATTTTACAAAACTTTTTTTCTATATACACTCACATACTTATTTAACAAGCTCTTTTATAGTACGTTTAATAATAAAATATGCAAAATGTTCGTGTTGTGTTTTGATAGTACTGCAACTTACACTTTATTTATGGAAAGCTAAATAATTACAAATCGTCTTAACACCGTGCTCTACCTAAAAGTACTACACGAGGCTACAGTTGGAATATCCCTAAATCTAAATAATTTCTCCATGATTGGTAATAATAAAACTATTATACTGTAGCCCTGTAATTATGTGAATTGTAATCGCGAGTCTACTGTAAATCGTTCAGCTATCAGTTATACTTGCCCCCATAAAACACCTTTAGTTATCTCTAAGGATTACGGGAAACCCATGGCAAAATCTCACTGGGAACAGGAACTACGAAGAAGTTCCAGACATTCTTACTGATAGCCGGCAAATTATTATTATGCCTTTGAGTTTTGTAGAGGCAGCCTCCACGTTCCTCAATTCCGACAGCCGTGCCGTAATCCAAAAACAGACAAAACCAAATAACTATTCTAACCCTTGACAACAATTTAATCCTAATTATTCTAACCAACAGTAATTAAATTAAAGATTCATATTTTAAATATTTATTTATATGCCTCTACCATGCAAAAAAACTATGATTTAACACTAATCCAGACCACTAACGAGTATAAAATATTCATTTATAAATACGTGCTCTATCCTACTACCTATCTAAATATCATGCTGTAACCTATCTAGTTCTTTGGCAGCATTACTAAAAAATTCCCACTATTCGACCAACTCATTATTTCTAATATCTGTTTGGCGTCGCGTCCAATTTAACCCCTTAGCCAATTACCTACCTTATGTCACTAGTTTGTGCGTTTTTTTGATTTTTTTTTTTTTGTGTAATTGTTCGATAGTATAATATCGGAAGTTATCGATAGCTACCGATCATTGCCGATAGAAATTATCGACGGTGATTGTTTGCTTTATACAACAGAAAAATTGTTGAAAAAAAAAATGCAAAAAGAATGAAAACTGTGTGTAAGAGGCAATGTGTAATCTCTCGCGTAATTGTAGGCGTTGTAGAAGCAAACAGATAATTACATACAAAAAAAATTAAAGTGTATTATTATTACACCCATACAAACCCTGCTATTATACCCCTTTCGGACTAGCAATTCTGGGAAGAGACCTTAAGGCCGCTTTACAGTTCGCATTTTTTTGTATTGCGTGCAATAAAATTGCGCGCAATGAAATATTAAAACGCGTTCTATTCCGTGCAATACCAGTAAGATTGCACACAGCTGATCGAAATCCATTGAATGCGCGTGCGCTATTTGTATTACACGCAATTTTATTGTAGGCAACAAGAAAAATTGCCAACTGTAAAGCGGCCCTTAGTCATTCGTTATTTACCTAGGTGCATCATACGGGCTGCAAATTTATGTCAACTATTATCGCAAAATGTTCCAAAATTATTGATTAGGGAAATAAGAACTGAACGTTGAACGTTGAACCTACATCTCAACTACGGTGTGAACCTGAGGTTCTGTACCCTTTCATCTCTGATAGAAGCGGCACGATCAAGCCGCTGGGGGCGGGTGTTTGGAAGTAACCTAAAAATAAGTTACTCCGCAGGGGAGGTTGATGATCGTCATTTTTGAATCTAAGCCGAACCTAACTTTAAAATGTTTTTGAAGTTTTACCCCACTATAAGGTGTTGAAGGCGGTCGTCAAGGTTTTGAACGTTAGATGTTAGTCTAAAAAAACATCTAGACGTCTGACTCGTGTAAGTGGAGGTGGACGATCCTGGGGTTCCACGACCGCCTGAATCAGGGGGTTCTCGCTGAGTTGCAAGCAGCGTTGAGAGTCTGCTTAAGGAAGTGTCGGAGGGGCGGAACTTGCAGATCTCGATGAATCTACTCGTTCCTTACGAACCAAGGTGCCTGCACGATCAGCCTGAGTGTCCTGTTTTGAAGTGCCTCGAGGGACTTCAATCTAGTGTGGGCCAACGACGCCTACGCGAAAGCGCCGTAAACCAGGACTGGCCTTAAGATGGACTTGTAGAGTAGCAACTTGTTCGCTAGGTGAACGGGACTCCTTCGCCCTAACATTCACTGCGACGCATTTGGATTCGGTCAAAGTCAGTCTCCACCGAGAGGACCAGCGAACGAGGCCCTGCTTCTCGCGTAGATGACGGTATCATCCGCATAGATTGCTAGGTGCGTGCCAGGCTCCCGAGGGAGGTCTGCCAGAAACAGAAGGAAGAGACAAGGTCCCAATAGCGATCCCTGCGGTACTCCGGCGAGGATATCGCGAGAGCCAGAACGGACGCCGGCTGTCCTAACGCAGAAGGTTCTGCGTTCAAGGTAAGAACTGGCCAACCTGATCAGTGATGGGTTCAAACCAGAAACTATCAACTTATGGATCAGCCCTTTGTGCCAGACAGAGCCAAAGGCACGTTTAAAGTTAAAGAAAACGACGGCTACGGTTTCTCTCCTCTCGAGACCGTTTCGGATTTCCTCAGTAAACCTGAGGAGTTGCAATTCAGTAGAAAGCCCGGCTCGAAAACCGAACTGTTCGTCCTGAATTATTTGAAATTCGTCGCTGTCGGAGGTTAGCCGGTCGAGGATGATCGATTCGGCTACTTTCGAAAGGTTTGACAAAAGGCTGATAGGGTGATAACTCTCGGGGAAGGTGGGTTTCTTCCCGGGCGTAGGGATGGTGACGACTTCGGCGTGCTTCCAGAAAATAAAAACTAGATAGCAATATGCTTTAAAAATATTTCCCTACTATGGGGAAACGCATAACGGGAAAAAGTAACATCTGCTCAGGCAACCAATGAAACAACAAAACTATTTTAATTGTATAACGCCAGGCGTCAGATCGAACAAAGATCGAAAGCATCTACATTCGTGTGTGATATACACCAGTACTGAGACAAACGACAGACGAGATAAGGAAAGCAAAGAAGTAAAAAAGAATATTTCGTATTTTACCATGAATACTATTTAAGTATATTTATTTCTTTGTACCATCGAAAAGTGTCCAGAAAATCTGTTAGAGATGGATCTTGAATTAAAAAATATTTATACCATTAACAATGGAAAAATTCTACATGAAAAACGAATTTTATGAAGTATTTCGACATTATATTGTATCTAAATTATTGCAAATAAGTTAATATTTTGCGACCTCGAAGACTACGTCTATACTCATGCTGTAAGAGAAACCTTACATATCAGAGGCCATTAATTTATAATATTACAGCGTGCTACACCAAAATTATATAATTGGGCTGCACAATAAAGGATTGACGAAATAGAGGCACCAATCCGTCAAAAATGTTCTGTTTGCTAATTAATAAATAAATAAACGTTTTATATTATAGTGATATTATTTTATTTTTAATGCCAATAAAATAAGTAGAAGAAAATGCATGTTCAGCAGTTTTGTGAATATGAAATAATGAAAGTTCTTTTACTATTTTATTGTAATGTCTTAAAATCGAGTTTCATTTATTTTAATTTTAATTACTGCATGTAATTTTAACTATTTCTCACTACTTCAGTATTTACTACCTTTCCATACATTATAATTTCTAACAGATCGTGGTGTTATCTCGAATGTAGTTGTACGTTGAATGTGAAATATCTATGTAAGGAAGTAACGTTTAAAATTTGTAAATCATATATATAAGGCGTTCTTGGCGAATAAGAATAGAATTTATGTAATATTATATGTTACGACACAAAATACATGCTTAGCACAATTTTACTAAATTTAAACTTTATTATAATGTTTTAAAAGCAAATTTTATTATTAAATTTTTAATATTCCACGCATTACAAATTTGAAAACATCTACATGTGCATATCGCATTAAATTCATCAAATTTCAAGTCCTTACCACTATTAATTTTTATTTCGTTTTCATTTAATACTTTATTACTTATATCTATACTTAAAATATTCTTTCTCTATATTTTCAGAAATAAACATTATTGAAATTGTATAAGTTAGGTGAGTTAAGCAACCAAAATTACTTGCCGATCATACAAATAGCCTGCGCAGATGTTACTTTTTCCCGTGATGCATTTCCTCATACTGGAGTAAATATTCAGTCGTGGCAGCATACGCATCTGCCATCTAGGTTTTATTTCCCTGATCAATGTCTCAAATGCATTACATTTGGCTTGGCCAAAAAAAAAAGCCGGGCCAAGCTGTGAAGTTAGATACCAATAACATGAATATATAACCTATAAAGTGAAATGTCAAATAGTTTAACGTTAACAAAATTGAAAAAATAATCAAAATGTCATGCAGAAATTGAATACATAAAAAGTAATGGTATTTTTAACGTATATATGGCGTTTCGTGTTTAACGTTCAATGTTATTTAGCCACCCTATTAGGATTATCAACAGTAGCTGGCGATGCATTGGTTAATTATTCGAAAAAGCACATTTACAGAGCTTTATTTGATAATTCAACACATGCTATAATAGGTGGGCTATCATGGTTAATAGTTTGCCTTAATTACAGGGATAAATATGCAGTAAACACGGTGTTGGAGATATTTTCTTGTACTGCAATGTCGTCTCTTATAGATTTAGATCATTTTGTTATGGCTAAATCGTTATCTATCAAAGTAAGTTGAAACATTATCACTCAATTTAATAAATACTTATTTATTATCTTAGGACGCTACAAATTTGAAATATCGACCACCTCTGCATTGTACTACATTACCAATTGCCCTAACAGCTATTGGATTATGTATCTCGTTGTCATTTAATTTACATTCTTTGCAACGGTATACATTATTAATGTTTACCGCATTCCTGACACATCATACAAGGGATGCAACAAGAAGAGGGTATTGGCTTTATCCATTTGGTTCAACTCAGCCTATACCATATTGTAGTTATATATTAATAACTTTGTTGATACCACATATTGTTTGTGGAATCATGCGTTTATTAAAGATGAGAAGGCCTGTAGTGGGAAGTTTAGATATTTAAATTTCAGCAAACGAAGTGGTTTTATGAATTTACTTGTGATATCAATTAAATATATTATTTTTATATGAATATATTTTTAAGTTTAATTTTGTTGTGTTTGCTTAAAAAGAATAAAATATTACGAATAAATTAGTAAAAAAATACAGGTGATTTTTAATGATATAGATATTAGTTGGTTCTAATTTCCTGCTATAGAAAGAAGTGTCATGATTACAGATAATCTGTAATACCGGCAATACTTTTCATACGAGTAGCGAGTAGAATTGCTATAGTAGCGCGAAGTGAAATAGAGAGGGCACAGGCATGCAGTATTCTATATTTTGTATTTTCCGTAATTCTTGAGTGTACCCAGAATTTTTTTTTTAATTTCTGCCGATTTGTTGATTGCTTTCTTCTTACGCTTCCTATCATTAAGACTAGGTCTTTAATACTAAAAAGCAATTGTTCATTTATTTAAGCATTTTATTCTTTTTATTTAAAGTTATGTAAAGAAAACTATACGACAGTGGCGGTTACTCTTAAGGCGAATTAACACTTATACAATTTTTCACAGCAATTCTTATTTGATTAAAAGGTGCATGCAATTATTATTCAGATTATGCAATTCTGAAATAATTCTGAAAGAATTGCATGCAACTTTTATTCAAATAAGAATTGCTGCGAGAAATTGCATAAGTGTGAATTCGCTTTTAAAGAGCTACGGCATTGCAAATCACAAATTAATCATTAAAAACTTTTATTTTCTGTAAAAATACCGATAACGTACACGTACACGCACACATTTAGTACACGTACACGCACACATTTAGTACACACACAATGAAAGTTGCGATTCTCATGATTTGATGCAAGGAAACACGCTTCCCACATAGCCAAATTTAAATTTCCCGCAATTATTTTTAGTAACTTCAACGTTGAAACATAAAATTACCTACTATTTTGTACTACATTAATAGTTATTTTAATGCATTTACGTTGAAGTCACTAAAAATAGTGGCGGGAAATTTAAATTTGGCTATTAGGGTTTGTATTTATTTATGCACACAATCGGCGAGCGGGACCCACATCCAAATCGGCTCCAATTTTAGACTTACAGCTTAGGGATGCCGCAGCGTTCGGACCATATGGGGGCCGCCATTTTGGTGTATAACAGGGTCGTAAGAAATACTTATTCTTAATATCGTAATATCGTAGTAATCGTAGCACATACGCGTTTTATCGGATCCTATTTACAAATTTTATGCAATGCGTAATTCAAAATATCCGTTTTCATTCAATGAACATAAAAAAGCTATTCCACTAATGAAATGTATGAATAACTCAGAATAATTAGATCAAAGTCTTATCAATGATTAATGGATAATAGAAACTATGATAAGTATATCTATTCTTTTAGCGACGATGATAAATCTTTGATAACGATATATATCAAATAACGTAATCAGTCAGTTCAAAATCGCCTAACAAATTACAAATAATAGGTACGTGAAGAGAGTATTTTCACATATATTACTATAGTGGTATATAAGTTTAAAATGGATTTGGGTGACCTTATTCCAGTAAGTACCTATCAAATTAATATACTATAAACATAATTTATTATCCATTTCTAAAGGCATTTACTAAATTAAGAAAAAAGTTAGATATTTAAAATCACACACAACTGGCGACGAAAAAGATGATGAATAAAAATTCATTTACCCATTAGCTTTTAATCATACAAATATAGAGAAAAGCAGGACTTACTAAAAGAATAAATGGGTTAAGTTTCAACTTAAATATGCATTTGTTTGATAGGACCAAATTTTGTTTAAGGTAACTAAAATATTGGGTTAAATACGGGCAAGTAAATATTCCAGTAACTGAATTAAATCATTATTGTTCATTCAAGTCTTTATTTATTAGAAATGACGAGATATTTTGTTGAATTAATTAAATTTTTCATGATAAAATTTTATTCAACTTATTTTGTTGTCCCAAACAAGCCGGTTTTTCAGCGTATCTACAACCAATTATACCAAATTCTTTCTATTTTGTTCAGGGTTGGAACGACTTCGTTCCGTCACGAGATGAATTCGATTCATTATCGTCGGACTTCTTGATCGGTGTCATTATAATCGGAATTGCTTTGTTTTTGCTAACACTGCTCCTGATTATTTTATATTGTTGGCTGTATAAGGTAGAACAAAAAATAAAACAAATACGGTGTAACCCCCAAACAGACTTTACAATTAGGTAAGTTTCAAAAAATATTTCTAGTTACTTTTTGACGCTTTAATCATTTGTGCCAGGAATTCAAAAGAACCATACTTTGCTGTATCATATATTTTATACCAACTTAATATAAATGCAACATTATAAAATACTTAAGAAGACCAGTATAGAGCAGAAAACGATTAAAAAGATGCATAGGAAAGTATAATAAGAATAAGAAAATCCATAATTCGGTTGTGTGTAATCACTTACTTTAATCAGGCTTTTGATTTTAATTGAGTTATTTCAATGAATGAAATGTTCTGAACGTATTACGAAATCCTGGACAATCTCTTTCTAAATTTCTTGGTATTACCTTTCTCTTGAGTCCGTTTTCAATTGATCTCCATACTGTTATTCTTGAGTATATTTTTCATTTACAAGAAGTTTCTGTAAAGTGTATCATACAACAAAGGATTTTTTTAAGTGCCCGTGACAGTTTAGCTGGCCTGTCTATTCCATATCACATATGTATGCGACTATACAAGTATAGATTAACCTTGAATAAATTGTATTACTTAATTGCGGTATTCTGTATCCAACTGCAATAAGTATGTAATGCACTTACCTGCCATTTTTTTTGCGTTCAGGTAAACGATCAAATTTAGCGACTCGTTTCATGTAGATGTTTAGCTATTAATGACTTGTCGTACAGTAAAGTTGCCGTAACTGCCCGTAATATTTGGTAATGTTTTAAATTTGAGCAATTAGCAAACGTAGACGAAGGTAAGATTTTGCCCTTACTTTACTAATCAATAATAATAATTATGAATAATTAAGCGTTGTTTAAACAAGTTAGAATGTTTTTATTTTTAAATCTATAAAAGATAAAAAACTTCTTAAACCTCAAATCGATTTTAAGTATGTCTTTATAGACATATTTTCAACGGCAGGGAGATGTCATTCTTTAAATCGGCTCCCTACTTCTCCCTTCCCTGTCTAAAGATTAGGAGTTCGGGTTTTGGCTACTGCATTCCTGTTGTTGTCGCTGGATAGTCCTCTTCTCCAGCTCTTTTTGCGTCAACACTATGCTTCGAAGGCTTTTACCAGATTTCACTTAATTGGGTCCTACAACATGATCTCAACGACTGTGTGTGTAGTCAGCTCAGGACTCACTTCAGCTCCTATCTCTCCATAGGCAATCGCGCACAGTCCAGCACCGCGTACCCGGGGGTGTCCTACACTCCGCAATGTCTACATACATCCTCTTCAGACAGGTAGGAGCGAAAGTGTTTGAGCCAGGAGAGAGACTGGGTCAGCTGGCAATCAGTCCTCCTAAAGTCGCATTTTACTCATGGTATGATTTCTGGAACTAACCTTTTCGTCCAGCTCAATATTGCCTCGCACCTATTCCACATACCTCCATATCCACTTCTTTAACGTCCACTCACTCACCACGATTTTTCTCCGTGTTTGTCCTCTCCTTAGTATGGAAAAGCGTAAGCTGCTCCTGGCCAAAAGATGAATGGGTGGGATCCCCGCTGTCACAGTCACAGTCATACCGGGCAAGCGCTGGTTGCTTTTAGCAATATCTTTCGTTAAAGTTGTTGTAACGCTTCTCTATAAGCTTTATTTTTCAAGGCTCTTCCCCACATCGGGACCGCATAAAGGAAGATTAAAACACTCGGTATAGTATTTTCCTATTACCACTACTGAGATCACCTGTGTTTGGTGTAAGTTTCAATTAAGGGTGTCTGCGTTGCCTCAGTCTTTAATTTGATATATCTTGCATGGGCGCCATATGTTAACCTATGGTTGGAGACCATCCCTAGATAGTTAATCTCTCTCTTTGGAAGAAACCGGCTGCCAACTCAAAACAGAAATCTCATCTCCTAAGGGGCCCTTTCAGCACTCCCACGTCGGTTTTCTGCCAAACTAACGGAAGTCTATTTTCGTCCATCCATGCCGTTATTTCCCCAAGGATTAATTGGCCTGAAAACGAGATCTCTTTCGTCTTCAGCTTCCACCATCAACACCAGGTTATCCACATACGCGTACGCAGAGGTTCTATTACGGTTCAAAGCAAACGCTCACGTGCGTAGTAAAAAGTTTCCCACTACACGACAAGGTCATGATCTGTGCTGGTCTACTGCTCTGAACGGTAATAGAACCGTCCGAAGTGAGAACCAAAACAGACCTAATATATGCCAAAGGGTGGGTTCGAGAACTGAACCTTGCGACACCCCTGCACCCACTTCCATGGTTATTTCCCTGTGATGATCCTGATTATCCGATTCTTTGAAGTAGTCTTGGACAATGTTGATAGGGAAACATTCCTTTTCATCTCTTTCATGATCCTGTTCTATGATGTAATATTAAAAGGCGTTCCTAATATCTAGGGTTATCAGCACCACTCATTTTCGAGTTGATTTGATCGGCTACGGCTTTCATCACGTACATAGTTCACCTCCGCCTGACCATGCCGAATTGCCTTCAGAGAGCGCAGCTTTTCGGCCAATTCAGCTTTCAATCTGCCCTTAATCATGGGTGCCGGAAAGTTCCCAGAAAACATTTCACCGAATACAATTAACAGAAAACAGTTCATAGAAAACTAATTTGCATAAATAGCAATTCAGAGAAGAATAGAAAGATTACCGAAACACAATTCACAGAAAAACATATTCACCGAAGTGCATCACCACATTAAAAAACATTCAAAGTTATTGCTTTCGTAAGTGTAATTCATTGAATAGTATATTAAAACACTAGAGTTACAATGACGTTTGTTGTAATACGAGTACAAATTTGGACGTGTGAGTATCACAACAGTCATTGTAATGCGTGTTTTTTATAAATTTTTTCTTCTATTTCGCATTAATTTACGTGGATTTATCATTTAAAATGGCATTTCCTATCCATGCAGGGAATTTCTTGTTGCCATGTTTGTGACACAATTCAGAAGCCTATATAAAAATGTCAAACTGCGGGTTTCACTACACCACTACACTTCAAATAAAATGTCACCATAAACAGTGTTACAAAGTGGAACTTTATTACAGTTTTTCGGTCATACAGTTACACAAAGTGCTTGACTCCTTAGATCATATATATTACACTTATAACCGTTACTGTTTCAAAGATGTGCAACGTGCCTTTTCTCCATTATCGCTTTCGTTAGTATGCCATCTCATTGGAGTTCTTCATTGTATTTAATATAGATTAAATATGTTAAGGAACTTATGTTATCGTTCAGAAAGTTTCAAACTATACTTTTTAAATCGTGCATTACATAATAGCAGCTTGAATTTCGCGCTAGAACGTGTTTCAATTTTTGTGCAGTTTTAAGCCAATCATCAGCTAAGTGATATAGACTAACAAGGGAACCTCGCGAATTGTAAATCGCAGATTTTGATGAAACTTTGTGAGTTTGTAGACTCCATGGAGTGTTACTCAAGGACGCTTTCCGTTGCTGCTGAACTTCAACTTTAGGGGGTGCAATTCACCCTTGAAATTTGGCCCAAATTTGTTTTTTCTGAATAACTTTTAAACGGTAAGAGATAGAAAAAAAGTTTCAATGGCGGACTTGTACCGTTTAGTCAGCCCTTTCGATTGGTATAGATATTTGTATACAGGGTGTTCCAATAAACGTGGAATGACGTATGGTGTGCTTATTTTATCGAATTTCAGAAATCGGTTATAATGGCCTTTTTTGTGATCAAATAGTCTATATAACTGTGATTTAAAAAGTTATACAGGATGTCCATAAAAATATAAATTTTAGCATATTTCCTTATTTTAAGGAGCTACTCTGTATGCAATTCCAAATTAAATCCACTTTCGTTTGCATTATAGACTTTCTGCTCCACATGCTTCGATGTACGTTTTTACAGAATTGACAAAGTTTGTAGCCATCGCTTCCAGTTTCTCTTTCTCCTATCCTAAGTTCGGCCAACATATTTAGTTATCTTGCTAGAGTTAATTTTATTGTTTCTTTTAAATTGCAAAATCCAGGTTTTAGACGCTCTGAAATTTTCCAGCCCGCTAATGCGTTTGCTTCTAGCGCCCACTGCCGCAGGTCTATATCGTGTACTATGACGTTTTTGTCCGCAACTCATGAAAATTTACATAATACGTGTTTTGCAATTTCCAGCCATTTATTCTTAATCCTTCCACCCCTTTCTATGTATTTTTCTCATCTGCTGAACCGATGTTACTTTCCTAAATTTGCTTTTTACAGAACTTAACGATCGTCGCTTTGATTTGGAATCAGTCCAAAACTCAACAGCACTCCTTCTGTAATCTGGAGTAATATTATCATCTTCCAATGCGCATGTCTCCTCATACTCTTCTTCAGCATCTTCTGAATCGTAGGACGATGAAGGCTTGCATTCAGCTGCTCTTTTAATAACTCGAGGACGATCCATATCTTCAAATTCTAATGCCTCTATTGTTTCTACTGCGAACGTTGTTTCGCGAACACTTGTATCGATTAGTTGGGTTTTCACCGCATTATGCAATTTTGTATATATAATAAGGAACTTAGTCAGTCGGAAGGAGAGCAAGCAAAATAATTTGTGTGTGCTAAGTTGGAAATATAATGTGAATTATGCTTCGGTAATCTTTCTATTCTGTGAATTGGTTTTCTGTGAATTGCCTTTTGTTAATTGCATTCGGTGAATTGTTTTCTGTGAACTTTCCTAAACCTCGTAATCATCCCTTCGTAAGTTTTCCATACGATAAAAGAACAGAGACACGTAGTAAGATCACTGCTAACGAAACTGGTACACGGATGGATCCAAATCCAGCCAGGGGACAGGAGCCGGTATTTGTGGGCCCAGTCCTAATGCAAAGGATATTCATAAGCCTGGGGAAACATACAACGGTCTTCCGGCAGAGGTATTCGCCCCTTGCAGCCGTGCAGAAATGATTGCAAAAGGGGGCTACATGAGGAGGAAAATTAATATAATGACTGACAGCCAGGCGCTCATTAAGGCATTCTCAAACCCTGTAACTAGGTCAAACTAGTTAGGGACTGCAAAAATCCCTCAAATGCAGCTGGCACGAGAACACACGGTGTCTCTGATTTGGGTGCCGGGACATGAGGATATAAAGGGCAACGTAATCGCCGATGAACTAGCTAAGGAGGGCTCTAAGAGACACTTGCATGGGTCCAGAGCCCGTATGTGGGATTACTAAGGATTCCGCAAGAAGGGAGATCTGGACCTGGTTAGATAAAGAAAGTAGCAAAGAAATGGAGGTCGACTGAAGTCTCCATACCAAAACGCTGATAGGGGATGGGGATGGTAGTTTCTCTGATAACCTACTCAAGCGCAGTAAGAAAGAAGTTAAAACCATTACTGGGTTGGTAACTGGACACTGTCCTCTGAAAAAGCACCTATATAACACAGGCCGTGTAAGCGAACCGTGGTGTAGAAGATGCGAACTACAGGAGGAAAGAGCTTACATGTAATCTGCACATGTGAGGAACTGAAGGTACTCAGGCAGAAATATTTCGGGAGAGATCTATTGAGCCCTCGAAGGTCCTCAAGTTTCACTGGGCAAACTGGGCTTTATAGAGAACACCAAGCTGCTCGATGGGAAATAAGAGATCAATAGGGATGGTACAATGAGAACCAAGCTCAAGTGCCCGGACATCAAGTGCCCACCCTAACTTGAATGAATGAATGAAATGAATGAATGGTAACGACATCTCAATCTATTTTGTTTCAATTCAAAACTGAATATTTCTGTCTCGTAGTTACGGCCACAAAACTTTCGTCCGTTTTACCCAACGAACCATGGTACAACAATACGGTATGCTTACGTGCATACGAAAGTTACGTCAGATAGGAGTATAAATGGCGCCACATATATAAATGTTATTATATTAAAATCGATTTCGACCGTGAGGGTTCTGTTAATGTGAAAGATAAGTTTAAAAAATTCGGACGGGGTTACGGAACATATTTTAAAAGCGTTAAGGTGTTTTCACGATTCAATTTTCTAGAAAAACACGAAACAAATTTGTAAACACACACAAATTCGGCTAAATTGTAGAAATAAAGTAAATTTCAACTTAAAACGGTTTTTTTTTTTAAAGTAAAGCTGCATTTGAATTACATTAATTGGTAGTTGTGAATAATTTGAATTTTAACATTTTGCTATTTACCACACATGTACTTTATTGTTTTCGATACGCTCCTTGGTTATGTCATCTGACGAATTTGAGATTCAAGAGGAGCATACCGTATTATTTGTACCGTGTAACGAACTATATATCGCAAGAGTTTTCGTAGTATGGTCACCCGATGTTACACGAACTACTGCATGTAAGCGAATGTTAGAATCATAGCGTAGGCAGGCATGGCTTGTTTGGTGGCTTCGGGTCTCGGCTATAGACCGTAGAATGGCCCGATTGCGGTAGGGTCATAGACGCTCCGCTTCAAATATAAATTTGAAAGAAAACGGACGTTTGTGTAGAACTGCGTCGGTCGTACGTTTCATTGATTTCATTGCGTTCACTAAAGGCCTTCATCACCCCTGGATTCCCTCACTACGTTCTTGGCCTATTTGTCAACGCATACTATAAATGCACGTTTGCATAAAACGATTCATTTGATTCAATGTATTTAAAGCAAACGCACGTTCATTTCAGGGCGTACGTTTGAAATACGGAACGTAGGGGAAGGTGGGGCAAGATGGTAACATTAAGCTTTAGAACACTGCATCAGGATTGCAAATTGATATACAAGGTTCTAAGTAGGCTTGTTGTAATCTTTAAACATTTATCTGCTGATGGATGAATTTACAATTTTTCGATAGGTACTCTTGATGTTGTGAGAAAATTTTGAAAGAAATGTGTAAATACACCATCTTGCCCCACCATGGGGGCAAGATGGGGTCCCAGTTAAGAATGGGTCGTACGTACCATAAATCTAGGGAATAGGTAAAAAAAATAGATTCTTAAAATATTTTTAAAACCATGCCGGAACAAAGCTAAACTCTTTAGAGAGCGGAACTACTTAAAATAAAAAAATAAGAATATCAAACTTTTTTCACAATTCTTTTCAATTCTTCACAATTGAGACAACAGAAGACGAACTCATCCACGTTATTCGCACAGCCTCCATGTACCCAACCTCGCCATCCATGGCATTGTGTCAATACTTCCCCTTACAATACTAACATTGAGCGTCATCTTCCTCAACAGAAGAACTTGATTATTTCCTTAACGTTTTCTAAAAATCTATCTCTTTGCTTTCCTTACAAAATTTGGCTTCTTGATCTCTTCTGTTTTCTTCTTTGTCATTTTTTCCCCTTTAACTCTTCCTCAGCACTTCTAGTTGCCTTACGGATTCTCCAGACTTCTATTTTCTTGTAGCAGATTTTTATACGTAATGCTTGTAAGGATTGTTGTCTTTCCCCGTTATGCTTTGATTAAACCTGTACTTTATTCCTAACATGAGAAATAGGCATTATGTCTTCGAGAAAGCATAATGGCATATGCAGGCATAACGGATCAAACTGAAGAATGAGATAATGATGTCCCCATGTTGCCCCATACCAATAGCCCCATCTTGCCTCTTTGGGACATTTTCTGGTTATGTTATAATAAATATAACATATTAAATATTTGAAATAAACAAATAACACACTATAGAAAATACATGCAATACATGTCAATTAATAAACACAAAAAAGTGTAATTGTAAATAATTTACTTATACTTCCGATACTGGCCGTTGAACTCATCATCAAAATAATAACGAAATTCTGGAAATTGCGCGAGCTCTCCCACAAACAGCAATAACTTTGTTATTACGATTAGTAAAGTTTCCTACATTACAACAAACATAAAACAGCACTTGTGAATATTAGGTCTGCTATTATTTGACAGATGCTCACTGCCGTTTTGTAGATAAGACGATGTCCCCATCATGCCTCGTGGCCCCATCTTGCCCCACCCTATCTTATATAGCTTGTGCAAAAAACGACACATTTAATTTAATAGAATTAAAAACATCAGTTTTCGAACGGACGTTCACAAACGCAGTGCATAAATGCAGCCTAAGGACGAGCTCGCTAAATCCTTTGTTCTTTTGTGGTCCGTTTTCAATGAACTTCAAGTCTAGCTGCCATCTTGTAAAGCTGTTGCCGGGAATTTTAAAACGTGTGAAATAATTTATATTTTAAAGGAAGTAGGAAAATAGATTAGAAAAATCTACAAATTTAAGCGTTTTTTTATTCCAATTTAAAATATTTCTGAACAGCTTAGTATAATAACAAACACGATTCTAGTAAAATAATGTTTGATTAAGTGATACATATATTTGCAGGTGTTTTACAATAATTGAGTTCACATTCTTTCCTTTTTGTGAAACTAAATCCTTATTTTCATATTTTATGGAGTATTCTTCTAGGAATAAATAGGTTGTGGTTCTTTCTCAAATAAGTTGATAAAAATGCAACGACTTGGTGGAAGGTTTTATTGTAAACTTTCAAATTTCTGATACGCACACAAACACACACACCAACTTATAATTAGAGTTCAAGGGTTATGACTACGTCGTTTAGTGTAACACAAGACTTTTACTTTTCATTCGACTAATTCATTTCTAACATCTAACCCTGGAGTGGTTTGTCAACAATGATGTTCGGGGGTGCACAAGTGGATAGAGTTTCAGACGTAGTCGACGAATGTCTATGATGTGAATAAATAATGTGGAACGTGAGGATTAAAATTTACACTAGTATAATGCAGTTCAGACCAAAATCACATTATTTTAAAAAATGAACATAAAATGAAACGCATTAAGTTAGTTATTGTGATAAATAGCGATACGGTTTAAAATGAGTATCTAATAAATACATTGATTTAATGCGACCTGCATAACGACAATAGTTCCTCTTATCCATGTATTTTCTCACTTTTTGTCCTGTTGTATATAATAGATTCATTCGGGAATCCAAAGAAACTGCGACCATCCTTAGTATCAGAATTTATCTTTCAAGAGGGAGTGGCACAATAGCATGATACCCATTGGCGTCCTCTTTCACGATTATTTCGTAGTCGAAGTAAATCATATAGATCTTGTTTCCCCTATCTCGCTCATTGCAAGATTTAATCCTTTAAGTAGGCTACGTTGTTTTCTATTATGGTTACGAAATACCAAATATGTTAAAAAAAAAACTAAGTCGCTAAACCCTAACGCTTTAAAAATCTAACGATGATCGCTAAAATATTACGTTGTGATATGGAATAGATGTAATTATTTGCAGAAAATTGAAAATACCAATAATTGTTCATTAATCTAAGCTTTTCTGGATCGTGTTATCAATAATAAGCATACCCATAAAATGTTACTCATCATTTCTAAGAATTATCTTTCGAAGATTATTAATATTATTTAGATATCCTGTAACGTCATACTTATTTTTTATTCTCGTATAGGCGGGCTCATATTAATAATGATGGAAAAAACTCAATAACAGGACCAGGCCAAATTCCGCAAAATCCTCTATCAAGGAGCAATAATTTCAACGCCGTAGTCCATGACTTGAAGAGAACCTCTAATGCACAGTAAGATCGAATTCAGTTTTTAATTTTGGCATTAATTAATTATTAAATATATCCTTTTTTTAGACCGAACGCGCTAAGATATCCTAACTACGCGGGTGAAAATAATAATTTCGCATTCTGATTTACTTTAAGTACATACCTAAATTATTTAATGATATTCCTGTATATAATTACTTATTGTTAGTTTTTCATAAGTGTATAATGAAGCTAATATATATGTATTTTTATGTAATATATCTATGTATACTACAACAAGGTGACTGTGTAATGCCAAGAAATCCAGATTCGTTATTTATTTCTGGATGTTTTTACAATGACCATAACATTTATACCTACCGAACTAATCCACGTAAGACCTAAAATATTCGATTAGATTAGATAATAAAACAATGTGGAATCTACTATAGGTATTGTATCATAAATTCATCAATGTTTTCAATTTTATGTAGTTGACACAACATGGATTAGTACTTACCTATTTCATTATTTTCATGGTATTTCATCCATCAAAACTGATAATTATTTAATTATAAAAATAAAACGAATATATATTTTGTTTCAACTAAGTTTTATTAATTACTTTTTTGTATTTTTACATCGAAATTCATATTTTACTATAGGAGGACGGAGTACCAAAGCTAAGTAAGTTTGGATTTTGAAATAATGGTAAGCAATCGGCAAAATTATTTGACCTTTTTTAATGGTTTATGTCTATCTATATAAAACGCAAATATCACAGAGAAATATTTTTGTGTTGTATTTTAGTGTATGTAGTTCGTGTAATTAGCGCCACATATAATGTCCAGGGCCCGATCACAATCTACCGTTCCCACTTTATGGGTAGACGCGCCCGGTATCCTGATTGCTTCGCTCCTTTTCTGCCTATAAACATATTCTAGTCAATAAAATTTAAGTGTTGTTAGTAAAGTCTCGTGTAGGTGGCCTCGTGTATTCGGGACTGATTAAAATATTTCTTAAGTATTAAAAATTGTTCGAGATTATATCTAAAGGAAAAATCTCAGAAATAAAACAAACATAACTGTTATTTTCATAACATGCTTTACTATATTATATTAATGGCAATTAATGTAGGAGAAACAAGTATCATAGTTTCGGAAAAAAAACAGTTTTTATTCAAAATATATATAGTATATTTTTTATCACTAGTAGCTTTGTTTTGATTCGTAAAACTCAACATGTTATAAAACTGCGCCGAACAGAATGCGCAGTTGCAAAACGTTTTGAATTGTTGTGAATATTTATTAACTTGCACAAAACCAGAACGTTTAATTTGCTTGATTAATTGTACGTAGAATTTCTACGTATTTATTATTTCTACGGTAGAAATAGTTTTTTTCTGCAATTATGTGTAATGTATATAATCGTTGAACTTTGAAGATAATCGCAAAATGTGAATCTTAATCACACAAACATAACCCAGTAAACAAAATTCAAATTTCCCGCAGTTACATTTAGTAACTTCAACTTAAAAGTATTCAGTGTTGAAGTTACTAAAAATAATCGAGGGAAATTTGAATTTGGTTTAATTTGGGAAAGCTGTTTAAAATCGAACATATAATTTATTCTTTATAATTTTTTGTCCAATCGAGTAGCGGTAAATTTTAAAAGACAAAAAAGAATAATGCTCAATCTCAAATTGACTTAAATATTACATCTTTCAGCCTCTGGAGATGACACAGAAGAAATGGTCGAAACATGTGAGCCTACCGTTCAAATCAATTTGAGATTGAGTATTATTCTTTTCGGTCTTTTACAATATAACTTATAACTATTCTATTTCTAGATAGTTGCTTGCTATTTACTATTTTCGTCTCTACGGTATACGTTTTTACTACATTAATTGCAACTAACACGTCAAAACATATGTTAAGAAAATAACATTTGGTGCTTAAAAAAAACTGTCTAGAAGAGGAAAATCTACTTAGTTTAAAGACTGCAGCTGAATTGACATATAAGGTTTGTTCGTTGGTGTTAGATCATGAAACATAAACAGTAAATCTTCTATACTGTTTTACGTAGGAACCACTGTAGAAAGTGTAACACCAACTAACAAATCTGTAATAAATAATATATAGCTTTCAATTTAAATACCCTACTCAATAAGTAAAGTTTGTCTTATTTCTAGTATTGTTACTTTAAATGATATTATGTGAGTTACAAGATTTGAGAACGTTTTGACTTAAAAGCAGGAGCACGTCTATTCGGTAAAGTAAAAATGATAGATTGTGCTGAATCTCGGATATCCGTCAACCGACCAGATATTATGCGTGACGCTGATAGTACTTACCTGGCTACAAAAAATTAAAGTTTAACAAAATACATATATCCACAATAATTGCTATGTTTGAATCTCAAACAATAAAATGTTTGTTACTTTTTACGAATTTTTACTTTGCTTTAAATTAGTTAAAAAATTTGAAATTATCACTTAATAAATTGGTAGCAACACAACCAGTAATATGACACGTACCGTGTAAATTTCGGTAGAGTACCTACCACCGGAGAAAGTGAAACTAATTTTTTGTTGAAATTGAGCTTCCCTAAACAAATAAGAATAAGAATTTTCTTTTATCCAAAAATGTTGATTCTTTCGATTATACAATGTATCTCTTGAAAATTTGGTTGCATCAGTGCAAATAATTCCCTTAAGAATTCCCTTAAATGTGAACCAACAATTGCTCACAAAATTCTACCCTTTGTGTAAAATGTCTAGGAATTAAATGCTGAGCCTTAGTATACTTAAAAGCATGCATTTTGTTTTCCTTTAGAATCCTCTGAATTAATGCCACCGATACTCCAAATTCTTGTTCGGCATAACGTATTGGTGATTGAGGATGTGTGTCAAAGTGTGCTGAAACGTTAGTGCTTCGCTTTTTACGGATTTGAGCAAAATTCTAGATGTTTTTGATGAGGATCTAAAACTACTAAAATTATAACTAACAGCTTCTTGCGGGTTTCGCCGTGTGTAAAAACTTTCGCTCGACGTTTCGCTGTTCATACTGACAGCTTCTTCAGGATAACGTCGAGCGAAAGTTTTTACACACGGCGAAACCCGCAAGAAGCTATTAGTTATAGTTACACCGGCCGTGAAAGCCTACGCAGTGTTACTACTAAATTTCTTTGTAACCTTAAAAACTTTTTATTGTTTGTTGACTATAAATTTGCAAAAGTTTCATTAAATCTTCTGCACATTCTGGTGTTGTTTTGTCACACTACCCATAAATAATAAATAAATTCACAACAATTTCATTTGCGTATATTACTTCCTCCATTTTCTGGGATCATTATTTAAGTAAGATACATTAGATTAGTAAAATGGTGTAACTGTTAAAACCAATCATAGCCTACATGAATAAAAGTAAATCGGGAGAGTCATATTTAAAAAAAAAACAGTGATTGCGCATATGCAGATTCTCAGAATTAGTTCTTTTTTAAATTCTTCTGCGGAAACTATAAAACACTGCGAATTAAATCTAGCCGAAAAGATTGCGGCACTTTCGTCGCATAATATCAAGGCGATTAGCTTTCGGAAGGATTAATCTCATATATACCTTTTTCTTGTTGTTTATTTTAGCCATCGATTACTGGCGGGTGTTCAGATGGTATAATTAACAAATATTTAAAATATGTTCTTGTGTAATTATTTGAAGAAATAAATTTACTGTAACTATTGCTTCAATTAGAAAAAAAAAACTGTTTAAGTTTTAGTTTTATAAAAATTTCTTACTATGGTTGTATAAAACATCAGACATAAATGGCAAATGGAAATTTATATTGAAAAAGTCTAGAAAATACGGAAAAATCTTATCTACGTTTTGGAATCGAATTACATTTACTGGAATTTCTACATGCAAATGTGGATCAGATGTTTTGCGTTTACAACTTTAAGAATTATGATGCTTCGACTTAATAGTAATGTTAAAAATATAAACAAGAAAAGACATGGTTTATACATTGTTTCGGTAAACTCACTATTACGAAAAGTATGTAGTTATAATTTTATTTTGTTCTTCTAGTGATCTTTTCATAAAAACGCTTGCTCTTTCAATTGAATCGGAAATAAGCAAATAAACCGCACGGTTTTCAATATTCTTACTTATTTATTCATATTATCCTATTACTAAACTAGTAAACTGACATTGATATTTGTAAAGGTAAAAAAGATATTTAAATATTGTGAACGTTTATTGATTGATGTAATAATAAGTTATATACGACCTAATATAAATTATAGCAATTTAAATTGAAACTACCAACAAAAATAAATTATTGTTTACATAAATACTAATATAACCCACCAAGGTAAACTATAAAATATCAGAAACAGTTGATTAAAATAAAATTTCGACGTGAACAACAGAATTAAAAATCAGAATTATTATATAAGATCCTTTAGTAGCACTACAAGGTCTTAATTCTGGAAATGTAAATCTTTGGGCAAGTCGAAAAGGTTGCATCATCTTTGTCGCGCACCGTAAAGGGTTTTACCTTGGAACGATAGTCCACTTACGGCCGTTTGCACCGCTCGTGATTAAGTTATAATTAAAATTTAATCATAATTAAAGTTTAAATCTATATATTAATATATATCTTTAATCAGTACCCAAGGTACGAATTAACTCATAATTAAAGTTGGCGCAAGCGTAGTTTCTTTGTTTACAATCGTGTTTATAGGCGATTATAGGTTATGTTATGCGGTTTTTGGTTATAATACAAATATCTGTGACTGTAGATTGAAATAGCTAGATAATTAAAGTGTTCACTTTAAAGATTAGGACAAGGAATAGCGGCGTGCAAGAAGTGGATATTTGACAGGTTTCGAAAGTCCAAGGTAAAAACAAAAATTAATTCTCGAAATAAAAACTAACAATAAATGTATTTGAGGATTACTCGTGGTTTCAGGTGGGAATGACCCGGAGGTATTTCGTAATAGGAAAGGATATCTTTCTATAAATTCACAATTTTTATATGTTGCTGATTTAAAGATAATGGATATCGTAGTACGATGGCCAGGGAATACACACTTTAACGATCCATTCTTTTCTATAAGCGACAGTGGATATGCCTCAAAAACATATTTATTGACCCCACTGTTAAATTCTGAAACAGTTGTGAAAAATCATTATAATGAAAGCCATATTATAACACAGGATGTAATTGAAAGCATGTTTCTAAGAAGAATGTTTTCCGATACTGGCATATGGTTGTCGCTTAAAGCTAGATACCTTTGTGGCAGTAATAATTGGTACCTCAGTGTTGCACAATATAGTCATAAATGTGGGTGAAGAGGAAATCAATGAAGAAAAATTAAATCAAGAAATTTTAAATGGACGACTTCATGAGATTAATTATGACGCTGTTGATGATGTACCTGCTGCGACACAGGCATTACTAATTATTTCAACAATTTGTAATTCATTGCTATATAGAAACTTTTGAACATTTTTTTTTGTATTTGTTTTCTTTGGTTTTTGTGTAAACGAAATATATTTTATTTACTCTAAATGCATTATCACTTTGATTTTTTTTAAAAGAAATATTGTGTAATTAACCATTTATTTATTAAATAAAAGGACCAAAATATATAAGGAAATGATGGTAATAATAAAATAATTCTAACAAGTAATAGCAGAGGTCAAATAAAGTATCAAAAATTTGAGCATTTGCAGAACAAACAAGTAAAAGAATTGCGTAATGAAAAACAAACCTGCATTCACATATTAATTTCCATTTTAAAACTACTATTTAACTTTTTTTATTTCAATATCTAGTTCTGTAGCAATTTTCTTCAGCTTAAATTCCAATAACTTTCAAATGCCGCTTAAAATCGCGCATTCGCATAGCCGGAATTTTCATTATGATGAACAGTGTTCCCATATAAATACAATTTTGACTAAAAAACAACTTAAACGCACTACCAACCTATATTTCTATCACAAACTTTTTAATTAACTAATCATTTAATTAAATTTGTTCGGTGCAATGCTATTCCCCTATTTAATTCGTAATTAAAATTAATCTTTGATTAGTTTATTAAAATGTTGATCACAGACGGTGCAAACGGCTGTTAGTGGCGGATTACAATGGCATTGCATTAAAGTAGATATGTTACAACACCGTCTACGAATTCGTTTTACGAACTAGGGTCATAATTTTTTGAATTAATTGTACAAATACTTAAAAGCATGTGTCAAGAATATTCTAGGAATAATCTCTGCGATCTCAGCTAGTCAACAAGCAGTGTTTTCGGACTCAGATTACGCAGAATCCGAATATGATCATCGATTTTTTAAAAAAAATATTCGTAAATAAAAAAATTATTAGCAAAAAGCAATGGGTTGGAACATACGGTATGTAAGTAATTAACCAATTAAAAATAACGTTAAAAAATAGTATTTTTTTCATTCCAATACCTAATCCTAATTCTAGTAGTAATTAATTTATAAAGTAAAAAAAACTAGCATTTAATTTATAATAAAAAAAAATTATTAGCAAAACGCAATGGGTTGGAACATACGGTATGTAAGTAATTAACCAATTAAAAATAACGTTAACAAATAGTATTTTTTTCATTCCAATACCTAATCTAATTTCTAGTGTAGTAATAATTTTCTTTTTTTGTTAAAGAAAAAGATATTTATTTATCATTTTTTTCAGGTAAAGTATTTTACTTTCAATAAAAGAAATCCTTGTATAAAGTGTATCCTGTAAAGAACAATGGAACGAAATAGGCTATGTATAATGTGTACACTTACCCAGAGGATTTCCATCATCTCATTTAAGTTCTCCAAGCGTTACGCCAATAAATTACAATAAAGTATGAAAGAGAAGCGATAAATTTCAACGATTCTATAAGCGCTGCGCAAAGTAGCGATGTTTTTGTTTTATATACTGCTGTACCACGTCGGCATTTGTTTCGCGGGGTGCACCGCGGTGGTAGTGATGACAATCGCGAATCGCCAGTCGTCATGACGACGGCACATTCTGGCATCAGTTTCTCCGCCGTATCCATCAGATATGTTTGTGCAGAGATTTTGCAGCAATTACAGCTTGCGTGGACGAAAGCGTTCTTTTCAGGGATAAAGCACCCTTCAACGCGGCATAAAAGGGGCTGACGGCGAGGGACTATAGGGCGCGATGTTGCAGTATGAAAGTATGTACCTATACCTCTATAGGTATAGTTATGTATGCATATGAAAACTAGACGTCATGAAAAAGGAAAGTTATTGCATGCACACTCGTTTAGTGAAGGGGAAGCTTTATTTCTGTTTACCGAGAAGGGACTGGGTTATTGTCTGCTGTAACAATATGTTAAAAGACTATTTTTTTTCCAGAGTTAATGTTAATTTCAATGTTGTTATTTCTAAAACGTGGTGATAAATAGATTTGTTTGCGGAGTAATCAAAAAACTAATCATTTCTGTAGGGCTACTTCATGCTAATTAATCATAACCATGATTAATTTATTGCATAAACGGAAACCACCAGTGACTGCTTCCGTGATCAAAGCCAACATATTCTATATAATTTGCTTGATGCTTACGTTTTTTTACAAATATTGATATTCTCAACGCACTAAAAAAAGGAATAGTTAAATCAATGAAATATTTATTGACCTAAGCAGGTGGCTTGTTTATATATGAGCCAACAAATATTTATTTCTCTCAAATATTTTACTTTGTCAGTAGCAGATATTCGATTTAAATGTAGACACTATTTGTTTTAAAAGTTAGATTAAATATTCTAGATTATGGCTTAGATTAACTATTCTACAAAAATGAATTTAATGTGCTTTCATTTTTGGGTCAGTTATTTTAAATATTTATTTTTAATTAACCGTTGGTTTACACTAAATGATTACTTACTTGATTGTGTTAATTATAATAATTTAATTAATTTAATGGTACCAAGTACTTAAGTACCCGGATTCAATTTATTACACTTGAGTTGACTTATCAACTTTGTTAAAGCAGGCTATTTTTATACTTATGTACATTATTTTGTTGATTTAAACAAATCAAATATTTATTGTATGAGCATATAGTGGTTTGTTAATATTGGAGTTCAGTAGGGCTTCTGCCAGTTGTTCCTGCGTTGGGATTGATTTGCAGGCGCAATGTTAAGCGGTGCGAGTCGCTGTTCTGATGATCACAGTTCCTATAAGATAATTATGTACCTGGTAAATAGATAATATTCTTATGGCTGTGTCTGTCACGCATTCTAGTTGTTAATGTAGAGAAATAGAAGAACTGCCATTTTTACGACAATTTCTATACTCACAGAATATATTCACTATATTTCACTTTAAGTCATACCTGACGAATCGAAAATCTTTCATTGCTATTCTGAGTCGCGCGAACGAGGTTAGTAAACAATATCTTTCGCCTGCAATAGATATCACCTGTGGTGTGCCTCAAGGTTCCATCTTAGGACCTACGTTGTTTGTCAGATATGTAAACGACTTGTGTTTGTCATTACCTTCCATGTCCTTTTAGTCAATATGCTGATGATATTGATATTGTTGTATCGCTAATCCTAACGCTGATGTCGTTGCTATCAGTACGACAAAAACTATTTTAGATACGCCTCCTGGTGTGAAGGTAACCGACTTTTACTAAACTCTGGAAAAACAAAATTAATACAGTTTCGCGCTAGTGTTGATGCTATTAGCAGTCTTTACGTTCGATGTGATGGCAGGTCGATCGCTGAGAGCAGGTCAGCTGTGTTTTTGGGATTGGAGATTGACTGTCGTCTAAAATTTCAACAGCATTGTTACACAATAGAAAAAAAAACTTTGTGCAGCGTACTATGGCCTCAGAAACTTGAAGACTGCTGTCGGTGTGGGCGCTTTGCGTGTGTTTTACTTTTCATATGCTGAATCGCGATTACGATATGCAATTGTTTTCTGGGGATCGGCGCCTTGGGCAAACAGATTGCTTATCCATCAAAAGCGCCTAATAAGATGCATGATGGGAACATCAGCTAGAGAATCATGTCGACCATTATTTAAACAATTAAAGATCATGCCTCTGGGGTCACTGTACTTCTATGAGCTTTTACTCTTTTACAAACGTCACGAAAGCCAATTTGTTAAAAATTAGGAACGGGTAATATTATAATTGCATTAAAATGCCTGAAATTTTTATTAACCTAATGCTTATTTCTTTATAATATTTCTAGTTTTGTTATTTCAAAAATACTTATCTATTGTTTAAGTGAACTTGCTATATTTGTTAAGCCCCAAAATAAAAAATGCATGCAATAAAAATTCATCGCTCTCAAGGCCGATTATGTCACTCTTACATATTCGGCTTTGCTGGCTCAAACAATTTGAATTTGCTGAAATAGAAAATACAGCTGGTTTTGTTATTTGTTTGGCTTATATCTAAATATATCTACCCATAGCTATGTAGGCATAACTGTTACATAACGCCATTCATTTAAATTCACCTTCTTTACATATACATGTATGTAAATCTTCTTTGGTTTCTAGTTGTTTACCATAAATCACAACACTTTGAAATTGTTTTTTGAAATATTTTTTTCTTCTTTTAATAAAAAGAATATTAACTCAGCGTTAAGAATTAATTACTCAACTAGAGACGATATATTATCTTGAACCAAAACAATTATAATTAGTTGAATGATATCTTAATACATTGTCAAGTTTGGCATTTAATAAACATTTGTTAGATTCAACCTAATCTGGCCACGGCAAGGATTAATTCCTCGGAAGTGCAAAGATGCGTATGTTGCGTATACATAACTGGGACTATGAAAACCTGCCCAACAGCAGCTATCAAGGTAATATTGGATCTTACCCCTCTCCACATTGTGGTGGAGGGCGTGGCAAAAAGAACCACACTCAGAATGTGCAAGGAAGGAACGATTAGGCGTAGGACTTAATCTGCTGATGGTAATCAAATCTGAAACATGCCTTGGAATGACATGTCAAAAAAAAATCAGCTGTGTGAAAGAATTCATCACAAAGGATAGCAACAAGAACGAGTGGGATGGGACCCATTGCAAACTGAAAGGACATCTGAGTAAGTTTGGATTAGCAAAGGAATCTGAATGTAGATTTTGTAGCAAACAGGGCTTATGAGTAAGCTTAAGTTAGTTAAAGAATCTGAATGTAGATTTTAAAGGGAACAGGATGAAACACTCATTCATGTTCTCTCAAAGTGCGAAGCACTGTGCAACTTGAGGGCGTTGCACCTGGAGGATTATGGAATCAAAGAGGGAGATTCATCTAACCTGGAACTTTTTCAAATCCTACACTTTCTGAAAGGAATAGGATTGAAAGGCCAAACGTAATCTGAGCAATCTGAGATTTATGCCCATTTTGCCTTACACGTTAGCACCAAATGGAGAGGAGGGAATCCTCATTGCACCTGTTACTGCTGAAGACGTAAACTTCTATAATCTCTTACTTAGCAGTTTACTGAGTGATGAGCTGCCATAGACCTCTATTTTAATAAGGAATGAATATGAAAGGTTTTGTGCTGATTGAAGATTTCATGTTCATGTCAAGTTCCAACTAAATGACATGCTTTTGTTCACTAACAACATTTTGATACAAATTTCCTCTATATTCACCTCTTTTAGGACAAAATAGTTAATACAAAAATTTCTCTGGTAGAACAAAAGGTTTTCACTGATTCGAATAATGTTTTGGAAGTAGATATGATTATAGGTGCAGAAAGAAAGAGAGTAAACAGGAAACAGAGCACGTTATCTTCTTTTTTTGGTTTAAGAAAAAAATAAAGGAAATTATACCAGCAATGAAAATCTTTAAACGTATCATAAAACGAAGTCAACTTTAGATAATTTTATTCGTAACGGGTTTCCGTTTTACTATAAAATTTTTCTTATAGTGAAGTTGCAAGCGAAAACCTAAGAAGGGTATATCTACGCCATATTCACTTATTATGTTAATTTGAAAGTCAAAACTTTTTTACGGATGACAAAGCGGATCGCAGCACCAAACGCCTTACCGTAGTTTGTCAGAATTAATTGGTTTAGTTTAGTCACGTCGATGTTGGGGGATTTATGATCTGTTAATAATACGGAAGCAGTGTGCAGTAAACTGATGCTGCCCACCGCGATATTGTTAGCAAAGCTGGAGCGCTGGCCGCGTGTCTGTTCCGACTTCGTCTATATTAATGATATTTCCTGTCGAGAGGCAGTCGACGCATTTAGCTTTAACCTGCAATTACAATTAGGGCACGTGCACGTAGTTATGGGAAAGCCAGCAGGTCGTATTTTGTGCTGCTGGAACGGTTGTCTTTCTTTTGTATTTTCAGAACAATTTATCCATTTTCCGAGTGATTAATTGCTAAAGACGAAGACCTTGCTTCTATAGTTTTTGTAGATCAATTTTATTCGATTTTCATCGACTTTAGGCGTACCTCTGGTAGATATTCCAAATCAGATAATAGTATATGCATAGTGCATTTCAAGGTATAAGAAAATCACTTTTAACATCTGTAATGGATTTATTGCATCATTGTTTATCTGTTCAGGGTCGTACCTCTCTTTTTTTACTGGAACATCTTATATATTTTTATATTTTTGACGTGTACAACGAATTTTAAGTTGTTAGAGACTTTCATCCTCATGTTTTTTTTCTAATTTTTACCGAAATTACTATTAATTAAAAAACTATTCAATCCTCGACTGCAGCGTGACGAAATTGGAGGTTATCATCGGGCATATTTTTGAACATTTATCACGTGACAATAATTAAAAATTAAGTAAGTTAGTAGAAAAGTTATTATCATTTATATTTTTTTTATATTTCTAATAGTGTAAGTGTAGAAATGATAAAAGTCAAAATAAGTCGGAAATTATTAGAAATAGGTATATAAAATATTTAATGAAAGTTAAAATGTTTTGTAATATCTACCGGACAAAATAATAATATCCAGGGTGTGCCGTTTAAAATATAAAGGATATTTTTCAATTTAAAATAGCGTAGTTGCATAAATGTGCTTTTCAAAATGGATTGCCAGATGATCACCCGAAATAACCAAATGATTTTATGGGGAAACATCAAGGAACCCGTATACAAAGAACCGCCTACAACTTCTGATGAGAAATAGAATACGTGAAGTTTTAAGGTCAATCACGCCCGAAATGTTAGTAAATGTTAACCAGAGTTGTATAAATCGGCAAGACAATGTTTACAAAATAATTGTGGGGTGTTTAAATTGGTGTTAAGTAATTTTGTTCTTCATGTGAGTTGATTCATTGTTTAACAACACAATTTGAATAGTAATAACTAAACAATTGATATAAATAGCCTTTATTTCTTTTTTATTTTAAGTTTAATTCGGGGGTTGAGAGAAAAAAATAACATTTCAGAGTAATTTATCCCAGAAACTATTGCTTTGGGGCATAGGATATATAAGTCTTAATAATTAACAAAAGACATAGAAAACTTTGAAAGGAGTTCATTCATGATGAAATATACAGGGTGTTCCATTAAAAAAATGCTTTTTCAATTTTTTTGGTAGTTAAGGAAATATCAGTATGATCACTTTATAATAAAATTTCGTTAAAAATCAACATACCAAAAATGGAAACACTTTCTGGTTTATGGTAACCTCGAATTTCGTCATTCAGCAGTCAAGGATTGAACAGTTATGAGTTATGATTTCCGAAAAGAAAGTAATTTCCATGAAAATTTTTCAAAAACATGCTTTTTTTCTCTCTTAAAAGAGTAGGCTTTTGCGGATAAAAGTGTTAAAATAAGATGACTTAAAATTCAATGTACATATGTAAAAATAAAAATGTATAGGGTGTTCCATTAAAAAAAGGAGTACGGCCCTGTATGGATAAAGCCAACCCCCTCGCGGATTATAGAAATATTTTTAGATTTTAAAGCAGAAACGACCAAATAAAAAAAGTTTCTTACCATTTTCTGATACAATCAATCGATATCAAAGATATTAAAGTAGCATTTAATTCGCGGTTTGTAAAACGTTTATACACTAGTAATAAGCTGACTTGAAAATCAATGAAAAATGCTGTAATTTTTTTTAAAATTATTAATTACTTGTAAAATTATGTTTGAGGCATCATAAACATTTAGTATGAATTGAGAGAGTATTGCAGGGTCAATTTTTACAAAAGGGTAAATAATAACGTTATTATTAAAGATAGACATTATAGCAGTGTATTAAAGGAGGCATACTACCTGTAGGCTGTAGGTATAGAATGTTCCATTTTCGATCGAAAATATTTTTAGGTTATGCAGCAGTGAATTTTTGTAGATCTGTGATTTGATTTGTGATCTTTTCTCTAAAATGAAAAATACAGCTGTAATCAAAGAACCAGTCATCGCTGGGACACTAACAGCCTGTATACCCGGAATGGGACGTTTCAGCGCCGCCGTTTCAGCGCCGCCGTTTCATCGCCGCCGTTTCAGCGCCGCCGATTCGGCGCATTTATTTATTGAACGGTTAAGCTATAGATAACTTAATGGTTCATAATTTAATGATCTTAACTTAATCATTCATTCTTATGAAGAATTTTTGTACCACGTGTGTTGCATGGGATGTTTCGATGCGACCGTTTCGACACCGGGACATTTTGACGTCACATGCAGTACCAGTTGAATTTGATTTGAACGTAATGATACACAGATTTTTAAAATGTTTGAATTTTTTTTAACATTGGAAGGAGGAAAGGGGGATATTTCTTTTAATGATATTTTTTTCTTGTTTTTTAAACATCGGGAGGCGAGGCATTAAAAATGTTTCAAATAATTTTTTTTTGGAAGCGATGAGAAGGGGAGAGGATTAGTTTTGTAATGATAATTTCTCTCTTTTTTCGAAACATCGGGAGAGAGGATGTATTAGAAGTGTTTCAAATCATATTTTATCTAACATCGGAAGTCGGAGAGTGGGAGGGGCGATGTTCTTTTTTATATATTTTTTTCTTTTTTTCGGAACATCGGGAGAGAGCATGCATTAGAAATGTTTTGAATCATTTTTTTAACATTGAAATGGCCGAGAGGGAGGGAAATGTTTTTTTAAATGGTATTTTTTTTCGAAACATAGAAAGAGAAGACGGATCGGAAATATTTCAAATCATTTTTTAACATTGGAAAAGGGAAAGGGAGGGGATAGCATATGATATTTTTTTCTTTTTTAACAACGGGAGAGGGCGCATTAAAAATGTTTTAAATCATTTTTTTAATATTACAGAGGTGGAGGGGGAAGGGTAAGTATCAGTTTTTTAAATATTTTTTTTTGTTTTTTTCGAAACATCGGAAGAGAGAACGCGTTAAAAATGTTTCAAATTATAAATATTGTCATTAAAAAACTAATGCCCCTTCCCCTCCACCTCTTTCAATATAAAAAAAATGATTTGCAACATTTATAATGCATTCTTTCTCCAGATGTTTCGAAAACAAGGAAAAAAAATATCATATAAAAAACTAATTCCTTCCCCCTCTCACCCCGTCCAATGTTAAAAATGTATGATTTGAAACATTGCAGATTCATCCTCCCGATGTTTCGCAAAAAAGAAAATTATCATTTAAAACAGTCACTCCCCTCCCGCTCTCACCCCTTCCAACACTAATAAAAAAAAAATATGATGGCATTTGAATGTGTCCTCTCCCCCGATGTTCAAAAAAACTCTCTGTATCATATGTTTAAATCAAATGCAGCTGGTATTGCATCTGGCGTTAAACTTAGACCGAGGAAAAACACCAGATAAAATAAACTTTTCTCTTATTGAGCAAGATATTTAATTTATCTGTTGTTCCTATGTAATCTGGAAAAGTTTTTTTTATCCTTAAAACAATTTTCTATTCATCGAAGCCCACGAATCCACTTCCATAAGATGTCATTATTTTACTTAAGCTGGACTATGTTTATAGGCAGAAAAAAGGATGGTATCAATCACAGTAAACTCGAAAAATGTTACATATGTAGTTTGCAACCAATACACATGGCACAAAAATTATCCATAAAAATGAATCATCAAGTTATCCATAGTTTAACCATTCAACAACACGGCGCTGAAATGTCCCGGCGCTGAAACGTTCCGGCGCTGAAACGTCCCGGCGCTGAAACGTCCCGGCGCTGAAACGTCCCGGCGCTGAAACGTCCCGGCGCTGAAACGTCCCGGCGCTGAAATGTCCCGGCGCTAAAACGGCGGCGCTGAAACAGCGGCGCTGAAACGGCGACGCTGAAACGGCGGCGCTGAAACGGCGGCGCTGAAACGTACTAGACCCTGTATACACAGCTTATAAAATATGTTTTCTCTTTTTTTCTGTCTTTTAGTTTTTACGCAATGCCCAAATTTCTAAAATTAGTAGTTAGTCAGTTTAGTAAGACATAGCATCCGCATGGTTCGATTAGCCGTGCTATCCACTTCGATCACTAATAGGGAATATTGTAGAGCGGTTGCAATCAATCGTAACATTCATTTAAAAAGTTCTAGTCCTTAAGGTAGCTCAGTATCTTGCTGAATGAGATTGTTTTCAGGGCTTCTAGGGAACGGTCGGTCTTTTCGAAGGTTACATACCTGGTTCTTGTGGCAGTTGGGCGGTGGCAGAGGATAAGCTGAACTGTCTCCTCGTCTTCCAAACACAACAAAAACAAAGACAATCATCTTGACATTTTTACGGTCAAGTTCCAGCAGTTCGGTGGTTCTGGCATTACTAGGTGAAATAGTCTCCTTCGCATGCACCAAACCTGGACAGTTGTTCGAATATTGGAGCACTTACTGACTTACCTACCAGAGACAGCCCTCTTAAAGCGCCATGGTACCATTGCAAATTAAAAATTAATCATTAAGAAGCTTTTATTTTCTGTAAAAAATACCGATTAATATACGTACACACACATTTAATACAGAACGAACGTTGCGATTCCCATGATTTGATGCGACCAAATGCGCTTTGTAGTTATTTATGCAGACACTCGGCGAACTGGGGCAACGTCTACGTTGTCAACAGAATTACTATCTATAGATCGTTCAGATTCACATTGACAATGCGATTTCAGGCTGACAAAACCTCCTAAAGTTCTTTATTTTAAAACAGTTACGGTTAATATCACGGCTTCCGTCTAAAAACAAAACTCAAAATCGAGCTTCTACATCAAATTTAAAAAAAAATACTAAAATTGATAAGATTCATTCTTGAATTTATCCAAAATAAACGCAAACATTAATCGTTTACCCTACAGTTTATAAGTACGTAATTTGATCTGTGACAAATTTTAACTTCTAAATATGAAGTGGCAATAGATACTACAAGGATCAAGAATGAACACGCTCACGCGAAACTTACGATTGTTTGTAACGCATTACTATAACATTACCACGTGATATCATTAAACCAATAATAAGTTCGACAAACGAATAGAATTACTTACGCGGACAGATAAATAACCCAATAGCCAATCACATTGCGGCGTATGAATTTCGTATTTTCCATGACATCTATAGTTTTATCGGAAAATTCAAGTAAAAACAAATAAACATAAAAGATCCTCATATTTTGTACAGTAAAATTAATAGTTCACTAGTAAAATTACATTTAAAGTGCACTAAATACCCAAAAAAATTGTCAATTTTACAGTTCTAAGTAAATTTTATTTAATAGTAAATACAAAATTGTACATGTTTTTCCTGTATTTTTCTTTTGAATTTTTGTTACATCTAAAAGCTATCAATTTTACCGAAATCTTTTTTTTGCATGTTAAATATCCTAGAAAAAAAAAAACGTGTAAAACAAAATTTACATGATTTAGTGTGGTAAATTCACAACGTTATTACATGCAATATTTCTGATTTACCATGGCAAAATTACTGTAATTTTTTACAGTGCAGAATTTGATCTGCTGGTGAGTTATGCTAGGCGCTATGCTAATGGCAGGTTCTGGTCCTTGAAATTGCTCCAGCACACTATTTTTGAGACCAAAATTAGTAATTCGGTATTTTTAGTGTTATTAATACGTTTAATATTCTTTTAGTGTTAAAAGACATTGAAATAAAACAACTCCTTTTAAAAATAACAGCAACTTCTTTTTATTATCATGTTGAATATGATATACATTTTATATATCTCAGAAATAATTAAATAAGATTAATATCATATAATATATAAATATTTTACATATATATATTATGTACAATTTTCACAGTCTCATTAATATTTATTGTCTCACACAACATACTAGTTTTTTTTCCTATCCTTATAGTCGAAGAATATTAATCAAACGAACACACAAGTAACTCAAACAAAAGAAAAACGAAAACAATTCAATTTTGACACTGCAGAATGCGTATACACAACTAAGAATATTCAATAATTCAATATACAATACACAGTTTACAAATAATGGATACGTATATAGGATTAAAAGGTACTCGGAATACGTTCTTTAAACTTTGAAATTAATCAGATTGGAAGTGATTATATGTTGTATAATCTTATATGATGTAAAGGAAGAAATATACATGCATACATGTCACCCAATATAGTTAATTCTATTCTGATATGAATTGGCCAAAAAATGGAAACTGGGAAGTCGTCGAACACTTACGCATGATATAAATTGTCCTTATAATTATTATTTTGAAATGTATTCCTTTGTGATGTTGATTTATCAATATAATATTGTTCTCGAGTAACAACTGAAGTTGGTACTATTTTTAAAATATAATGTGATCAATGTCAACCGTCCGAGTTTGAGTTTCTTTTAGCTTATAACTGCTTTCGTGGATTGATTATATTTCTATTTGTCTATTGTAATTAAATGGCATGATAGTCTTTTACGTTTACCGCCATGTTTTTTACATTAACCCCAGATGCATAAAGTGAATCTCGCGTGGATCTTGATTGTCTGTATTTTTTGGGTCTGAGTACCACTTTTTCTGTGAAAGATTGTCTTTATTACTTCTTTCTAAGTCGTTTCTTGATATTTTCAAAGCAGCATGGACATAAGTGGAATACCTAAGCCTTTTTTCGTTTTATTACAAGATAGAAGCCTAAAGTGAGTTTTACAGGCTCATTATTCTTTATGAAACTGTCCTACTTCAAGACGCTGTGCTTTGCACGAACGCCATGACTTGAAAAACGTCAACTGGAAAGCAGATGCTAATATCTTATGAACAGAATGGCACTTGCTGCGCACGTGTCTCTTTTAATCGGGGTGTGAACTAATCATTCATAAAAACTTCCGTTCTCACTGCCTCACCCTGTTTTTCAATGAATGTTCAAATCTCGTGTTCAGAGCTATGTACTATGAAAATCAATCGCTTTGGAAACAATGTCGATTTCTTCAATTTGACGATAAAAGAACGGTATTTCCTATATTGGTGAGGAACTTGAAGCACAAGCACGAGATGTTAAATTTTATCAATAAGAACGACTGATATGAATGTTCTTAATTCATTAATGCAAAAAGACGTATTGTTAGTGCGGGTAATTGATTATTTTGGTAAAAATATTGGTTTGTTATGATTTGTGTAGTATAAAGTTATTTGAGTATGTTACAATATCGATATGCATATATCTTTACAGCTTGGTTTTTTTTCTTTTGAGATTTGTTGAACAATATAAAATACCACAGAAATTATTTTTTTTTCAAATCAGCGCATCCAATTGCTACAGTGGCGTAGCGGAAAATCTTGGGTTCCTCCCGCAAAATTTTGTCTGGGGCCCCATGCATACTTGTAAAATATTAACATGTTAACAATAGTATCTGAGGATCCCTCAGATGGCTAGGCCCCCGGCAGTGCGTGAGTTATGGGTGTGTATTTTACCCCACTAAATTGCTAATAAATACAGAGGAAACAGGCAGAGAAACAAGTTCAGGTTTATTTACTCTTAAGTACTTAATGTATATGAATCTCGTAGACTCACTTTAGCGAAAGAGTAAAGAGTAAAGAGAGTCATGCATTCTACGGGTTAAATATAACCTATAAAATAAGAATTTCAGATGTGCCAACTTCATAAGTGCTGCTAACGTGAATTTGTGATTACCAACGTCAGAGCGTTGACATTAATCACATATGTCTGTCATCTTATTTAATTGTGAGCTTAAAGTTAAAGAATCTGAATTGAACAATTTATGAAGTATAGTTAATGAAAGTTTTGATTGGTGGTGGAATTGGTGAATGAAGTGTTATAAGAGTGATGTTTTAATGTGAATAAAAATTTTGATCTAAACGATGTCAAATGTATTATTCGCAAGTAATAAATTATATACAAAAAAAAAATCACACACTTTTACTTGTAAGTATACTGAGAGCTGAAGAAAAGTACTACTACTACTGTTAGTGGACATATTCGTTAGTCAGTTGGTACTGCTGTGCTTCAACGATGACGCTCGTGTACCCAGCCGATGTCTGGGGATGTGGTAACTTATTAAACTCGTGTCCATACAAATTTTGCTGCGTTTGACTGTGCGATTGGTTGTTATTAAAACAATTGATGCTAAAATGTTGATTATGCATATTTTCGGGGCAATAGCCGTTGCTTAAATTTTGTAAATGGAAACTCTGCGTCGCGTGTTCACTTTCTACACTGCTGCAACTACTCGAGGACGCACTGTACGGTCTTTGCTGCGTTGCGGGGTTTAAAGGGTTCAGATTGTGCTGGCTCACTTCGTGATCGGCGTAAGGGTAAAAGATCTCGTGATGATAATAAGTCTCTTCGTTAAAATTACTTAAAAACACTGAATACTCGGGCTGAGAATAACCCACAGCGCCGTTACTGTCACTATAATCGTCCTCTGGTATGGATGCTGTCGGTGGTGTTATCATATTGGTCTGTATACCGCTACGATTGGACTGTTGGGGATATTTTTGCGGAGTCCTGGTGGATGAAGTTTGAACGGGCGAGTGTCTTTCGTGGGGTGACATCGCGACGTCTTCACGTGGCGGTCCTTGAGCTAGGTTCAAAATTAAATCTTTGGTTTCCAACTCGCTGCAGGTTTTAAATTTCTCTTAAAAAGGGCTTTTTTAACACGGGACGTAACTTACCTCAGAACATAATTTACGGAAACGATACAATGTGGCCTCGATGATCTCGAATTGTGTTCTATAGTTGCGTAGCTCTGCATCCACACCCAACCTCCTCCTTTGCACAGGAATCTGTAGTATTTGGTGGTGATTTGACCTTTGCATAGTACTGAAAAATTAAAGAAAAAAAAAACTTTTTGGAGCATGTTTCGGTATCAATCAAGGTTCGCCTCGAAAATTAATTTCGAATAAATTGTGTTCGTATTTATTTTTATAGAATTTATAATCTTTTACATGGAGACACTTCAAAAATTTAATTCATATGTCAATTTTAAAATCCACTGAAGTGTTTTCATATTTATTCGATTAGGCAGTCAATACGTGGTATAAATATTTCCAATGATGAAACATGATACTGCAAATGTATGATCCCTACAATTTTTTATCATTAAATAGTTATCCACTATGTGCGATTATGAGATACGCGCTAACATTTCCTTGAAGCCTATTGTTTATAAATTTGCAGAGATTGTATTATTTGGATAAATATTATTAAAAGATGCCCTTGAATGTAATTTATTAGTTTGTTAACTTTATAGGCAACATTGCATGATATTAATTTGTTGGAATTAAGAAATAAGTGCCGGAAAATCAATGGATAAGGCAGATAAAGTAATTGATAGAACAGATACAAAATGATCAGGGCACAATTATATAATAACATATGAAAGAGCAAAGACAGAAAAATAAATTAATTACATATAAACTACAACTTAAACTACAAACCTTAAATTACTAGAATAACATATAATCAACAAAGCAGAGCGAAAACAGAGATCGGTAGAGAAAAAAGGGTTTTGGAAGAAGTACTAATATAAGACGAATATAAATTCGTGGATGAGGTTCATGCACAATATTAATACCTCAGGTAAGTTGCTTGAATGTGTATCTACCTTAAAATTACTGACAGTATTATAATTATTGCACACCCTATAAATGGGTGATCTTAATAAACTGTTTGTTTTAGCTTTAGTGCAATAGAACACATTAGACTGCCTAGAATTATTACGAGGAACAAAATAGTTGATTTGTATTAACAAACTAGGAGCAACGAAACGGCTGTTTATAAGATTGTATAAAAACATAATTTCGCGGTCTGTCTATGGCGCAAGTCCAAAGACTCCATGTCGAATAAATCTAATAACACCCTGTGACAAAACCAGGCACTGGATACTCGCCGAACTTTTTTAAATAGAGATACTTTAAACATCGGTGCTGAACCTGCTCCAAAGAACAGACATGGCACTGATAGAAAGGAGACCAGACTAGCGGAGCGTACTCCAATCTGCACCGCACAAACGCGAAGTAAAGTGACAAGTGTCCCCCAAATCTTTAACCGAGTCATCACGAGGTAGTGGAAAACCGTCAAATTGGTGGTTATAAATAATTGGTTCTCATTTGCGAGTGTAGGTCACCACTCTGCACTTATCCACGTTGACGCTGAGCCTGCTAGCGTTTCACCAAGTAAGAAGCGCATGAAGTTGGTCTTGAATATATTCACAATCTTGAAGATTGAACACTGCTGCATATATTTTTAAGTCATCCGCAAATAATAACTTGGAACAGGATAACATGTCGCACAGATCATTGATAAAGATAAGAAAAAATAGCGGATCCAAATTGCTGCCATGTGATAACCCAGATGTTGGTGAAAAATAATCCGATTGATAATCCAAACAAGCCACATAGCACTTTCTGTCAGACAAATATGTTCTAAAAAATGACAAAAGTTTCAGGGAGAATCGAAGTCTATCCATTTTGTATAGAAGAACTGCATGATCAATGCGAACGAACGTCTTTCGCCATGTCCCCATTCAAGACGACAACCTGATTACTGACATCTATATTTCTCCGCAATAAATTGAGGTATAGTTGTTAAATTCGTAATTGTAGGCTTTTGAGATAGAAATCCATGTTGCTCGGCAGATATCTAGGGCCTGGCCGCAGTGCAAATGTTTTTGTATATGCATCTCTCAAAGACCTTCGCAAAATTGTTCAACAACGCAATAGGACGATAGTTACATACATAATTCCTCTCTCCCGACTTGAAAACAGGCACTAGTTTGGTGGTTTTCCATACAGAAGGAAAGGTGCAAGTGCTTAGAACAAGATTGAAGAGGTAACAGAGAAGACAGGCAAGCACGCTCGCACAATCTTTAACAACAAAACAGGTATGTTGTTTTTACTCATAGTAAAACTATCCTTTAATGATTTAAGAGCATTTACTACTTATATTGGTACCACAAGAAGATGGCTCTTCGGTTGGTAGATGCATCAATGGAGCAGCAGTTGGTTGTATATGCACTGATTGAACGAATTCAAAATCTCTGAGGAATCATCACCACCACTCCCATCACTATCCACAACAATGTTAGGGATGCTGTTATTACTTCTTTTAGAATTAACAAATTGCCAGAAGCGACTGGGATCAGAAGCAATAGAAACGTAGATATTATGCATATAATAATTAAATAAACGTTTACTATATTTTTTTACTGTTCTCCTTATATTCCTAAAAGCATTTAAATCGCTTATATTGTTGTACTTTTTATATCTGGATCGATAATTATTTTCAAGTTTTATACTCCTAATATGTCCTGAAGTGAACCACGGAGGATAAGTTGTGGTTGCTCTAGTTTCTTTAGGAACAAATGCATTTAAATAACCATAAATTTTATCATAAAACGCACATCGTCTATATTAGAATGATTATAAATAAACGTCCAATCAGTTGTAAGAAATGCATTCTACAAGTTAATAAAATCAGCGCTCCTATAGTTGTACAGCAAGTGATTGTCATTCCCGCCCAAAGACGAACTCCTTGATTGTTGTTTGTATACAGACAAAGAGGGAGCCGGGTGGTTATTATCCTCATGGACAAGCGGTAGCAACTCACGCTCAATAGAAAGCCCATCTGTATTGGAAAGTACAAGGTCCAGCAAATTGCCTCTAGAATTTGGAATTGAATTAACTTGCGTTAAATTAACGAAATCACCCAGCATGATATTTTAAGTCATCCAGCATAATTGCAATTGGTACAGTAATAATCACTTCTTCAAAAGCAAACAGAAAGTTTTCAAAATCGATGATCGAACATACTGTATACTAAAAGTAGTGTTAATGTTATTTCTCGACGTATCATAAGATCATAATATATTTTTGTTGGAAATTATGATAGTATTCAACTTCGGTGGGTGTACAGAGAAAAAAATTTCTGTTAAATCAAAGAAATAAGTCTTTGCCACTATTTGAAAGAATATTTTTTTTATAAATTTGACTAAACATGTTTCTTTCTACTGAAAATACTGCTATTTTAATAAAAGAAATAAAAAGAAACTAAAGGGAATATGTATTGACTGAAAAAAAATGTTTTTTTTTAAATAGCGCCAAATATTACTTTGACGTAATGAATCCTTTTTATCTGTGTGCACCTCAAAAGTTTTGCTACAAATTAATAAAAAAAAGTGGGGAGGCCCTAGTTGCGATGCGGACAGATTTTAGCAAAAGTACTGAAGTTGGCTGGAGAAGGTTAGTAAATGGGATATCACGGAGCTTCTGCTCAGAATTTTTATAAGCAAAATTTAGGACAAGGAAAGGAACTGGACCTGAGCAACTAGTATGATTCTTCAATTTTTGTAACTTCTTTTGTCCCTATAAAATTATGTGATTCGCTTGAAGAATCAAATGTGATATGGGGAAATCAAAAGTCAACCAGTTTTTGTCGGCCACTTGGGTTATGTTTTTGTAAAGAAACACCTGAAGTACATAATAACTGAAGAGGTAAACAGAGTAACGAGTGAGATATCTTTACTCTTGTCAACTAAGATAGGCCCTGTTAAAATTAAACACGAATTAAATATGACGATGGTGGATATGTTGGTGGATGGTGTTATAACCCAAAATTCCTCAGTCATGCTCTGCTATATAATAACAGGTTCCAAAGATATAAACAATTTAATGAACAAATGTTAGTACATTTGTAAAGAGGTTCGTGACAGGGAAATTAATCATTACGTTGTGTGATTTAATCGTAAGTTTTTTCGATATCCTTTACCAGTTTGAAAATATGTAATAAACATTTTTGCCACTTATTTATTCGAAGGTAGTTTTGGTTATATCAAAATTACCTGAACACGACTTTTGAAGAAAAAAAAATTTTTTGTTATTATTAATTAGAAATAAATCTATCAGAACTACTCGATGTCATAGTTTCTTTTTTTCTGGGAACAAAAGATAACTTTGTTTATCACGGCAATAAATCAATTACAAATAAACCTGATAACAAAATACCAATCATCTAGGAAGTATCACACAAAAGCGATTGTGTACACCATGTAACGACGCTTTGATGATTTTAGTATTTGTCATCGTATACGAATGAACTCTGCTAGTACTCCACTACGCACGCACTGGTAGATAATTTGAGGACCTGTTAGCAAACAAGACTGTTCAAATAGAGATAACAGCTTCGCATTCGAAGCCTAGCGAAATTAGATCGATATATTACTAGCGGCCTCTAACACGATTCACCATAAAGTACAATCATCCATATATAGAGGCCTGTACAGTAGTGTTTTTCAAATATAGGCAATAGAAAACTGTAAATAATAATAAACTAAACATAATAAAAAAACTATCCATAATACTGATCTGTAATGTCCCAGGGAATTGGTGTATGTGTATTGATATTGAAATAATAACAGGTATTATTCGTATTCCAAACTCCTTTTTATTTAATATATTTATTGCAACATGTTTCGGCTACATACCATCTTCAGGCAATAAAACGTCAAGGTTTGTTTTTATGTAAGATTGATGTGTCAATATGTTTGTGCAGTAAGTGAAATTCTTACGAAATAAAAACTTTTAATCTGTTTAACACTGCATTAAAATGACATAACGTTAATAAACTAAGAAAACAAATACATTAAAACGTGTAATTTAAAAACTTTCAAACTATCACAAATTTAAAAATGTATGGAAACAATAAAACCAATATGGCCCGAAGTGCCCTAATGCGTCCTTGGCTGGCATTCGGGCCAATAAAAAAAAATTAAATAAATAAAATTGAATAGGGACACTACCCTTATTTTGTTCCATTATGTGGGAATGTGTGGATTTATACCACAAATAAGTGTATACATAAAAATAAAGCATTTGAATTTTCAAACATTTTTTGAGGTACGGTTTAATCAACGAACTATATGCAATACTCGAACGGGCATTCGTTTCTCAACATATTGAAATGTTTTTTTCTATCATTGACGTTATTTCACTTTTGACACTGTAATAACTATCTCTATAAATGTATTTCGATTTATTTTCTTTTCCGTTAAGTTTATTCTTATATTGTTTATGTCTTCTGGTTTTAGAGGAATGTCGAGTTGAATATCAAACAAAAATTAAATTTTAATAGTGCTTTACTGACGTTTCGCTTTGGTATACCAAAGGTTCATCATGCTTTAATCAACTGAAATATACAAAACAATTCCTTAAAATATAATATTTTTATGATTTTAAACTGTATAATATTGATTGTTATTGGAGAATGGAGTTATTTATTTTCTTATATATCATCTTACCTTAAAACATATTAAAGGGAACGAGTCCGTTTCTGCCGTATAACGTTAACATACATATATATATAATATATATATATATATATATATGATATAAATGTAACGGACAAGTAATCAAATTACTTGTTCCGAATGAACACAGAATTAGGTTAAATAATATAATTAATTAAGCTTTGTTACGTTTCGGGGCCTTTGCAAATTCGCCCCTTCTTCAGACCTAAATGATGGAAAATACAATTTTACAAAACTTATTAACTAAAATAATGAAAGGAAACTTACAGTCGCCCAAAAATTACGGTACTTAGAAACAAAATGGTGGCTCATAAGTCGAACTGAGAACTTAAAAATTTTTATCTTGAATAGCTAACATTGGTCTTCTAATTAAAAAAATCCAACACCAATTAACACTAGTGATGGGACAATCGGATCCAAAAAGTATTCAATAAGCGTAAACGGATATGTAGTCACTACGCTAAGAAAAATCGGAACTTTTTCTTAACGATTCCGATTCTTTTGCTAAACGATCAAATATCGGTTCATACAGATACCGATTCTTTTTAAGTCGATAAGCAAAATGTAGTCGATAAGAAAAAGATCGTTAAGCAAAATGTAGCCGATAAGAAAAATATTCGTTAAGCCATCAATAGTCGAGCCGATTTATGTATAGTAGACACCGAGGCCGAGGCGAGCATATTTGCGGCATATTTCTTTTGATTTTTTTGCGATTTCTTATACGCTAGCTGCATAATATTTGTATAGAATTGTCTTAATACACACGCATACGTTATATTAGTGGAACTAGAATTACATTATCATTGGTTTAATATGATTTAGGTAAATTTTAGTGGTGGTGGCATTTGTATAATAAATACAAGTAATTTTTTGTTTAGTTACGAATACATAATAAAATAATCGAAGTAATATTACTGTATGATAATAAATTTTCTGTTTAGTCTGTTAAAGAAAGTAAATAAAAATGAAAAAAAAAAAACTGAGATTTGGGAATTTCTGTTTTCTGCTTCATAAATAAGGAAAAAGATAGTTGCATTTACACCTAACATCTTTTTTTCTCTTTTATAAGGATGGCTAATCAGGTTGATAAATTACACATTTATTATGAAAAGCAATTAGTGGAGTCCTGTATTTAAAACACAGTTTCTTTTAAAAGACATTGCTTTTTTTCATCAATGAAAAAATAAAACAAACAAAAAAGTGTTCATATTCGTAATTTCCTATAATGTGAAATATCAAAAAAAAACGCCGAAAAAACACCGAAGTCTTTACTATAAAAGAGCATATACATAATACGAAACCCTGTTTTTTGTTAAAACTCACGGACATACACAGGTAATTTAAAATTTCTATGTCTTATCAGCAGGGCAAATTAAAATATATTTCTTAATGGGAAAGCGGCAAATAAAATACATGTATAATATTGATATTTTCTTTATGCTTTTTTAAAAGCCGGTACGTAATAACTATAATAAGTTACTATAAACCGCAAAAAATCGTTATCGCACACGTGCATGAAAACAAAATAAACATCTCGTTGTATTCGACATTTAAGAGGCATGCCTGTCATGCATATTTAAGCTGGATATTTTAAACTGTGTTTATTTTTTAACTAAAGCATTAGACTTCATAATAAAATAAAAGCAATGCAAAAAAATATACAGGTGAACAAAAACATACTTTTAATTCTCGCTATCTTTAAAGGCAAGTAACTTTGTGTATAATGAATAATAGCGACACTTTTGTCTAAGTCTACTTTTGAAAATGAATGGATAGGAATTAATATTTGAAATAGAAAATTCTAAATTACTAAGAAACTACAAGAGGTAGGTATAGGAAACATTAATACAATCTTAAAGACCGTTAAAATTAGAATCTAAATCAGGTAATAAATATAGGGTGTTCCATTTACAATAAGAAACTTACTTGCCTTTAAAGACAGAGAAAATTAAAGTATGTATCTGTTCACCCTGTATATTTTTTGCATTACTTTCATTTTATTATCAAGTCTAATGCTTTAGTTAAAAAATAAATACAGTTTAAAATATCTAGCTTAAATATGCATGACAGGCATGTCTCTTAAATTTTGATCTACATTTTGAAGAATAGTTAATTATCTCGTAAAAGAGTCGAGTTAGGCATAAGAAACCTGACACCAACTTGTCTTTATTTAGTCCGCACTATCAAAATATGTCATAATAAATGGTGTTCTTTTACAACTTTGGTGTGTAACTTTTCTTTGAGTCAACCCTGTATACTTCAAAATAATTTTGAAATGTGGTCCTTCTGAACCTGTATAACCTTAACAAAAAAAAATTAAAATATGTTACCACTTTACGTATATAAACCGACGCGAATGTGGTGGCCCACCTGTATATAAGAAACAACAAAAGTCAGTTTATTAGCATACATTAATATTACTTCGATTATTTTATTATGTACTTCGTAACTAACCAAAAAAATACTTGTATTTATTTTGCAAATGCACCACCACTAAAATTTACCTAAATCGTATTAAACCAATGATAATGTAATTCTAGTTCCACTAAAATAACGTATGCGTGTGTATTAAGACAATTCTATACAAATATTATGCAGCTAGCGTATAAGAAATCGCAAAAAAATCAAAAGAAATATGCCGCAAATATGCTCGCCGCGGCCTCGGTGTCTACATATACATAAATCGGCTCGACTATGTGATGCTTAACGAATATTTTTTCTTATCGGCTACATTTTGCTTAACGATTCTTTTTCTTATCGACTACATTTTGCTTATCGACTAAAAAGAATCGGTATCTGTATGAACCGATATTTGAATCGTTATGCAAAAGAATGGAATCGTTAAGAAAAAGTTCCGATTTTTCTAGCGTATGACTACATATCCGTTTACGCTTATTGAATACTTTTGGCTCCAATTGCCCATCACTAATTAACATCACATTAAATTGAAGTAGAGATAAATTTGATGGAAAAGGGACAAAACTACAGATTAAAAGCTGAAGAGGCTAAAACAGCCCGAGGATGGAGAGAGACTTGCGGAAAAATCTTTTTGTTTAATATTTAAAATTTGACAGAAAATGTTTAAATGTAGAATAGTATAAGGCGGACTCATAAAGTCGCAGTAGCAGAAATAAAATTTAAGTTATATTTTTAATTTTTAATTGGTGTATTAATTTTTGTAATTATTAACTATATTTTGTGTTTGTTCTTAGAATTTAGATTGTTTTTATTTTATATATTGCTAAACTTTCCAAAATACCTTTTATTGTAGTTATTCTCGCAAATAAAAATTTTACATTATCAAAATCAACAGAGTGTTTTTCATTCTTTAGATGGGCGGCCAAAGAGCATTTTTTCGGATCTGTTGATGTGCCCCTTTTGCGGGTTAAGTAGCACTACAATACTAAACTTAAACTAAAAATGGAAATAGAGCTGAGAAAATCCAGTTACTGGGAAAATCTCCAGGGAATGAGGCAAAGTAAAATTCTTCTGGGAACTTATAACCAGAAGAGGTTTACAGAATGCATCAACCTGAGTAAGAACAACGTTCGCATATTAACAGGAATACTTTCAGGCCATTGTAGACTGAAAGGACACCTGAGTAAGCTTGGAGTGGAGAGGAATCTGATGTAGATTTGTGGGGAACAAGATGAAACACCCATCCACCTCCTCTCAAACTGCGTAGCACTGTGCAACTCGAGGGCGTTGCACCTGGGAGCATGTGAAATCGAAGAGGGAGACTTATCTAGACTGGGACCCTCTGACATCCTACACTTTCTGAAAGGAATAGGATTGGAAGGCCAGCTGTAAAGAAGCAAGATAGGGGACACAACAGATCTTTTAGGTCGCAGTGTAACATCACCCTTCCATTTATATACATAAGGAACGTAAAGGAGGCAAACAAAAATCGAAAAATGTTAAAAACAGGTAAAAAGGTGGAAAATTTTAAAAAAGTAAAAAAACGAACAAAAAATGTTGAATAAATTTTAAAAAATCAATAAATGTAAAAAAAGGGTTAAAAATGAGGAAGAAAATTAAATACTGTTAAAAAAACAAGAGAAAGTTAACAAAAGTACGTTACACACTCTACAAGAGGTGTTTTGCATAACTTTGTTTGACACATAAGAAAATATTCCGGAAATTGTCATCATGTGATTCTTTACTTGCACTATCAACACAACCTGTCAACAGTATTTCAAAATCTTCCATATTCAATATCAATACGCAAGTGATTTTATTACATATTTTAAACTACAAATCATCGTTTAACATTCAAGTATTTTAGTCTTTATGTTTTATAAGGTTATATAACCACTTCAACATCTGTCAAGACCGTATGTCAAAAAATTGGGCGTTGGTTATAAATTTAATTTTGCCGCTATTTTCTGTCCTTTTTGTTTAGAAGTATCTTGCGTTAATAAAATTTTGCAGCATACACCGGTCTACTTCCGCAACTCTTCCTAATTTTGAGACAAGGTGTATAGTTATTAGTAATTTTAATTGGACATGATTTTTGACAAATATATTGCTACAGAAATAGGCCCATTGGAAATAATTTAGTCGTTTAAAACAGGTTTCAAAGCTCAATAAAGGAGAAATTTAAGTTAAAGTGTATACTCGATTACCTACTCTACCGGCAAATTTTGAATTTGTTAAAAATTTATAGTCATTTTTTAAATAGACCATATTAGCTAGAGCTGCTAATTATAGCCTTATATATGTATAATGTGAACTTTATTTTATATGTTAATTCAAGCTTGCCTGGTATTTTTTTTTTTTTTATATTTTGCTCCAGACGATTTATCATTCTGGTTGTTGATGGGAAGATTGACCCTGACTTCGTTCTCTTTCTAATGTCCATGTTGGTTTGACTTTCAGAGTATGCGATTGAATGTGTGATTTTTGATAATATAGTATGCGAGAGCCTCCACGTTATGTGCGCCAAATTTTATGCTATGTTTTTCAGAACAAATGCCCGGAATTTAAAGTTTTTCACTTTTAAGTTCAGTAAAATATATATTATAATTTATAATTATTTTCATATAAAATTCAATTTAATGATCAAAATTTAACTTTATAATATCTTTATTTATATATTTTTTTTCTTTTTATTTCAGTAAAAAATAAATACAATTTAGTTGTTTTAATTCACCTAGCGACCTCTCTGATATAGTAAGTGAATATTGTGATCAATGACCTTCTACTTGCTAGGTGGCATGGGACACTTTACCTGTCCAATTAACTTTCCAGTCGCTTGCTAACGAATAGACAGGTAGACAGGTTATCACATATCGTTGTAAAAATCACACGAATCGTGCAGGAAAAGACTGTTTTAATATTATTATTATTTTATATCTCTTTGTTTAAATACATAATAATGCTATGTTTTATCAATGTAGATAGTCTCCGATCATAGGTACGTACATATGTTAGAATCGTAAATATTATATAACAGAGATTGTTTTACTCAAACAGACACCTATCATTAACTTGCTTTGCATTGTAATAAATGAGGTTAAAGAAACGTCAAAAATATTCAGCAAATATTTATAAATCAAAGTCATCTATCAGTAAATGGCCAAACTAAACTTGCAAGCCAACTACAATATTCAACTATTCGTTTATCGATAAATATAAAAATCTCTATATAATAACCCATCTTAGTGTAGACTTTTATGACAACTTTTAAATATTAAAATTCCTAATATAACTAAAAATAATGGCGGTTCATACAAACTTAACCTCAAAATTAACGTATCGTGAACATAAATTACAAAAATCTAATTTACTGGCCAAGATTGAATTTAAGCTAATTAATGATTTTTTCTCTTAGGTGGCATATACTTGACGAAATACCTTGGATGCAAATATGGACAGCTCAAAATACAGGTTGGGGCAGGTAATTTTCTAGGTCAAGTTGAACGTTCGATTCGAGAGGCTCCAGTAACGATCAAATCTTGGAATGGTATTCTACCCAGGATTCTTCTCAGGAAATTTCATAGGAAATTCTTGAAGGTTATTCAGGTAAAGAATAACTAACTAACTGGATTTATATTATTCAGGTGATATATTGATACTTTTTAGGCAAATACTTTGTGGAACTTTGATATTTCTGAGTGTGTGGCGTAAAAATTGTTATAGGAGCTCACGAACAACCGTCGTCTCTTGTGGCCACAGGACGAATGAATCATTTCAATTAAAAGTAACAGTTATCTGTCTTCGATTATTATCGCTGTCAGGTAAACCAACATAGAATTCAAATGGACAACCAGTAGTAACTAACATTAGAAGACCATTATTCACACAACAATCAAGTTTTTTTGACATATATAGGTAGATTTAGTATTCATTATACATTAAATTGATGCATTTCAAGTAAATTAAAGATCTTAAGTTTATAAAAATTAATTTTTAAAACTAATGTTGAGATAAAGTAATTAAATAATTGCAATGTTATCTAAATATTAAAAAAACTTACCACTCTTTTCATAATTCATCAAATTTCTTGAATTATATTAAAGAGGGTCGAAATGAATATTGTTATGTGATGAACTGGTTGAAATGCGTATATGATTTTTTGTCTATAAAGAGGCAAATAAATTAAAAAATTAAATGATATTTATTATTATATAATATTAATTTAAAAGAAACCACCCTCCTTCCTCACGACCCTCAATTTGAACGATAAAGAATCCATACATCCCCAGCGACCGCTTTTGTGCAAAACATATTCCGCTCATTGTAAATTATTACTCATATAAAGGTATATAATGCTCGTAGATAATTGGATAAAAAATGGCGAAGAAATTTTAGCAAAAATATATTCTTTTGATTGACTACTATATTTTTACGATGAACTTTTCAATGATAACAATCATGTTGGTCACAACAATTATAGAAGGTCAATAAAACTACTTTTTTTGTTCAAGTTTGTTCGCCATTGTATACGCAATTACCCATGCATTCATCATCGTAAACTTGGAAAATAACAGAAATTAAATAATAGCATAAGTAATTGTAGTTGTCAATTTTTCATAACCTAAAGATGAATTACTGGTGTCCGTGATTCATATTTAGTTTCTGTATGCTCAACAAAAATGACAGAACTGTTCAAATATTATGATTTGCCGGGTTTCCCGCGAAACCAAAAAGAGAGTTTCAGTTATGCAGTTACAGCAATGGTTCATAACCCGTCATAATTTCTGTACAACACCAACTAATTCATGCAATCACTCAATGCTACCACACTAAACTCTCATACCGAACGTTCGGCGTTTTCCCGTATCTGCTCGGAGTTCGGCAAACCCCGAATCGTGTGGACGATCGCGTCCACACGATTCGGTAGTTGCCGAACATTCGGAGTTCGGCGAACTCCGAGCGTGTGGATGCACCTTTACTCTAGATTGAGGGGAATACAGCAATTGTTACCGAATATACATCCCGAAGAATGATAAATCTCCCGGAGCAAAATATATAAAAAAATTAAAAATATCAGGTAAGCTTGAATTAACAAATAAAATAAAGTTTTACATAACATTATATATGAGGCTCAATTGCACCTCTAGTTAATATGGTTTATTTTTATGGTCATTATTAACAAATTAAAAATTTGTCCGTAGAGCAGGCAACCTATACACCTTAACTTAAAATGGCTCCTTTATTAGGCTTTGAAACCTGCTGCGTTCGAAATTTTGTACATATGGTAATTTAGTGATGGTATAAGGTACAATCAGCTGATCGTTAGTCTATACCATTGTTTATACCGGCGAAAACTTATCCTTAATTATCGAACATAGGAACACCTCCTACCAAAAATTAAATAAACCTAGTATCCCATTATAACCTACTACTCATGAAAAATCGTTGAGCCAAGGACTTTTATAAAATAAATATAACTAACGATTTGAAGTTGTCAATTTGACCGATATGCGCATGTCATAAAGGGTCACAAAGTGTATCCTCTCGGAAGATGGCCGAAGAAAGGTGCACCCTGAGTATACAGTTGGATAATTTCGAATGTAAATTTAGAGTAGTAATCTACACTCCAATTCTCGAACAACAAAGTATTAGGACAATAATTATACCTACATATACCAGTATATTCCTGAAGGCCCTCTGTTTTAAATGACTCTAAATTATTTCCAATACACCTATTTCCATAGCAATATATTGACATATATAAACAAACCAACTATATAGGATGTGATATAGGACATCGTTTTGTGTTAAAATAAAACTGAGTTCTGGGAAAAGCAGCAAAGGGTTCGGAAACGATTCTTGTACATGTCATATGAGTTTTCGCTAATTTATTTTAGTTTCATCGTTTTTTAGTTCATCAACCTTTGGCTGCTTTTCTCACAATACAAACAGGTTTTCTAACGATTGTATGTATAACCAGTATTACCACTTAACCTAAAGCAACTATCATATTCGACTTCGACACAATATATCAATAATACATCAAGTGTGTACAATTTAGTTATTGCAGAACAATGGTATTTCTATTTCAAACATATTTAACATGATTGCGAATTAAATACAATTATGAATAGAAATTTCATTTCAGTGTAAGGAGTCGGGATCTGACTGAGCTCGACGCTACACGTCTCCGTCATTCAACACGATCTCTTCACTGTAATGAAACATTTTCCGCCTTGCATGTAATACCTATAGTGTAATATTTTCTTTAAGTGAACTTTGCGTCACTTGCATCAATAATAAAACGGTGGATGTAAACTTTCTTTTTACGTTTTGATGAGTTGCAACGTATTTGAAATACTAAATAATAAATAAATTTAGAATAAAATATTTCTAAATAATTTAATATATTTACTACTCACATTGGTGATGTGCAAATTGCATAGGTAAGATGTCACCACCGTGAATATAGTGATACAGAGTCTTCTCTATGAGATCTTGCGGCTCGTAGCCGGTAAGTTGTGCCACCCTGCAAAAAATAGAAGCGAGGTTATTTACTTGAAACATTAGATAGTCACCATAATCCACACTTCCCAGAGTGCCAAAGTGTTTGTTCATCAGGAAGATTTTTTTTATATTATCACGGATATCGAATTTCTAAAATACAAGATGCGAAACGGAACACGTGCACGTGGTTACGTGATACCACCCTATAAATAAATAAGGAGTTGCTGATGGTAGTGTTCGCATGAGTGTGTATTGCGTTACCGTTGTGCGATCGTTTGGCGTGAACGTTTTATTCGGAGTATGCAACAGGGAAGTGCAGCTAGAAAATATAGTTTTTTTTTTTCATTTTTATGTACTCACCTCGCATCGAGAGAATATTAATTTCAAATCTAAACTTGCTCGGAACATAAACATGTTGGTGTGTAATTTAATTTCTGTGATTGAACTTAGCGGAAAGGCATGACCGACCGCTACCAAGCCCATATTTTGATAGCAGGCTTCGTAAGGCGAGGAAGAGGTTGCCGAATATTGTTTCACCTTCAGGTAACCGGAGCAATGAATTACCTGGAAAAGAGAGAAACCATCTTTAATAAAGTGGCCATGCACAAATGCATGAAAATTGTGATGGTTGCTGTGCTATATTTTTAATGCTCAAGTCGAAATTCTATGATTTAGAAAAATATTGTAACATATCCCAAGTAGCACGTTTAGTCGCCATGACGTATTTGTTACCGTAAAGGTTTTCACAAAGTAAAAATTACTAATAGCTGTTATATTCTAATTACGTGATATATCCGTAGTTAGTTTTACACTCTGGTAGTGGTTACTACCAAAATGGGGAACAAATAATAGGTTCTAATTGCGTTATGGTGACGTAATCGTTACTTTTATAGGAAGTAATAGTTATGTAGTCAAAAAGTGACGGATAGTAGCTGCTACGTAGCTAAAACGTTCTGAAAAAGTAATTTTTACTTTATATGGCATTGCAATTCATTGTTACTGTTCCTTTTTCTTCTTTATACTTTCTTATAACATATTCACTCTAACTGTTGTTAAGAAATGAATAAATAATGGTCATGTGTATATAAAATAAATATATCTGTTAGACCACTTATTGAATCGTGAATTTTGTATCAATCACGACATAAAATTAAAAACGCATACCATTTTACTGGTAAATATTAATGTGATAGCTCTAAAAATACACGCGTGTGTTAGCAACGCTTTTTTTTATTCAGCATGTAGGTCAAGAAATGCACGTTACTCTGTTCTTATTAACTAAAAATATGAATAGTGAAATTGAAAATTTGGATCTGTGTTGGGTTAGAATTTTGTTTATTTTATATATTGTTCCATGGCAATTATATTGTAATGGCACATCCATTTCGTTTCACTTGGCATTTACGTTTTCGTATTCAAAATAATATATATTAGAAATTTATAACTCTGAAGTGATATTTACTAGATGGTAGCAGTTAATACTATCCTTTATCGTAAATATTAAGTGACATCCCCTACATACATCTACTTTCAAGTTAGTATATGTTACTATAACGTAATTAAATTCACTTTGAAGTAATGTAATGGAACTTGAAAGCAACTGAATTCACTTTCAAGTTCCGTGTGTAACTTTTAGTTTCTTTATAACCTCAAAGTTACATTAACTAGTGATTGACCTATATAGCGACGGTACAATAATAGTGCAACACGTTCAAATTCAATTCAAATTTCTTTCTTGAGACGGTACTCATCTTATAGAGACCAAGTTTATATTAAAGTATGTAAGAATATTTAGGTACTAGAGATTTAACGGACGAGATAGAAACCTATTACTTCCGTTTACAAGATGCAGTAATAGAAAATAAGATCACGTCGTTGTAAGGAACATTAGGAAAATGTAGTTTTTTAATTTAAAGAGGTGATAAATTTTCTTTTATAAATTGTCATAATTTTGTTAAACCAGAAATGTATCGAAGCCTCAATCAGCTAGCTTGCGTTAAATCCTAGTACCCACTACGCTTATATTGCACCTAGCAAAACCACTGCTCATCTAAATACCTTTAAACTCTCCTACTTCATAGTTAAATTTATTATAAAATTGTATATATTTGGAATTGTTACTTTAAGGTAGTCAAACGTAACTTTTTGGTTAAAGGTACATATAGTCGCCTTAGGAAGTAATGATTACATAATTGTAACACAAAAAAAATGTCTGTAACTTTTGATTGGTAATATCTACGTGCTGGTCATCTCAATTCTACCGAATATGTTACTAGCGGGTCATGATTACAGTAAGGTCAGATTTTGGTAGCATATGTTAGTAACGCCGACTTTGAATCTGTAACTATGTGCACGAATTAACTTTATAGTGACTTAACAAGTAAGAATGACGTAACCATTACTATTATAATATATTATATTTAATTTATTTGGTGGCCACAACGCAACTGCAACTACAGATATGTCGTCTAAGTAGAAATTCCTTTAAAGTTTTTTTTTAAATATTTTGTGAAAGATGTTTTTAGAACGAGGGTAGATTAGATTAAATTAAATTAGAATAGGGGTGGCCTATAGACCTATTTCACTGCGACCTTTTCAAATCTATTGTGATCCCCTTTTACTTAGAAGACGCTCTCTAATTTGGCCTTCTTAATTAGGCTTATCATCTTTGAGAGCGGCTTCTTTTGTGTAGCTACTAGCTGTAGGGTTCTTCACGCCCATTACTAGGAACCTTGTCCTCGATAGGTCTTCACATTGACACAGCACATGAACTGGTATTTCTTCCTCCTCTTGACAGAATCTGCAGATTGCGTCATCTGCCAGGTCTATGTTGTACATATTCCTATTCAAGATCTTACTAGTGACCATCAGTCAGAGCCTACAATCATTTTGACAGTCTTCCTGTCTTTATTCAGTAGATCTCTCGTGAGTTCAGGCCTCTGTTCCTTTACGAATTCTTTTGCCTGTCTCTGTCCCGGTGACTTTTGCCACCACTCTCTGGACTGATTATGTATCCAGTCATTGACGGATTTTTTAATTTGTGGTTTGGTAATGCCCAAAGGCCAGCTGCAACGAACTACCTTGACGAACCTCGCCTGGCCAGCTTGTGCGCCGCCTCGTTTCCTCTCACGCCCGATTGGCTAGAGACCCAGGCTAAAGTTAATTTCCTTTGGTTGCCCACCTCATTTAGGGCGCTTACGCTGTCCTAAATCAGTTTAGAGTCCACACTTACGGAACTAATCGCTTATATGTGGACTGGCAGCAGAAAAGATAGCGATGCTTTTACCTGGCTCGGTATATCTGGCTATATCTTTCTATTTCAATGATGGATTGCAGCAGCCTCAGCTTGGAACACCGTTGTGTTTTTGTTGAAGCTTATCGAAAGAGTCTTTTTAAGCGTCTTAGCGTATATTCCAGCTCCAACGCCGTAGTCCGTTTTAGAGGCAGAGAGTATACCAATTTGAGTCTGCTGTTACTGAAGTACCTGTCTCACAGTCTTTTTTTTGGTATTATAACCTGATATTTTCTATCTTAGGTTAGAGGTTAACCATGGCATCACCATGGCATTCCTAAAAGGTGAGTTCATCTAGCAGTTTTTATAGTCGCCGTGCGATTACTTATCGGTACTTGACTATGTAAGAGTCTGTGTACTGTGGACCTTGCAGCTCCTTGTATATAAATATGTAGAGGTGGCAGGTTTAGAATTACTTCCATTGCGGTGGTAGGGGTCGATCTCATTGCCCCGATGCCACACAAACACGCCAGTCTCTGCACGCCACCCAGCGTTTTGGCTGCCCCTACCTGCCGCACCTTTAGCCACCATACTATAGCTCCGTACGTTATCATGCGTCTAATTACCCTTGTGTATAACCAGAGAATCATTTTGGAGCCCCAATTCCTTCCACACAGCCTCCTGCACCTACCTAGGGCGATAATGGCTTGGCTGCTTTTTTTTTCTGGATATGTGAATTCCATGTGTGCCTTTGATCAAACCATACCCCAGGTATTTCGCCTCTTTGACGTATGGAATTCGCTTCACCTCCTATCAACCTAGTGGGCTGTAAGTCTTCTAGCGTTCTTTTTCTTGTGAACGTGACAAGTTGTGTTTTCTTAGCATTGACTGATAGTCGCTCTTGTTTACATCATTTGTCAACCGTATTTAAAGCGCTCCACCAGAACCTTTGGAAATCGCTCTCTAACGACTATTGCAAGGTCGTCAGCATACCCCAGGCAATGAAATCCCTTTCAGGTCAGCTTCCGGATTAGATCGTCCACTAGGATAGCACACAGCAAGGGAGGTAAGACTCCGCCCTGCGGGCACTCCCCTTCCGCCTCCGCTTTGATGGCAGCCTCAGGAATTATGAATGTGATAATCCTTCTTTCCAGGCTGACTCTCACCCATGGTAGAAGCTTCGGCGCGACATCTTTTTTCCGTAAAGCTCCGATAATTGAATTCGTGATAGCATTGTCAAATGCTTCCTCGATGTCTAGGAAAGTCGTCATGACTTTCTCTTTGTCTTCTATTGACTTTGTAATTAACCTGTTGAGGTCATCTAATGCGACCTCTGTAGACTTTCCCGGTTGATATGCCTATTGTCCTATCACTGAGTGGCTGTTCTCTCAGCGCGGTATCTCTTATGTACCGGTCACCAACGTTTCAAAGGTTTTGAGTAGAAAGGAGGATAGACTTATTGGTCTGTTTGACTTTGGCGTTTGATCGGATACTTTACCTTAAGGTGGTATACTACTCTCACTTTTTGCCATGAAGTTGGAGCATATCCCCAGGCTATACATGCTCTGAAGATTTTAACGAGATGTGAGGGCAAAACTTCTATTCGTCTCTAGAACGAAGGTAGGTTTAAATGTTAATTGTTTTGATAGAACTTAATAATTTACTATTAAATTATAGTAAAATGCAAAAAATATCAATAGAAGACAGATAGGTACAAAGTAATATTTTTGCATGAACAAGGCAAAAGGCAAGGTCAAATGGTTGACGAAGTGGGTTGTTCACAGAGTAGTGTCCACAAACTGTTAGGAAAACATGACTCTGTAATCGATAAACCAAAACAGATACGTTTGGAAAAGGTTGCAAGACCCACGGACCAATACTTACGAGTATCTCCTTCAAGATGCCGTACACTAGGATCATCTCAGTTGGCTGAATATTTGCACGACGCGACAGGCGTTGTAGTGCATCCATTCATAGTAAGCTCGAATCGCTAGAGAGAAAACCACTCCTTAGACTGGTATATGCAAAAAAAAATCACTTGCAGTGGACCGTTGAAGACTGGAGCCGTGCACTCAGTCTGGACAAATGAATCGAAATTTGAAATGTTCAGTAATAAGAGATGACAATATGTGAGAAGATGTGTCGGCGTAAAACACAGCGGAGGCTCTGTTTAAGGGTGGAGTTGTATAACCGCTGCTGGGGTGGGTTCACACGTAAAAGTTGGCCGCTTAAACGCGGAATGATATCTGCAAATTTTGCAGGAACATGCAGTACCAGCAAGACGTTACTTTATTGGCGAAAATTTTACCGTTCAGCAAGATAACGATCGGAGTTATACTGCTCAGAATGTGATACGTTACTTCTGCTGAATTAAAAGAGGAGAGCACCTGCAAGTCAATGATATGGCCACCTCAAAGTTCAGACTTGAACGTCATTGAACATCTGTGGAATCTCTTAGACAGAGCAAAATACAGGGATCTCCTAGAAATGTATACTAATTATTCTTTATTTTGCAAGAAGAGTGGAATAACATCTCACGTGAATTTATGAATGATCTAACTAAATAGTGTACCCATTATAATTAATTATAATGGGTACACTATTTTCAAGCGAAAGGAGGATACATTAAATATCAACAATTAGTTAGTTGTTAGTTATGTTTTGCGCTGGTATATTATAAAATAAACGTATTCACTACATAAGTAAAGCGTTTTCTTTGAAATTAATGCTAATATAAATCTAATCTTATAAAAACGAGTAGTTGATTACTTTCTTATGCACATCACCTACATATTTGGTTCAACCAAAACAAAATCACAAAAAACGTTTTGTTAAACCAATGCATATATTTCTCCGAGTGTGCCCTTTATTTCCAATGCCAAATTGATTTGGGGCGCTTTCCGGTTTGACACGAATTTCAACTATTATACTAATTCCTTCTTTTATTGATGTATACCGTATGAGTCATACTCGCTATTTGTACGACTGTCGTTAGCGCGACACGGTTAACTCTCACGATCGACGTAACCGTAACAGTAAATGGCATTTTCACGTGGAATTATTTGCGCCGACACGTAAAAACGTGACCACCTCAACACGATCCGACGTCGTAAAAGTTTACTATACGGTTTGTAGGTGACGCTTTGTTTGTTCGACATTGTACCTCCTATACTAGGAGGTTCTCAGGTGTTCTTCGATTCCGATAGTGTGTAAGAAAGAGAGAGCGAGAGATATGGAACGACCGTAATGCGTGTAACATAATCTAGGTAATATATGCGAACCTGTGTCTCGTACTCACAAGAAGCGTGATCGGATAAAAAGGACCCACTCCTACGGCCACCGGACTTCACTAGCCTCGAGAGACTGTTTGTTTATTTAAATCTACCTTTTCCGGTGTGCGATTTATCACCTGTTTCTGTGGCTGGTTATTTTGTGTTTATTTGCTTAACAAGTTGTTTTATTTACGTATGATTTTCTTATGTTGTTTTATTTCTGGAAAAAAAGCTGGGTTTACTGGGTATCTGTTTAATTATATTAACTTACTTTTTTTATTATTATTAAAACCTATGCTTTTACAAGAGTTCCGATAGGTACTGTTAATAAGAAACATCAATTTTTAATAAGGACTACACTTGTAATATAATTGTAATTAAAAAAGTGGCATAAATAATTGAATATTATGCTCCGTTTGTACCACGAGATCAAAAATTATGTTATGATTAAAGTTGCCCTGGTGTGGAAAATATCTGTCGTACACTTGAGGAACAAGTAACGAACGATTCGAAATTGCGACGACTGAGAGAGAAGATATCAGGTTCCTTTCCACGCTCACCTCCCCCTCTAGACGCCTACCGAGCGGCATTGTATTTTCTTGCAGTACCTGCGGGCGTTCGGACGTAGCGTATTGGGGGCAATAGAGATACACCGGTGACGTCATACTGTCGACAGTGGTACTTTGAGCAATTCGGCCACGGTCTGTGTTAGCTTGTAAATGCGTTACGGGCATGTATATATTTACTTTTCGCCTCATATCTACTTATTGAAGCGCATCGCGCGCGAAAAAGTTGACGGTATTTAAACTATTTTTGCAAATTTATTTCATTTTAATAAACATGCCATATAAATGTCAATCCGTAAAATAACATAAGATTCTGTCATAATTATAATTATTTGAAGTTGTTGTTTGAAATAATCTTGAGTTATTGGCGGGACTAACGTCTGTAAGGGTTACCTATAAGTTCATAGGAATAAGTGAATGGAGGAAGACCATAAATAATTATGGTATGGTATGGAGGTAATAAATTATAATAATTATAAATTTTATTTATTAAATTAATTTATAATTAATTATAAATTTACCTCCTATTTTCTATATATAGCGTTTATTGACCAATTAGCCGTAAAATGTTACTTATAAGGGTTCTGTATAGATATTCCAATTATTTGGTGTCATGGTAAGTTAGTCCAACGCTTCTTTAATGATTAAAAGTGCACATTTAATTATTGTTAGTAGGAAAGCAAACAAATAATGAAAAAATACAGAGTGTTCTCTTTAAACTGAAACAGTATGTTACATGGTTTTAGCAAGAAGAGGTGACTTTCAATGGTCAACATATTTTAAGAACGTAGTTCATTATCAAATGACTTTATTAAAAATTGTAATTAATTATGATGTTTGGTGGTTCCATACACTTCATAAATGCCAACCACCTTGTAATAAAAATAATAATGTATTTCATGTGAAAATACAAGTATATATATCTAAAATGTAAATATATAGATATATTATAGAAACAAGCAAACTTCATTTGACTTTTTTAGAATTTTATTGAAAAATAAAGAAACTATCACAGAAGTTATGAAGCAAATGAAAAATGTATAATAAATAATGTAACAAAAATAAAATACTTCAAAAAATAAGAATGAATTCACATCAGTAAGTATTATTTTTATAAGATTAAAAGGCGTTTATTTATAATAATAGCAAAAATTGAAAATGCAGAGTAGCCACCAAGATTCATTTAATTATTAGTTAGGATAGTAAAGAGAAAGAAAGAAAATATGTAAATTAGTTTAAGAAATTGTAATTTTTTTTATGTTTCTAAAAATTTGATTGTCCAAAAATATATTTTAAAACTATATTTTTGGACAATTAAATGAATAAATTAAATGAATCTGATGGATACTCCGCATTTTCAATTTTTGCAATTATTATAAATAGACGCCTTTTAATCTTATAAAAATAATACTTACTGATGTGAAATTCATTCTTATTTTTTGAAGTATTTATTTTTGTTAATTATTTATTATACATTTTTCATTTGCCTATAATTCTGTGATAGTTCTTTATCTTTTCATAAAATCCTAAGAAAGTCAAATGAAGTTTGCTGTTTCTATAATATATTTATATATTTACATTTTAGATATATATACTTGTATTTTTACATGAAATACATATTATTTTTATATTACAAGGTGGTTGGCATTATAGAAGTGTATGGAACACCAAACATCATAATTAATTACAATATTTAATAAGTCATTGATAATGAACTACGTTCTTAAAATATTTTGACCATTGGAAGTGACCTCATTCTTGGCTAAACCATGTAACATACTGTTTCAGTTTAAAGAGAACACACTGTATTTTTTCATTATTTGTTTGCCTTCCTACTAAACAATAATAAATGGTGCACATTTTAAACCATTAAAGAAGCGTTCGACTAACTTACCATGACACCCAAAATTAATTGGAATATCTATACAGAACCTTTATAAGTAACATTTACGGCTAATTGGTCAATAAACGCTATATATAAAAATAGGAGGTAAATTTATAATTAATTATAAATTTATAATGGAGGTAATTTTATAATTAATTATAAATTAATTTTATAATAAAAAAATTATAATTAATTATAAATTATTACCTCCATACCATAGCATAATTATTATGGTATTCCCTCCATTCACGTATTCCTATGAACTTATAGGTAACCTTACAGACGTTAGTCCCGCCATAAATCAAGATTATTTCAAACAACAACTCAAATAATTATAATTATGAAAGAAGTCTTATGTTATTTTACGGATGACATTTATTATGGGCATGTTTATTTAAAATGAAATAAATTTTGCAAAAATAGTTTTAAATACCGGTCAACTTTTCGCGCGCGCGATTGCGCTTTCAATAAGTAGATATGAGGCGAAAAGTAAATATAATACATGCCCGTATCGCATTTACAAGCTAACACAGACCGTGCCGAATTGCTCAAAGTACACCTGTCGACAGTATGACGTCACCGGTGTATCTCTATTGCCCCCAATACGCTACGTCCGAACGCCCGCAGGTAAATGAAAGAAAATACAATGCCGCTCGGGTAGGCGTCTAGAGGGGGAGGGGTAGCGGGGAAAGGAACCGATATCTTCTCTCTCGGTCGCCGCATTTCGAATCGTTCGGTTACTTGTTTCCTCAAGTGTACCTTACTATTCTTTATTATGTTATGTACAGTGAGCGATTAAAATCTTAAATACACTGCAGAAACATCACTTTAAAAGAAAATAAAGCATTTTAACACAAATGTAAGTATGCAGTTTAATTATAGTTCAATCAACTTAAACGAATTTATTTTGTCGCATAGATAAGGATAAATTCGCCGGAAATTAAAAAATACGCTGGACAAAAGTTTAAATACAAACCAAAAAAGATTTCCTTTTAGTTATTTGTAATCAAATTGAAAAAAAGTAAACTTAAATTAATATTTGGTAGGTCCGCCCCGAGCTTCAATGACTGCCCTTAGACGACGTGGCATAGAACCTCTTTAAGGGATTCCTTGCTTTTTGAAGTTGCACGATCAATTTTTTGAGCCAATAATTCCCAAACGTGTTCGATTGGGTTTAAGTCTGGTGATTGGGGAGCAGTATAGAGCTGACGCGGTGCATAATACAATAACCAATCCTTCACCAAACGCGCGGTGTGCTTGGAGTCATTGAGCCAATTTCTTCCCAGACCCAAACTATGTGTCCCAAAATGTTTCTCCAATACAGTTTTATACAGGTACCTGTCCATTATACCATCAATGAAAGCTAAATGTCCTACTCCAGCTCCTGCAATCGCTCCCCAAACCATCACACTACCGCCATATGCTTAACAGTACGTATTAAATTTTTGGCTTGAAATGCTGTCCCTGGCTTGCGCCAATCTTTTTTCGCGACCATCGCTGCCAAAAATATTAAATTTAGATTCATCTGTAAATCGGACTCTTCTCCTCATCCTTATCCTTGTACCTGCCGCCGATTTTTTTTCGGAAATAACAGGTTTCTTACGTGGAACTCTGCTTCGATAGCCCTTATCCCCTAAAGCTCTTTGTACTGTTTTCGGGCGAACATGTTTGCCTGATACTGCAGCAATACTATCAGCTAACTTTGGCGCACTTATTCTCGAATTTTTGTTCACTTTCTTTAGATAAGCTAACATCTCGGCGAAAAAGTTTCTTGTGTAGTCCAGTTCTGGGTTTATTTTCCACTGTTTTATAAGTTTTATGTTTTCTTTTAATATTTTGCACACTCGCGCATGACAAATTTAAAAGTTTGCCTATATTTCGGTAAGATTCGCCTTTTGAAATATTTAATATTAAATTTTAACTGAGCTCTATTTGCTTTCCTTTACCCAGTATTTTATTTTACGTCAAACCGACAATGATAAAATCAGAATAATAATGAATAAAAATGCGTGGGCAATTAGATCAGCAAATAGAATGGTGCATTTTTTGGAAAAACCTAAGAAACAGTTGCAATACAAATACCTTCTGTATTGTATTTAAACTTTGTCCAGCGTGTTTTTTTTTTTATTTCTGACGAATTTGCTCTTACTTATGCGACAAAAACAAATGTTTAGTTTTTGTTGATGTTTTTTCTTGAACCATAAATAAACTACATACTTACATTTGTGTTACAATGGTTTATTTTCTTTTTAAGTGATATCTGTATGGTGTATTTAAACTTTAGTCTCTCACTGTATATAGTTTTTATTTTCATTGTAAAAGGCTATAGTCGGATAAACTAGTGAAATCGGCACTTGCACGGATTCGGCTAATATTTTTGTTTTGAAGCGGTTTCATATACCTACAGTGTGCCGCATTTGGCATGAAGACATCCTTATATTTTCTTTATTTGAAAGAGTATAGAGTTGATTCTTTGCACAGCCATGTAGATTGACGAGTCACATTTTTTCAGATATTGAACTGAAATGTGAACTTGAAATTCAGCCTGCTATGACTACACAAACAGGGCCAATTCTATTCTATTCTAGTTTGCTTCGCGTGCGCGATATCAAAAAAAAAAGTTTTAGGAAAGAGTTTTTCAAAATGTTATTTTAAACCCGCATGTCGAATTTTGTGGCAAAATTCGTGTTTTTTTTTTAATATTTACGGGTTTAATTTCTAATTTGATACTGGAGTATTATTAAAAAGAAAAGATTGATTTAGTATTTAATTTAATGTTATATGTATATTTGTCCATATCCACAATTTATTGAAAGAACAGTTTTTAATTTGATACTAGTGTACTACGGAAATTTAGTATCACATTTTCAACTTAATAGTGTCATGGACGCAAAAATTTTATTAAACATAGATATAGGTAGTGCCTAGTAATCCAATTAATCAAAAAAAAATAATTACAATGATAATTTTAAAAATTATTAATTATTGAATGTAGTCTTTTAATATATTTTTCAATTCTCTTACGATTGTGTTTAGCTACTCGTCTCAATTCTGGGATGCTGGTGTCAAGACAGGCTTGCCTTATTGCGGTAGAAATTTCATCTCTGCTTGTGAGTCTTTTTTTGTATATTTTCCCCAAAAATAAAAATCCAGGGGGGACCTTGAAGGCCACAGTTCAAAAGGACTGTTTCTTCCTATTCAGCGCAAAATGCGGAGAATGCTTGATCAACCACTTGACAAACAATTGCATCCTAAAATTCTCCATCTAAGAAATTAACTAAACGTTCAGCATTCAATGAGTTGTTAAAGAAAAAAGGACCAATTATTGGGTCTCCTAAAGTCCCACACCATACATTAACTTCTTGGAAATATGGATCCTTACAATTAATAACCCAATGATGATTATCTCTAGCCCAGTATCTACAGTTTTGAGAAGATATCACACCATTAGTACTAGATGTAGCCTCATCCGTAAACATAATCTTCTCGAGAAAATTTCTGTCATTCAAAAAATTTCCCTGAGTCCAGTAACAATAGTCTAATCTTTTATTACGATCACTTTGCTTCCATGTATGCAAGAACTTCGGTTTATAGGGTTTGATTTTGTGGCGAACGAAGCATTTTATCCTTATCGATATTCAACTCAGAACTCTCTAAGACTCATGCGTGGATTTGCTTGATTTGCTGCCTGTATATCATTATCTTCAGGGTGCCAATGTATTCGATGATAGTGTCCATTCTGGTGTATTTTAATAACACTGCTAGTTTCATTGAAAAGAGCATTTACAGCTGCTGCTTTTCCGTGAATAATAGCAGCTCTTTCGGATGCCTCAGGTTAAACTCTGCAGCAACTTCTCTGCTACTACGAGCAAAATCACCAAATAACCGGATTATTTCAATCTTTTCATTTAAAATCAATCGCATTTTAATTTTTTGATTATTAGCACTTTTCGCAGTAAACTTGACGTTTTATCCCAATGACATTAAATTAGACGCTAATGTCAACCTTTTCCCTTCAATAGCACTCTAATATCAAACTAGATTGTACAGTAAACTTGACGTTTTATCCCAATGACATAAATTAGACGCTAGTGTCAAACTTTTCGCTTCAGTAGCACTCTAATACCAAATTAGAAACTAAACTTGTAAATATTGAAAAAAAATATATATATAAAAAACGCGAATTTTGTCACAAAATTGGCATACGGGGTTAAAATAACATGCTGAGAAACTTTTTCCTGTAACTTTTTTTTTTGATATCTCGTACGCAAAGCAAAATATCGAGAATTGGCACTGTTTGTGAAGTCGTAGTAAACCGAATTTTAAGTTTACATTTGAATTCAGTATCTCAAACAATGAAACTCATTAATCTCTATGATTAAAAAAATCTAATCTGTACTCTTATTACATTAAAACAAAAAAATAAATTACATAAATCATAAAAAAATTATTGCACTTAATGTAAAATAAGTGTAAAATAAATCAATAAAAGTTCTTATGAACTCGAATTAGCTCTTCTCTGCTTATGGATCTACACGTTTGCCTTATTCTTATCTTCATTTCTTCCGTACTTTGCGGATGATTTTGATAAACAATATCTTTCACCCTTCCCCAAAAATAATAGTCTAAATATGTCAGGCCTGGTGATCTAGCTGGCAATAAAATTTCGGACCCTCTCCCAATCCATTTATTTGGAAACATTTCAATTAATTTTTCTCTCACATGTACAGCAGTCGCATTAGTCTAGCTGCAATAGATCGCGAGAAAAAGATAGTGAACGAGTGGTCTGAAACACCTGTATATAATATGTTTAATGAATAGTGCTTATTTGACTATCCTTATAGACAAGTTAAAGAGTAACAACATTAGCGGAAGCAATAAATTATAAGTGGATATTTTAACTACTTTTATTTACACTGAGAAAATGTTTCAAATAAACATTTGGCAATAATTTACGGCCACGAATTACTATTCTAAATACTTCAACATATTACTCTAATTAAACAGTTTATTTGTCTATATAATACTTCAATCTTATTACACCCATACATTTAATTTAGTTAATTTCAAAAAATAGATGCCAATTCATATAAATTGGAAACAAAAATCTTTGTCTGTTTTTATATAAAAAATATAGCACTTTTAAATATATCTTTCAGTAAAATAATTACACTGAGTGCAACTAATAGAACCCTTTAATTTTTACATGTCCTACTATTTAATTTTATTCAACAATAATTCAACTAGGTTAGGAGGATTCCTAAAACGAGAGATGTCGCGTTCAGATAATTATACACATTATGTTGTGATTACTTATAATAATTATTGTCCTGTTGCTGAGTTTTATAAAAATCATATTTCGTAGGATTAGTTCTGTAGTCCGTCTTCACATCCTACCTAATCAAAGCGTGATAGAGTTAATTGCAAAGTTGCAAATTACATCAGAAACAGATATTTATTTGCGGCAACTAAACAAGTCATCTGTGCCGTATGCCAACTGGCCGTTTTATTAAAAAATATACACAGAATTTTTCTCAGTGTCGCTAATTTTCGGATAAATATTAAATACCTTAACTATTACATCTAATCTTTATTCAGTTTTCTCATATTATTTTTTAAATTGTAATGCAACTTTCTTCAAAATATTATTATTGATTTCTTTTCTGTAATAAAAGAACCGCATGAAAATTAATTAGGAAGCAGAGAATAATTTTCTACACTAGGACGGCGGCTTGTCAAGAAATGTCTTGATTGCTCGATGAAGGCAAAGGCAATTTGAATTTTCACTAAGCAAATTACGTTTGTCTCCATAGGATTGCCACGTATAAGCTACTTTGTAATTTGCAAGTCAAAGGTTCCTAATTATAAGATCGCGTATGCACGTAGTCCACTTTGCATATCATATAGGCCTCTGCGACACATATCATGTATTATTTATGCACTCTCTCTACACTTAATAGGTTAGTGACTACAGCTTATTTGGTTTTCCTATTTTGGAGTCAATTAGGCGCTTTTATGACTCCGTACGCGTTGGTTATACGTGTGCCAGACAACTCTTATTAGACTCTTTATAATGTCCCCCATATGAGAATGGTGGAGAGAATCACTAATTAGAGAAAATAAGCAAGAGTTCAAAGGCACTTTTAAGGTGAGTCTAATTGGCAATTACTTTTTATCGGATTTCGTGCTGGCTGGCGGTTCAAAAGTGTTTCAACTATTTCAGATATTCGATTAAAGATTTGTAAGGGATGGCGGGGGTGAGTTTTTTCACACCTGAATGACCCGAGGCGCACATTTGTCTACACATCCGTTCATACATAGGTCGACCTAACTCACCTTGTATCCTCCATTGGTGAGTCCGGCGTTCCGTTTCGCCAACACGCATTTCATGCGCAAGAAGAACGCCCTCTCGCTCTCGTAATCCTTGTGGGCGGGCGTACCCTGGGGGGGCATGGTCGGTGTCAGCACCGCGGTCATTTCTTCGTGATCCGCCGGGTGGAGGTACTCGTAGATACTGTTGCCGGTGAGTTCTACCTGGAACAAAATAGGGAACGGACGGCGCTCGTGCCGCTCTGGACTCGACTCGGCACATTCGCGATTACATACCTGCGATAGGCCCAGGTGTGTGGACACTGTCTCCGAGATGTACATGATCTTGCCGTCGGGTGCCACTACGAATATGAAACTGTCTAGGGTTTGGTGGAGATAGAAGCCTAGTTCTTTGATTGGCGTTTCGCGGGATTGTGAGGATTGTATTTGCTCCCCAAGCATCCCCTAAGCCTGCAAAATGAAAGAAAAGTCGATTTTTTTTTATGAAAAAGATAATATTATTTCCATAGAATCCAAATAGAATGTTTGAATTCTATAATAATTGATTACTTAGGAGGTACTGTAAACTTCTCTGAATAACTATACTAAAACTACTCTAATTAAATAATGAAAGTTCAGTGTATCTGCTGATGATGATAGCTTTGCTATCGAAACGTACGTCCAGTTTAGTGCAGTTTGTGGTGAGGGGTTTAGGAGAAGTTTACAGTATTACCAGTACCACAGTTTGGAGTATTTTTGTTATACTTAGGAGGTCACAACATACAAATTAAAAGAAAATCATTAAATGCAATACATTTAGAGATGTGTTAGTCCTGGGTCAAGCTTTCTGCCCACTTTTACTCTACTCACAAAAGTGATGTAAAATTTATTTAAAATGGAGGAACTCTAGTAAAGTTTCTACCCTGATAAGCTATTAAATAAGTGCCCCTAAAGCTACCTATAAGGCTGAAAATAAAGCGAATGAGTACTATTGCCACACACACTGTAAATACCAAAAAGTAGCTTAATCGAAGCCGGTTGGAGATATCAGCACAAGGAAAAATTGAATATTTTTTCTCAGAAATTACTTAAGCTATCACTTTCAAAAAACTATGTAGGTAGGTAAAAACTGATTATGGGTTATACAGAAAATCCGAAGCTAATTTCGATTACTCAGTTCAAAGTTATTATTGTTTTTGCCCTTTCGACGGGTGATTTTTGTTGAGTTTGGTTTAAGGTGCCAATTTGACGTTTTGTTATATAAGATTGTAAACATATTTTTTTTTCTGTATGGGCTTAGTAGGAGCAATTTGTTATTGGTTATTTTAGAGTTAAAACAATTAGGGTGAGTCTCATAGCATCACCTTAAAGTTATAAAATTACTTTAAATTAAAATTCTCATAAACAATACACAGACTTTTGTTCAAGTACTAAAGTAACATTTATTACGAAATCGGCACTTATTACTCGATCAATTTCAGTCATGGTAGCTACAAAAACACCGAAATATAAAAAAGAAAATTGTAGTAATAAAATAATATTTAATTCCGAACGCACAGTTCAAAGTTATTGTTTTCCCTCTTTGAGGGTGGTCTTTTCAAACTGTCATTTTAAAGCAAATGATGCGCGTGCCAGGGTGACTTTATTAAAGAAACATGAGGATGCTTATATTTGTCTACCAGTAAGGACGAAGTAAAATACAGCTAATGGTTCCGTTCAAAATTAAGAAAATTATAAGTACTATAAATACATAACTTGGTGCAATAAGAAATCTGGATAGAATTATGTTGTTGCTACAACAGTTAAATATCTAACAGATAATATTGTATCCGTTGGATAATAAAAGACCATTATTACTATTATTATTTTCTATTAACATTATTTGGTTGATTTATATTAATATACCATACAAAAATGTACATATTGTACCAAAAAAAAAATACACTTATAGGCAACAAGTTTAATTCTTAAGCTCAACTTGAAAAAACACTCCTCAAAAGGAGAAAACAGCTACTCATAAATTTGAACTGCGTGTATGGAATTAAATATTAGTTTATTACTACAATATCCTTTTTCATGTGTTTTATAAATACTATGTCTGAAATGTAAATATGAATAATTCCGAAACCGATCAATGAATAATTATGTTAACCCTAAAACTGTCAATAACCCAATGATTTTATTTTTTATTTGCATATTATACTTCACTGAAACAATCTAAACAAGTATATAATCAACTCAAATCATACACTCCTATATAATAAAAAGTCGGGTTGGCAGCTTAAACCAAAGTCAAAAAAACCATCTCTCAAAGGGGAAAACGATGATAACTTTGAACTGAGTGAATGAAATTAGCCTAGATTAGCTAGATATCAAAAACCGGTTAACCGATTTTTCCTAACACCAGTTTTCATCAGTTAAAGCCGGGTTTGAAAATCGGCTTTTAAAATCTATTCTGATATGGTTACACTTTTTTATTCTGACATATAGTGATATTTAATAATATTCATATACCTATTATGCAATATTGAGAGGTATAACAGTAAAATCGAAAATTATTTAATGAACATTTAGCCGATTTCAGAGATAATAATTATTAACGTCTGCATTTTTAAAGTAGGTATGTATTTTAAATACAAAAATATATTGTTAATACGCAATAAATGCCTGCTCTATCTTGACACACACTAAGTATTGTTAATATACAGTATGTTCACGGAAACATTCTACAATGGCTATTTTTTTTATTTTTAAAGATACAGAGAGAGATAATGGAGAAAGTTCGTGTACTTCTCCATCTGCATTTCGTGCTGTGGCATAAAAAACAAAAGAGCGCTTGGTTGCTAAGATACGACTATAGCATGTATTTTTTAAATGGGCCATCCGATATATTTTTGCATTTTTGACTTTCTCTAATCAGTGGCTATAATAAAGTATAAAACGACTTTTCTGTAAAATCACGAATACACAGTGTAACTTTAATTTTGAAATTTTCCAAATCGACGGATGGTGTATCATACACTGTATTTTTAATAGCTCTCCACAAAAAGAAATCCAAGGGATTTAAGTCGGGTGACCTAGTCGGCCATAATATCGGGCCTCGATTTCCGACCAATGATCAAAATGCTGGTTTAAATAATCTGCAACAGTAAATGCATTATGTGATAGTGTTCCGTCATGGTGGAAAGTTATTTTACGATGAATTTCTAATGGTAGATGTACCAAAAAGTAAATAAATCGTTTTGTAAGAACTTTAAATACCGCACAGCTGTCGAGGTTCCTTCATAAAAATGTGGTCCCACAATGAGCCACGCCATACATTAACACGGAATCGGTTTTGATGCCGCACTACTTGAAAATTACCTTCGGGTTTTTCTACGCCCCACATGTGTTTGTTTTTCCGATTAAACATGCCGCAATTGGAAAAATTTATTTCGTCGGTCTATAAAATATTTTTTATTAAAGTCCAAGTCTACTTGCAAATTTTGAATAAACCAATTACAAAGAGCGAGGATAAAGAACTTTTACTGAATGAATGCTTTATATTTGTGTTTCTTCAACAACGAAGGATTTTGTTAAAAAAAGTCCCAAAATAATAATTTCCATATTTTTATTCAAAATATAGCGTTTCTGCCTGTCAAAGTCTCCCGTAGTTCGCAGTCTATGACACAATTTCACAAAATATGTGTAGTGTGAACATACAACCGCTGGGTATCTTTGCGAATACATTTGGGCTCCTTCACGGCTGTTTCCATTATATACATTATAGCACTTTATCATTTCATAACTCTCCTGATTGGAATACATTATAATAAGAAATTTTAATTTACAATTTTGACATATCACGTCAATTACAGTGTTTTAGAAATGCTGTTTTAAGCGGCTAAGGCTACTTATTCATTAAGCGTGTTTCCCATTTAAAAAAATACATGCTATAGTCGTATCTTAGTAACCAAGCGCTCTTTTGTTTTTTATGCCATAGCACACAATGCAGATGGAAAAGAACACGAATTTTCTCCGTTTTTACCGACTCTGTATCTCTAAAAACAAAAAAGTTGGCCAATGTAGAATGTTTTGTGAACACCTCGAATGAACTGAACATGATTTTCTTTATAACTCTCGTAATCGTGATTTTACAGAAAAGTCGTTTTATAATGATTAGAAAAAAACAAAAATACAAAAATATATCGGGTAAAAAATTTATCATTTCAAAAAGGACACGCTATAGTCGGATCTTAGCAACCAAGCGCTCTTTTGTTTTTAATGCCATAGCACGAAATGCATATGGAAGTGTACACGAACTTTCTCCATTTAACCGACTCTGTATCTTTAAAAATAAAAAAGTTCGCTATTGTAGAATGTTCCCGTGAACACACTTATATCCGTATTAAAAGAAATACAGACATTATTCACGATTACATCTGAAAACGGCATAATGCCGATTAAATAATTTACGACTTTATAATTATTACTTTTAAAATTAAATATATGCATATTAAATATCGCTGTCATTGAAAAAAATAATGTAACCTTTTCAAAACAGATTTCCAAACTCAGTTTTAAAAGCTGGTTTTGAAAACCGATTTTAGAAACCGGTTACAGTTTCTGTTTTGAAAACGATTTTGGATGTGACGATTACATCAAAACAGGTTTCGTATAAAACCAGCATCGATTCGCAGCACTAATTTATACTTTATCAGCGATCATCGCAGATGTACACTTCACTCAGATTCATCGCATGCGCTGTGTAACCAAAATTGGCACATAAGACACTGTGCTCACTGTTCTCCTGTTGCATAATGACTAAATCCCCCTTTTCTGTCTTTATGCGACGAGTACTATTTACAGAGGAGCTATAAAACCGGAAATGTTTTACGTAGGGTGATACGGGCGGACGCGTGTAAACTTAAAGAAACAAAAACAATTAATTGGAGTGTACTAACGGTTAAGTCATCTATTTCGGCTAACGCGGCGTGCGTTATTTCGGATATACTACCAGTAAATTTCCGTTTGAAAAAAACATACATTTCGTAGAGAATAAAGTAGGGTTTGAGTGTTTAATTAGGATAACAGGAATTAGATTACAATCGAGCGATTTAGAAAATATAAGGGAAGCGGGCGAATTCATCCCGCAGAATTAAAAAGTATCACTTACAGGGCACTTATACGCACTTTTGCAGAAAATTTCAATTTGTTTGTGGATGGATCGCAGGTTGAAGCTGGTGCAGGGGCCGGTTTTGTTGTTTGTAATAGGGGTATTGAAATATATAAACAGAAATTTAAATTAGAGGATCATTGTGGTAATTTTCAAAAAGAATTACCAACAAATAATAAATCAAGGGGTACGCATTAATAAGCACAAGTTGGAATTTATACGTGCGAATTATAACGGATAGTTTATCTGTGTTAAGGGCATTATTATTCCCTAGGTGGTGTAGAGTGCAACGTAAGTTCGTTTTCCTAAGTTTTGTTATAACTAATTGTGTAAATATGGCAGAAAAATTATACAATTATTTTTAATGACTTAAACATTGAAACAACATAGAAAAATTGGATCCATATATTGATGTACCGAAAACATTCGGAAATCGTATCGCCTGTACGTACATACCAGCGTTCAGAAATGGCCGGCTAAAATTAAATTTAAAGAAAATACTTTTTTGTTTTATCCTCCTCCAGGGTTTGTCATATGTAAACTGTTTAGTTTTCGGTGAACAGTAGCACGTGACACACCAAAGCTTTCCGCAGCGGCCCTTATAGTCCTGTCTTCACAATTCTACTAGCATTTTCAAGATCTTCACGTGAATAGTCTCGATATGCCGCTTGCAAAGGGTTCTCTTGTATTTGTCTGGCGTTGTTTCAATTCGCCCTATGACATTTTCGTAGACGCACATTACTTCGACATATAAACACTGCTATGGTAATTTGGGGTTATGTCATTTTACAGCTAAATAATTAAAACTATCTAAAGAAATATATCACCAATATAACCCCAACCATTTTTCGAGGTCAATAGAAAGTGGCCAACAAATAAAAATGATGTTCTACTTAATTATTGCTTTAATTTTTTTTCACTCACTGACACGCGGTTACGTTATCTCTGACGCGGTTTATTCAATTTTCTTGATTGACTTTATTGAAAATGTTTTAAATTTTTAATTTCCGATCCAATGATCAAAATGCTGTTTTAAGCGACTAAGGCTATTTATTCATTAAGCGTGTTTCCCATTTAAAAAAATACATGCTATAGTCGTATCTTAGCAACCAAGCGCTCTTTTGTTTTTTATGCCATAGCACGAAATGCAGATGGAAAAGTACACGAACTTTCTCCATTTAACCGACTCTGTATCTTTAAAAATAAAAAAGTTAGCTATTGTAGAATGTTCCCGTGAACACACTGTATAGAAAATCTTTGGAAGATATAGCGCAGTTACATTACGTTGCCACCACTTAAAAACGATTACAATAAAAAATAAAAGATAAAGCATTCTTCAACCCTTCTAGTACAAACACATATAAAGATGTTATACAAAACCACATCAGATACAATCAAAAAACCACAGCGTTGAATTAATTGGTCTTTAAAAAGTTGAATACCCATAAGATCTTTATCTAACTTACAGGAGTATACCATTTGTATTCTTTTATCGGAATCGTAGATGTATACAATTTGTATGTAGATGCTGGTAGATGTATGTATAACAGTTTTTTTTTTCGATACAGAGCTTTAACCGCATCGGTTAGTAGTGTACGCAGGTGCAAAGATGTGATTCGAAACGCAAATAATAGGCGACAATAAGAGAATGATGAAAGGTGTAAAGTGGTGGTACTTAATATTTCAAAAGGATCCGTGAGTCAATGATGTTTAATTTCTCATAGTAATATGATGTTACATAATTATTACAATTGACGTATATTTTACGACAGAAGCTATTTAAATTGTTAAGTAGTTGTTAGATTAACTTACATAAAACATCGGGTCCTTAAACTGAAATTAATAATGAGTCTATATTTTTTAAAATGAGCTTCCTGGAACGACAACGCTTTCCATTTTGTCCATGTAATTATAATTTTCTTACCCACATACACAGCAGTATCGTTTACTAAAATATTGCCACCGTGGGTTTCCGGGCTACTTTATGACCGTTTTCTTAATCGAAATCGTTCGGATTATAATTAAACGACGATTGGTCGTAAAATCTTAATAGTAGGAACTTATAACTATAATACATCGGCCAAGGAGTACGTATAGTATTAATAGCAAATTACTATTGCACATAATAGCAAATTCGTTTCACTTGTTTAAAAAAAATTAAGAGGTTGCCCTTGATATATCTGGTACTTTACTGCAATTTTGTAAATATGGCACATTCTAGAATATACATATATTCTATTCTGTATAGAATCATATTTTAAGTGAAAATATACATTAGCAAAATAGTGATATAATATTATGGATGCTAACACTGCAAGAGACGACTCTTAACACGTAACACGCCCTGCAGAGTTTCTGAGATATACATATGTTCACCACGTAACTCCCATGAATTTTTCGAATTTCATTGTTTTTAACATTTACTCGTTTTTCAGTATTATTATTATTTTTTTTTTGTTTTTGTTTACAAGTTAATTCGCAAGTTGTGATAACTTATTATTAAGACTTATTCTCGAAAACATCAAACTATTAAACTATGTGACATGTGTGTTAGTACAGCGTCAAATTTTCTTTTATATTTTCAAACATTTTGCTGCAAACGATTTTATTGACAGTCGATTGAAACGAACAGCATTCCCTCATGTAGATGTACCAACTCAGCCAGGTATTTTTTTAGAACTACTCTGCTTGGAGTAAATAAATATAAATAATGGAATTGCTTCAGCTAATTCAAGCAGAGGGTTGTCACAGACTCCAAGTACTTAAAAAAAACCACCTTCCTCAAGGACCGCATTCTAGGAGAATGCCCGACTTCTAGCTATTACTACTAAACTTTGACAAAAAAGAAACAAACAAGGTAAATCTCTAGGTGAAACTCACAGTTATCTGCTACTAGCCCTCCTAATATATTCATAAAGTATGTTCATCAATATCTAATACCTAATTAACAAGAGAAAAATCATATAGGCACATATACGTACAAATATGTACGCACGCTCAGCGCATATAAAAATAGTTAACAATTAATACAATTTCAAGCAATTAGATAATTCACTTTGCCTAATAACTAGATGGGCACATCACGCTGATCGTGAAATAGGGCTTTCCGCACCCGATATTTAAAGGCAGGGACACTTACCGCCAAATTCATAGTGCTTCGTTAAGATTCTCCTTAACATAAAAATGTTTGTTTCATAGTTTTTTTCCTTAAGGTCACCTTACAAAAGGAAAATCTTAAGGTAGCTCTGTACGTACCTTAAGGAAACCTTAGGAAAGAATACTTGATATAAATTTGACACATGTTGTCATTTTGGATGTCATTAATCGTTTATTAATTAATGGGATGCAAAAAAAAGATTCTTTGCTCTCATTGTTCAAACGATAGCAGTTTCAAATATAAAAATATTTTATATTATGCATGATCTAGCTATTCAGTTTACATAAATTTCTACCATACGAATCAAATAAAATTAAACCAAAGCACTATCTAATCATAAACGTCACAAGCCAGTTTAAACTGTCAACAACAAATTTAAAATAAATACCATACATACTAAGTTTGTTCGCGTCGCATGAACTATTTGCATTATTATGCACTTTTGCACGCAAAAGTTCTAAAAAGTGCATAATAGTGCAAATAGTTCATGCGACGCGAACAAACTTACTAACATGTGAAGCTAGTCAATGTGCTACGTAACTGATTTTATAGAAATATGTCATTTAATAGAATAGCCGAAGTAAATCGATATTTTAACTATGAAATAGAAAGTTATTCAAGGTGTAAGGTCTCCTTACATAAGTCATACTTTTCCTTAAGATTTTGCCTGAACTATGAATATGGGAGTTAGTAGTTTAAGGTCTTTAACAAATTAAGCCTGGCTGATGGTGTAGTGGATAGGTTCCCAACGGGGGCGGTACCGCCCCTAGTAGGCGCTGGAGCTTTTCGTGGGGGCGGTAGCGGGTCCAAAGGCGAATGGGGGGCATTATAATAATAATAATTATTATTATAGCGTAAATAAACATTAAAACATTTAAATAAGCATTAAGTATGAACTAACTAATTGATTCGGTTTAAGACTGTCGGTAACAAATCTATGCAAGTTGATAAGCAAAGACGTGATTTACGTAATCAAGCATGTTTCAACAAAAATACAGGAACTTGTAACAACCTATTTGCAGGGCAAGTGCATCGGGGCACCGCAAACAAACAAAGCCATACAAGTTGTTGCGTGCTCGAAATCAAATCTTTAAAAGGCAGGGATGACTCTTCTAATGTCTTGTTTGTGTGCTTCGAAAGTGACTGATAAAGTAAAGAAGTCCAAGTGAATTCCAAAATATCTGAAACTAAGAAGAAATGTCGGCAGTACAACATTGAGTATTTGAAATAAAATTTACGCAATCTCCAACAAACCGATTATTACCTATGCGTTTAATTTTCCAAAAAGTATTTTCAAATGAAGCCACTCTAGGTCTTCTGGGCGCCAAGAGCATTTGAATAAAATACATACTAATAAAAAGGACAAAGATTTATCATATGTTCAAGCACTTGTAAAGAAATATTTAAAACAGCCAACTGTATCAAACCTGTTTGCATCGTGTTCCAAATAAGAAGATGATGGACTACGAGCTTCATATAATATTTCCTTATTAATCGCAAAAGCGGGAAAACCACACACAATTGGTGAGGAATTAATTATGCCGCAGTCAGGTAATCGAAACTGTTCTTCACAATAAGACGCCATCATATATCATAAAAAAAATCCTTTGAGTAATAATACAATGCAAAGAAGAATCGATGAAATGGTTAAAGACATTGAACTATCATTATGTGATTACTTAAGGACTTCCAAATTTTAACTCGATGAATCAACTTTACCAAATAATGAAAAACTACCCTTGGCTTACGTCCGATTCACAAAGGAAGAACAAAATTGTCAAAAGTTATTATTTGCAAAAAAATTGGGAACCGATAGAAAGCGAGAATCCATATTTAATACCATGCACGTTTTTTTTAAGAGAAAGAAATTTCTATTCGAAGTATTTTGTCAGTTGGCGGAATGGAGCTGTCGCATGGCCTCCGCACTCGCCGGACCTAACCCCTCTCGGCTTTTTCCTCTGGCGATGTTAAGACCATCGTTTATACACAAGAGAAGCCTACTTACTAAAGAAGAACTGGTAGGTGATTTCAGGAAATTCGTAGAAACATAGAAAATGTCAACTGGATAGGAGGACTGAGTCAAAGAGTAGAGTTGTGTTTGGCAGTCCAGGATCGCCATTTTGAGCAGCTTTAAATGTTTACGGCATTATTTGTTTATTAAAATCATTAAAACTTCACCATTTCTGCTTATTATTGTGGAAGTAAGACTGTAATTTCTTCCACCGAAATCATTGCATTTTTATTAATTTATTCGAGAAAGAACTAGAACGTATTTATTCCTGAAAGAATATTTTACACTCTATATATCAATATAAATAGAGATTTAGTTTCACAAGAACGAGAATATGAGAATATGAACTCAATTATTGCAAATATATGTATCACTTAATCGCACATTATTTTACTAGAATGGTATGCTGGTGGTCACAGTTTTTCTAACAATTCACGTAAGAATGTGGTCCAAGTCTTTTTAAGTATTTAGCATCGTTTTTCCGCTTTTTGTTTAAATGAAAATTCTTGTCTATTTCTATTCTTACTTCAAAAGAATCTATATAAATTAAATAAGTATATTCTTTTTTTTCAAGTAAATATATTGTTTATCATGTAATATTATTGAAAATTAAAGTCAAATATTAATGAAATCTCTGTGCCAAATACAAGAATAGTTGCCTAGTGTTTTAGGTGTATATATTTTAGCATCACAGTGCATATCAAAAAAAAAAAAATAAGTTACAGACTTCAAGATGATTCATTTTACGTCAGTAAATATTTTGCATTTTAGTGGGGGATATAAAAATATCTTTATAGTGGTAAAATTGAAATAGTACCAATTTAGGTTAGTAAAATTTACCAAAACAAGAATAAATAATTCAGAAGTGCTATTAACAGATACCAAGAAAACAGCTGCATGAAAAAGTGTTTATCAAGAACTATTCTACCATAAAGATAATTTGGATCTTATTTTTCTTCTAAACGACTGATAAAGGTTTAACAGCTTACTGATCCGTTTATTATTTGATAATTGGTAAAAGTCGAAACGTTTTATATAGAACTACAGTAGGGATTAAGCGGGTTATGGTAGAAGGGTAATTGTACCGTCATTAAAATTTCACTTACCGTCTGGGAAAACCTGCCTCATTCTCAGGTAGGCGGTAGTAAGCCTAATCACTGATGCTTTGTCTAGCTGCGACGTAATTGGGGATGGTAACGGTAATAGTTTGCCTAATTCTAAAAATTCCGCGTTTTCCTTTTCTCGTCTTGATCTGGCCGCGTTTTTGCTCTTCTCCTTCATTGCACGCGCCTCAAACGAGACCACTGTAAAGAAAACATCGTATTAATGACAAAATAGAAATTTGAAATTTAGTAGTTCCCACAAACAAGATTGAATGAATTTCTTTAAATATAATGATTGAAAAATGAATGTAAAATGTCGAAAGGACTACACCCTATATGATGTAAAAATACATTATACGTAAATTACTCCAGAAATACACTGAGAGAAATATCCTTTTCATTTAAAAGGAATTGCATTAAACCAAAAGTTTTTTGCGTTTTCTAACAACATGAGTTGGTGTTTCCTTGAAAAGGAATATAATTTTAATTAATTAATTGCTTCACGCAATTTTTCGGAAATAATATATTTTCGTTGAAACAGTTTATTATTTTAAGTGAAAGATATTGATAATATTAGAAAACTCTGCACATTGGCAGAAAACTGTAAGCATTTTGAATCAAGAGGTTTCTCCTTTTCTCATAACATTTATTCACTTTTAGAGATCAGCGTAAACAGAACAAAATGCCGTGATCATTCTTAATTGAAATGAAAATGAATTATCTCCAAAAGCCTATGTATTAAGGAGGGATTTGCCGTTAGAATGTTGTAAATCCTAGTAGTATTGGGGGAATTGGTCGCAGTGACCATCCTAGCATTCTAGCCCAGTATAAACCTTATCCAGTCATTTCACTAAGTGTCGGCGCCTTTGATGTTTTGTCTATCAATTTTAAGGAAATTCGCAATGGCGTTTGGCGGCTATATTTGCGACTAATAATTGCAAAGTGGGTACGAAAATAACCTATATACTCAAACAGACTGGTAATTGACAGAAAATCGGACAATATCAATGTCACTCCAATAACAAAATGACAGAATGGAACGGCTTTGTAGGTTAGATTTTTGCTTGTAAACAAATTCAAATAGTTTTAGTTACAATTTCACCCAGCTATGCCGCGACACTTCGAATTTCCTTGGGCAGCATGTTTGAAACCACTGGATATACATATATACTGTGATTCTAGTGTACCGTTAAAGAAATCGTCCTTTCAATGGCGATGACTTCTATCAGATGTTGGCCTGGTCAATATACCAGATTAGTATGTTATGATCGTAGTTTCCAGCCTATTTTGTGCGAAATTATCTGCTACTGGCATGAAATAGGAGATGCGCCATCTATGCGACAATATCCCTACTACACATAAGTATATCTGCATATAGTACAGCAGCTATATGAAAAGAAAACAGCTATACGAAAATAAAATGCGATAATTATTTTTCCTTTCATGTAGATATTTAGTTAAATTAATAAATACTGAGCTAGCTTCAAATAAAATCTATTAACCTAATTATTTGTCTGATCGAATACAGGAATTAATATTCCTAAATCAAGTAATAATTTAGTAACTGTAACCAAATGCAACAACAAGATCGTATGTATAACAGTTTTGAAACCTTCAAACACTATATGTATATTGCTGTAAAATTCCCTGGCTTATAAGTAAATCAGCATTAACTGAAAAGATTCCAATTATCTCTGAAATTTCGTTAACCTCGCGCGCAAAATGTTGACTATTGTTCATTATTGTTTGTATATCTGGGAGACTTAAGCACGTGGGAACCTGAATAAAATCTAAAATACTTCAGGGTAAAAAGGAGTCAGCTTGAATACAGGTGCTTGCATTTTCCGTTAAAAGGCAAAAGTTTTAAATAAATGTATACATGGGTGTCCACGCAAATAAACCAAAACGTCCGACTTTTTTATTTAAAATATTGTTTATAATTCAATAATGTGATAACGTATTTAAAAGAAACTAAAATATGTTGTTAAATATCTAAATAATAATATATAATATAATATGTAATGTGTATTGTCTTAATTAAATAGAAGTTATACAGACATTATTAAATATTAATCAAAACTAAGGTGCATTCCATTTAACTACGGTTACTTTTCGTCGAAAAGCAAGTACTTAAGACGAAAATAGTCTTCCGGCAAAACAGCACCCTACTTTTAATTAAATTAAACACTTTTCTGCGAAAAGGTATTCTTTTCGTTGAACGTGATAAAAACCAAAAGTTATAAAACTTTTCATTTAATGCAATCTCTTTTCTCAGTGTACTGGAGCGAGTAATTGCAACTAAGTATTGAAATTATGTGTGTCCACGTCTGTTTCCCTAATTAGTTGTTTTGGCCTAGTCGTAAACTTAATCTTTAATATAATTAATACCGTATTATCTATACCAGCGGTTCTTAACCTTTTTTTTATCGCGGACCCCTTTGAATATTATTTTGTTCTTACGGACCCCTATTAAGATTTCCACTTGACATATTGAAGGTATTTTAAATAAGTAGATAATAAAAAATTATAACAGAAGTTTTAATTGAAATCATAAACAAACAGTAACGCTGACCATCTTTGTTTTAGTGTTACATATAATAACTAATAATTTAACATAACATAACATAACATAATAAATTAATGAGATGCTTGGTGCTGTATTTCGCTAACAAACTAACTTCTTAATTATTGCTTCGATCTTGTCATTCACTTGCAAAATTGTCAGTGTACCTTGCTGTCCTTGAAGATTTAAATTAAGCACATTTAAGTGAGTGAAAATATCTGATAAATACGCTAACTTTATTAGCCATGAAAAATCACACGCGATTACTAAGGTAAAACTGTTTATCGATGAGAAATAGCTTCACTTCGTCCTTCAGTTCCCATAAGCGAGATAATACTTTACCTCGTGATAACCAACGAACATCAGAATGCAACAAGAGATGATAGTACTCACTGTCCATTCCTTTGCAAAGTTTGCAAAGTTGTTCAAAAAGCCTTGAATTTAATGCTTTGCTTTTTATAAAATTGACAATTTTTACTGATTCGTTTAAGGTCAATTGTAGTTTCTCTGGAATTTTTTTTTAGCAACTAAGGCCTCTCTATGCAGGCAGCAATGAGTCCAAACCACCGATGGTGCAACTTCTTTAATTCATGTTATAAGTGCTGTAATCCTTCCTCACATAGCTCGCGCCCCATCAGTGCTGATTCCAATGCATTTCAACCAGTCAACATTATGAGATGTTAAAAAGTCGTTTATGCTACTAAATCTCTCTTCTCCTGTAGTGTGCACTAATGTGGAGATGAAGAGCAAATCATCGACAATATTTTTCGAATTTTCATACCTAATGTAACACATCAAGGTTGCTTTATTTGTTATATCTGTACTTTCGTCTAGTTGTAGGGCATAATAAGGCGACATACGAACTTTCTCTAGCAACTGTTCTTTCACATTAGTTGACAAGCTGTGAATTCGCTTCTTTACTGTATCATTTGACAATGGTAATCATTATGGTAATAATGGTAACCATTATTTTTGCAGCAGGCAATATACACTGTTGAAAATATTACGGTGTTGGCGTTAATTTTGCGCTAGTCAAATATTTTAGTGTTGAGTTTTACAAACTTTGCCAGACGAATTGACTACATGTGTTTAGTAGAACAGAAATTACTAGAATTTGGTGTGAACATATCTGAAATATGAGGATTTACTATTTTCTCTAGACATTCAGAAGCATCAACCAATCAGAATTTTTCCCTCGGATAGAAATATAGAAACCCCACCTAATCTAATACGGTATTGCATTATACGCACCACCTGCATTGCACGTGTATCTGTTTTCGAGTTTGTTTCCGCGTATTAACATATCCAAACAAACCACCAAATGTGACTGACCTGCAAACTGTAACCTTGTGTTATTAAACGTTAATTCCAGTGGGCATAAAAAATTTCAACATCTTAAAGATGTATTGGGAACAACTATTTACGCAATTAGTTCAGATTTGAAGCAAATAGCATAAACATTCACTTAATTTTATAATGGTTCTCAAAAAATCATTTTAAAATTAGTACGTTTAGTTGAAACCAAAACTTTTGAATGAGTGATTCTGTATATTTATAATTGAGAAAACGTCTTAAAGAGAGAATATTATAACACTAAGAAATAGGAGTTGCATATTAAAAAGACGTGTTTAGAAAACGGTGTTAAATCATCCAATAGATCGCATTCATTTAGTTAAACAGCTAGTAAATTTGTCTAGTCTAGATCAAATAAAATGTGACTAGAAGTATATCATAATTCCACGTGTTAGTTGGACAAAATAACCCCTTAGCAATAGACAATACTTGACTATCTTTGTTCGTTAAATTTAAACTTCTATAGTTCTCGACAAAATAACACGAAAACAGTGTGGACCTCTCCTGACTATTAAATTGGTCAAAAAAGTGTTAAAATTTTCAACAGTGTAAGTTCTTCAGCTATTGTGTGCGGTTTCCCAGTTTTCGCTATTAGTTGAGAAACTTCAAATGAAGCTCTCACAGCATTTTCGTTGCTACAAATGCCTGCAGTCATTTTTACATTTTTTTTACTTCCTTGTAGTTCACGTTCCTTACTTTTGAAAAAATCGATGCTCTTTGTAACATGATCTTTATGTTTAGTCTCAAGATGTCTTCGAAGCTTCGACAGCTTCATTGCCGACAAAATTTCATAACATAACACACACTGAGGTATTTGCTTGTCTTCCGAACCTGTGTAGGTGAAACCGATAGAAAGGTATTCTTTATTATAACGGCGACATTTCTTATGATCACTGAAAGAAGTTTCACTCAACTTTGAGCAAGATGTAACGGCACTATCACTTTTAGTATTTTTGCGTTTTAAATTTAGCCAGCGATCCATGTTAAGTATTTAAAAATATTGCACACGATTCTCACACTATCAAACGAAATAGATGTTTAAATAGGTAAAATTAAGAAGGAAATGTATACTTATTCACCGTTATGTGTAACTATAACAAATAATAATGGTTGATAGATGGCTCCGCCCCTAATAATTGCGTGTAAACAAAATTTCCACGTAACCAAGGGAATTAAAATTCTACCGACGATTGCGCATGCGCAGATTCTAAAAAATGTAAACGTTGTCTTGTGTTTGTTACATACTGTAAAAGATATTATTTTTCGAGAGAAATGTTCATGCAGCTTGCGATCGTTGGAACGATAAAGAATCTAATGTGTCGGAGAAGAATATCATCGAAGATTTCATACCCATATGTAAAATAAAGATTCAGCAAGCAAGAAAGTTTGTTAGCACTGGCACAGTTGAATAATGCGTGTACTCATTTCCTGTTCTAGCAAATGGAACCCATATTTGCCCTTTTTCTCTGTTATTTACTTTAGCTATCGCTCACTCCTGGGTGTTCATTGCCTAATGCCTATATCATGGCATAATATTCTAACAGAATAGGTTTTATTGTTTTTGTTTGTTGTATAACGTTTCGTAAATGTACTTTACCTGACTATGTGTATATTGATCACGAAAAACAATCTTTCACGGACCCCTAAAAGGGAGTGGCGGACCCCTGGGGTCCGCGGACCACAGGTTAAGAACCGCTGGTCTATACTAATATTAATAATAAAAAAAAAGGATTGAAACTAATTTAATTTTAACATTGAAGCCGGTAAAATTATTGTTGTGTATCAAGTACAATGTTTCATGTTGCCAAGACGCCTATGGTGTTACATAAAATCAATTTAACTGTTGGTTGAATATACATATCTCATACATACATACATACATATTTGAGTGGACAGGTAATTGTAATGATATTTTAACGCAAATCGGCGTTTAATTGAACCAAATTTTACTCTTCAATCAACAAAAATACTTTAATATTAATCTTATATTCGTTAAAACAAAAAAAATGTTGTTGAATTTACCATTTTTTGGTTGAATCAATGCATATATTTTCCTGAGTGTAGGTCTGAAGTTGCCAGCGGTCGCTGGGATAAAATTGCATTTATTTGTTACAGTGTATGCAATAAACTTAAGTACATATATATAAAAAAAAAAGCTTAGAGGATATTCAGAATCGTAAAAATGAATCTTCGGATATGTGACCTTACTTCTATTTTTTAATTCCAGCTCTCCTACGTTATAGACTAAAGGGGCAGCTCTCATTTTGTACGGCGCGCCAGAAGAACGAAGGCGCAGTCAAAATTTGAATTTCAAAACAGGCACCGAGAGTTATGAACTCGAGTAGATCGCAAAATGGTAAAACCTAGAAAATTGAAGGGCCTCATTTGCGGACTCCCACGTTTTCACGAGGCTTGTGTAGTTGTGTACTTGACGTGTGTACGTAATTTTAATATAAGTCGTGCTGCGTGTTTGCGTATAACGAAGAGAAGTAGATTATTAAAGCCATTTCAATGCGCTATACATAGGTACAGTAAAGAGTGAATCCCTGAGGCAATAACTAATACACTATTGGGATTTATTCAAAAGGCTCTTGGGTATAGGAATTTTAAATTATTGGTGTTCATTAATTTTAATTTAAAAGCAAAATGTATGAAGTATGAGTTATTGTGAATAACGAGTACGTTGATTACAAGTTTCTTGACATACACAAAGTAAATTAGGATGTCATTCTTACTTCAACGGAAAAACAGTTCAATTTTTGGTGATTATTTAAGTTCAATAAATTTTAAATTAAATAAAATGTGAACCGGCAAATATTACTATCTATAAGACTTGTCATTCGTACAAACAATATTATACAATTCTCGTGCATAACACATCTCGCGAATTCGTGTCCATAAAGCTTTGGCCTAACAGCTCCCAGTTCAAATTGCCACTCCTTCGTAAAATACGCACTTGACTCCTAAGTACTCCTAGTTTTGCGCCATTGAATTTTATAAAACTTCTGTAGAACAGTCTTAATAAAGTAAATAAATATTCACTATACTTTGATAAGTTTCTATCAACTTTTCTTTTAACAAAACGGATTTTTTTGTTAATTAGAAAATTATCGTTTTACAACAGGGACTGTAATTAAAATTTGTTTCAGAGAGAAGAGAATCTTTACATGTGAACCAGAGTTTCTTTTAATTAATTTTTAATAATTTCGATTTGCAAAGTATTAAAGACAAAGCCGAGTTTGTTATTTGAAGTATTTTTCTAGTTTAAATAAGAAAGAATACTAATTTGGCTTTGAAAATTAATTGCTTAATTAGAAACGATATACTTTTTTCATTCAAAACAGTTATAATTACTTAAATGATATCTTAATATTTTGTTGGATTTGACATTTTAATAAAGTTTATTTGATTCAACTAGTTGTTCCTGACAAAATACCCTTGTGTAGTCAAATAACCAAATATTAAAGGCTGCGCAAGTTATTATTTGCTTTAAATAAATACCTGGGACAATATATTTGTTGCTTTAACAAATATTTTTTCTCTGTGTGGCTGCTTGCTAGCAATAACATTAAAATAAGCCATGATGTTTATTTACTTCACACTGTTACAACATATATGGAGTCCACATATTTAAAATTGTTTGTTCTTCCTTCACGAATGATTGAATAAATACGTTAACCTAGAAAAAATAGTAAGTAGCGAAAGATATGTACTTAGTTATTTACAGAATTTTATAAAATATAACACTTTTCCTTTTGATTGATGATATCACTATCTTTTAAAGACTTTGCATGAAGGATACCTTAATGTTTTTTTTTAGGAATTTATTCTAATTACAAAGTTCATTCGGTGTTTAAAACACATACCTACGCAACATAAATCGGTTCATGACGTGTAAAATTGTTTCCACGATAACTGAATCGTGATTTTTTATTTGCCTGTCTTAGCATCTTTATCGGGTTAGGGAATCGCTTAGAGAAATATAGAACCACATAGTATAGAAGTAACTTCGAAACCTTACCGTGCTATGGGCAAATTCACGTGAAAATTTATCTTCCCAGGCAGCCAACAAAACGAAATAACTATTTTAATTGCCTATATCGTGGATTAATACCGAAAGATAATCAAAACGGTCATGGATGATGCGTTTTGGCTTTTTTTTCTTTAATAATTCCAAAAGTACTAATTAAAGTATATGGAAATATCATTTGCATTAAAATAATGTATTTAATTTCCATAGCATATAATTTAAATTTTCTTTTCTTTATTAATTTAATTTAAATTTAGTAATACTAGTTTTAATTGCAATTTATACAAGGTGCTGCGATTGAAATGTTTTGTGGTTGGAGGTTATTCATTTTCAAAGAGAAAAACTAAAAAAAAAAAAACTATATTCCGCACCTAAATAGTTAATTAACAAAAAATCTTACATATTCTACAATAATTATAGTTCCCACAATAATTATAGTTCCCATTTTTACTTTTAGAAAAGACACTAACAAAGAGCGGTTTAGATTGAAACTATCTAATGGTAACTGTATCGTACTCTTGTGAAACTCTAGTTTCGAATATAGATTATCACATCAACCTTCTTTGCATTTCGTTTTGTCATTGGCAATATCATTATGAGAAAGAAATTTGATTTAAAGGAGGTTGGAAATATGGGAGATAATACTTTTTCTGTGCCATTTAACGTTTCTAATAATGCCTTATCCCATAAATATTGCAACTTTTATCTGTGTGACAAAGACGATTAAAGCGGAGAACACACATACGCGATCGCGACCACGATTACGATAGCGATCGCGTTGGCGATCTGATACGTTATACTTAAAGAAATAATACCGCACATACGTGTTGCGACCTGCTGGCGATATTATCAACTTGTGCAGCGTTCGTTCGCGTTCAAAGGCAACATATTACATTTATCAAATCGGGTGCACAATATTTTACTTCAAATGTCTGATTTTACAGAAATATTAATTGAAATGTCAAGAAGCATAAAATTTATATGAATTTATCACATTCTGAGTACAAGAAATGTAGTATAAAAAATAAAGTATAGGTGCAAGATTGCACAAGGAACATGGGATTAAACAAACAGGGTAAGTATAAAAAAATGTTAATTTTGTTTACAAATTACTGAAATAGGTGAACAAAATTTTCTCGAATATTAAAGGCCAAGTTTACCGCTCTCCTTCCGTCAACCGCCAGGTTATTAAATGTTTCAACTGGTTTATCATTATTTTCTTGTAAATTAACATAATGTTGATCAGCACATTTTTACTCGAAAAAGATATGTAGTACGCAAGCGCCTTTGCACCAAGTTTTTTTCAGCTGTTTCACCCTTCACATCTACCAATGGTCTGCAAAAAAATATCTCGTCTTTGTGTGCCATTATTCCGAATGCGTTTTCTACGACGCGACGTGCTCTACATAAGTGAGAATTAAAATTTTCTTTGCTATGACATGTCATGACTGCCTATAGGGAAATGGTCACATTAAATAAGTATTTACCGTAAAGGCTTCATCGCCTATCAAAACACATGGGACTTCAGTAGCTTCGTCTGATAAGGGTCTGCTTGGAGGTAGATTAAAGGTGCCATTTACAAATCTTCTGCCCATAGCTGATGCTTCAAAGATACCACCGTCACTATTTTTACCGTATCCTCCTACATCTATACAAGTAAATTTATATTCAGGGTCAACAATCGCCATTAGAACAATTGAAATTTTTTTTAAGTATGAAAAGTAGTTTGATCCGCTTTTATTTGGGCACCTGATAGTCACATGTTTGCCGTCTATACTTCCCAAACAATTAGGAAACTGCCATAAGCTTTTGTAGCCCGAAATTGATTTTTCCCATAATTCCATTGTGGGTTCTGGCATATAAATTGGTTGCAATCTATTCCATATTGCTGTGCAAACTTCTTCAACAATTATGGCAACTGTTGAAAATCCTAACCGATAGCTGTGGCCAATTGTTTTGTATGAATCGCCGGTAGCTAGAAATCTAGAAGAGAAAAATTACCTTAGAAATAGATTTTTTTTACCACTCTAAACAATAACGCCATTTGAAATATGACTCAAGAAATGTTTTACAAACGGGGCGTTTTAATTGTTGAGCTTTTACTTGCAGGTGACGATCTAAAGAAACGATGGAAAAATTTGAGAGATTGTTACTCAAAATATCTACGCTCCGAAAAAACACGAAGAGGACAAGCAGCTAAATCAATATGTCGATATAAATCCTGGCCGTGGGCGCAGCATATGGAGGCTTTTAAATCCTTTTTACAATTTGCTCCGACGGATTCCAATATAGGTGAATCCGTAGGAGAGACTCTGGAAATGTTAAATGAAGAAACCGAAGGATCCACTGAACCAAAGGAAGCCACAGAAATCCATGAAAGCATTATAGGCGAGGCAAATATGAATCAAAACATATTATCAACAAGATCTTCAAGTAATCGTGATCGTAAACAAGAGAAAAAACGAAAATTGATGGAGGATCCACCAGTAAATTCTTCCTCTGTTGACAAAGTTATCAACTTTTTGGAGAAAAGGCACAGTGAAAGTAACGACCATTGCGATCCTATAGATTTAGTATTTAAAGGATATGCTGCGAGCGTAAAAAACTGTCGACTCGGCGTCAGACAGTTGTAAAATATCAAGTGGCTAGAATAATAATGGAGGAAGAATTGGCACAACTAGCAGAAACTCAGGAGCTAAACCGATCGAAAACAAGATTTCCCTTTAATCCTGGTTCCCCATCTCATGCATGTTCAAATTCTTTAAACTCATTCAATATCCATGAGGCTACTAGTGACAGTTCATCAGCTGGAACTTGGTACCAGGATTTTTGAGGCAATAGGATATAACTTTTTTATTTTGTTTTACATATTATTTAGTATGTTTAGCTAGTTAATTTTTTTTTTTGCAGTAATTAATAAACTAATATAAATAAACTCTTAAATACTATATTTCAAAATTGAGAACTTTTTAATCTATAATATCTTTTACATTAACAACTTATTATTTTGTTTTGAATTACATTGACTATTAAAGATATTTATGACTTCCTAAAGATATATTTGAAGAGGTATGTAATTATTATATACAGCAATTATAAATAATATATAAATAGCATTATATATTACCTTAATGTAACTGCTAATCGTTCTGTGGCTCCAATCGGTTCTCCTATATTGGTTTGCTCTTTTGTAAGTATCGTCTCTAATTAGATTAATATTCATCAAACTTTCAAAGTTCAATTCTAAAATACGTGTAGAATCTATTTTTATGATTACGATGTTCGGGATATAATTTATGAAATTCGCCTTCTTCCTTACGTTTTTTATTAATCTCATGTAACCAAACATTCCTTTTTTTCCTATAATGTAAGTGATTAGTGATTATTAGTAACAAACTATAGGTACAAAAATTATAGACGCTTTTTCAACAATAAATTAATGATAACAAAAATAATGAAAATAAAAACCTTACGTATCTACCTTTGCTTTTTACTAATACAGTTGCTATCATCCACTAATATTGCAAGGAACAATGCCTCTTCGTTTATCAAACTACACATTTCTCAGATGACTGTATGAGCGCAATTGTGGATCGCGCCCGAAAACCATATCGCAAGCGCGTATATGTGTTTGCTACTTTCTCTGATCGCAGTCGCCAACAGGATCGCTATCGTGATCGTGATCATGATCGCGTATGTGTGTTCTCCGCTTAAAGAAATCTTCACAATTGATTGCAATATGTGCTGAAGGACTTTGCAGGGGCGCTTGCAGTGTAAGAAAGCAAAGAGATAAAAAGGAACATTTCGTACCTATTTTACCTTAAAAACTTTAATGCATTATACGATATTTCTTTGTAGGGACGCCACTTATACGTTTAAAAGGAGTGTAGATAATATGTTTAGAAGTGAAACTTATATTTAAAACCATACCATATTAGTATACAAATTGGCAACCGGTTTTGAGATTAAACTCGCACAATTTATGTTTGGTTCTTGCCATTTTTATATATACTTTCGATTTCTTATTACAAAAAAATTACTGTCATTGCACTTTATATTCTAGTTTATTTATTATTGAATAGTTTACCATTCCTTTTTTAATTTCTTTGATAAGAGTTGTCACTTTGTAGATTAAATCACAGATTGTCTTTTAGCTCGGCCTGATGATGAGAGTTTAATCGCGAAACCGGTCCCCAATTTGTTTACCAATAAAGAAATTTTATGAAGAATACGTTAAGAACCGTTTCGTATTCCCATCATCTATCCAATATAATCATCCTGTACAGAGTCAATATGGAATTAGGTAATTAAAAAATTATTTGTAATATTCTATATTTATATTGTTTCAAAATTATTACGAACGACTCCATATTTCCGCAACTATAGGCTATAATCAAGCTGTCAGGAAACATGACATCGATTACATTTAATTTAACTATATTATAAAATATTAAATAAATATTGTAGGTTAATTCTGTGCAAGTTCCTTATAATTGTAAGACATAAAAAATTGATCCTGTTTCGCAATACTTTTTAATGTAAATTAACGGCTACCGGTGTCTTGCCTAGTGGTTCATTTTCAGACAGCTGAAGGCTTGTTCAATGGTGTAATATTGAATTATATGTTAAAGTTAAAGATATGGTTTCTACAGAAAACTAACAAACTTACTAAAGAGATATGGCGATTTTTTTAGAATAAAGAAGTTAAAAAACACTTAAACAATAAGCCGTGTGTTTAGAATGCTTTTATGTTTGCAGTAGAGGCATTCGTTTTCATATAATATTTAGAAATTAACTATTAAACATTGGTGTTGTACTATTAAATTAAAATTTATTTAATTGTATAATGTGTGTTGACCATGAATTCTTTAGTTTACACATCAATTGTTAATTTTTATTTATGGCAATTTAATTAATATTGATACATTTGTAGTCTTATTTAAATTACGGTATTGTAGCTTGAAAGAGACGAACAGTTTCGTCGAAATACCGCCTTTCATAAAATAAACAAATAAACTGATCAAGATTGCTTAACTTTGGCCATTATTACCCTTAGAATATTGATAAGTCACAAATTTTGTGTAAGCAAAAAATAATTGTAATACTTAGTAGAAATACTTACAGTAGATAAATTTTATTAAAAAAGTGTAAAAGTAGAGAAAAATGTGGCATAATCAATATAGAAATGAATTATAAGTTAGAGATAACAACATTAAAGTAATTAATTTGAAATATTTATAAAAATAAAATAAAATCTAGATTTTACATTCACAAATATAACAATTTAATTACTTTAATGTCGCTAACTCTAAGTTGCCTTTCATTTCTGTATTAGGTATATAAGTAATTAAGTATAGCACATTTTTCCTACATTTCCTATTGTTTACAAGGTTTTTTTAAATTCTTTATTCTAAAAAAAAATCACCATATTTCTTTAATAAGTTGTTAGTCTTCTGCAAAGATTTTTACAGTAAAAAATTAACAAAGTAATGTATTTCTGCTAATAACAGTAATGATTACGAGGAATTTTTCCCTACCAATTAGTAGGGCAGTCGTCCGGTAAACGAGAGTGTGTAGGTTCGAATCCTGCGTAAGAAAATTTGCTATCTTCTTGGGAAAAATTCCTCTTAATCATTACAGTTATTAGCAGAAATACATTAATTTGTTAATCTTCTGTTAAACATCATTAATTTTAACTTATAATTCAACTTTGTCCATTGTACAAGCGTTCAGTAGCCTGAAGATGAGCCACTAAACTCGAAACCGGTAGCTATTAATTTACATTAAAGAGTATTGCGAGATAAAACCAATTTTTTATTTCTTACAATTATAAAATATTAGATTGTTTTGATTTTAAAGCCGAGTAAATTATATGAAGCAGACTTCTTTCCGAATGAAAAAAAAATTAAAATTGTGTAAACATAAGTGCAATAAAATACATGTTTAGCACAACAGTTTTTCTTTACAATATAAATTTAAACTTTATTATAATGTCTTAAAATAAAATTCCTTTTCTTCGATTTTTAATAATTATTTAATTTTGAAAACCGCATGTACACGCAAATATTAATTGTTTTCAATTGAAACTATACTTTTCACTACTTTGTTACTTACATATTTTAATATTTTCCTATATTTTGGGAAGTACAAGTTAAAGTTAAAACTTTATAAATCGGATAAAGTGGCCAATCAAAATTGTTTGTCCATCATGCAAATAGCCTGGGGAGATTAGTAGTAGTAGTAAATTAGTTTTTCCCGAGATGCATTTCCCCATACTGGGTAAATATTCACTCAAAGCATAGGACTTTCGCTATCTAATTTTATATTCCCCTAATCAATGGAATAGCCTCAAAAATAACGTGAACATCGCGTTTGACAAATGGTATTAATGCTGAATACCATAATAATATAATAATTAAAGACATAATGGCAAAGTTCGTGAATTAACTTAAAGCTCCATTGACATCTAATGATTATGAAATTGGATTTAAAAATGTCAAATTAAAATTAATAGATTTATGAATAATAATCGGCCCAAAAAAATATAGATATGTATAACAGACACTACAGAACTATATCGCATTTACTTTTATTTGTCGTTCAATATTATTTCCGAACATATACTAATTAATAAAAACAATGACGTTGAGAATTAAAAAAAACATATTTCTGTAGTTTTTTTGTTGATGTATATAATATGGCATACGTACTGTTTTCCAAATTACGTTTCGCGCCGGACATTACAATCAAACCTAACTGCATCACATTAACCATCAGAATATCTTTCAAAATACACACACCACAGGAACCGATAACACTATATGTACTTCCTCTTCAACCTGTACCATCGCTTTGTAACCACTAACAATTTTAACACCTGATGTATTTATTATATATAGATACGTATATGTAGAGAGACATTTTATATATATTTACATTCAAAAAGTAAATAAGCCCCGAAAATTTACACTAATCTTAGCCGAAATACTACGGAACATTCAACCAGTCGTTTCTTCGGTACGTTTTAGCGACGCTGTATTCTCCCGTATCCTCAGTATTTATCCGGTTTACCGTCCGAAGTGCGAATTGTCGTAAATTTTCGAACGGCATGAATGAGTTTTCCGTCGACAGCGAGGTGTTACTTCGGCCGTTGCAGGTATTCGGGAATACTCCGCCCTTGTCACCTTTGCCGTGATACAATTGGTAAAAATTTTATCTGTACCTAAGCACCTTACATATGTGAGCAAATATAGTGTATATATTTTTAGCGAGGTGGTATATTAAGTAGATTAAGTATATAAGTTGGTAACAAAAGTGCAAATTAATATGAATTACCTTCCTTTTTAATAGAATAAAATAGTTTCAAGCAGAATATATCAGAAGCTATGTAGTACCACTACTAGGAAGGCCCTAACATAAACAAATTAAAATTCATCATCCCTTGTACTGTTTCTGAAAATATCTTGAAAAAATAAACAAGCCTGAATTACAGCGTACATACTTTCGACTTTTGACGTATATTTCTGAACACCTGGTTCTTCTTCTTCCGTAATCCTAATCTTCTTTTCTTATTATCTGAGTTGACTTCTTTACCCATTTAAGACTTCAGTTTGTAAGAATATTTCTTGATATTATAGACGAATGTTCATTTTAAAAACAGTACTAGAATTTTGCAACAGACTTACCCACATTCTTTTTAATGTGATAGAGAATGTTTATAATTTAGCTATAATATTACGAAGTAAACAGTAGTATCATAAATTGAAAATTCTTCATTATATCCTAGCATGAATATTTAATTATATAGCCATTTTAGGATGTTGGTAGGACTAGCGGAAGAGATTTTTTGACTGCGCTTGCAACTCATCTGCATGAAGCGTCGATCACCGTGACTGAAGATATGCAATTACCGATTACAATTTTTAATTTTAAGTTATCTTGCTATGATGTGCATCTTGTAAACTTATGCGTTGCTCTTGACATTGATACCTTTGAATTTGAAATATTTTTTGGCTGTTTATGTAATCAATTAATTAATGAGATTATTTTAATTATGAGAGATTTTAATGTTTTCCACAGAGGGTCACAGTCAGCGCCAGTGGTACTTACGTTTTACAAGGGCCATTACAAAGATCTAATTTCTTCGTATAAGTTCGTAACATGTTCATATTTCGGACGATAGCACACGAACTTCAATAATTGTATTGGCCCCATCTGTGACGTATGCATCAGCTGCCACTAGTCACAGTGATTGCAATGCTACAGTGCTTACTAATTTTGTGGATATACTTATGGTGGGATTCTATACACATCTGCAGGACCTATAAGGTTATGTGCAAGCCTGTAAACACATATTTTAGATGCTTACAGAACTATAAATAACTTTACAGGCGCTACAGACATGCATAGAATTCCACCGTTAATCTTAGACAATACTTGCAATGACAATGGCAAAATTCTTAAGTTTGTTTTCACTAACATCGTATTCACTGTTGAGCTTCAGCGTGACATATTGCCACTAGTTTCTAAAGATGCGTATCATCCTTCCCCGCGCACTATTTTGGAAATTGAAGTGAGAGAGTTGTATAATTTCTTTCTAGTAGTTCTTCAATTTTTTTTTGATACTCCTTTAATAGAGGTCTTTCCACGAATTTGTGTTATTCCAGTATTCCTTGTGTTTCATACATACTTTAGTTTCTTTTAAGTACATTATCATATTATTGAATTACAAACAGTATTTTAAATAAAAATGCCGGGCGTTTTGGTTTATTTGTGTGGACACGCATGTATACATTGGTTTAAAACTTTTGCCTTTTAACGGAACATGTAAGCACCTGTATTCAAGCTGAGTGCTTTTTTAGGCAGAAATATTTTATCTGCATAGTTTTCAAGTTCAAATTAAAAAAAGACTTGAATCAACTATCAAAATTTTTCACTTAAAAGAATAAACTGTTTCAATGAAAAATATATTATTTCCGAAGAAATGCGTGAATTTAAAATTGTATTCCTTTTCAAGGAAACACCAAATCATGTTGGCCATATAGAAAACGCAAAAACTATTGGTTTAATGCAATTCCTTTTAAATGAAAAGGATATTTCTCTCAATATAGTTTTCTCCCTATATAGTACAGCAAATACGTTAGGTACTGTCACATAGATGGCGCTTCTTCTATTTCATTCTAATAACAACATATTTAGCATACATAGTAAGGTAAATGCGATTATTAAACATTAATCTGGTATATTTACTAGATATTCTAATAGGGGCCGTGTGGAAAGCAATATTTTTTTGGGTCAATTATATAAAATTATAGTAGTATACCGAACGATTACAATAAGAGGTTTTGAAACTTTTGTCTGTTGAGTCAAACGAAAATAATGTTATTTTAAACAAATTATATACTACAGCCAACATAAATGTTGGGTTTGAAACATGAAGTTGGTGTAATGAAAGTATATTTAGCGACATTAGACATTACTCATCTTTTTGTGTTTTTTGTTACTTAATTTAGTGTCCAACCAACATTTTACGCCAACACTGTTTTATGGGTTGAATAAATCGAATGGTTGTGTGGTTTATATACAACGCAAAAAGTGTGTTTTTTCTTTCAGTGGATATACTTTACATGTTTCGACCAAGGGTTCTTCAGAAGTATAAAACACGTCGATTACAAATTATAGATGAAATGGTCCGATACTTGTGTTGAAGTGTCTAACATAAGGATAGTTGAAATTAAAAGATTATAGGAGAGCAAAGGACATTCAATCACACGCTTCCCTTGCTTACAAATATTGATAATAGACTGACTACTTTTTAATAACTAACAGAAAACTGAAAATTCTAAGTGGATGGTCGACGTTCACACATACCACAACAACAAGTTAATACGTGGGGCAATCTGATGAAACACCCATTTTTCACAAAAAAAAATAATAATAAAAAAATAAAAAAGTAACATTTAGTTAGATACATATTCGTTAGGTACATTAACTTATACATAAAATTAAAATATGTATATATAATAAACAATATGTAAATCCATAAGTTTTGACTTTTATTATTTTCGGTTTACGATACCTCCAGAGTCAATGGTTACAGTTAGTATGATACCTGTGGTTGTTTCAAAGAACACAATAGTTTTTTATTTGGCTGGATATTTGAGACAGTAACTCGAAGTTCTTGGTCAAGGTCCTTCAGGCACGATCGATCATTTTTCATTAAAACGCACTGAAAAAGTTTGTTCGTACCGATGAGTTGTAGAAAATGCCAACAGAACTTCTGAAAATTTCAATTTTAGTGCGCCGTCATGTTTTAATTCAAGAGATACCTCCCGAATTTGTAGGAACAGTGCTTCTGTAGAATTATTAGAAAGCATTTTAAATCCACTCATTGATCCTTGCGCTAACTCTATTGGCCATAGTTCAAGTTTCTGCTTAAAACCGTTTAATTTGTCGTAGCATGTTAATAAATTTTCAATCCGACCTTGCATTTTTTATTCAGTTTATTGAAGTGCTTTTGGCCTTAGCTCAAGCCCACCTGGGACGACGCGACGATTTTTAAATTTTGAACGAAAAATCAGACATGCCGTCTTTCTTGATAACGCCATGACTTTTGTTCTCAATAACCTTTTTTTAGTAACATATTGGTACATTGTGAATGGAAAAGATACTTTACCTGAGGCAAAATTAACAAAATCAAAGTAGACCGATTGTTCTGTAATTTTTCATAACTTCATAACTTTTCATTCCCAACGATTTTTCTTAGTAGATACTAAGTAGTATCTAGTAATACTAAGAAACCTTTTCTGTTGCAGCATACTTTACCTGAAACTGAAATAGTTTTTGCTCATTTGTGAGCCTGCATGATTTAAAAAAATCAAAAGTAAACTAAAAGTAAGTTTCAGACCAAACAGGGCTTATTTCCCAGATATGAAATTCCTACCTATTTTTTTTTTGATGATTTAAATAATATTTGTAACCATATAATTATAATGTGTTGAATTATATTCTACATTCTCCACTAATACCAAGTAAAACTAATCTACGATTTTGAAATAAATGTTACACAGATTCATGAATAGTTTTTTAGTTTTGGAATATATAGGAATAAAGAAAATTTGCACAAGTGATAAGTCTGGCATCGCGGCACACCTAGAGTGGCTTCATGGCACACCAGTGTGCCGCGGCACACCGGTTGCGGAGCACTGCATAGAACACTGACAGCTCTTTCCAAATCTAAACAGACTTATGGTGGAATTCGGTGCATATTTGTAGCGTCTGTAAAGTTATCTGTAAGATTGTAAGCATTTATTATGGATGCTTATAGACTTACAGATAACCTTACTAACGCTACCGGTATATATAGAATCTCGCCAATAATCATGTAAACGAAAATATCTGGCTTCCAGGGCAGATCTGTGCTACATTTTACTTGAAATATTCGCCATTTGAACGAAATATCTCTTACACAAGGAACAGAACTCTCATACGCCTATTTTTATTATTATGGACTAAAAATCCACCAAATAATGTTAAACAATTAAGCAAATTAATACCTCAGATATTAATCGTATAACTGCCATAAATGGCAGAAGCCAATATAACCTTTTATCGCCGAAGGAAGCTGCAAATGAAGCATAATTTTAACGTCAATTTAAATCATTCAAAATTTGCTAGGATATCTAATATGTATATGTACCATCGAAAACAAAGGTTTTGATTCAAAATTTAAGAGAGAAATATTGAAATACTATTTATGTCAAACTTTAGTCAAGAATTTTTGACTTTGATAGTACTTAACAATTAATGTAAATTAATGAGTACTTTATACACTAGTCTTTACTACACATATATAGCTATACACTTTAATTTATCGAGAGAAAATTACCAAATCCATAAACTACAACGTGACATTATTGACATTTTAACAATGTAGTTATTTATATTAATTATCGACAAACATATCGCGTGTAGAATGTAAGAGGCGCACATATACGTTCACGGATACCATAACTTCAAACAAAACATCCAGATCGCGTATCCACACGTACAGGTATTTACTGCAGCTTGCAGTTGCCATTACAAGAACAATATGTAGCCGAAAGAACGTGCTATGAACGCTTTTTTAATGTAAATACTGAGAATGTTTGAACAATGTGTTACAATGTTGTGTATATGTACCAAGTTCCTCGATACAATCATGGTCAGCGAGTAAATGCACGGGTATGGGATAATTAAGACAGTGCATAGTAAGGCTAAATGTCAATAAAGTTGGCAGAAATTCTAAAATTATTATATTATTGTATATATTTTCGCGATGAGAAATTTAATCATCCTCAGTTGCCTATCAAAAATACGCTGTACCTCCTATGAGGCTTAGCTCAGTGAACTAGAAATTTGCATATAAAATGGCTTAATTTAATCTTCAAATCTTTTGAAGAATTTTAGGAATATTTAATTTGTCTTTCGCTTCTTCATGCAATGTTTATTTTCAACCCCGTCCTCTTTCCTGATATCTATTTACTATCTAAAGATAACCAGAACCATGTATATTTGAATTATATTTTTCGCAAAACCGAGACAATGCCCGGAAATTTAAAACCAAAGATAATGTACCTGATGTCTGTACCTATTATTATATCTACTATAAATAATTAATTATAGCCGATATATATCATCTCTATAAAAAGCCCGATATAGAACTGATATAAAAACGAGAGATAATAACTGAAAACTCTTATAAGGATATTTTCGGTTTTATAACTGTTTAATTCAAGACCAAAGTCGTTATCTCGATCCGAATAATTTACTACCCGGATATCCGGATTTGGATGTTATTTGAATCCGCAATTGGAAACTGTGATCCAGATGGTAATAATAGTAATAATTATAATATATTCACCAAATGTATAAATGTAAAAAAGACATAATATATACATATAAGTCAAAGACAACATGTAAATACGACAGTTATGTAATTTTTGCCCATACTTTATGTTTTTTTTTGTTTAATAGATACTCCATCTGTTTTCTTATTTTCAACTACTCCTTTATAATTTTCTCTTCTCACGGCATCCTGTATTTTCTTACTCATTACGATGCATAGTCTCAAATTTACTGATAATACACTGTTGAAAATATTACGGTGTTGGCGTTAATTTTGCGCTAGTCAAATATTTTAGTGTTGATTTTTCCAAACTTTGCCAGACGAGTTGACTACGCGTATTTAATAGAACAGAAATTACTAGAATTTCGTGTGAATTCTTTGTTCAGATATGAGGATTGACTATTTTTCTAGACATTCAGAAGCGTCAACCAATCAGAATTTTTCCCTCGGATAGAAATATAGAAACCCCACCTATTCTAATACAGTATTGCATTATACGCACCACCTGCATTGCACGTGTATCTGTTTTCGTGTTTGATTCTCCGTATTAACATATCCAAACGAACCACCAAATGTGACTGACTTGCAAAGTGTAACCTCGTGTTATTAAACGTTAATTCCAGTGGGCATAAAAAATTTCAACATCTTAAAGATGTATTGGGAACATCTATTTACGCAATTAGTTTAAACTTGAATCAAATAGCATAAACATTCACTTAATTTATAATGGTTCTCAAAAATCATTTTAAAATTGGTACGTTTAGTTGAAACCAAAACTTGTGAATGAGTGGTTTTGCATATTTATAATTGAGAAACGTCTTAAAGAGAGAATATTATAGCACTAAGAAATAGGAGTTGCATATTAAAAAGACGTTGTGTTTAGACAATGGTGTTAAAACACCCAATAGATCGCATTCATTTAGTTAAGCAGCTAGTAAATTTGTCTAGTCTAGATCAAATAAAATGTGACTAGAAGTATTTTATAATTCCACGTGTCAGTTGAACAAAATAACTCCTTAGCAATAGACAATACTTGACTATCTTTGTTCGTCAAATTTAAACTTCTATAGTTCTCGACAAAATAACACGAAAACAGTGTGGACCTCTCCTGACTATTAAATTAGTCAAAAAAGTGTTAAAATTTTCAACAGTGTATTGTTAGAAATCAAATTACACCTACCTAGCCTCCATAATTATAAAAATGTAATGTAGTAATTAGTAAACGTATTCTAAACTTATTGCTACTATCTTATTCCAAAATAATTGAACAGTGACCAAATTGAATCAAAAATAAAAATTTTGTCAAAATGTCAAATAGATGTCTCGGCCAGTCCCAGCTAAGCATCACTAGTTCCGTTATGTATTGATGCAATCATGCACGGTAACTTTCGTTGGACATTCGGCACATTTCGTGCTTTGGTAAATCTTAACAAACGTGTAACTACCGGAATAGCGGTGGTTAAGTTAACAACTGATTTAACAAATGATTATCTTCTAACAAACCTTAATCTTATGTTAATGATTTTTTGCTGTTATCTATTGATTAATTTTGACAAATTGGTAACTATTGTTTATATTACCGGACATAAGACAATTTAAACCAAATTCACAAACAATCTATCTCATTAAAATATAATTTTTGTGTGAAAAATTCACTGATGTTATGAAATGTTTTGTTCCACAGATAGTTTTTTAGTGCATCTTTAAATTTGTTCAGTGGCAAGTTTTTTACTTCTACTGGTAAGTGACTATATATCTTTAAACATTGAAAGAAACAAGATTTCGCTATTTTGCTCAAATTAGTTTTAGGGGACACGAGATACGATTTGGCTGTACTCCACTGACGTGTTTTGTGTTGTAACATACCTGAAAATCGCATCTTTTTTCAAGAAAAAAGTGTAAAGACGTGGTTAGGCCGAAAAATAAACACTCAATCGTCATTCTGGAGTCATTCTACACTACTACAGCCCAAAATTACGAACTCAGAACACCCGGGATATTCTTCATATTACCCCATAATTGTAAGTATTTTATATACTCCAACCTTTTCTATTAATTATCTAGTTACTTATACATACATTCTCAACACTTTATATTTAATAAAATTGTAACTTAATTATTTTAAAAGATATACTTTCCACTATCGCATGCAAGTTTTCAATATGAGAATTTGTGAAGCAATAGATCTCGTTTGTTTCATTATCTTGTGTATATTATAAAAAGATATATTTGAAATATTACCAATCGCTTGCGCATTTTCATCTTTATGGCAATAAAGTCATTTTATTAATTTAACCGATTTCCTGGCTGCTATAATAACAAGAATAGTATAGAATTTACGTGTGAATAAAAGTTATCGTCAATCATCCTGATGTCTTTGTTTGTGGCTGCATAAAATTCCAACTAAATCCTAAACGATTCCAGATGTAAATTATCCCAAGCCACCTGTTCGGAATTCCCAACTTTTCCCCAAAGAGAGAGGGATAATTGCACCTCATTTACAATGGCGAATTAGATAAGAGATAACCTGTGGAAGAGGGACCTATCTGTACCTCGGCCCGAACTACGAGCTTTCTTCTACTATACGCCACGGCAACGATGTTGAGTTAGAGAGAGAGAGAGAGGTGACGCGATCGTAAAACCTTTGAACGTAAGTTTTACGGATATCACAAAAGCTGAAGGTGAGACGAGGCGAGTGCCCATCTGTTTTGGAAAAAATGTGCTGTCGGACACATGTTTCGAATTACCCCGACAAAAGCCATAATATTTACTCACCATTGTAAAGACAATGATTTTATATCTCCCAAGGTGTCGCTCGACGCATCCGAGGATCGGAAGAGGGTCCCTGCGGACGTGATCCTCACAATGTGAATTGCTCCTGACACCTTAACTTCAATAATGTTATAAATAAAAAGGTATCGTATTCAAAACGGAAGAAAGTTAGGAACCGGAAGTATATAAAAATTCCACGGGATGAAGTCAGTCAATGAAAGAGTAAGGTAGGCAGAACAGTCGACGAATTCCTGTGGCTGCTATTTGTGATTCGTTACACCTGTAGGTATTTAACTGTCATTCCGGGTAACCTATTTATTATCTGTTCATCATACATTTGAAGCAATTGATTTGTTAAGGGACATTTAGATTTGCCATTACTGTGAAATCTCCTTCAAAAATACTCCCTATAAATTGCAATCCTTTCTAACACGATCGTTTTATTTATAGGCATGCGAAATAAATATGCTATAATGTATAGTGTTAAAAAAGCATTAACTTCACTAAAAAAAAAAGATAAATAATTAAAACGATTCGTTGTATAAGATCAATCAGGGTAATTGGGGACTGGGGCAATTAGAGACGATCCTCCTAACTTATCGACACTACTATTTAAGGATTTGACCGTGTAACAGATCTGAAGTTTAGATTGGTAACACTTATATTCAAATAGTACTGGCAGTTAACATAACCTATAATTCGTTTAAAATGTTGTATACTGCAGTCGATTCAAATAAACTTGCTCACGATTTGTGTAGTAAGACTACTAGTGTCAGCAGTTCGGCAGTGGTAAGGTTAGTGTTGTGAGTTTCCGAATTAAAATATTCGTTGATTCCAATTATTGAAATATTCGGATGATTTCGATTCGGAATCGGATGATTCTGATTTTTTTTTGTGTAATTATTATTATTATTATTTTTTAGTAATTATTTACCCCACGATGTCCTATTGAAAAAAATAGACCTTTTTTTTTGTAATTTCGAGAGCAGAATTCGGAATATTATTCTGAATATCGTAGCCTTCCGATTATTGAAATCATCCGAATATTTACAACACTAGGTAAGGTATTCCGTTGTTTTATGAAAGGGTGTTGCTTTTTGTAGAATATAGAGAATGTATTTGTGATCCAAAACTTTCACGTAACCCAGATGTTGGGTTATGTTGGGTGTCCCCAATTGCACCTAGCGATAGTAAATCATGGGTAATTGGAGACAAACATTTGGAGTAGTTGTGGACGGTGCCTCCAATTACCTAAGCGTGTATAATAAGCTGATATTCTTTTACAGTTTCCAAAAAAGGGTTCGAAAACCGAGCAGGGTGTGGACTGCTTGGTTTTCGAACCGCCCGTAAACCAGCAGGTGTCTGCTTACGTCAGTGTTTTTTTTTTTCGTTGCGTCTCCATTCCTTTTTGTTTGGAAAGGAGGTAGTGAAGTATGCATCGATCATTGGTCATGAACACATCATATCTGAGGGCATCCCCAGTATACCGTCCGAAGTAACCAATTCTAGCAGTTTGTTGGTCACACATACATGAGTATGTGGCGATTAATTTGCTATTTGCCATGGGCGATATGCAGTTAATCTGACCTCCCTTTCTACAACAATGTATAAGGGTAGAGTACGGACGCAGAAGGAGCTTCTAGTGGCTAATGGACGGCCGAGGAAGGAACTTGCTTCCCATCCTTTACGTGGATGTAAGTTTTGTTGTGGCTCTGGCTTGTTGCGTTCTTTGCCACCAAGCTATTGCTCCATAGGTTATAGTTGAACGTACTACCATAACACAGAGTCAATGGACTAGCTTTGCAGATAACCCACAAGATTTCCCACATATCCTTTGGCACGTTCATAAAGATAGCCTTACTTTGTGGATAATCTTTTCCAGATGCGGATTCCAAGATAGTGTCTTATCAAATAAAACGCCTAGATATTTTACACTATCTCCGTATGTAAGCTTTACGCCTTGAATAGTAAGTGGCGTCAAATATACCACTCTCTTCTTCCTGGTGAACGGTATTACTGTAGTTTTGTTTGGGTTAATGTTGAGGTTTTCCCTGTTGCACCAACTACAAATGGCGTTCATCAATCACCTGTTGGAGGGCTAAGGAGATTTTTCTCTTTCTCCCGATCCTCATAATAGTATTACTATATCGTCCACATAGGCCTGCACCTCGGCTTCAAGCACTTCAATGACAGCCAGCAGGTCGTCCACCAGTAGTGACCAAAGCAGTGGAGACAAAACCCTCCTCTGCGGACACTCTCTTTCCGCCCTGAACTTGCCTAATATTTAACTTTAATACTTCAGCTAAACCTACCTTACTATTAGATGCATATTCGGCTACGAACAGTGTATTTTCAATAGAATGCGATAATGTTCCATCATCAAGCACAACCATTCCGTCTACAGCACAATTGTTAGCTGACCAAACAGCAACAAAACTGAATATGGCAAAGGAACGGCGAGCTATTGATATTTTTCTAGATAAAAAACGTAGTCATATACAAAATATTAATCCAGCAGTAATAAAGGAGAGACAAATACGGTTGAAGCAGATGAAGCACGAAGAAGTTTTAACTTCTTCGTGCTTCCGTGAAGAACACCGTAAGAACAAAAAAAAACTATTAATCGAAAGCAAAGAAGTGGAACCGAAGAAATTCCATCCAACAAATTTGTTATTAGAATAAATAAAAAACGTGACGTGACAGAAAGCTTTTCTGAGAATGACGAAAACTTATCACAATATTTATGGTAAAATATAATGAATAAAAGCGATGACAAAGTAAGTGTAAATTAAACGGATGAAGAAAGTTATTATTCGATAAGTTTTTAAAAAGTAAACTAAGAAGAAAATCCAACATAAGCAACAGAAAAAAACGCAACAGTAAATTTGTAGACCATAGATTCAATCAGAAACTATGATAGAAGGAGAAGTAAACAGTAACGAACGAAATACTAATTTAATGAGTACAAATGAAGCTACATATAACATTATTTTTACGCTCACTTACTGTAAAACATACTTCAATGTTTATCCCCATTTGAACCTAGTAAACATTAAATGACTTTCTATATATGAAAATGCTTTTGTCTCCAGGGGATAGGTTCCAGTTAGAAGAAGAAAACAATATAACAGTTAAACCAATTGTTTTAATTCAAATATTACGAAAACAGTGTTACCTACATTAATTCTATCAAGTTTGTCTAACATTTTGAATCATTTAAGTACATAATAGTTTTGTAAGAAGGGCAAATATATCAAACTGAAATAAGTGTCTCCAATTACCCCGATTGACCTTACACAGGGTGAAGAGTTGCAATCTGTGAGTTGGATTTTAGGTGACTGGAAATGGGAAGGAGTCTAGCTGTACGCAAGAGACCGCAGCACAGGTTTATTAACGTGCGGCGAATTGTCATAGCTCAGCCGAAGTAAAATGAGCGCAATATTCTTTTTCTGGCTAGAGGTCACTCTTATATCGCTATTGATGGTATGAATAACAGATTAATAACCAACTAAGCGAGTTATTGTAAACACGATTTATGAAGTTTGTAAAACTAATATTAAGTACAACATATTATTAGTATTAGTGAAGAGGGATATAATAAGACAATACTCATTTAATAATAACTAAACTATTGTGAATTCGAGGGGGAATACTATAAAAAGAAGGATAGTTTGCCAATGGGAGCTCCTATTTCTGGAATTATCGCGGACATATATCCGGATTACATAGAAAAACAGTACATTATGAGTGACCACAATCCATTCAGATCACATACTAAATTTTGGCAAAGGTATAGGCTACCAAAAATCTCGTGACAGTGGTGAGTCATTGTGCGCACATTGTACTGGAGTGGGGAGAGCGTATACGATGGCCGGTTTATAGTATATATGCTTCAACTCTGCTCTTTTTACCACTGCGCAACTCTCACGAGCGATTTATCGACCTGTATGTAGATGATGTTTTCTGTATATGACAAGGTAATACCAAATATATTACAATTTTCTAAAGTATATAAACAATATCACCCAAAAATTAAATTTTACATTATGGACTGGAGGAAAATAACATCTTAAATTTCTCAGACCTAGAAAGTCGAAAGGAAACATAATACTTTGAATTTGCCGTATATAGGAAACCCACCGCTACACACTAAAAAATTTAGGTAATTTTTCGTGGTAAAAATCGCTTTTTTTTTGATAATTTTCCGCACTGAATGGAGGTAACTTTATAGAAACTTCAGGAAAATGCCGAAATGTTAGAAATTTTCCCCAAAATAAGTATTACGTGAATATTATAGGAAAATTTCTGTTTCTTAGAAAAAAAATCTCTGACATTGTAATATTACCAAGAAAAATATGAATGTCTCTTAGGAAAAACTTACAACTTGGAAAATTACAGTCATAAATATAGTACTTTTCAAGTGATAAGGAAATAACCAAGGGGCACATGTGTTAACTTAGAATGTTCCGGTTCAAGTCAGACGTCGCGTCGGCAGAAATTACATGGGGTTGGGTCACACGTGGTTCTCTTTCCTTGTTATTTTAGAACTATTATGATGATTATTAGTAGGTGGTACTAATTCATCTTAGAAAATCTATTTGTTGTTCTTTCAATGCCACAGTTCATTGCAAACATGGTTGTTGTGCTTGAATTTGTTTTAGACGCTGCATACTTTATAATCAACTATGACGTAACTACAAACATTCGTGATTTCCACTATATTGAAAATACTAACGTATTAAAACTGTATATGTACACAACACAAATCTCATCAACCCAAATTGATTTATTAGTTTATTTATTTTATTAGAGAGTATTTATAAAAAAAGAAAACTGGTTAAAGAAAAAAGTAAATTAATCAAACAACAAATGAACAAATAAAAGCCTAAATATGCGGAGAAAAAAAGATTTGTTAAAGCGACAATAGTATGTAGCTTACTTAGGAAGAAAAGCCTAACATTTCTGGACCACGACTCGCCGAGACCCAAGTCTTAAAATGTGGCTTTTCTTTCAAAGTAAACATACTATCTTTTCCGCAAATCATTAACAGATCAGCAAAAATTAATCTTGTTTAACTTTGGAAAAGAAAAAAAATCACAAATAATAAACGCAACCATTAAATTGTAACGTATACGGGCATTTGGAAAACGTCGGTTAACGAATAGAAGTGCAAATCGAAGTATTATAACAAATTATTGCCAATAATAAAACATTAACATCAGGATCGGGTATCCTGATCTACTGATACAAAATACTGTCCTACATATGCATCGTTAACTGAACGTAAATAGCGACTTATTGTAGATTTCGATTTATTTCCACGGTATACACAGCTGTTAAAGTACTCAAGCGTGCCTCGATGAATAGTTTTCCTGTATCGATGCTACGAGACCGCGCATATATGAGGATTATTCTACATACAATACAATACACGTCAAAGTCAAAAAGTGTCCCCTCCCACATGCATTTTATATCTATCATAATTACCGGATTTGTTTAATCATTTAACATGTTATGGAAGATAAGCGGTAGAGAGAATGAATTTTTGATATTGAAAGCCTTCTAGCTTTTTCCCCAATAAAAAGAAAGCAGTACCGCATTTTTTTTACCAATGTATGATCGTTAAGTACGAATTGCATTCACAAACTTGATTAACCAAGTAGTAAATTGTAGTTTTGATCAGAAACATACACGGAAAAAAGTTGTGATATGATTTTACATGTTTTTTTGTTTGATAAATGACAAAATCAGTTTTGTTTTGCTTTTTTTAATATCTTTTTTTTGTTTTATATAAAGATTGTGTTGTAATACAATGGGTTGAATTGAGTTTTTGGTTAAATATGTAAAACTCTGTTGAAATTCTAAATTAAAGTAGTTATTTATAAAATTAAGTTGTCTAGTTTGGTGAAATATAGTGTGTCTGTTTTATGATGGTAATAAATTTCAATTATTTCCGGTATATTTCGTGCTTTTAAATTTTGTACTTTATTCAAAATTGGTTATATTGGTTACACTGTTGAAAATATTACGGTGTTGGCGTTAATTTTGCGCTAGTCAAATATGTTAGTGTTGATTTTTCCAAGCTTTGCCAGACGAGTTGACTACGCATATTTATAGAACAGAAATGACTAGAATTTCGTGTGAATTCTTTGTTCAGATATGAGGATTGACAATTTTTTCTAGACATTCAGAAGCGTCAACCAATCAGAATTTTTCTCTTGGATAGAAATATAGAACCCCACCTATTCTAATACAGTATTGCATTATACGCACCACCTGCATTGCACGTGTATCTGTTTTCGTGTTTGGATTCTCCGTATTAACATATCCAAACAAACCACCAAATGTGACTGACTTGCAAAGTGTAACCTCGTGTTATTAAACGTTAATTCCAGTGGGCATAAAAAATTTCAACATCTTAAAGATGTATTGCGAACATCTATTTATGCAATTAGTTTAGACTTGAATCAAATACTATAAACATTCAATTAATTTTATAATGGTTCTCAAAAAATCATTTTAAAATTGGTACGTTTAGTTGAAACCAAAACTTGTGAATGAGTGTTTTGCATATTTATAATTGAGAAAACGTCTTAAAGAGAGAATATTATAGCACTAAAGAAATAGGAGTTGCATATTAAAAAGACGTTGTGTTTAAAAAATGGTGTTAAACACCCAATAGATCGCATTCATTTAGTTAAACAGCTAGTAAATTTGTCAGTCTAGATCAAATAAAATGTGACTAGAAGTATTTTATAATTCCACGTGTCAGTTGGACAAAATAACCCCTTAGCAATAGACAATACTTGACTATCTTTGCTCGTCAAATTTAAACTTCTATAGTTCTCGACAAAATAACACGAAAAGAGTGTGGACCTCTCCTGACTATTAAATTAGTCAAAAAAGTGTTAAAATTTTCAACAGTGTAGAATCAAAAATATGTTTATGCGTTATTCCATGTTTTTTTTAAGATTGTAAAATTTTTATTACATAGTTTGATAGTCTATTTTATATACTGTGTAATGTTTTACTTCTCCCAATTTTTGATTTTAATTTTGTAAAATTTTGTTTTATAGCTTATTATTTTGGTTTGTTATTTCAAGATTATATGGTTTCAAAATTTGATTTTTTTATATTTTTATATATTATGTGATTGGTTGTTTTTTAGATATTTTTTGTTAATTTATTTAAAAAAAACAAAAGTTCTTTATTTGACTATTTTATTGATAAGGTAATTTGAATAGTTATTTTGTTCTAAAATACCATTTGCTTTATTAATAGGATCAGATCGAAATACAGGACTTGCTAGTGTTGTTGGTCTGTCAGTTTAACTAATAATAACAATAACTTTCTGTGAAAAACGTTGATGATTTAAAATTTGAACAATGTCCAGACCACGTTTGTTTAATGTACTATTTAGTCCTAAATGAGGTGGGCACCTAAAAGAAATTAACCTTGGCCTAGACTTCCAGCCACAGATCTGAATGTTATGAATAAATGTTTCATTGACCGAGGAGTACAGATGCCTGCCTCGACAGTCGTATATGATCCAGATAAATATTTACAAAAAAAAAAAACAGCAAGTACTAGATCCTGCTATCTAAGGCCTATAACAGAAGTAGAATTTATTGGATCGACAAATAAAATGAGATCGAAATACACGACAGATCCTGATGGAATATCCACTAAAAAGTTGAAAGATATTGTCACTTGCATTGTATAGCTAATGATATCCATTGGAAATACTTGCATGATGGAAGGTACGTTTCCGAAAGAACTAAAAATGGCGAGGCTAATTCTAATATATAAGAATGGGGATATAAACAATCCGGAAAACTATAGACCCATATCCATCTTACCAGCTTTCTCGAAAGTCTTCGAACAGGCAATTGCCAATAGATTGATCGACTTTTTTGATAAAAGCAATGCTATTACAGCATCACAACATAGATTCTATAAGGATAAATCGACTATGACGGACCTAGCGGAGGTAATGAAATGTGTAATGGACGCACAAAATCAGCAGAACAAGTCCTGTGATCTGAGTCAAACTTTTGACTCTGTGGATCATGTATTGCTGATGGATAAATTGCACTTTTATGGAGTACGTGGCAGAGTGCATGATTTACTGTCACCATATCTAAGGGATCGGCAGCAATATGTTGAAATGAATCCAAAAAGATCAGATATGATGACCATAGAGTGTGTTGTACCTCAGGGGACGGTGTTGGAGCCTCTTTTTTTATGTATATTAACGACCTAGAAGTCAACTAGTGTGCTGATAAGGTTTGTCTGTACGCAGTCGTTAGTAATCAAAGAAAAAACCAAAGAAAGTAAATCAATAAACGCAGAACAGTTATGCAACGAGCAGAAAAGTGGTTTGAGTCCAATAAACTGAAATTAAATATGAGTAAGACGCAACACCTAGACTTTGCCATGAGTAGGAGAGAGGAGTCCTCCAGCATTAAGATCATTGGCCTCAATTTAGACGCTAGACTCAATTGGTCTGCATATATTGAATAATTAGCGAAAAGGCTATCCGTTGCCATTTAGAGCATAAGAAAAATTAATGCTATGCTGCTATTAAGCTCCCAGATTAACATATTTCGCGAATTTCCACAGCATCCTTGCATACGGTTCCAGTTCTGGGGAATGGTGTCGAAGGCGGGCCGAAACTTTAATGGCCAGTGCTTTCTATTCTTTTAATTGTTAATTTGTCTCATGTGTTTTTACAATGACTATCGTCATATACGTTTCGACTACTCTATGTAATCAATGTTTCATTTTTTCCGTGCCTGCACATTTACTTACTGTTTTTATACCATTATGACGAGTTTATGTATTTTTTTGACTTTATTCTAGTTTTTATTGCAGTAAGTGTATGATATGCTAATTCAACATCGCAAGTTACAAAGTCCTTCAACAAATGGATATATAATAATTCCAAGGAATGGTGGCAAAAATCACCAACGACGAAAATCACCAAAATTGTTCCTCATAGAGCAACAACGGCCTGAATTTACTAAAGACCTATTGAGTAAAGACAGAAAGACTATTAAAATGATAGTAGGGCGCTCTCATAAATGAGAGGTCTAATTAAGAAGACAAAGTTAGAGAGCGCCTTTCAGGACAAAGGGAATCGCAATGGATTTGAAAAAGGTTGCCAAAACAGGTCTTTATAGCTACTCCAAACTTAATCTGCTACAATCTGGATATATAATTATAATACATATATAATCATTAATCTAACTAAAGGATTTAGTGACCAAATGAAAGATTTCTGTGATTTAGACTTGAAAAGATATATCACAATTAAACTACCCATTCACAAAAATGTTTGTTGTAATAATTTCTAAAATGCAAGTACCTAATAAGCCTTTTATTTATAATCGTCAGCTAATGTGCGTTCACTTGGTATACTACCTTACTGAATAGACTCGATAACCACACTTTATGAAATGCATTAGATTGACGCTCAAACGAAAGATTGCCAGCATGGTATATATTTAATGTACCTAAGAATGCGTTCTGTTTTTTTTTCGTCAACGTATGCATGGCTCAGACGCATAAAATAAAGGTATAAATAACATCTATAGTTTACATTCTTCGGTGACATAATTGCCTAAACTTATATTGTTTCAAGGTTAAATTATTTCCTTTACATCGGAGAAGCCCATCAGCTAAAGACGTAAAAATCCGCTACGTTTGTTTTGTAATCTGATCCCGGGGCGAATCGACGAAAACAAACAGTAAACTAACATATTTTTATTGGGTTGCGATGGCGTTTTTAGAATGTATACTCAACGTAATGATCTAATAGAACCTATGGACACGGTGCACATAAAAAAATTCTCACGCTAATTACATTTCTAATGACGCTGCGTCCGCAAATAAGCGGATCGATAAGCGATGATTAAGTTGCTTTAACTTGAGCAATGATTTAATGGTAACAGAGAACTAAGGAAACGCCTTCCTAATCTTTAAACTATTTTCTGTATGAATTAATTCTGGATTTTGAATAAAATTGGATAAAATGAAATAAATTTAAATAAAATTTCGGGACAAGTAAAAATAATAGAAATCAAATTCTACTTGCACAGATTCTGAATATAAATCATTCAATGCAAATGTGTGTTGTATGCTTTACCAGACAATTTATAAGATAACTTTAAAAATGGGATATTAATCAAACAACCGAGGCAAATAACTTATTTGTAGAAATAGTTTATTTATAGTTATAATTTACAACAAGTGTTCAAAATGGTCAGCATACTGTCACCATGCATAATGCAATACGACGTTTCATGTAGTCAAAAATATTATGCAATACATTTGGTATTATTTCATTACATTTATTTGTAATTGTATTCATCAGTTCATTTAAGTTATTAATTCTTGACTTATATACTTAATTTTTTAGCAATCCGAAAATAAAAAAATCTAACGGAATAAGGTCTGTTTATTGCGCTGGCCAAACACCTCGATTAGGGAAGTATTGTTCTAATAGTGCAAAATTTTCACGAGTTGTTTGTGCAGTAGCCCCATCTTGCTGGAAGAAACCCCCATTGAATTCGTCTTGTTACAGTTGATTTAAAAATGGTATTAATAACTGCTCTTGGTACCGTTGGCTATTAATGTTATTGTGAAAAAATATTGGTCCTACTGTTCTACGACGAGATACAGTTAACCATATTCCAACATTAACAGGATTCAAAGGAACTTCATTGTGATCGTTTGGATTATTTATAGACCATGTTCTGTAATTTTGTTTATTTACAAACTCACTTAAATGAAACCATGCTTCATCAATAAAAAAACTTAGATCAAAAAATTCGTTATTTAAATTTTCTTGAAATAAATTGCAATAATTTATCCTACCATCCTTATCTTTAGGTGAGATCTGATGAACAGCTGATACTTTTTATGGATACATTTGCAAACGACGCTTCAAAATTCTATGAGCGGTACTAGAAGATATATTCGTTTGAAGTGATAAACAATGAACTGATAAATGTAGGTTTTGCCAGCAAGGTTTTCTACGTGGTTAACAATATTTTGCTGTGTAGGTGATCTACCAGAACTTTTGCCTTTTAAAACCTGTAAACCAAAACTTCCTCACTACTAAGGGAATATGATGTTGTAAAAGGGTATTATTCACAACTCTATTAGGAAACTGCAAGCGAAACTGTCGCTTTCATTCAGCGTAGGAATATTGCCATTCGCCATTAAGAAATTGTGCACTTCGGAAATATGTTTCAACAATAAAAATATTTTCTTACAATGTGTACATTAATAATATACAAGTTATTGAGTACCTACTGAGATGTAATTCATTTTAAAACAGTTTGTGTATCTACTTTAAAATACAAAAACTAGTAGCTATACAAAAAGCGATCTTGTGTTTGAAAAGTCAAACATCTTCGGTTTATTAAGGATTTATTTATAAGATTTAATCTACAACGGTTCTATTCATTCGATCGATCCTATTCAACACATAGTATAGATATACATACACTTACGTATTAGTACATAATGTCTATATTTCGTTGCATCTATTTTCTTTGGTTTTTGTCTAAAATATGAATCATTTCGGAATAAAAATTTGAAATATTTATTATTCCTAAATACTAGTTCTGCTTCCCCGACACCTTTAGTAAAAACTTCCGTAAATAAAACTCGTATAACTACTGCTTATGCAGAACGGGACAGGATGAGGAAATTTAACAAAGCTTTTCGAGGCAACATAAATTAGACTAATCTATAGTCACAAAATATACGTGGGCATTTTAAGAATTACCTGCAACAGCCCGTCGGTTTCACTAGTTGTCGTTCCAAAGGTTTGTGTTTTCTTAAAAAAACTGTTTTATTTTAAAGAATAACATTTTTATATGCGACAATATCAACAATTAATTGTATCAGCTAGTGATAAGCAACATATTGACTTAGAAATGAGTTTAACAGGCCATCTGATCATAAAAATTAGTAATAATATATAAATGTGTTCTTTCCAATCATTTATTTTTAAATTCTCTGTCTACCGGTTTCGGCTTAAGCCATCTTCTGGACAACAGTACGTCTTAAAAGGAACTAGAAGCTACGTCATTTAAAGTTGATGTAATTAACATTATAATAAAATATTTTAAATAAAAACAAGGACAATGCACAAATAAAACGAAAAACACGTTAAAATTTTGTTAAAATATATGATGATCGTAATGTGTATGAAAACGGACTAGGTATCTAAAAAAGCCTACTTTTATAGATATTTTAAATAAGGACAGTACTTATAGGTAATTGTTTGTATTTTAAATTTAATATTATAATTATAAAATAAAATAATTATTCTAGATTTTGTTTGGTTCATTCCCTAGTTTGAAGAAATTACCTATTGTATGCAAATGAATGTTTGTAGCTGTATGATTCTATTTACTTCTATATAATAATAGTGATGACGATTAGTAATTTATATAGCAAGGTATGAAAGTGCAACATTTGGCCAAGATTCCATATAAAAATTTATACGTAAAGAGTAAAATTAAAAAAAGAATAACATAAAAGTTTGAATTAATGATTTGCATCGTATAAATATTATCATTAATGATTCATTAAATTAATGTCAAACAAAGAAACTGGATAAAAATAATTCATACGAAAATAATCATTACAGTTCAATTAGACTAAAATTAGATAAAGTTAACAAGTTATAGAATATGGAATATTATATTTAGGGTAACTTAAAAATTTCGGCCTGTGTTAACCAAAATAAGTCGGTAGATACGAAAGTTTGAAGCATGTGTATTCGCCTTTGATGTACTTTTTTATTTGTTTCTACTTTACGAATACAATGTTTTTCTGTACTTGCTTAACTTCTTAACGGCGACATTTTTATTGACCAAATTTTGACTCTTCGAGTGGTAACGGTTGAGAATTTAACAAAAAAGGGAATAAGAAAATATATAATAACAGCATTACCGTGTGGTAACGTTAGCCGTTGACCGGTTAAGAGTAATAATAGTGTATCGTCGGTTGCTTATCTTTCGCAAATCCAATTTTGGAAATTACGCAAACAAATAGACAAAGAATTTTTTTTTTAAATGCGGCATAAATAAACTCATACTATTGAAAATAGAAAATAAGAAATATTCATGGTGAAAGTGCTGTCTCTGCTCGTAACATTCGGCATTATCAAAAAAATCCGATAGGCTACTCAATTAGCAACGTTGTAAAAACTATCACATGATAGCGGTAAATAGTGCAGAAATGACGCACAACGTTAAACAAAACATAAACTTCTGATCTAATCTCATAAGAGAACAGCTAGCACCAATAATCTGATGAGTGTGATAAAAGTACTTGGTACAGCATTAGGATGTGTTTACATTGCTAGTGAAATGAACCGAGTTGGTTTTATATGGATACTTGTTGGGGTACGTGTCAAGGAATTCAAGTCAAAGATAAATATGTGGTGTTTTCATGTTTGTGCTACTTTCATAATGGAAATGGATGCGCACATATGTGGTTGCAGAGGTGTACTGTAATTGCCTTCTGCGATTTTGTCGTATACCTACTAATCAAATAGTAATGCACCCAAAGTTAAAGTTTCTAACCTTTTGCTGGACGCTGCATTTATTTGGTGTGCTCATTTATTGTTTGGTATATACTGGGTACAAGGTGTAGGGATTGGGTTACAAAAGTTTAGAAGAAGTATAAGTTTTACTGTGTTCTTTGATTTATATAAGGTAAGTACCGAATCTAAGCTATGCCCTAAAGAAAGTACAACTGCAGCTATGATTAGCTGCTTAGCTTTGCACACACGCAAAGTAGCTGACGATAACAAAATATGGCATCGCCACAGCGTATGATCAATTTTCTTTCATTTATATTGTCATATATTAACAGAAAATCTATGTCATCGTTTGTTAACAATGTGATTTTATGCAGGTTATGATTGTGACATAAATCTTCCTGAAATAAGTTCACCGAGCTAAAATTTAGAGTGCAATTAGTTCAGTCCAAAGTTATTCCGATGGAATATGGTTTAGCGCAGTGCAAATAAATCCATCTATTTTATTTCTAAAGAGACTGCCAAAACAATATTGTAAATATTTACTATGAAATAGTATGGTTAAAATATTAATTTAGAAACATAATATGTAATTACATTGATAATGAATATTGAATTACGTTTTTCTTAATTCATCAAATCTATCCGCTCATATCTAGTAAATCTTTTAAATCTAGTAAACTAAAAAAGACTAACTAGATCGTTAAATCCTATCGTTTAAAAGATCTAACGATGAACGCTAAAATGTTTACGATGTGATACGGAATAGACCTAATTATATAACCAAATCTTAGGACGTAGTATGGTTTGAGAAAAAATCTCTTCCAATCTTACACTAAAAAATACATAAGAGAGACTTTGCTTATTTATTATAACTAGAGAATAATAATAACTTCTAAAATACATTCGCTACATTTAAAGCTATTTCAGGATATTGCTCAGAAAGTAGAACATTCTATAGTTGAACTTTAAATTTCTTATATGGCAACGATTTTAATCATTTAGGTATAGATAACATTATAGATTATTCACTTATATGCTACACGGAAATGATATTTCAAACATCGTAGAGTCCAGTGGAGGAGTTATGTTACGTTTGTTTCTTACATTGTACGTCTGTTCGAAACTGAATTTTTCGATACAAATTAGTGGGGATTCTGACTGAAATAATTGAATGAAGTAGAGATATTGAATGTAAGAGGAAACGATATTTCATTTTTTAACCAACCACACCGGTGGTATGCATGTGGGACTCTCTGAAATCCATCGAAAATGTATCTAATACATTAATTTTGTATTGTTTGTATACGTTTTTTGATGTTCAATTTATTGCACACCCAGTATAAGCTGAAGCTACAGAAAAAGTGTATTAGTACCATAGAATTACAAAGTAAAAGTTTAACTTTGCGTGATAAATAAGACCGATGTCGCTGAAAAACAGTTGTAATCTTGTATAAGCTCGATGAATATCAATGATAGTTGGTTTTTAAATCTAAAGAATTATCCATATACAGTCTCAGACTTTGCACATTTTAACTAAAGGTAACTGGGTACCATCTGGTGTAAGATGGAATTGGTTACTATGCAAATAAACTATCTTCTATCTTCCAAACAACATTATCGAGCATTTGGAAGTGTTTAAATGTGGACCATAATTACCACAAGATTGTATTAAAAATATCTAAATCGTCCTGGACGTCCGAGTTGCTTCCAAAGTATGAGAAAGATCAAAGGGATAAGTTAACTGTGTATCATCTGCATACATTTCTACAGGACAGTTTGCGATATTATTAAGGGTCAAAGAACCAAGAAAATATCAACATATTAATTTTGGTTAAGGTAAAAATAATTCTAATAATATTAATTACTGAAAAAATAACCTGAAACCTTAGTTTGTCGCCATATTGTTTCTTGATCTGCCTTTGTTATTTGGCCGTGCATGAACAATTGAGGCACGATATAAATTGTCTACATGCACGAATAAGGGAGACACGAATAATCGAATATCATTTTAAAACGAATCATTTCCCATAATAGAATTGCTGTATTCTGAGACTTTGCGCTAACTAAATCAAATTTAACACAAATTTTAATTTAATAATTTGCAACAGTCCATACTTCCATCAACGGTGAACTTATCATCTCGCACTTACCTTGTTTCTCCGTTTCTCATAATTCAAAAGAAAGAGAATGTAAACAGCATGAAGAATTACGGATATTTATATGGATACATGTACCTGTTACTCTGTTACCACCATCCATTTTCCGGGAAACAATTCCTTTCTTGAACTTAAACCGAGTTTGCTCTTATATAGTCACAACATTAGAACAGCACACCAATTCGAATCACTGCTACACTACAGCGTCTCATGTTATGATTCCCGTTTGTTTCTTTCACATGGACGAAGCCATGGGTACACTATGCTGACTCCGTATACCTCATGTGATAAACTACCCGGCCTTGTTATACATTGTTATTATGTTTGTTAAACAATTGCCGGCACATGCTGACTGGAAACCACCTTGAATTTATTTCTTCTTTTAATATATACATAGGTTTAGGTGCATACATACATAAGGTATATGTCATATATGCTCTGGCTTCCACGAAAAATTGCTTTTGTACCTATGTATGTATACACGTTACAAACGTAGTAGTTAAATTACTACAGTTTTATGGAGGTGCTACATATGTACCTGGTAGAATATTTTATCTTTAATGCTATTGGTATTTTACGCTGGGTAAACCAAAGTTCTTTCTTTTATGCACATAAGCAAATAAAAATAACAAATCACACGTTGTAGAAACATCAATAAAACAACGCAATTTGCAATTGCAAAAATTAAATAACCAATGAAGTTCTTAGTGCTGGTTTCTTTATTGTTCAACCACAGAAGGATTGCTAATAAGGCAATATCATTTACATTTTACATTCAATAGTTTGTGCGGATTTCCCATCATACTTTGTTAATAACAGAAAACAAATTTAAGATTCCCTCGAACTTTGTTATCGCATCAGTGATTGTTTTCAATATTTTAACAAATTATTGTGAACAAACCGTGCTAAAGATCGCTTATTTATTTCATTATTCTAATCTTTAAAAAATCCGGTGAATGGTTTTAACATATCAATTTAGAACTTATTAACACATTAACTGCATGCAAACTGTGTTAGAGAGGATGAACTCACTTCGCATGATAAAAACAATCGAGTACAGGTGTCCCACCGAAGACTGGTTATTTGATGAGCTCTATTTGTCATATTGGGGGGTAAATATATAGAATTTAATACTGCATAACCTAAAAATGTTTCTGACTAGGCAAGGTGTTCCAAAAGTAGGAAAACCTATATTTACTCCGTTACTTTAAATGGATCACCATGCATATTATTCCATTTTTAAATTCTACGTAAAAAAAATTATATCACCTTCTATAAACTACTATATGCCTATATGTAATAACAATGTTGCTATTTACGCTTTGTAGAAAATGGCTGCAAACTTTCGGTTAAGGCGGCGTAGTTTATATAAGCATCTGTTTTAGATATTCATATTTTAAATATGCATACTTAGCTTGATACAACAATAAAACTAAAATCAATATAATTGTATACAGGTGTCCATTATAGTCCTGAACATGTGCTTAACTTTAGCCCAAGGTAACTTATTTTTTCTTAAATAACATCCTATATCTTTGCTTATGTTAAATTAACTCTTACAAAAAATCCTTTTAATTTATACTAAACATTTATGATGCCTCATGTAGGATTTTGTACATAATTAATGATTTTAAATAAATATAACGAATTTTAGAAATTTTATATATTGAATAAAACCTCGAATTAGTAAATGTGTATTGGTATCAGATAATAAAATATAAAACTAATAACATATTTTTTTTAGAAAGAATAAAATTTAATGATGATTAGCAGAAATATTAATACCTATTTTTAATAGGGCAGACCATAACAATTATTTCACCAGTATAATAGTTAAACGTCAAAAGTGTCAACAAATAATTTTGTATGTAATACTTTGGCATTCTTACATCTCAGTGATTATTTATTTATTTTATTATATATTTACTTAATTACTTAAATAGTATGTATTTTATTCATAAAGCTTAAAATCAGACTTAATGTTTGTCTTTTATTTATAAAAGTTTCTAAACCACAGCAATTACATATATTAATTAAAAGTATTTACACGTAACAAGCATCCTCAATTATCAAAAGTTATAGCAGAAGTTCAAAAATATATCTTCTTTCTGTTAAGCATATCCTCTTTTGTATTTTGCAATACCCTCTTTTGCAAATTTTGCGGTAGTTTTTCAACAATTCTAGCGAAATGGGCTATTCCTATTCTCCTATGTGGATGGCTCTTTTTCATACACAAATTTCTTCAAAAAGAAAAAGAAATCACGAAAAACATATTACACAAAACAGATTATTTTTTGATAGTTTTGACTTTTAATTATTACCGTAAAAGAATTACCATAGCCCACCACATAGGTGATATCGTTTCTGGTAATCATCTAAAGTACCTAAAACAAATGCATTCACGATTTTTTTTTTATAAAAGCGTTGATAACACCGTTGTTATTACAGATAGACGTAAAGTAGCTTGTATAAAGTGATGTTATTTTTCTTCGTAGAATTTAAAAATGAAATAATACCTATGTGTCCTATTTAAAATAAGGGACTAAGTATGCGTTCTCCTACTTTTGGAACATCTTGTATAGTCAAAAATATCTTAAAGTTATGCAGCATTGAATTCTGTAAGACTTTTGTATAAAAGACTTTTTCCTAAAGTCAAAAACAGAGCTGTGTTCAAAGCTTCGGTCTTCGATGAGACACCTGTACAGAGTATAGCAGTTCGAAATTTGTTTGAATATTTCTGTTTTATTTTCACGACCTCTAATGTTCGTTTGTATCCAGTAATGTTTTTGTTTTTTCCTTTTTGTTGATGCCTAAGTGCGACTTCTATGAGGAGTGTAATATACGATTTGAGATCAATGCCCTGAAATGTAATCAAGTAATCAGATATAGATACACTTATACTTATGTAGGTATTATACCTATAAGTATCGATAACCAAACAAGAATCATACAAGTATAAGGAAATTAAAACTCTTGAATTAGAATAAATTTGTGGCGGAAGAGAATAATTAATTAACACATACATGTATATTTTAAGATTTGTGTATAAGATACTTTAAATTAGTATTTCATCGATATGCCAATAAAATTTGCAGTCATTTGTGTATCTTTATATCTCTCCTAAAAAGTGAGAACTTGACACTCGACATACATAAATTCTTGAAACCTTAACACATGTTTTCAAATAATTGCTTCATTTAATATTAAAGATTTTATCTTCTAGTTTAACTGAATCCGCATTTTTATTGTCTGTATGACTAATTGTTCACTGTTCTGACTAATTATATTCTGTTGGTAAAAGATTAGAAAATATCAAACATCAGCAAAAATTGTATTCGCATAGAATGCTGTATTTCTGCAATCGTGTGGAAAAGAAATAACATACCTAGTTACTTACTGCGAAATATTTTCCCATGCTAATTTTTTTGTTAACATGAAAAATTACACAAATATTTCTATGCAGACAATCGCTACTTCGCAGTTACCAGCCATTTTAAACAAATAGATATACGAGCTGTTAGACAAACTATTTGCTATCTATTTATGTTTTTGTTTTTTTTAATATACAATGGTATGTATCAGTTTACTTCACTTTCTGTATTAAAGAACAAACAAAAAACTGCAATTGATGCTGCATATTGAACAAAACCATGGCAGAGTTATGACGTTTCTCTAAACCTTTAAGACTTAAAATTTCATGACCTGAAATGTAACAAAATTACAACGATATATAACCTACTGTAAATCAAACTATACATATACACTCTTGGGTGAATATTATAATCCAGGTGTAAATTTAATAAAAAAATATGGTGTGATCCCGGATCAACGCATGGACAGAAAGTAGTTTGTGTAATACTTTTAATTTTTAAAAATCTATGTTAATCTATGCATTGGAAATTTACGAAAAGGCGGTTTTTCTCATTAATAATGTGTTGTTTTTGTAGGAGATACTACAAAATGTTATTAAAAAAAAGTTGTTCAGCTTGATAAATTATGTAAGTGTGCAAAATTTAAGCAAAATCGAGCCTGCCTTGAAAATGTCTAAAACGCAATAGTGTGCTATGGATATAAGACGACAAAAATAAAATAAAGTTTTGACACCTGTCAAAAATATTTGATATAAATTGATATTACGGCCGTTTGCACCGTCTGTGATTAACATTTTAATTAACTAATCAAAAATTAAATTTAATTACGAATTAAATATATTTAATACAATATATGTATTAGTTAAATGTGTCCAATAGTTAAGTTTAAGTTTACACTAATGAGTGTTTACAACTTAGATTCTTACAACTATTATTTTATTGAATACTTATTCTATAGCTATGTACTTCAACCTAAAACTAGTAAAAGGAATAAATATAACAAACACGAAGAACATAAACTTTTTTTCGTTTGCATTGCAATTGATCACTAGATCACTTGATAAGTTCGGTGAGGAAAAAAATTGAAAAAACCCCTGTACATGTGTGGTGGGTTTTGGTTCGCCATAATTATGTACTCTGTTGAACTTGCAACAACGCGCACTTAGTACAGGTTCACAACACATCTCCTCGGGGTTGGTTGTTGTTCCATGAAAAGGGACTGGTAAATAGCCGCAGGTTCTGATAAGGTAGTCTGTGTTTACCTCCTTGGATTCTGGTCAGTATTATATCACTTATCAGTTTATTGCCATGGGTGACAGTGCGGTTGTAGAATTTTTCCGAGCAGGTTTTGAACAAATTCCTGCCCCTTGATGAAGCTTCGTGACAGAAGTTCGTCGACCACGGCGTAGTGCCAGTCCTAAACATTTGTTCTGTATCTCTTGTACCTCTTTCATGGTGGTTTTAGAGACCAGTCCCCAGAGTGGTGTCCCATATGTTAAATTGGGCCACACAATTGTTGTGTATAGTACCAACTTGGTTTTTTTGCTTGCTCTGAGGCTGCAAGTATTCTAAGTTTCTGTATGGCCCCCGAAGCTTTCTGTATGTTGTGTCTTAGATAGTGATGTAGCGAATATTCGCATTCGCATTCGCATGTTTTTGAATATTCGCATTCGCAATAAATATGCGAATATTGCGAATATCGAATTATCCATTTTAACAGGTAACTTTTACCTGTTAAAATGGATAATTTAGAAAAAAAAGTTATATTCAAATTCATTGCAATCCTAAAACAACCTTTTGAGCACAAATTTGCAGTTTACATTAGAATAACTATCAATAATCTCAAAACTAAACTTGAATTGACAAGAATAAGACGTAAAAAGTCGAAACAATTCGGTTATACATGGCTAGTTTCGCTGCGGTGATGGAGAAATTTAATTCTCTGCGTGTGCTTAATGCAAGTGTTCGTATAGTTGTAAACTGAAAACTAATAGATGACGCTAGTAAAGTTAAAAAGTTAATATTCGCATTCGCGAATGTCTAGTGCACATATTCGCATTCGCATTCGCATTCGCGAATGTGTAAAATCACGTATTCGTTACATCACTAGTCTCAGATGATGTTTTAGGGTAAGCAAAATTACGGCTGCAAGTAGAGCAAATGATCGTTTCAGACAAAATCTACGAAAATTTGGATGAATCAACGCTAAAGGAAGAACACCATTAGGTGATTTAATCTTTTTGGTCCATATACATACACTTTTCGTGTTATTTTGTCGAGAACTATAGAAGTTTAAATTTGACGAGCGAAAGATAGTCAAGTATTGTCTATTGCTAAGGCGTTATTTTGTCCAACTGACACGTGGAATTATAAAATACTTCTAGTCACATTTTATTTGATCTAGACTAGACAAATTTACTAGCTGTTTAACTAAATGAATGCGATCTATTGGGTGTTTTAACACCATTTTCTAAACACAACGTCTTTTTAATATGCAACTCCTATTTCTTTGACGCTTCTGAATGTCTATAAAAATAGTCAATCTTCATATCTGCACAAAGAATTCACACGAAATACTAATCATTTCTGTTCTATTAAATACGCGTAGTCAACTCGTCTGGCAAAGTTTGGAAAAATCAACACTAAAATATTTGACTAGCGCAAAATTAACGCCAACACCGTAATATTTTCAACAGTGTAAAATGGTATATACATTAATTTGTGAGCCAATAAATTGATATTATTATTATTATTTAATCTAATAATTTTACTTATTAAAAAAAATGGATTATGTATAATTATACCGACTTTTTTTAAAGAAAAAAATAATTTTTAGAATTTAACAAAATGTATTTTCATATTATTGTATAAAAAAAATTCCGATACCGGGAATCGAACCCGAGCCTCCTGGGTGAAAGCCAGGTATCCTAGCCACTAGACCATATCGGATACTTACAAATAAGTTCTTATACATTACATAAGTACAAACCATTAGACAACATTTCTTTATTATATTCTCAACAAATTAGAAATGCAATCCAATATGATACTTAGTAAATAAATAATAGGGTTACCTCACCCTCTATTTTCAAACGCATTCCATCACGTACCAACGTTTGCACACCCTATTCGAAATACCGGAGCTCGTAGGATATATTTACACTGCCACATCCCCTAATGTATTATACTCTTCGTCGTAAAAGGAGGATAGTTTAAATAAGTACACACACATAATTTTAACGCATCCCTTTTACAGCAAACAGCACCGCCCTCAAACGAACACCCCAACGGAAATATGGCGGTAAAAGTCTGTGCAGATTAGAGAACGTGTTTTGGATTGGGATGAAACTGGATTTTAAAATTTAAAAGCTTCTGGGAGCCCTTTTTTATATATTTATTCCGACGAAAGTTGTTCCGAAAGGAGATTACTGAATTTGCTGTCATTACTGTCATTTACGTTTAAAAATGTTCCTACGTAAACTCAAATACAAAATTCATGTCTCCCTAAGATTTTTTTGTGAGCGAATAATAGGTCTAATTTAAATGTTAACATATCTGAAGTAACACTCTGCGAAAGCTTAAGCGCTTAATGAAACAATGGTCACATTTTAAGCAAACACAGCGACTCATTATATTGAAAAAGTACCTTAGAGGGACATGTATTTTGAATTTAACTGTACCTATAACCTATAAACCGTACATATGTATCTAAGTGTAATTAAACAATCACCGATCTAATGAATTTAAATAATTTATACATATTCTTCTTGTTTCTTATTTATGCTCTTCTTTGATGTTAGCATCCAATTCCTGCTCCTGATTAATATTGAGATCTATCATATTCTAATCCTTCCTCTTCTTTAATCAAAATTTCTGTATCTTCTTTTTATTTTCCCTGAAATGCTCGTTCTTCTTCATATATATCCTTAATAAGCTATACATTTTCTAATGCTTTTTTATTGTAGTTATTTTTTATTCATTTGTTTCATCTCGGTAAAATGATTTCCCATTGTCCATAAATACAATGTGGATAGAAAATTACTTGCGTCAATAATTTTTTTATTTTGTCGGTTTCCCCCATTCTCGAATTTATTATTTAGTGCTTCTGATGATGTTAAGCGCGTTTGCTGTTCTGCTCTTTTATTTTTTGCATGCCATTGCTACTAATAGATAGACAAAACTACTTTCTTCATTCGTATCAAAGTTTTCGCAAAATAAAATAAGAATATTATGAAATATATGATGTGATTCTATTTTATTTGTAGGTACTTAATAAATGGTTTCTGTTTTTTAACTGATCTTGTTAAATTGAACAATAATAAAGATGAATTTAAATTGGGTTTTAGTAGTACTAAAAAATATTCACAATCAATTGATCATTCGGTATTTATTAAAAACAGATGGCGTTTCGTCGCCTAATTGTTTAACGGTATCTTCATGGCTGTTACAGTTACAATGTATTACAGACTGATTTTTGGAATTTATTAACCATAAACTTCACCAACAAATTTTGATAGGTCAAAATGCAATTCCAAAAATTTTAAAACGACTAATAAAACATTTAAAATAACATATTATATTATTCACAAACAAAGAGTATTTACGTTAAAGTTGTCTGTCAGTAGTATCATTGTGTTACTGTAGTACAAAATTTGTTGAAGGAGTTTCTGTTTAATTAATTACATTATGATACACTTCCAGGATTTAAGAAACAGTAAGAAATGTAACTGCAACAGCCATGAAGATGTCGTTAAACAATAACGAAACGACGCCAACTATTTGTAATAAATGCCAAATGTTCAGTCAATTGTAGATATTTTTTAGTTGATCTAGTAAAATTCAATTTAAATTTATCTTTATTATTATTTAAACGATCAATTTGCCAAACCTGTCTCTGTAGCTAGATTGATTTTTAGCTACCTGCACTAAACATGATTAAACGTCAAAACAATTACCTACTGTTATTATAGTCGTCTACTAACCCAAGTAGCACATTTAGTCGCCATGACGTATTTCTTACCTTAAAGGATTCCACAAAGTAAAAATTGCTAGTAGCTGGTGCGTTCTAATTACGTGACATATCCGTAACCACTACCAAAATGGGGAACAAATATTGGGTTCTAATTACGGTTAGATGGCGATGCAACGTAATCGTTACTTTTATAGGACTTAATAGTTACGTAGTCATAACGTGGCGGATAGTAGCCGCTACGTAGCTGGAACGTTCCGAAAAAGTAATTTTTACTTTATATAGTATTGCAATTCATTGTTACTGTTTCTTTTCTCTCTAACTATTGTTAGAATGAATAATATAATAGTCCATGTGTATATAAAATAAATATATCTGTTAGACCGCTTATTGAATCGTGAATTTTGTGTCAATCACGATATAAAATTAAAAACGCACACCATTTTACTGGTAAATATGAATGTGATAGCTCTTAAAAATACGCTCGCCTCAAATGTTATGAAGTTTAACTGATAAAAATGATAAGTGTTAGGAACGCTTTTTTTTATTCAGGATGTACACTAGCGACACTTTCTAATTGTACGACCTACAGGGTAAAATAGAGCCCATATTTAACGTGGATAGTAGACGGATTTATGCAGTAACTGACCGCTTCGAAATATGTAAACACAGATGTGCGGTCTCTCTGTCGGTTATTTTAAAAAAGCTTAGACTGGATTTATTAATGTGCGAAGTTGAATGCATCTCTTATGTATTTGTTATCTTTGCGTAGGAATAAATTTATTTGATGTTTGAAGTATTTGTAGTGTTATTAAATGGTTTTAAAAGGTAATTTCATTTTACAGTTGAACTATGACTAGGAACTAAACCAAAGGCATGTTAATTATACAATAAATAGCAATATCAATGGGTTTATTACTTTTATTCATTTTATACGTATGCAAATAATAATGAAACTATCAAAATGGATCGCATGAAGACATTTAAAGTATTTAGCTATACTGAAATCAGTAAAGCACACCTCCGTTATGAATGAAACACTTTTTTCAATATTACTGAACACATGAAAAAAGTGTTTCATTCAATCTAGTTAATGCATTAACTAGATTGCGACAGCCCCTATGCAAGATATTAAACAATATAGTAATAAGGATTATTACTACTTCCACTTTTCGTGAAGTGGGTGTTGCGCCAATTAATTTATTAAATGCAGAGAAATTTGTAGTAATTTCGTTATTGACAGAAATGCATGTTTTGTTTTCCCTGCAGCGTTACCCAAATATGCTTATATTTTTTAATCTAATTAATGTCATGATGATTCATATCATTTTTTTAACTCGCTCCGGCTTCCTTCTTTAACATTAAATAATAAAGGAGATATGGCGAGGATGCATTCAAAACCATGATTTTATATCAGATTATCAGATATTAGAAGAAAAGCTCTACACTCGTCAGAAAATTTTTTATTAGTTATAGTAATGGTATGTTTCCATTAATATTATAATAGCAAGATAAAATAATATTTCGATTATAAATTCCCTAGTTTCAAAGATTTTACCTCAAAAGTCTCATAATATTTTTTCAAAGAAAATACAAAATTTGAATTAGTGCTAAATTGAACAGTAGTGATAGCTATAAATACAAAATGCAGGTTTAAATTAGTAATTAATGATTAGTTTATATAAATATTAATTATTCATTATGTTAATATCGAAAAAAGGAGCCGGGGCGAATTAAAAATAGTTATGAAAACAATCATTGTGAATCAATTGGATTAAAAACACAAACATATTTGGTAAAGCTGTAGGGATTTGTAAAGAAAACAAAACATCTGTTTGTATACAATATTATATTTAAGGTAAGTAAATGAAAAAATTCGAATTGTGCTAACCGAGGTAGGTCGGCAGGCATAAGTATGCGCCTTTGATGTATTTAATTCTCTCTATTTTATAAGATCAATGTTTTTTTTCTATGTTTATTTACTGCATTCTTCCTTACATTTAAAGTAGATTTACTACAAAAAAACACCGAGACCGCACATCTGTGTTTACATATTTCGAAGACGGCAGTGAATGCATAAGTCGTCTACTACCCATGCTACACATTTAGGCTCTGTTTTATGCTGTAGGTCGTACAATTAGAAAGTGTCGCTAGTGTACGTCAAGAAATGTACGTTACTCTGTTCTTATTAACTAAAAATATGAATAGTGAAATTGAAAATTTGGATCTGTGTTGGGTTAGAATCTTGTTTATTTTATATATTGTTCTATGGCAATTGTATTGTAATGGCGCATCCATTTTGTTTCACTCCGCATTTTCGTTTTCGTATTCAAAGTTATATATACTAGTATGTAGAGTGTATAACTCTGAAGTGATATTTACTAGATGGTAGCAGCTAATACTATCCTTTATCGTAAATATTACGTGACCATCCCCTATTAAATCTACTTTCAAGTATATGTTACTATAACGTAATTAAATTCACTTTGAAGTCATATAATGGAACTTGAAAATAACTGAATTCACCTTCAAGTTCCGTGTGTAACTTTTAGCTTCTTTACAACCTCAAAGTTACATTAACTAGTGATTGACCTATATAGCGACGGCACAATACTAGTGCAACATGTTTAAAATCAATTCAAATTTCTTTCTTGATACGGTACTCATCTTATAGAGACCAAGTTTATATTAAAGTACGTAAAAATATCTAGGTACCCACTAGAGTTTAACGGACGAAATAGAAACCTATTACTTCCGTTTACAAGATGCAGTAATAGAAAATAAGACCACGCCGTTTTAAGGAACAATAGCGAAATGTAGTTTTTTAATTTAAAGAGGTGATAATTTTTTTTTATAAGTTTTCATATTTGTGTCATAATTTTGATAAATCAGAGATAAAATATACATGCATAATAAAAACAAAAAGATAAACCCCGCATATTTTATTTTTAACATTATTATTAGAAAGAATAGTTAACAGTTCTACTCAGCGCGGTGGATGAGATTTCAATACAGATTTCGGGAAATCGAACCTGTTATACGTCACCGAGATCTCAATGAGCCTCGATGACGTATGCAAAGTTTATCGAAGCCTCAAGCTAGAATGCGTTAAACCCTAGTACCCACTACGCTTATATGGCACCTAGCAAACCCACCGCTCATCTAAATACCTTTAAACTCTACTACTTTATAGGTAAATTTCCTATAAAGTTGTATATATTTGGAATGGTTACTTTAAGGTGATAGTCAAATGTAACTTTTTGGATACATATAGTCGCCCAAGGAAGTAATGATTACGTAATGTAACACAAAAAAATTTCTATAACTTTGACTTATATATAACTATATTTTGGTATTATCTACGTGCTGCTCACCTCAATTCTACCCAATATATTACTAGCGGGTCATGATTACAATAAGGTCAGATTTTGGTAACATATGTTAGTAACGCCGACCTTTAATCTGTAACTATGTGCACGAATTAATTTTAGAGTTACTCAACAAGTAAGAATGACGTAACAATTACTATTATATTAGCATCATAAAGTAATAAACCTTAAAGTAATTTATTTGGTGGCCAGGATGTAACTGCAACTACATCAGATATGTCGTCTAAGTAGATATCCCTTCAAAGTTGGTAATTGTAGTAAAAATTACGTAACGTTGACTATAATGAAATAGTTGTGTCTATAGCAGTGGTAATCACAACTGAATGTGCTACTTGGGAACAATTAGATTGCAAATATGATGCTATTTTTATACCAGACGCAGATACATAAATATATATAAATACATAATTATAGGAACAATACACATATTTTTTTATGTTTATAAAATACTCATCACAAAAATGATTTTACGTATAGTTTGAAAGTTATATGGGATTATGTAGTGATTGGGGCCACAGTTCGGATAAAGTATCACCAAACATGCTCGAAGAACAGAAAGGCCGCTGGCCGTAACATTAACACCTCTTTACGCCTTTTATACACGGCCATTCGAAATTCGCTGATCTCCGATTTTATTTCTTTCGGCCGTACAAGGTCCTCTTGTACACTTCTCTGAATCTCCGATCCTTTACATGTTCCATCCGTGAAATGCCGCGTTGTTAACTTGTTCTCGTAAAATTCATTTTACGACGACAAAGTTATTCTCCGGCTTCTTTTTGCCTAGTAAGAGTCTACATATAGGTATAAAGATATCCCAGCCAAATACTTTCGATTATACAACAGATAGAAGAAAAAATATTTTTTATAATAAAAATATATGTAGAATGCTGCAATATATATATTTTTTCTAATTTAAAACAATGAAGTTAATAAAAACACATTCGATGAAGTGTGTTTATGAGGTATAAACACTTTCACACACTAAAAACAACAACGTAAAGAACTTGTTGTGTAAGGCCTTTCTAGATTCATCCTAATGAAGCTACTTCTTTATACTCTGACTCCATAACAACGCTGTTACCACGTCAAAAACGATGCGTTTATAAAACTTATAGCAGAAAGAGTGCGTTTATATATTATCTAGTTTAATTTAGCTTTTCGAGGGCAACCATTCGTAATTTGTAATTCTAATGTTAAAAAATTGAGTTTTTTTGAAAAAAAATTCAATATGTGATACGCAGAATATGTATAAGAATAAAACGAAATAACATATTTTACAACTATAATGATTTGTGAGGACGGTACTCATCGAAAGCTTTTGAAGTTTTAATTACTTTATGTTGAATTATGTTCTGGAACTGTACAGTTACCTGCTATACACATTGATAGGTCACGTATCTAACTATGTATCTTGGGCATTTATAGTATCACCAAGCAAACTACTTGTACTTACTTGCTGTTAGAATATTTTCATGAAAACTATTATTTCCATCAATTATAGTGGTTTTGTTGTTTGTTTGATACCCGAGCATATAAAATATTTTAATCAAGAAAGGAGTGTTTGAAAAACAAATAGTTACATCAGTGTCAAACGAAAATTGGATGAAGCGAGTTTTAATATTAAAAAAGTTAAAAGTAAGGAATCATTTATTTATTTAAAGTAATTTCTTTTAACTATTTTAAAACTGAAACAAACTTGTTTCATCCATTTTTTCATTTGGTACTGTTGTAAGTATTTGTTTCATGTATTTTACACATATTTTTATTTTCATTTATTATTGTTCAGACGATGTATCTTGAAGATTAGAGTTGATGAAAAAAAATGGATAATTTGGATTCAGCATGCCAAATACAGGCCGATTCAAATTAAGTGCGCACCATTGCTATCTCTGTTATTATTGATTCTGGAAAGTAGGTTAAATTAGCAAAGTTTTAGGGTTTTTAACGCTGATTAATATGCAATGTACGAAAAAACCAATTGCATGACGCATTTCCCAGAAATTTTGAAATTTATATATTTTTTAAATTGAACACGCTGTATATTATTAAAAAAATGGAAGATATTTTAATTTGTGATGCAAAAGTTTTAATACAATATCGTCTTAAAACGAATAATAAAGAAGTTATGGTGGTTTTTAATTGATACCAAAGATATGTAAAATGTACAGTAAGCTTCTTTCACTTTAAGTTAATACAAATAGTATGTTGTTTGAAACTGTCAAAAACACACTGAACTTAAATCTTTTACACGTTTAATCATTAAAAAAAGTTGGTTATTTCATTTTTGTGTTCTTTACTTCTAATTGTTATTATTACATTATTATCATTAGTAGCTTGAACAGTTTTCGTTATATTTAATTCTAAGTATTAGATAATATCTCACCATAGTATTTTCTCATTTAGAGAAATGTGATATGCTAGACGCATACATTGTATGTGGGAAAAATAAAATAAGGACTGTCGAATATTATGCAGAACAGTATCCTTTACGACAACAGCCAGATCGACCTTACGTCTTCGAAAACTTTAGAGACAGTTTAGGCAACACGATTGCTTATTTGAGAAGAAAAGAACAAAGAAAAATACCTCTATCAACGAAGAGGTAGAAATTATAGTATTAGTATATTTTCAACCCCATCGCGAATTTTCCATTAGAGATGCTACTGAGGAATTGGGTTTAAGTTACACGTCAGTTCAGAGACTCTTAAAAAACATAAGTATATCCCATTCAAGTACCGAACCTCACAAACATTACAACCAGAAGATTCGAACAGGAGGTTGGCTTTCTATAAATGGTTTATTAATTTTTGTGATGAAAATTTGAATGGAGCACAATGTATTGTATGGAGTGATGAAAGAAATTTCTCCAATAGAGGAATGTTTAATAAAAAGAATGAACACCACTGGTCACAAGAAAATTTATTGATAATGCGTCCACATGCTGCACAAATTCAATTTAGTTTTAATGTCAATTCACTTATCTTTGCCGATAAGTGAATTGGTACCAATGGGCCAATTCGATGGCCAGCACGTTCTCCTAACCTTTCACCTCTAGACTTTTTTTCTTGGGGGATATTTAAAAAATCAGATATACAGAACCCGGTACAACAAGGTGAACGAATTGCGAAATAAGGTTAGGGAGGTTTCCCGCCAATTGGATAGAGGGACAATCTTAAGAGTTACCCAGAGTGTACTCAAGCAGGCACGAAAATGTATTGAGAATAAAGGTGATACCTTTGAGCAGTATTTATAAATTATGCATTTACTTTTTCCTTTTAAATTTAATTTCAACGACATTATTTTAAGACGTAATATGTTAAAATAAACATCAACCACAAAGACATGTATCTGTTTAGTTCTTATGTAGATTCTTTATACTGCTCAACATTTTACAAAATAAAAACCATCATAACTTCTTCATTATTCGCTTTAAGGCAACCTACTTTCTAGAATCAATAATAAAAGAGATAGCAATGGTGGGCATTTAATTTGAATCAGCATGTATTTTGGAAACAGGCACCATTTGTCTTTGATTCTTTTATTGATCTGTCATTTTGACTTTTCTTGTTCTTACAAGTATGATTTTCCTTCAAAATAAACTTGATAATGTGCTTACAATCAGGCATTACCTACACAAGAATACAATACTTACATTCAGCATTCCTAAATTTATTACGAAAAGATGTGCTTCAAGATGCATGGCATGCTGGCGCCGCCGAGTTCTTAAAGAAAGCAAAACTACAGTATATTTTTACTCTTTTACACTAGGTATACAAATAATTTCGTCACTAAAACCCGCAGCTAAGTACATGCGTCGCATTTAGATGCATCGAGCATTGATAATAGTCTCAGATAATAATACAATCATTACTGCAGCTTCGCTAGTCGATGGTGACAGAAGAAATTAGTATTGACGTATAGATCCCGTATTTATAGCGTTCATTATCGTCAGTATGTTAACCGTTTCTAGACGCACAAATTTTGGGAAAGTCTTGTCGACCTTTTATGCTGCCTCTTTCCTAGACCCTTGTCGACGCTAAAAGGGGCAAATATAATAAATGAAGAATTGAATTGTTCGAATGTTAACACGCTTGCAAGGAGCTAGTAGAGATTACGACATTTCTACGATGAATAATTGAAAACGCGTTTTAAGCCAACTAGTTTTGCTGTTAAAGTTAGAATGGTATATAATATCCCACTAACCACTACATTCACAGTTATTTCAAAATCGTTTTGGTATATTCGTTGAAGAAAGCAATTATGCTAAACCCATTTTATGGAGTAATAGAAACGACATATGTTTATTTCATCTCGTAATATTGGTAAGCATTACTAGTCTTGTTCAAATAACTACCGATTTTCATTTAATATATAGGCACATGCACATATTTCAGTATTTACATATATAACGTGACTCGCCACTAACCCGAGCAAATATGATGTATATTTGCGCATTCTGTAGTCCACAAACGATTGTATCAATACCGAAATTCCAGGCGCTAGGTCGTAAAATGTGTGCATGTTCACAGCAGAGTCTTGCGTAGATGAGTGTGGGGTTTAAACGGATATCGTTAGTCTTTGGGGGGTGCGAATAAAGAGACAATTTATGTAAGTACATAGTATGTAAGGACGCAAAGCGCCCATTCTATCCTGTTATGTAAGCTTAGAGTGGTAATATTCTGAGATTACCGACCGGAGCTTCGCCATCAATGTGTGTATGCCATTATTGTACAAATGAGGAGCCACTTTAGTTATTGGTTTATTTGCCGTATGGTTGCTTACATGCATTAAAATATAACTGTTATATTGACAGGTAGGTATGTTGTTAAAGTATTTACTTTAATGAAATATAACTGAATAGATTATTAAAACCCTAAATCATAAAACAATTCAAAAGTTTATATTGTAGAATAGTTATATTTTGCAATTTGATCTGCTTACCACACTTTACGTTTACAAGCTCTGTTCAGGAAAATACTAAACTTTTTTTTAAAAAAACTTTATTTTTAATGTTAAAGATTATTGGTCCCTTTTAAAGTACTAGCCTCCACTATTTATACACTTTTTCCAGCGGTATTTTCATTCGCAAGCAGTCCTGGTTTGCTTCATTTAAAATGTCTTTTAAGATCTTTTACTTGTTATTTAGACAAGGAGAATTGGTATGATGTGTACGCGCCTAATGATATTAATAGCAAATTTGATGCTTTTTTTAAGATATTTTGCTATTACTTTGATACATCTTTTGAATATAGAAAAACAGTTATTAAGAAACGTAGAAATTGGGTTTAATAATGAAGTAAGGCAATCTAGTGCTAGACTTAATGATCTTTATATTTTGCAAAAAAGATATCCAACGTTACAAAATTTATATAAATCACAGAAAATTCTATATTCATGATTGAGTGTACGAAACGAAATTTTTTTAATGATCAGATTGCAATATCGAATAACAGAACACGGACTACTTGGAGTATCATCAATGATTTGCGGAATAAAAGCAGACAACCAGTTAACATTCTTAAAATAGTTGATAGTACGATAGTTACTTGCCCTCAGGATGTTGCTGAGAAGTTTAATAAACACTTTTTGCAAGCACCAATTGCTACAGCGTATTTAATTCCAAATATTTCAATAACCATATTAATATTAATCCTCACATTATGTTTTTACATCCGTACACAGAATTTGATATGCTTTCAATATTTAATAAACTTAAACACAAATTTACTACGGGACCTGAGGGTGTTCCAGCTTGTTTGATTAAGGAATTCAGGTATCACTTACTAAAACCTATTACACGTATAGTTAATGCTTCTTTTACTGATGGTGTATTCCCAGCTTCACTGAAAACTAGCTCTGTTAGGGTTATATATAAGAAGGGCGATATCGATGATCTATCTAATTACACGCCAATTTCTATAGCTACATTCTTTTCCAAATTGTTTGAATATGCAATGTTAAACAGAATTAACGGTTTCTTATAAAAATTTCATCTGTTATCTCAATCGCAACATAGATTTAGAATCGGAAAATCTACAATTTCTGCTTTATTAGACATACATATCGTGATAGAGTTAATTACAAATTACCACACCGGTATCGGCATGAATTGGGGATGCAACCCAAAAATACTGCTTTGGATGTATACAGTGAGACCAATCATCACCTATGCATCAGTAGCATGGAGCAAAAGAACTAATCTGGCCACCGCGAGAATTAACCTCTCGAAAGTGCAAAGATTAGCATGTGTATGCATAACGGGGGCTATGAGAACCTGCCCAACAGCAGCTATTGAAGTAGTATTGGATCTTGCCCCCCTCCACATAGTAGTAGAGGGTGTGGCGAAAAGAACCGCACTAAGAATGGTCAAGGAAGGAATGATTAGGCATAGGCCTCAATCTCCTGACGGTGATCAAACCTGGGATATGCCCCGGGATGATATGTTAAAAAAATTTAGCTTTGTGAAAGAATTCACCATAACGCTAAGTAACAGGAGCGAGTGGGATCATAACACCATCTTGAACTTGAATAGAAATGCAATCAAATGGTACACTGATGGCTCCAAAACGGCAGAAGGAACTGGAATAGGAAATATATGGGCCTAGAACTACATATTTTGAAAGCTTGGGAAAATACTCAAGTATATTTCAGGCGGAAATACACGCTATTGGAAGATGTGTTCAGTTCATTATGGATAGGAACTATTGGAAGCAGGAGATTATCATCGTGTTTGATAGTCAAGCAGCCATCAAGGCGCTGAACTCATATGAAATCAGCTCCAAGATGGTCTGGGAATGCCTAGGGAAACTAAATGAGCTAGGCAAAAGAAATAAAGTAACCCTCCTGTGGGTTCCGGGTCACACAGGAGTGGAAAGAAACGAAATAACGGATAACCTCGCAAAAAAAGGGGCTGGAATGCCTTTCGTAGGGCCTGAACCCTTTTGCGGGTTAAGTAGCAGTACAATATTGAAGAAACTAAAAATGGAAATGGAGCAGAGAAAATCCAGTTACTGGAAAATCTCCAGGGAATGAGGCAAAGTAAAATTCTTCTGGGAACTTATAACCAGAAGAGGTTTACAGAATGCATCAACCTGAGTAAGAACAATGTTCGCATATTAACAGGAATACTTTCAGGCCATTGTAGACTGAAAGGATACCTGAGTAAGCTTGGATTGGAAAAAAGATCCTGAATGCAGATTTTGTGGGGAACAGGATGAAACCACCTCCTCTCAAACTGCGTAGCACTGTGCAACCCGAGGGCATTGTACCTGGGTGCATGTGAAATCGAAGAGGGAGACTTACCTAGACTGGGGCCCTCTGACATCCTACACTTTCTAAAAGGAATAGGATTGGAAGGCCAGCTGTAAAGCAGCAAGAATAGGGGACACAATAGATCTTTTAGGTCGCAGTGTAACACCACCTTTCTATTACATACATACATACATACATCGGTATGAAGAAGTGTGGAAACTAAGAATATGCAGTATGTTGCAAGTGTATGCAAGTTGTTTGAATATCAGCCGTAGTACTTCAGACTAGGCGAAACGTATGGAAAACGTCAATTCCTTGTGTCGATAGTCGATACATATCGCCTAGTTATAAACTTTACCTTTTCGTATACAAGGACACTGTTTACTAAAAATTAATAACCCGTTTAATTATCCCAAATATAACGTATATTTTCCATTATTAAACTATGCAAGCGGTGGTTATTAACTTGTTTATTGATAACTGGTTGTCTGCTTTTATTCCATATCCATTTATTTACTAGAGAAATCAGATTATTTATCTCAGAAACCTTACATCAGAAACACATATTCACTTGCGGCTACTAGGCAGGTCATCTGTGCCATATGCTATTGACCGTTTTACTTGCCACTATTAAAAATACACACAAAATTTTATTCAGTGTATTTATAATATCAAAGTTGGCCATGACTTTCGATGTAACCGGAAGTGCGACATAGATAAAGTAATTTTTAAATCTAATAGCTAACTATGCTTCATCAAAATTTCAAAATCGAGATATCGTTGCAAAGTCAGGAACTTTTAATGGACGGGTTTCGTGAATCACCCTACATATTATTTCTGATGCTCCAGATCTTCTCAACTATAATAATATTAATTGCATTTTATACAATAATCGGCAGTTTGATTCCATTAGTAGAAGACAATCGAGAAGAAAGTTCACTAACAATGGAAAGTGATTTTAGTCTTAGATCGGAAATAGTAACGTGTCGATATACTACCTTACTCTACTAAAACGTAAAGGAAATACAGAAAAGTTGCCGCTTGCGATAACTTCTCATTGAACTATAGATAATGAACTGCAGAAAAGAAAAGAACAAAAAAAGGAAACGAAGAACGAATTGTAAAAAAAAAAAAATAAGGAAAAGTGAATCAAAATGTTACACGATTGGAAATCTTCTTACTAAAAAAAAGACATCTCTTGCAGTCACTGTAGACATTTCTTTCTTAAATTTGTATGCAGCGCAATTTTGGCGGCTTAAAGTCAAACTATATTAACAAGTTTCGATATGAAACAAAATTGTAGGTTTAAATTGACTACATTAGCAGAATCTTCGCAAATAATTAGAGTTTAATAATTTAATACTCTAATTCATTGAAAATATATTTATTAAGGTAATAATAATCTAACTGAGCTGAAGGATGTATGACGAGGAAACCCTGATAAGTATCCAAGAGTGTTGATGCACAGCGCGTACAAAACCTAGGCTAGGATAAAAATCATCGAACGATCATCAACAAGCCAAACGCAACCAATTTTGAAAACGTTGATGAGGAAGAGTATATTTTTCTTATATAATCTATATCGAAATGAAATAAGAAAGCATTCTATCAATAAATCTGAATTTTGCCAAAACATTGTCATTTATGTTTACCTACATATTAGTTTTGTTCATTTTGAGTTTTTGATTGTCCAATAAATGCCAATTCAATAAATATAAGTCTTTCAAGACTTGTTCCAATAATGTATTTTATTATTGTACCTAACTTAACAAAGCATTTTCATAACTGTGCAAATAAATTCACTGTACTCTAAACCGTACAATTAAATATACGAATCTATTTTATGAGCGACCAAATATGTATTCTTCATTTTTTTGAACGGAAGGTCCTTAGATGTCCACAAATTGTATCTTTGATTAGGAAGGATGTGAAGACTACTGAACTAATTCTACGAAATATGATTTTTATAAAACTCAGTAGCAACACAATAGTTATTATAAGTAACCACAACATAATGCGTTGAAAAAAAAGAGAAACAGTTGTAAGGAAATTTGGATTGATAAATGTTACTATGAAATATATGGAACATTGGTGCCAGAGTATTTTTGAGTAATGTTTTCAATAAAAATTTAATGACTATTTATTGGTTACACATGTTTCTCCCTTGTAAAGATATGTCAAAATTGAGAACCGCGGAAATATAACAAAGAAGTTATTATTAAGCTACTGTTAAGAACTTTATATTCAATAAAACAAATAATAAAGGCTTTAAGTAATGTTATTTACTTTTGAAACATCCCGTATGTATTCACAAGGTAATTGTAAAATGTTATTAAAAATACGTACATACCTATATTACTTAATTTCTTTTGTTTTTACATAATTCTTCAATCTAAAGTTTATCTTCAGCCACGCATACCTATACATAAACTACGTGTCAAAAAAAAATTGCAACACCTCGAGGGAGATCGGTCACAAAGGAACTGAAATCTTAACAAAACAACTACCTGCATGCAAAAAGTCGCTGGTAATCATCTGTCAAAACTTCAAACACGAAGAGGAAGTAGAAATTCTCTCCAGGCCTGCCCGCTCTCCGAAAACTTCTGAACTCTGCCCGGAACTCGATCAAGCATGTGTGGGATTACCCGGCTTCGCTACATAAGGAGTCTACCAAAGGCAGCAAACACCTTGCAGAAACTTCACCGTCATCAAGCAATTGCGAGCCTGGAATGAGATTCCACAAGATACCATTCATCATCTCATTAAGAGCATGCCTGGCAGAGTTAAACAGTGCATAAACAATTGCGAGGATTTTATTTGATTTTTTTTTTTCTGATTATTGGCATTTTTTTTTTTCAATTGTTATGATTTATTACGGAAAACTAGTAGTTACGATTTACTACTTGAAACTTGCTAAAATTTCAGCTTTATGACTCAGTTCCTTCAAGGTGTTGCAATTTTTTGACACGTAGCTTGCATGTTTCGCTAAAGATGTTATTCTCCAACAATATACAATAAAACTGCGCGAACTTATACGTACACTGTTGAAAATTTTAACACTTTTTTGACTAATTTAATAGTCAAGAGAGGTCCACACTCTTTTCGTGTTATTTTGTCGAGAACTATAGAAGTTTAAATTTGACGAGCAAAGATAGTCAAGTATTGTCTATTGCTAAGGGGTTATTTTGTCCAACTGACACGTGGAATTATAAAATACTTCTAGTCACATTTTATTTGATCTAGACTAGACAAATTTACTAGCTGTTTAACTAAATGAATGCGATCTATTGGGTGTTTTAACACCATTTTCTAAACACAACGTCTTCTTAATATGCAACTCCTATTTCTTAGTGCTATAATATTCTCTCTTTAAGACGTTTTCTCAATCATAAATATGCAAAAGCACTAATTCACAAGTTTTGGTTTCAACTAAACGTACCAATTTTAAAATGATTTTTTGAGAACCATTATAAAATTAAGTGAATGTTTATGCTATTTGATTCAAGTCTAAAACTAATTGCGTAAATAGATGTTCCCAATACATCCTTAAGATGTTGAAATTTTTTATGCCCACTGGAATTAACGTTTAATAACACGAGGTTACACTTTGCAAGTCAGTCACATTTGGTGGTTTGTTTAGATATGTTAATACGGAGAATCAAACACGAAGACAGATACACGTGCAATGCGGTGCGTATAATGCAATACTGTATTAGAATAGGTGGGGTTTCTATATTTCTATCCGAGAGAAAAATTCTGATTGGTTGACGCTTCTGAGTGTCTAGAATAATAGTCAATCCTCATATCTGAACAAAGAATTCACACGAAATTCTAGTAATTTTTGTTCTATTAAATACGCGTAGTCAACTCGTCTGGCAAAGTTTGGAAAAATCAACACTAAAATATTTGACTAGCGCAAAATTAACGCCAACACCGTAATATTTTCAACAGTGTAAGAATAACACAGATGTACCTTCCTCTCTTTTATTTCTAAGGTGTTTCTTTTTCTGTTAACTTTGTGCGCTAATTCTTCCGAAAACATTTTATTATTTTCTAATAACAGTTTACAGTAAATATTCGACGGGAATAAGATAGAGTTGTAATATCTCCGGAAGCCAAATCAACCATTTTATGCATTTGTTGAACATATACGACGGTCGATAGCAACACTTCTCTGCGGCAATTCGTTTAACTATAACGTATAGAATAATCCATAGTAGCTTCAAGTCAGTTTCCACCTCACTTTATATTTTTCTTTAATAAGTGGCCCCCCCAGTGACTCAAAGCAATAATTCAACGCTCATTGTAAGGTGACCTCGGTATATCAGAGCCCACTCTGCCGCGGAGGTCACGTGTACCGCGACTTAAACATGGTAGGATGCCAATGCGTACGTAATCCGTATCCTTCCTACAATAAAACGTCCACACATGGTCGGTGGTGCATTGGATGTGGCATCCACCGGCATATGACGTCTATACAGGGTGTATCAGATATAGAGGTAAATATAATAATATGTAGCAGCTGTAATCATATATAATCAAAAAATCTTAATGCACAAGGGGTCTATCTGTAAGCATTAACGAGAAAAAAAATATTTTATAAATGCCGTGGGCTAGAGCCGCACCTGTGACCAACCTAAATGCTGTTCCGAGTATACCCCCACATACCACTATCATTCAGCCATTACCGTTGTTAGTTTTGTGTAGATCGCCGCTTGGAGTGCAAGCCACTTCGAACATTTTATTTAAATTCTTCCCGTCTCGAAAAAACGATCCTTTTCAGGACCATCATGATTTCATATAAAGAGAAAATCAAAGCTTGATGCATCGGCAAAAGCGGGGAATGTATAGATTCATTTTCGCGCGACATCATAGTAAAAAGGCGTGTTTGCAAATTTTCTGTATCTACATTTATTTCTGTGTAATTCGAGTCAATTCATTTTGCGTTATATGATTAAATAAATCCAAAAGAAATAACTCAGATTCATGTGGTACCGTTTATTAACAACTAACTCTCGATTCGACAAAACAAAAGAAAAATATTTACGTTTTTTGTAACTACTGAAGTCGCATATCCGGTGAAACTCGAACGTCCTATCAGGATATTAAAAATAATACTTTAATAGACTTACGTAGAATGCTCTTAACAAAAAAGGAATGTTTATTTTATAAAAAGAATGAGTGCAATGTATTTATACATAATACCACGTTTAGCAGCTGCTTAACATGACGTTTCCTTGCATCAGGCCCGGACTAAAGAATTTTTGGCTCTAAATTGTTCTTTTTTTTATTCTTTAATGATGAAATCCCTTTTCGGTGGGTTTGTGCTTTATATGTCGTGTAGTTAACACCCAAGCAAAATTTACCTTTTTATTTGATACACCCTGTATATGGACACCATGTGCCTTCATATCGTGCTAATATGAAGCATGACTGCCTGGACCTTATAAAACGATTTTTATCTGGGTGTCATTTTAGTGGCCCGATAAAAGTTATCCCCTAGTATAAATTACTTCGGCGAAATACTGTAGCGTGACGCTAGCGAATTTTCTAGTATACGGCAAATATACAAATTATGACACCCTTTATTGAATGCGCATTACCATTTGCAGAGAATGAGACTCTTAACTTATTCTGTCGTCTGAAGAATACGCATAGCGCTGCTCCGAACAATACCTCCTACAATTTACTTCGTTGTGTGGCCCCCTTATTGGCTCAACCCCTAATGCAACTCATTAACTTGTCTTTTGGCTGTGGAGCTTTTCCTAAAATCTTGAAAACATCAGTTATCAATCCAAGTCATAAAAAGAATTGTAGACACGATATCGCTCAATTGTTATAAGTTCTAGTTTTTCAAAAGTGTGCTTGATAGGTTGCTAGATCATTTAAGTTGTAACAATATACTGTCGGATAGTCAACATGACTTTAGGCGGAGGCACTCACCCGTTACTGATGTTCGCTCATTTCTTACCGAAGTTATTATTTGTTTAGACGCTAGTGCATGCCATGTAAACTAGTCCGATTTTGCATTGAAAAGTAAACCACTTAGTCAGGTTGCAAACCCTGAGTTCTACCTCCAACAAAGAGAAGCGCTACAATCGGAAAGTTAGTATTTTTATTTTTTAAACGTTTACCTAGCGTATTAAGTTGGTAGTCCCTGCAACAGCTGTACTCCTTGTCCTTATCTACTAGGCCGACCAAAATGGCTGCCCAACTACGTGTGAACTCGGTTACACCGCATTAATTTTCTGGAATTTACTGAAATACGCGCGGCAACGCTAACAAGAATTTTGATTTTTGTTGTAATAGAATATAACATTCATGTTATAATGTTACATCGACGGATGGACGTGAATGTTCATGTTGAAGAACATGTCTACTTGGAAGGAGACGACGATTTTTGTTTTTAATGTTGAAACATCTCCAAAATGTGTATATAATTCTGTAGGATATTGTTACACCTAGTAATTAATATTCGTAGGGATTTTATATACACATTTCCGAATGTTTTATCATTAAAAATAAAAATCTGGTGACTGTCTTCTTCTGAGTTTAAGGCGTATTTTTTTATTCATCGACAGGTGTATTGATTATAGTGTTTTTCTGTTTATATATTAATTAGATATCGATGAATGAAAGAATCAGCCTTATGTAGCATGTTTTTGTTTGGCCACTACCTCGTAACAATAATACATCTATCAATAATAAATAATTTGAAGACCAATAATCACATTTTCAAATTAACGCGGTAAAAAAAAACGCCGTTGGTGTCTGGATACCGAACTAATTCCCAGATGCAAGGGATTTCAGCTGAGTTCAACATCTGTTCTTAGGTGATCTGTGCACTATGACCATAGGATTTTGATGGGGAAACTTGAGTGTTATAGTGTGAGGGGAGTTGTTACCCATTGGTTTCGATCGTTTCTGTCTGACCGTGTGCAGTATGTTAAAGTTCCTTTTAGATCAAGAAATGACAACAAGTATTTTTATTCTTCTGTTCTGCCGACATACTTGGGAGTACCACAGGGTTCGGTTCTGGACCCAGTATTGTTTTTACTTTTTATTGATGACATAGTGAATTCATTGACTTTTCTTTGCTTTTATATGCCGACGACACTAGTGATGTAGTCTCTGGGACCGATCCTGCGTGGATTCGTGATCGCGCAAATGTTCTCTTGGTCGAGCTGTGTGAATGGTTGCAACGTAATAAACTGCACATTAACGCTTCAAAAACTTTTTTTACTTTCTTTCATGCTTCTCAATCGAATTTTGACGAGAGTAATACCGTGAATGGCCACCTATTAAAACGCGAAACTTCTGCCTATTTGGAATGCTTTTGGATGAAACACTTAGCTGGCGCAACCATTGCCCGTCAATTAATACACACTTTAAATACGTCGTGCTATCACATCCGAAATCTTAAGACAGTATTGAATCGCAATTGCTTGGTGACATTTTATTATGGTCAGGTTTTCACCACAATGTCGTGCAATATTGTCTTCTGGGGTTCTTCGCCGCATGTGCATGATGTTTTGCGTTTTGTAATTGGTTGCATCACAGGCATAACTTGCAATGAAACATGCAGACCGAGGTTCAAGAAATTTGGTGTATTACCTCTGCCTAGTGTATATATTCTAGAGACCCTAGTGTATGTTTATAATAATAGCAATAAATTTCGGCTAAATTCTGATGGTCACTCATACAACACTATAAATAAAGCAAATTTCAGATTGCCCCTAAATCGATTCGAAATCACTAAGAGATCTCCGATTTCGGTAGGACTTTGCCGTTTTAACTTGTTGCCCGATGCAATTAAGGGACTACAAACCTTAAAAATATTTAAATCTGCTTTGCAAAATCTCTTGCTTGAAAATTGCGTTTACTGGCTTGACGAATATTTAGTTATCCCAGGAGTAAAATAATGTTTAGTGTCTTTTTATGTGAATTTTATTTCTGTTTAATCTAATTTTAAAATTTAACAAATATCTATCTATCTATCTATCTATAAAATACAACAGAATATGCGTCAAGTCAAGTATAATTCCAACATCTCTACTATTGGCGATGTGTTTTCGGAATATGAAGCAGATTTTAAATTGCCAAATTTAATTTTACAACATTTATATTTATTGACGTCTAATCCTAAAAATCTACTTATACTATTTCGCGTATGTGACATCCTGTCTCATCAGTGTCGATGAAACAATTTCTCACGATATCGATGCGATGAGAGAATGCGATCTGACATACTCACAAGCTTATTTCTTAGAGGGTTATGTTTGTCTTAGTTTATTTGTTTACAAATTGTATAGTTAGTGCATCCCACTTGGGAATGGATAATGGGAATTTTACGCAAAATTTAGATTATTTTTTTTACCTATGAGAAAGGATAATTCTATGTGTGTACATTTATTAGATAAATGGGTATAATTTTTATCGCACAGGTGTCTTATGTGCTAAATACACCTCTTTGAGCATCTCATTCCGGCAAATAACCATATTTAGCAAGAACATTGACATGTGTAACTGCAGGTTTTCATTCCTTATGTAAACATACAACTTTTTTATTATCAAAATATGAATTATAATGGATTACATCTGAGTCATACGAGGACGACTGTGTAAATAGATATAACAATCATTATTACTTATATAAACAAAAATATTTTTAAAGTAATAAGTAGTTAGGTAAATATTAAGAAATTTATGCCGAGAGTAAGTAAAAATTTCTAGGCGAGGCACGTAATATAAGAAAAAAAAACCAAAAATATATGGGTATATGTGAAAAACGAACTTAAAAGAGTTAAATAGCTATATGTTTTTCCCTTCTCCAGTATTGAAATTGCCAGAGTCCAACAGTTGTGTGATTTCGTTTAAATAACAATCGGATATCTATTGATATAAAATTAAACGTTCATAATCATTTTTAACATCTGCTCATCTACATTTAAACGCAACAGGTAGGTTATACATAGGTATATTTACATGTAGCAATATCGCGTAAATAAGTCTACGTTTGCCGAAGAAGTTAGCGTTCTTCAAACGAACCGACGACAAACAATGGTTCAAGTTGGAGAAGGCTGGCTCTGTGGATTCACGAAGAATATTGCAGCGCCAATATTGACACTGAATAAGATACGACAAAAAGACATCGTTACATTGTGATTTGACCAATTGACAGTCGGTTAGTGTCGACTCAATTGCAGGTGCTAATTTCACACAAATCCCCTAATGGGTGTATATACGGCAGTTCATACAGAGAACAAGGTGAAATGTCAATATTGCGTTTTATAAATGTTTTACAGTTTAGTTAGATATTTATAGTCTTTGTTTGTGAAGTACCTATCATTTCCCACAATTACCTATTAAATGGTTTCCTTAAAATTAAATTGGATTAGTTTAGATGGCATAGAACAGTGCTCGGCACTGTAGGGGAAGCGACTCTCCTACTATCCATGTAGGGAAATCGAAAACAAGTGTGTGAGTCAGGTGGCCAGCAAAGATCGGCTATTGAAATTAAAAACATATGTAGAGGGCTGTCGCATATTAGACACTTCACGTAATAAAAATTGGGTTTAAGAATATTTAATATTTATTGATTATACTAATAAAGTGTAGTAGTACATTGCTTACTTAATTTCCCTCTATCTACAGAACGATATAATAAAGAGCTTAAAGAAATTATAAAAATCGCTGCATTTAATAGGTTCTCAGAAGACGTTGTATATAACACCATCAGAAAACATAAAAACAAAATAAGAATTAAAAATGCGAGTACTTTAGAAATTAGTGACAAGAAGAATAAGAAATATGTTAAATTACCATTTTATCCAAGTTACACGAAAGGTCTACAAAAAATTTTCTCTAAATTCAATCTTGACATAGTTACTACTTCAAATAATAGTCTTAAAAATATTTTAGGTGACCCTAAAGATCAAGTAGATAATTTGGACAAATCAGGTATTTATAAAATATTTTGTAAAGATTGTAATCATGTATATATTGGGCAAACTAAAAGATCAATTAAAACGCGTTACAAGGAGCATTTGGCCATCTTAAATTTAGAAGGTTTGACAAATCTAGTGTAGCCCTACATATGCTGGAAGAAAATCATAAAGTTGACAATATAAAGTTAGTTAAAAACGTAAACAACTATGTGCAATTAAATTGTTATGAGGGTATGGAAATATATAAAAACAAACATATTTTAATGAATTCAGATTTAGGACCCTTAAATTCTTGTCTTTACGGTTTATTAAGTAGTAAATTAGGCGGAGTTAGGATTAGTGACTAGTTAATCATGACCGTGATCATTGTACCATGACCTTTTTTAGGTATAAATTAGGGTAGTTTTAGTGTAGTTATTTAGTTCAGTGTTTCTGCTGATGATGATAGCTTCGCTATCGAAACGTACGTCCAGTTTAGTGCAGTTTGTGGTGAGGGGTTTAGGAGAAGTTTACAGCATTACCAGTACCACAGTTTGGAGTATTTTTGTTATTAATATGTATTTCATTTCATATATCTGAAATGTAAATATATAAACAACTTCATTTGATTTTTTTTGGAAATCTATTAAAAAAATAAATTAACAAAAAAATATTTTCGTAAATATAAAACAAAACTGACTAGAAATATCGCAGAAGTTATATGGACAAATCAAAAATATATCATAAATAATTAACAAAAATAAAATACTTCAAAAAATAAAATAGAAATTCTCAAATAAATAATAAAACAAACAATCTCTTTTGAAAATGGTCAAAATGTCGCTTTAACTTGATTTGTTTACATCCTTTCACATCTTTTCACAAATAACGCACTAATTATGCCCAGATATGTTTTTGGAAAATAAAAATTGCGTTTCCCATTCTTTGTAAAACGCACGACCGTTTTCGCTCGGAATATCCATTATATTTAACTAAATGTGTTCTGTGTCGTATATTATATTCTCCTCAATAAACTTACAAAAACGCTTGAATTAGCTGGGCGGCGGAATATAAACAGTTAGCTCCTACGGACTACCTTGCCGAGCGCTGGCATAGAAGATACGGGAAATTTTATTCTTATAAAAATTCCTGACAGTAAAACAAGAAAGCTCCCATCTTTTACAATCATAGTAGAAACGTTTCTGAAAATATATCGAAGTTACGCTTCATTGAGGCCAAAAAATATGCCAGAAAAGAGGCTTTTTTTGGAATATTAAAATGGCAAATGCTTTAGAAGTATCATGGGAGTTTATACCATAGCAGATAGCAGATACATCCAGAAAAGTGCCAACTTTTCTGAAAACGAGCAACCCCGAAGAATACGTTGGGCACTGTTTAATTAACAGCTCCGCTACGTTGCTGATTGATGGTGGAAGAAACATGGAATCTTTGAAGAAGCACACAGTTTGGAGATCAACTGGAATAGTCGAAGATTATATAGAAGAATCCTTTAGAAATAAAAAATGATACCTCTAGCAAAATATTGAACCTGAGTAAGAATATCGACGAATATTGCACGAATCGTCATCGTTGCAATCAACGGCTTTCTAAATTCGCAACATAAGGATACAGCGGTATTGGGCGGGTTTAATTTTCAAAATGCAACAATTTTGTACTATAAGTTTAATATTCAATTCAGTAATAAATAAAAATTCTGTCTATATGATTACCAATTAATAGACTACTAAAGGGTCGGAGGAAAAATAAAACTTCACGGTCGACTACTCACAATCAGTCGAGCAATGTCCGATTTATGCACGTTTGAAGAAAGTATTTTATTACTTCCACAAATCCTTTTTTTCCGTGGATGCATTTTGAACAATTATGTTCTAAAGAATATTCCATTTTGTTTATTATTATTATGGATGCGTTGAAAAAATTTGTAACGCTTAAAGTTTGCAATGTCGCCTTTAGGTTTCTCACACACATTAGCGGGAACGTAAAATAGCGGCCGAAATCAAGGCTCACCGAGCGTGAAAACGGACCTGGGATCTATACCGACCGCCGCACCCGCAAACAATCGAACGTCGTATACCAGCGTTCGCTAATCGATTTCGCACGACTTATCCCTGTGTGTTTTTAAAGTCGACATTCTTTTCCGGCAATTAACTATTGAAGGGACACATGGACCCGCTTTTATTTTATTGTTATCGGTGATCTTTGTTTTTTGTTTTTCGATCTGTGCCTTTTGTTCTACAAATAACGCCCGTGCTCTATTATTATTTTTCTCATTCGTAGAATTTGTCATACTCTTTTGTTCGCCCTGTACTTATACTTTACCCCAGGTACATCTGCTTTTGTGTTATAATAAGTCGTTGATGTTGTTGATTGATTACGTTTGTAGATATGATGTGCGATACGCTGCGTGTGACGTGTGCTTGCATATGACAAGTAAACGCACGCTAGCTGACCAATAGGTAAAGTAAAATGCGGAAGAACGACTAGATAGTTTCCGTTTGTCAGAATAGGATGTGAATACACTATTATAATCTCCCATTATTCTCGATTTATTTATCGAAGTTTTCGATTAGCCGCGGATTAAAAGTTTCACAGAAGTTACCCGGTAAACTACTTGTGTTACATTAACTACGCGGCATATTTTACTACTACACTGAGGAAAATGGGCTAAGTAAAGTGTTTATTTGATAAAAAATTATTTACAATAGATAAAGTTTTACTTGGAACTATTCTCGTTGTAATACCTGCAGCTAAACCCAGTTTCCTGAATGCAAGTTGTTACTGTAAATAGTGCTTTTATTAACGGCTATTACATAGCGTACCTGACAAATTTATAGTAAGTAACGTATTACTTATGACTACTGGTACTGTATCTAACTACAGCACATGCTTAGTAGAAGTAGCAACAATGCTGGTCGCTATTAAACTCACGTATTTTCTTAAATAGGTAACAACTTGCCATAACTATGATTATTTGAGTTTTGCTGTCACCCCCGTGATTGTTTTACTATTCCTGATTGGCTAATGCGGCGGAGTAATGAAATAGTCCCCGAGACAGTGCTAGCGTCAAGTAAGAGTTACGGACGTGGGAAAAGGTCGTCAAGAAAGGGTGGCCAAGGAGTACGGCCATTGTAGGACAGTTGAAACGCAAATATATTAAAGATACCAGGTGGGTTAACTCAAGGCCCCATCCGTATAAAGAATCCCAGCTTAAGAAGAAGTACCGAGCCTATAAGCAATCGGATGTTTCAAGATTCCAGTTTTAAACCACGTGGTGGGATATTTGAATTCTCCATCATTGTTATGATATCTGCGCCCGCTGGTGAAGTTAAAGTGTGGATGCTGTCGCTAACTGAGTAACAGTCCAAGTGTCACCTGAAGTTAGGGATACCCCGACGAAGTAGCCGTTTTCGAGGCGATCACCGGACATAACCGCCACATACGCCGACAGAGGATCAACTCGTCGAGACAACGCCCAGTGCAAAGAACCAACAGAAACCGCAAGTTTACTGCCTAGGTATATTATTTCTTTGTTTTTTATTAGTTGTAACTTTAAAGCCCTATTTCCCTTTGTCCTTTGTTTAGATTTCAATAATTTCAATAACTAAATAACGTTTCAAGGGGGCCCCACTTACCTTAACTTTTATTATTGCTTTGTTCATTTTTCATTATTAAGAAATTATATTTTGAGTCATTACGTTGTAAATTGTTTAAAAAAAAAACTGTTGTTAAAGTGAAACTAATATCTTTCATTCATTATCAGGTAGTCACTGTGTTTGTCCTATACAAAATAAAACTATTACTAATAATACTGCTTTTTCTTCTTAAGTAATAAGTATTACGTACCATCTTTAGCAAAATAAATGCGAATTTAATCTTCGATTATTAATGCAATCGAAGCTACAGCAGACTGAATAGTAATTAAAATTATTTGCAAACAATTTTGAATTACGCATTGCTCGGTACGCAGTACTTATAGTTGCGGTTGCATAAATAATCGAAGATTTGTGGAACTTTTTTTTGTACTTATCAGTTATTCACGCAGAGTACACAGTAAGCTATTTAATAAATATTTACTAAACCTCCTCGTTTCGTACACTAACTATCATTGAACAACAAATTGAAGGTAAGTATATTGTATATTTGTAGCAAACCATTACCTTCTATATATTGGGTGTTTAGTAGACGCGCATTAATGATACTGTTTTCCTTATCACAAGTAATCTAAATAGCTTGTATTAATTGTGAAGGTGTGATAACCGTTATAGAGTAGTTCATTCGCAGAAATACACCTACTACTTGACATGGGCAAATATTTTATTTAATGCAACTGCATATATTCTTTAGCTTCACTACTTCAGTTTAATTATCATAAGTAACTTCATAAGTTATCGGTTTGAAGCAGACCGTGTATAATTTAGATTGCTTCTTGTTAGTATCAAGTATCAGTTTAGGATCTCTTTTTTACTAGTGCTAAGTAATCTGTGCTTTTGTTCTCTATTCAGCTGAACTTTTTAGTTACGATAATTATATTTTTATTTATGACTATTAATTTTTTTCTCAGTGCAGATCCCTATCCTATTTTGCATATATAAGCTCGATTATATCTTATGGGTCTGGTGTGTGGAGTCCGCAGTATGCCGTCTATATTAGCATGCTTGAATCCATCCAACGAAAGTTTATTAGACTTCTATAATGTCATAAGTCAAGCCAATTTTTTGATAATAACAGTCGCATATATGCACTTTGCCATTGAGTAAGCGCAGGTTACTGTCGGATTTAGTATATATTATTGCTCAAACTACTTAATAACAGTATTGACTGCCTTAACCTGGTTTCCTTAATTTCCTTTCGTGTTCCTCTTCGTCATACCCGGCATAACGTTGTTTTGTTTCATTTGCTTTTCTGTCATAGCAACTCGTTTCAGAACTCTCCTAGTAACAGACTAATGTTACAATGAGCAACTTAATATTTCCAACTATTGATATATTTAACTGTAGTTTAACTTCTATCAAAACTGAAATTATCTGCAGCTTATTTGATCAACTTCAGTAAAATTAGCTATAATAATATTTTCCCTATAACTTGCTTCAATGTTACATGATTTTGATAAATCTTACTTGTGTGGTCTTTATTTTTCTTTTCTATGTGTACCTAGGCTACAACTTTTCTGGGTTCATCCCGTTTTTGTAGAAACCTGAATAAATAAATAAAAAATAAATAAATGAATATGTATAACGTCTAATACATTCCCTCCCCGCTGGAATCTCGGTATATTTGTATAGCCAATTACCTACTTTTGGAAGCGATAATTTCGAAACATCACCCAGTTTTAGAAGATAAACCGTTAAATACAATTGAGTATCAATTGCTAATATACCCATCGAGAGGTCGACCGCGTACACACTGTATATGAAGGTATAACTTTGAAACTGGTTTCCCGGCAACTCTGAGGAACTGATTACATTATGTGCCCGTCCGTTGTTAAAGCCAGTTCTATTGAACGTACGTTGGTGGTACAGCATGCTACACGGTGTCAGATGTCGAAAATTCAATTTAGAACAGCTATGAAAGTGTGATTTATTCTTCGAGCGATCTTAAGACCGGTCACTCTGAGTACAACCCGCACATAAAAGCACCTAAGTACCCCTGGCAGTATTCGTAAAGAAACAGTCGCCTTATACACAAATCGTTGTTTTGTCTAGCCAGTTGGTAGGAACATGGCTTGGGCAAGAGTTTTATTGTCGTTTAATATATATATTTATGAACTATGCTTACACAAGCTGTCGTTATTAGTTACATATGTGAATTATTAAAGGTAAATCTGGAAAGAGAAAAGTTCTATTAATTGTATAATACTTATGAACCTTCCTATTCAAGATATCAAAACAACGAGTAAATCCCGACGTTAAAGGATATAAAGTGTATTTAGTAGTACTATAACGAACAGATAGTGTAACATAATTTTGCATTCCTTTAGAAATTCATTCGTCAACTGATGTGCACTATAGTTTAAGTAACAAATCTTTCAAAATAAATTATTTTAATTAGCTCTTATAAGCCTAGCTTTTCTACGATTCAAAGCCACAGTGACATTCATGGTAAATGTCACAAGTGCAAGAAGAATTGTGAGTTCAATTTTGAAGGTTTAAATAATAAAATTAAATAATAGAGGTATCGAGATGCACCTTATGTCAAACAAGAATATCTTGCAGTTGAAACTAAGTCTTCTGGAATAAAAAAAAAAACATGAATCTTTTAATGAGGAATGGCGGAAAACGCATCTCCGAAATTCAACGATTACAAAATACACACTAAAACCGCAACTGAATAGGAGTACATGTTGCATATAAACTTAAGAAAAATGTCGAAATGTTAGAAATTTTCCCGTTGTACAAGTATTTTATAATAATAATAATAGTTTGTCAAACAACACATTAAAAATATATGTAGGTATACATAATTGTCATAAACATAACTACACATACACATAGGTTACATACATTAATATATGGTGTACATGTAAGAGACATTAATCATTGCACAATTTCATCAAAAAAACGATCTATTTCGTATAAGGCTTTGTTTGTTAAAAATTTTTTTAAGTGAGACTTGAATCGATTATTGTGTATTGTGTGAATTTATGTGTGAAATTATATGAATTCTTCTTCTTAGAAAAATATTGTAATATTACTAAAAAATATTAATATCTCTCAGGAAAAAATTAAAATTTCTTACAATTTGGAAATCACAGTTATACATAAAGAAATTTTCAAGCAAGGAAATTAACAATGCGCACATGCGTACCCTTAGAACGTTCTGGTTCAAGTCACACGTAGGCAGCACTGATATGGTGTTCAGTCACACGTGGTTATGTTTTCTTGTTGCTTTGGAACTATTATACTGACTACTAGTAGGTGATATTGATTCCTAAAGTCTGTTGCGCACTCTGCTTACAACTTGAACATAGAATATCCGAAAAAACTTATATCCACGTTAGAATTAATTCACTGCTACATGTTAAAAACCCAAACGTTGGAACAAAAAGCTTTTCGTTTTTGACATCACGAAAAAAAAGTTATTACATCCATGAAAATAATTGGCTCCTACAGAGGTAGACTGTAAAAATTTAAAATTAAATTGTAGCTTTTTTTTTTTAATAATTAAACTTGTATGAAACGTTTGTACGTAGTTATTTATCAAAACGACAAAACCTAATCTGTCAACGGTATAACATAACCTGCACCACATACACGCTACACAATAAGTTACTTTCACACTTTTAAATTTAAGTTAAGTAGGTAGTATAAGTTTAAAAATATGTAAGAATCTAGAGCGTAGAAATATTTGACCATTTGGAATTACTTCTAAAAGTAAAATACCTGCACTGAGAGAAATAGATTGTACTCCTTAAGGGGAGGTTTACATATATATATCGGAAAAGTTCAAAAACTTTGAGCTTTTTTTTCAGACAAAGAAAAAGATATACGAAATACGGCTTTTTGCCAATAAATACATTAAAACTTGAACATTAAAAAAATATATTTTTTTTTATGACAAGACCACTATAACGTTCGCCATTTGTATCTAGGTAGCAGTGTGCCCAGAAAACACGGTCAAACTGCGTAAACTCTAGCATGCGCAAAAGTAATCCGAAATTGAAAATAAAAAATGAGTTAGAAATATATAAATTTGTTGGAGGTTATACCTAAATTTAACCAAATAAGTCAAAGCAAACAATGTGGCAGGTACCTGGACTTAATTTGATTATTTCTATTTCTTTTTTGTGTGTATGACTGGATATAAAAATGTGGAATATTGCAATTTTTAGTGTAATATAGGTATAACCTCCAATAAAACTGTTTACATTAAGAAAACAAAGAATTAAGTTGATATATGAACACTTGAAGAACTAGAAACTTACGCAGATTTGAAAAATCATGTTTCGAGAAAACACGTTCAAAGTTTCGCAGCAAACTTTTACAATAGTTCTCCATACACTTAGTCAGTTATTCCAGCGCCATAATATATCCTTCTTCTTCTTCTTCATACTTCTGCATTTTCAAAATTTGTTGCTTCCTTTAGACAGCACAGTGAGTTTTGCAGCGCTGGACATATCCTGCTCTCGCCCGTTGTATGCGCTGACGATCAGAATTGACGACGAAATTTTTGGCACAAGTCCTACTACAATTTCCAACGCATTCATTATTCGTAATAACAGAAAGTAACCTTCATTGAATAAATTTGCGGCAATGTAGGTAGCAAATTGACTTGTTTGTAACTCGCAGTGTAAATCTTTTGGAGCTAGTTTCTGCACACATGAATTAAACGAGTCGTTTTCAGTTTTGACAATTTTTTCCAATGCATCTTTGCAATAAATCACTGTAGAAAAAACTTCATAAATCGCATATTGACTTTTGCAAAAGTGGGGTCATGTTTGAATGAAGCAAGCTCAACCTTGGCTTCTGCAACGCACCACTTACACAGGCTGTCTACAACCTTTTGGACAATAAATATGTCGTGGATCCCGCGTCGGTTGAACATTTATAATGAAATGTAGCCCAAATTGCTGTCTTCATTTTTTATGCAGAATCTGGATGTTGTCTAATTGCCAGTCCATAGTACGCTACTCTTCTACTGTTAAATTATCAATAACTTTGTGAGTCAGTTTACCAGCGCCACTTTCCTTCAAAGTCCAGGTTTTCAAGTAAAAGCGTGGTAAGTAAAAAAATATTGTTAGATATTCTTCAAATCTGCGTTTTATTGCGGATCTAATTGTTTCGTATTATTGTAATATAAATAGCTACTCTGTCGTTTATTTGTGACCCCGACTGTAGTGACATTTATAATCATTAAAGACAACTATACATATACTAACAAACAATAAGTATGGTATTTCGACCCAACTAGCCCCGAGTCGAATATGGTATTGCATCTAATATGCTCCGTTTGTGTTCGGTACACCCGCTCTTTTAATAAGCCGTAGTGGCTTAAATAATGTGAATATTACAAAACCGCTTTAACCATGTATTTTAGATATTTGGAGCTTTCCAAAAATGTAAAAAACCAAAAATCGATTTTTCCAGTCAAATATATGTAAACCTCCCCTTAATATAAATATATTATGGTTTAATATATTTTGTAGTTCCTATAGGGACAGTCATATTTTATATTACCGCTGAGAATATTTGTATAATAGGTTTCTATTTATAGTGTTTATTAACTCGTATATTAGAGAAACCGTATGTACTTGTATTATTACTTTTAACATTCATGCTATTAATTGTTAATATAAGTGTCCAAAAGCACTGATAACTTTTGACAATAATACTTAAAATTTTTATTGTACTTCCTGTAATGTAATATTTTAGTGTGTGCAATGCATGATGCTCAAACTTACTATATAATCTTGTAATGCTTATAATGTTATTTTATATTAAGATAATCTAACGTCTCTTATTACTTAAAATAGTAGATATAAGTAATAATATGGTGTATCATATGTTGACGCTATGCATCGATACCTACCTGTAATGTAAAATATACTAATATACTGAATATTCCCATGCGAAGACGAAGATATTACACAATGAAAATTGTGATACTAAATTTATTTTTATTTCTATTTATTGTTTATTGCTGTTTATTTCTTTTTCTACGATACAGCAGCTGTGTAGAAACTGTCACTTTCTTAATTGTTCTCAAATCCCTTGGTTTTAATATGCTCTATTATCCTCTGTAGATTCTTCAATCAAAATATCACTCTGACTTAACATCTTGCACATTGCAATCAACCCAGATATGATAGCCAAGACATCTGCTGAAATACAATCAATCAAGTAAATTTTATACGCTTTCCGTTACTTGAAGGAGTAAAAGTATGTTTTTTTAACATTGTATAATAGGTAAGTAATAGACTGGAATTGAAAACGGAAACTATACGCAAGCTTTAGAGAAAATACTCTAGTAATTTATAATAGGCCTGTTCGGAAACTGCAATCTAATTGATCGGATCGTGATCGCAGATGGTTCAGATTAGGTGCGGTGCAGCCTCATTAACATAAAACATAAGCATTACAAGTAGGCAAGTATTAGGGTAATTTTCTATCAAAGCATAAGCATCCACTACGGAGTAGTATATTATATTATCTATTAGGCACTTGCCAAATATGTTTACTAGTTGTGGAAAACTCTAATCGATTAACATTTGCTCCACGTTTGCAGCCATTATTTTTATAATTAAAATCCCACAAGATACACAACAACCAGGCATACACAGGAATCAATAAGAATGTAGGTACTAATAAACATGTACTCATAATTTTAGAAGACAAAACAATTTCGTCCATTGGTGGGTTTCATAGGCAAAGTTCGGCGACCAATAAAGCAAGGGCTTGGAATGCGTTACAAACATTTCTTGCAGAAAGTGGATATACGTCTAATACCAGATAATATTGCAGACAATAACAGAATAACACTATACTATCTATATAAACCAAGCCATTGCACAGGATTTCAACAATAAAGCGTATTAATATTTATATCCATTGAATGTAGATGGTAAAATCCAGATTGTATCTCTTATTCTAGATATTTTAAAATCTGATTATTTATTTTTTATATTACAACACATTATCCTTTTGACAAAATTTATTTGACAAATATTTTTCATGAAAGATTTTTAAATATATTTTTTATATTTTATGTAAATATAGATAAAATATACAATTGAAATATTTGCTTCATATTTTAAATCAATATAAGTTTGATATTTTTTAAAATATTTGTAAAATATTATTTATATGAAAATTGAGATTTTTTTATCATATAGCAGTTACCTGGCTGCAATTATTTTAGCTCCTACATAATATAATTACATTTTACGTAGACGCAGATATATTAATAGAAGTTACAGTACTCAACTTACATACTACATATATATATACCAATAATTTTAATTACCCTATGGGTGTAAAGGTAAATTCCATACACCAACACTTTTATTTCTTATTATAGATAAACGCTGACCATTCTTTCTTGTTTTTTACCATTCTTCTTGCTTCATTCCAGGATATTCCTCTTTTTCTCAAACTTTCTTTTACTGTACTATCCCATGCTTTTCTCGGTCTGCCTCTCTCGTTTGCGTCTTGATCATGCCAGCCATACTCTTTTCCCATTTTATATTATTAGTCCTACCCAGCAAATGTACAAAAGCAAAAATTAACCCTTTATTTTTTTATATGAAATAAATATTTACAAAAATACAAAGCAAAATATTCTTGCAGAATTAAGAAAAATATATTGAAAAATCACATGCAATAAAATATAATTAATGCTACATAACATATACATATATTTGTAAAACGTATTCCTAATATATTTTATACATATTATGTTAATATGACTAATTTTCAAGAAAGATTCAATATTTTCTAAATATTTCTGATATATGAAATAAATATAGTTGGCTACTGGGGTAATGTCTATAATCTATTTTTCTCAGTGTGTACGGTTTTAGGGGCACAAAATTTATCCAAATTCGCACTAGAATTTTAACCAAAGTCTTTTAATATGTGATATCTTTGTATACAGCACAAAATTGTGCCACCCCTATACAAGAGGTATCTCTTTCACACCACCATCCACTCACGCAACTGCAAATACGGTGTTGTGATGAGTTTTGCAGACTGCGGGTCTCTTCAGGCTGCGTATCCGCTCCTGCGGTGGTCCAGGCTCCTCAAACGGACCGACGAAACACGATAGTACCTATATCGGTGATATACGCACGTGGGCGTCTACCTTACGCAATAAAATATCCTGTATTTTACTCGCCCAAATTTGTCGTTGTGTTATTTTTATTAAGAAAAATCCCAGTAATTTTGCCCCACATACATTCTAAATCATTCGGAATCTTCGATGTTATACAACTAAAACACTCATAACGTATTATCCAAACAATAACCCGCGCAACATCCTCCGCGTGTTTTGAAGGGAAACACTATGGGATCTCATCCACGATCCCCGACTAAATCCCTTAATAGATGAACGCCGGAGACAAATGCCCGCCCGAGCGTCGAGCAGTTGAGGGTGGGCGTCGTCAGATTATTAAAGAAAATATGGGCAAACGTTTAAGGGCCGAACGGTGTCGGAGCGGCCGGGATTAGCCTAATTCCCGGTTCCGGTCGCTTTGAAACTTCCTCTCCCGGTTTCGACGAGCCGTGCTTTTGTATCGAACTCCAACGATGATGCGTCCCCTTAGTGCCGCCCTCTACCGGCACGACGCCGCCGGCCCCTCGATGGATTTAAATGAGCGAAACGTAATTGGGATTTTATCACGTGTCATTTGGTAACATGTTGAGAATTACGTAAGAATAACAATGAAAGATGTTTGCAGGAAATTAGAACGTAATAGAAATTTACGGAAATTAACATAATCGGGTGAAGGTTAGATAAGAGTAATAAAACTCGTTCTTTCGTTCATCTAATATTTAATATTTGATAACTAGTTTCGGCTTTTTAGGAAGCCATCTTCAGATCAACGTCAAAAAAGATGGCTTCCTAAAAAGCCAAAACTAGTTATCAAATATTAAATATTAGATGAACGAAAGAACGAGTTTTATTACTCTTATCTAGCCTGCACCTATAACTTTCATTGGATGCTTCGAATATAATAACCGGGTGAGTTGATTTTACTAAAATAAAGAACAAATAAAAAGAGGGTCGTGCACACTAACAACAGAAGATTCCGAACCCGGAAATTCAAAAAATTATGAAACTGAATATGTAGATCAATGAAAAAACTTCATTTGTTTGGGCATACGGTATATAATTTTGTGTTTTTTTTTTACATTAATAAAGTTACGTTTCGGGCTCCCTTACTTTAATTAATTAAATATATTAATACTTTTAATAAATAAAAAAAAACAATAAATAGTTTGAAAATGAACTATTTATTGTTTTTTTTTTTTTATTTTAATTCCTCCTTCTTTGCCACTCACAAATCTCTCATAGTCCTGGGTAGTTCCAATTAAAACATGTAAATTATTCAAACTAGTGAAAAAATAGTGTGTCATATGGGAACATTTTTTAAGACTTTTTATTTAAATAACAATTTAAAACACGCGTCGACATCAAACATATTAATCAAACATATTAACCTGAACCTAAAATGTATATCAGTACTGATATACATTTTATGTGTGTGTTTGTTAAGGTTAATATGTTTGATGTCGACGCGTGTTTTAAATTGTTATTTAAATAAAAAGTCTTAAAAAATGTTCCCATATGACACACTAGTTTTTCACTAGTTTGAATAATTTACATGTTTTAATCTTTATTAATGTAAAAAAAACCAAACAAAATTATATACCGTATGCCTAAACAAATGAAGTTTTTTTCTTTGAGATATAACACGGTAAAATAATTCGAAGGAAAAGAATCAATTTTATTCTTTTTCAAAATCAATATGTAGATCAATATAAGTATAATCTGTCCGTATACAGTGACCGGCAGAAAGTGTGTAGCATACGGGATTTTTTTTGTTCTTGAATTTTTTCTTACAAATTACCTCTGCATGTCTTGAAATTAAAATAACACTCATCAAATTTGCCTAAAATTCAATTGTATACGAGGGAGGGTAAAAAATATGAAACTACACTAAGAGTAAAGTACCTTAGTTTTTAGGTTTAGAAGATTCTTTATTAATAAATGTTGTTTAAAATTCAACGCTACATCCAAATATGAAGTTTCCTTTAATATTAGCAAAAAATAAGATTTCATAGTTTTTTTTTTCGGAATTACCTGTATACAAAATTGATTGAGATCATGCAGCAGATATATCCTATTCTGTGTATAATTCAGGAGAGAAACTCATACATGTCAAATAGGGTCGGATCCTTCAACAAGTTATACAAAAAACGGCTTAGTGTACTTCATTTTTGTGTTATAAGAGGACAAATGCCTAAACCAATTCAACATTTGGATTTCATATTCGTGAGTAAAACCAATTCAAAAAATGATAAACATCAAATTATGTCCTAAAACGTCACAACTGTTTTGGCCAATAAAAAACTGTCGATTTTTGCGTTCGCCCAGTATCACATATATCAAGCATCATTTAATGGTTTTTGGTTAGTGTTTAAGTGACATTTGATATGATTATTTAATAATTGCAGGATATTACAATACCTCGGGCAATTACTACGTATTAGGGAAATAGTTTGTAAAAATGCTGACGTAAGTTTTATAAGACTATTGTTGTTATAGGATTTATACAAATCAAATAGGTCATTTTATACAGAAAACTCACATAAGAATCTGAATTTGAAATAGTTATTGAACAAAATTTACCATCTATTGATGATATAATGATTATATAACATTTTTCCAACAAATCTAGATTTTAAGGATGATGTCTTTCTAACAACAAGGACTATAAAAATAATTCCAATCAAACTGAATTTCACAATTGAAAATTTGACACATTTCCTGACAGCGGGGTAACATATGTTGTAGAATAGGTGAACGTCAAACGGCTAATTCATTTTTTATGCGGGGACAGGCGGGACAGGGAAATTTTTTAAAATATACATTTTCAAACTTTTTTCCTTTAAAAATAATAACTAACAACCACAAATATACCATAGATATTTTTAAAAATATATTTGACAAATATTTTTCGTGAGAGGTTTTTGAATATATTTTTTATATTTCATCTAAATATAGATAAAATATACAATTGAAATATTTACTCCATATTTTAAATCAATGTAAGTTTGATGTTTTTTAAAATATTTGTAAAATATTATTTATATGAAAATTGAGATTTTTATGCAATCATATACAAAGCTATTTAATTTGCCAAAATAAACTAAATTACTTATAGACAGTAACCTATATATCTTGGTTGTTTAGAATGTATAACATCGATAACAAAAAGCTATATGAAACTTTCCCGGAAAATAAAAAGAATAACATACTTGGAGGTGGCTAAAAGGGAAGAACTTGTTTCTTCACACTCACCATACAAGTTAATAATCAATAATGCCTCAAAAATATAATATAGTGAATACAATAAATAATTAAAATCGAAAACTAAAAAATGTATTCTAAAGTTAGATAAAGTAGAAGTATATATCGTTCTGGATTATGAATTATATTATTGCTTTAGATTTGGTGTAAATGGATGCATATAGCAGTTTCCCCGCTGCAGTTATTTTAGCTCCTACGTAATATAATTACCTTTTACGTAAACGCAGATATATTAATAGAAGTTAGCTCAATTTAGATACTAACTAAATCATAATTTTAAATATATATTATCTAATTTAATCTTTAAACTAACATTTTAAATTAGTACTTGATATGTATGCATATTTTAACCATTTTATATTATTAGTCCTACGTAATAAATGTACAAATGCAAAAATTAAATGTTTCTTTATATGAAATAAATATTTACAGAAATACCAAGCAAAATATTCTTGCAGAGTTAAGAAAAATATATTAAGAAATCATTTGTAATAAAATATAATTACTGCTACATAACATCTATATTTGTAAAATATATTCCTAATATATTTTCTATAATATATTTTATACATATTATGTTAATATAACTAATATTCAAGAAAGATTCAATATTTTCAAAATATTTCTGAAAAATGAAATAAATATAGTTGGCTGCTGGGGTAATCTCACAGACAAAAAACCCGTAAATCCGTAGTAATTTGAAACGTTTCTTTCGAATAAAATAATCAAAAAAAAAAAATGGTTTCCGACCCTATTAGTTAGTTCAAAAAAAATTATAACCTTGAAAAGGAAAACTTCAAAATGGGAATTATTTTTGCCGCACAATTTGTTTTGTTTTGAAATAAAACAAAATATGTGATTACAACATAGACTACATTTTCTTTAAAACTACGAAATGCTTCTTTCTTTTTCTCCTAGAAGTTATTTAAAAAAATTCTGGCCTCCAAGATCATCAGACCTATCCACAATGATGTTCTTTTTTTGGGGCTATATAAAAAAAAAACGTTTATAAATTTCGATCGTTTAAAAACATCGACCACTTGGAAAATTTAATTAGAGAATATATCCCGGAAATCAATCCTCTTGTTTACGGAACATTGCTAGGAGAATTTAACACTAGAGCGATAAATGTTTACCAAACGGCAGACGTGATATAGAAATTCAATGTTTATTCTTTACAATAATTAACATCTGTTATTGATATTATTGCAAATGCATTGTGTGCATTTTTTCTTTTGTTTGTAAACAACATTAAGATCTACATAAAAAGAAAGATGAAGTTAAACTAATTGCGACTTTCTAACAATTACTAAAAACTAAAATTTGAATTAGATATTTTAGATTAGTTGATTATTTTGTTTCATTTAAAAACAAAACATATTGTGCAGCAAAAATAATTCCCATTTTGACATTTTCCTTTTCAAAGCTATAACATTTTCAAAACAAGTAAATTGATTTTCATATTTACAATTTAAATCTCATTATTCTAAAGTACACAATTAATTTTTAAGAGATCATATAAACTTGTAATTGTATTAAAGAATATTAATAATGATACTTCAAATATTAACACCCCTTTGGCTCAATTAACTAATTTGCACAAATCAACATATATAAGAAAGTAATGAATAACAAAATATAGTTGAAACACAGTTGTGGGAAAGTGTAATTGTTATAATTGTAACAAAATCATTCAACATTAAAATTTACAATTGAAATTGAAGAAAACAATAGCCTTTTTAGACCTCAAATACATTGAAAATAATAACAAAATGCTAACTATAAACCAACATGGTCCTACGTTATCTAAATTTTAAGCCTTCACAATCTTTATCACAAAAAGTTAATGTCATTATTAGTTTAGCTGATATAGCATTAACATTCAAGTCCAGTATTTGGTTTGATGTTATTAATAAAGCAAAAAATATTTTAGAAGAAAATGATTATCCAAATTTTCTTATCAATAGAATATTGAAACACAGATTTTTTTCTTTTTTATAATAAATCGTCAAAAAATATAAATAATAGTCAAACAAATACAAAATTCTCTACATAAAACATTTATCCGAAAAAAGGTAAATCAAATTATTTTCGAACCATACAATTTCAAAATTGCATTCAAATTTGCATAACAAACTACAAGACCAAATCTACACAAAACTAAAATCAAAAATTGAAAATAGACTGTCAAAATTGAAATGGTGTATATATTGGTGAAATTATGCAGTATTTAGAAAATAGAATAAAGGATATAAATATAACAAAACTCCTACAGCCTTAAAGAAACATGAAATACCCCAAAATCATACATTTGATTTTAACAATATAACAATTTTAAACAAAGAAAAAAAATTAAAAACACATAGTATATTAGAAATGATTCAAATTTATGAGCATAAAGACGCAGTTAATGATAAAATAGACGTACAATACTTCTCAGAACTATATAACTTACTTTTATAACTAATACAACTAAACTAAAATAATATTAATAAAGCAAACTAGAAATAATTAAATACAATAATATTTTTTAGAAATGTAGAATTTACTAAGTTGAAACGCAATCTTTAAGTAAAACAAAAAGATTAAAAATGTATAGTAAACAAATTTATAAATAACATTATCCCTTTGCAATTAATTATATTTTAATATGTTGAACTTGAAAAAGCTTTTATAATAAAAGCAAAACGTCGTTATAAATTTATTTATTCATATTATATATTATATTCTTCAAAGAACTAAAAAACCAAAGAAAAGAAAGGCAACTAAAAAACATTCAACAAACAATGTATTCATGGGTAATATGAATATTTCGGTATTTCACTTGTAAACTTTTATATGTTATTGTTGTTGTCCCATATACAATTCAGAAAAACAAGGAATGACAAGGGACGATTGAAGAAAATTAGTATATATGATTTTGGCATTGTGAGGAGGGAATTGCACTGGTTCTACAAAAAAAATGAAGTTCCTACATTGCAAAGTTTGTGAAATTACTTGAAAGAAAACAATAGATGTTTTGTATCATGTTGCATTTAAAATAAGAAAGTTAATGTCAACACCCTGTATAACCGAAAGTGCTAGGGACTTATGCATATTTTGTTCAATTAAATCTATAATAGTATACCCTCAAATTTTCTCGTGAATAGTTTTCTATATACCGATCGCTGACGTTCGTCGTGTGACAACCTGTATATTACACACTTCAACTTCATAATTTGTTTTCTTTTATTCATGATAACTAGATTTTTGTGTTGATGCTTTAATATCGCAAGTATATATCATTAATATCAATAATGTTATTCAATTTGCTTAGTATATAGGTACTAGAAATTCAATAATCCTTCCTTACCTAATCCGCTATATTAGTTATTGCATTATAATCTCGTTTAAAATCAATATTTTGGTATTACTACACAGCAATAGTTATAAGGAAAACCCATGATTTGAGACGAGATTACCATCACTTAGGTTTATATCCCCAATTGTAAAAGAATTATTTGCATTTCAAACCAGGGAATTGGTAATGCTCTGTCTGTTGGAGTAATTGGGAAAAACCCGGGATTCTACAAAAGTATTATCACATTATAGTTACTTAATTTATGCATTGCAAGCCATCTGTGTCTGTGATGGTTATATTATGTTTACTTCTTTCATTTTGTTACTGCTTGTAATTAATTTTACGTGTATACCTTCCCCAGATTTACCAAGTCCTTTTCTTGAATAAAAGTGTAGATTAGGTTTTGTGCTATGTGTGTAGACTGAAAGGATGGGATATGGGAATGATTGCTATCAGCAAAGACCATGTCTTAATTCATACAAGTATAATAACAGCGTGAGAAAAAACTTTCCCTGTAAAATTACTGCTCGATTGGAACCCTTAAATTTACTATTATCTACCCCTTTCTCCAATTATATTATTGATTTCTATATTGACAACTGTTACTCTACCACATTTAACACAAAGAGTAAAAGCCCTTTTATATTTCGACGTGTCAACAAAAGCCCATTCAATGTGTAATTGGCAATATAATGTTATCAAGAAAAGTAAAAACTAAAATTTAAAAATGCAATAAATGTACTTAGGTATTTACAAACACCGTTGATTTTATTACCAAATTATCACATTGTAATGATGAATATTTATTAGTTGTTAAAGTAAGATCTGGTACAGTGTGTCGAACTTACATAAGTAGGTAAATATAAGCACACATTGATCTGATGAAATAAAAATTTGGCGTATACACTTTTCCTTTCGGCACACCCACCAGTATTGACGCATTTTTAGGAATTTTTTAGCACTTTTGTTGTCGCGATGTTTAAATATACAAATGAAGTTTGTTCATGTAATTATTTCTTTATTCATAATCAATGTAAGAATCCACTTATATGACGAAATAAAAATAAGTAGTATAGTTGTTAATTCTTTTAACCTCTAGGTATCTGTACCTTATCACTTATTGTTTCTTTTTGTAAATACCCTTATTATTAACAATTATTGTAGACAGATATGCAGTGGCTAGCATAAATATTGTAGCAATATTGAAACATATGGGAAATTTTTACTATTGTATACTTGTACAAAGAATTCTTTAAAGCAAAGAAACAATCCTTTAAGGTATTTTTCTGCTCATAATCGCAATAGCATCATTTTGTTTGTGTAAATCTAAACACAGTTTAGGATATACCTACCAATTATTAAGTAGGTACCATTACCGTCACTCATAATGTCCGGTCTCGGCCACAATCTATCGTGCGCAGTGTACTGGGAAGGCGCGATACATCCAGTGGCGGTTTCTGTATAGGAGCACATAAGCACGTGAACCCCCTAAACAACTCGTCGATTACAAACTAATAAAATGTATTACTCGATCTTAATATATTCGTGAAATATAACGCAGCGAAACGAATAAACGACGCGACGTTCCTTTCTATACATATGTATGTACATCGCGAGCAAGCGACCGACGACGGAGCACGTGCGCCGAGTAAGCGGGACTACGTTGATTTTATCCAATGCCTAGCCGCATAAAGCACGTAGCGGAGATGGGGAGGGATACGGCAGATTCCATATGAACGGTGCACAAATTGAGTGTGCTCCTGTGCTCGCTCGCTTGCATTCTCGGGTCACGTTAATAAATCGATGGACATCAACGTTCAGATATCGTGTTTTACGGATAAACTATATTATATATGTTTTGTTTATGAATGACTCACCGTACACAGGTCGTAACTACCATAAGAACCAATACTATTTGTTGGTGACAGTTTTATAATGAAACCAAAGGGTGCATAATTATTTTAATTTATTAAATAACATACTGCTGTAGTTGTTTATTAAAAAAAAAACAATTATCTGAATATATTTCTTAATTTAATATTATTTTCATTTGAAAGTTGTTTTGATATTTTAGGATAACGGTGTATTTCTTTATACTTTAAGTTTTAACAGAATTTTCGTGACTATGTATAACATTATATTATTTATTTCATTATTGCTATATTTTTCCGTATTGGACGGATTTGTTTCCAGGTTTTTTGTTTGTTTTCTGGCTCTCTGCTTCGTACGTGCGAACGAGAGAGCCAGTGTGATGCCACATGTGTTCTTTTCTTTTGCTTGGAATTTAAAAATTTTAATATATTGATCTATTAATTTGTTACTGATATTAAGTCAGTGCTCAATGTTTAATCACACTCGTGCAGTTTAGATGAGTAATTAATATAGGTCTGTATTACATTTAATTTTATATTTTAGTTTTGGGTATAAGATTTTCAAAGAATTGCAGATAATAAAAGTTGATATAATTAACACAATAATTATGGTTGTAACAATTTAAATATTTAGTGTTAATTTATAAATATCTTAAATTTAACTTTGTAAAAAAAAGGAAATTAGACAATATATTTGTTAAAAAAAACTATCTATTTTATTTAAAACACTGATTTAAATTATCGTTTGAGGTACTTCATCTACAGCAATACGTTTATTAAACCCACGCACATAAAATCACAAACTTAAACTCGTAAATCTTTAACTGTTCCCAAAAAACATACATTTCCCTCAAAGATACAAATAATAATTAATTGATTTTTTTAGAAAAACAAACATTGGCAACAGCGCAGCCGCAGTTAAAAACTACGCCGCGTCGTTAAATCCCTCTGCAAAAAGACGACAAAGCAAAGCCGGCACTAATGCGCTTTGGTGCAGCCGACAAACAAAAAAGATTATATATAGTACGTAAAAAAAGTAATGAAATGAAATATACAATACGTAAAAAAGATAATGAAATGCACACAAAACAAACAAAGTAGTATTGTAAGTAAACACTAAACAATATATAAATAAGAACTATGGATGCGAACAGTTTTACTGTGCAATATTTGAAAGACAATTTTAATTCGTTTAGTTATGAACAAAAAATTCAAGTTAAAGGTATAGGCAGACCAAAACCAGAACTTAATTTGACGCAAACTACAAAGGGCAAATTTAGAGACTTTACAAGAAAATTTAGATGGACATGTACAAAAAAAAATGATTGGATTTTAGTTAAAAAATTGCATGTTCTTGATTTTGTGAACACTCTACGCTTCCGACCACGAGCCGCCACTGGATACATTCACTATTTGTACAATTGGTAATAGTATATATTTGATTAATATCGCCTCTTTCTGCCGATAAGTTTATTCTAGCCGATCAAGTTGCGTGTATAGCAGATGCTTGCGTGTGGCCTCGGGTATTGGGAAATAATAATAATGTATATAATGTATTATATAAATAATTATAATAATTTTTAAAGAATAAAAAGCCGTTTAAGATTATATCTAAAGGAGAAATACTAAGAATAAAATAAAAGGAAAAAATATATGCCCGAGGCCACCTGCATAAGACCTCTACTATACTTAAATTTTATTAGCTAGAATAAATTTATAGACTGAAAAAGGATGCTACCAATCAAATATAAATTTATCAATGGTAAAAGTAGAATACAGGGCCGCGCCTACCCTATAAACTGGGAACGATAGGCTGTGAGCGGGGTCACTTATGATGTCCGATTGATGGGACATTATGAATGACGGTAATGGTACATAGCAAACTGTATTTTAAGCTAAATGTAAAACTAACGTTTATTATTTAAGTACAGGTAAGTACTATTATGTTGAAAGCTGTCACAGTTACAGACAGGTAATTAACACATCAACTATCAAGTATCAAATAGTTATTTTTAACAGAGAAAGGAATTATTTTGTACATATTTTTATTATATTTTACATTCATTTCTTTAAACAGATTGAGGAATTAAAGATATTTAGGGTTACTAATACAAATTGATGAACAACTACGTTACTGTACGTAATTGAAACAGTTTTTAATAATAAATACATGAATGACTGGAATAGATATAACAATAAAATTAATTGACTCTTGCGTTTATCATCGAATTAATGATTGAAAACACATAAAATCCTATGAAGAAACGTCTTTCCTGTTGATTTAACATGTAAACAAATTGTTAATAACAATTTCTTAATAAGAATTTACAGAAATGTAAAATATGCTCTAGCAGCATTGCTTTGCGGTAAAAATGGAAATTAACCTAGAATCACTAACTGCAAGTGCTATTAAAGTGAATTTGTTATTAAGCTGATAATTTCACTAAATAATTAATAAATTATATTACCGCAGGTATAGCATACATTATCTAATATCCAATATTCATCAAGATATTATAACACGTGCTTTTTTACGCATCAGCAGTATTAACAATTAGAAAAAATGACGCACAAATTGACAAATTTACTCATAAACAGAAACCATCGAAAATGTTAATTTTATTTATATAATAATTAATTTCAGCATTCAACCTAAAAAAAATATTATTCCTTAAATATAAGAATGTGTGTTAATTATTTTTTTTATTAAAAGAAAAGTATGAAAATATTTTATGATAAAAATCTCCACGAAAAATAATTTAGATATATTTAAAATAGAAAAGAAATGTATTGTTATCCTAAAGAATGGAGTGTATAATATATAGTTTAAAAAATATGTGGTACTTTTCATTCAATTTTTTTAATAGATATTCTTTCAATATTCAACACTAACAAACGCCGAAACATGTGGGTATTATTGAAAGAATATCTAAAAAAAAAAATGGAAAGGACCTAATGTTTTCTTATACCACATAGAAAATATTTTGTTTTCTATCGGTGAAACGTAAATAAAAATAAAAAAACTTCAAACTTTATTCAGAACTTTATTTGCATCCTTCCGCTGAAACCAACAAATCCAAAGAAATCATTACTATATTGGCAAGAACCATGACTGATCTTTATATAAAAGAATAGCTATTATAGATACTATATATATCTATATTTATGATCTAGTAATTAATAACGGTATTGCTATGAGGCAAAACAAGTGTACGAACATATCACTCAGCAACTTGAATCTTGTGTGACCAGTGTTAAAGGTTCTTTTTGCTACTATTTGAATTTCCATCTCATTGAACGATAAACTAATATGCTACTTAGATTTTAAAACAAACATATAAATACAATATTTATAAATATACAATAGTTATAGCATGTGTAACACTTGCATTTTATTGAAAGAATGGTGTAGATATCAAGTGGGAAATAATAAGAATTAATAAACCGTCCAAGTTTGGTTTTTATTCAAGATCAGATGATTCAATCTGTGAGGATCATCTTCAAATCAACGTCAGCTTCAATATGTCAGGAATATGTTGAAATTAAATCTTTAATTATAATTTTGGTGTAAAGATAAATGCATTTTAGTTCCTTAAAATAACAACTTATTGTTAGACTTCTTTTTACTAACTTATCACACTCTCGTAATTAAAGACCAATATTTTACTTTTACAGCAAAATTATATGTACTTAAAGAGTTAATATCGACACATTGCCGAAGATGACGTAGATCTGAAAATGAACCTCACGGGTTAAAACGTGTAATCATCTGATTTTGAATAAAATATAAATTTGAACGGTTTATATCCTTTTATAATTTCCCAACTGACTTGTCAGTTATAGAAAATGTTACAAAGCTTAGGTGAAAAATTTGACACCAAGCACTAAAAGTGGTCTATATACACTGTTGAAAATATTACGGTGTTGGCGTTAATTTTGCGCTAGTCAAATATTTTAGTGTTGATTTTTCCAAACTTTGCCAGACGAGTTGACTACGCGTATTGAATAGAACAGAAATGACTAGAATTTCGTGTGAATTCTTTGTTCGGATATGAGGATTGACTATTTTTCTAGACATTCAGAAGCGTCAACCAATCAGAATTTTTCCCTCGGATAAAAATATAGAAACCCCACCTATTCTAATACAGTATTGCATTATACGCACCACCTGCATTGCACGTGTATCTGTTTTCGTGTTTGATTCTCCGTATTAACATATCCAAACAAACCACCAAATGTGACTGACTTGTAAAGTGTAACCTCGTGTTATTAAACGTTAATTCCAGTGGGCATAAAAAATTTCAACATCTTAAAGATGTATTGGGAACATATATTTACGCAATTATTTTAGACTTGAATCAAATAGCATAAACATTCACTTAATTTTATAATGGTTCTCAAAAAATCATTTTAAAATTGGTACGTTTAGTTGAAACTAAAACTTGTGAATGAGTGGTTTTGCATATTTAAAATTGAGAAAACGTCTTAAAGAGAGAATATTATAGCACTAAGAAATAGGAGTTGCATATTAAAAGACGTTGTGTTTAGAAAATGGTGTTAAACACCCCAATAGATCGCATTCATTTAGTTAAACAGCTAGTAAATTTGTCTAGTCTAGATCAAATAAAATGTGACTAGAAGTATTTCATAATTCCACGTGTCAGTTGGACAAAATAACCCCTTAGCAATAGACAATACTTGACTATCTTTGCTCGTCAAATTTAAACTTCTATAGTTCTCGACAAAATAACACGAATAGAGTGTGGACCTCTCCTAACTATTAAATTAGTCAAAAAAGTGTTAAAATTTTCCACAGTGTAGGTATGATAAACATCAGTGTCGTTATAAAGACACTAAAGTTTTGAAGAAAATATAGTTTTCTATTTCGCATATTCAATTAGCACTATGTGTACCTGTTTTGCCAAAACACAAAAAGAAAAGTTTCACTTCGTAATAGTGTGTTTCCACTTTATGATGCTGTTTGTGGTGAAATTTCATGTGACGTTGGTAATGCAACTCGTAGTTTGACATTTCACATTTGCATTTTTGTATGGACTTTGGAATTGCGTATCATACACGAATTGTGTGCGAATCCCATTAAAATAATAAATAAATGTAACGTAATGCAAGGAACTTGATAAGTTCCTACTATCAACAAGAACATTTTGCGCTTATATTTAGCTACAGAAGGATACTTATTTTAAAGGTTATGTTATGCGCATTAAATTAGAGAAAACACATGCCTAAAACTCTTATGTGTATGAATAACTTATAGTTTAAGTAAGTAACGAGTTTATAGGTTTATAATTGCACAAAATGTGATTTTTTATTAACTAACCGAAATAGTTATTTATGAAACAGTGCGTGAATATGGGACAATGAGCACCTAGCTCAAGTGCCCGGACATTAAGTGACCAGTGCGTGAAGATTTAGCATCCGTACGCGATGTTTAGAGCACGAGCGAAGCGAGTTTCATACAATATCTTATCTACGATCTACAAACTAAAAAGTAAAAGCAAACCATCTTTAGATTAATGCAATTCATTAAAAACATAACCATTAGATTTTCGTATACACCTATTTTGATTTAGTAAACAACAACTCCTTGATTGTTTCATTTGACATTTTTGATTGTGGCAGAATCCCAAGGGCAGAATTGCATCTATACGAAATTTTGCCTTTCACATTTGCTGTTTTCAATAAGAAATAACTCATAATTCGTTCTTATACTTTCTATGCTTAATAATGTTCTGGTAATAATACTTCCAATTCACGATTTATCAATTATTTCTTATTATTACAGTAAGATGACCACAATAGGCAAGATAGACAATAGATAAAGTTTGTTAAAACTATCAATATTTGTATAATCTTCAATCTTATATCTGCAAAAATAATTGAATTTAAGCTTAATTAATTTAAATGCATCGATTTTACATAAAAACTTATTTAAATGGTTCATCTTATCATTCAGTAGTATTATAGAATAATGTCAAAAGTGCAAGTGTCAAACGGTATATATGTCACAGTTACATTTTAGAGATAATTAACAAATCTCTAAAATGTAACTTGAAATGAATATATCAAAACTGCTGTATCTTTTAATGTACGAAACTTTAAATTAAATTCCTTCCTCAATACATGCAACAAGGCAGGTATCTGATGATTCTAATTGAAAACCTTAATAAGTCAAAAAAAGACATTTACTCTTTTTTACAGCGTGCAGTATATTCTGCCATTGCTGAACATTTTAATAATTTTTTCATCACAAAGCCGCAACAAATAGTAGCCGACATTCCTAAAACACAAGTGAATGCATTAAACACAAATGCTGCCGTATCAAATAGTATGTATATTGTACCCTGTTGTGAAAACGAGCTTCTAAATGTTATAATTTAATTGAAGAATAAATATAGCGCTGGCCCTGATGATGTACCCATTACTCTTTTGAAACAAGTTGCCCCGTGAATCTGTCATTTACAACTGGTGTATTTCCCGACCTTTTAAAAATATCTAAGGTTACTCCAATTTATAAAAAAGAAGTTCCTTTGGAAGTAACTAATTACCGACCAATTTCTCTGAACTCTTCCTTTTCAAAAATATTCGAATATGCCATATTAAGTCGCCTACAAATCACCTATTTAAAAATAAAGTAATAACATATCGCCAATACGGTTTCAGGAAAGGTCTCTCCACAATGTCTGCCGTTAATTTTTTCATTAATGACATTGTTTGCGCTTTGGACAGCCGAGAACATCTTTGGGAGTCTTCTGTGACTTAACATGCGCGTTCGATTGCGTGGACCACAATATATTAACAGATAAATTCGAAAATTATGGTATTCGTAAAATTGCAGCCAGTTGGTTCAAATCGTACCTTTCTAATCGCGTACAATATGTGAATGTCAGACATATGTCCATTGACGGTAAATTTCGAAACTTTTCTTCCCCATTGCTGCCTGTAGACATCGGAGTTCCTCAAGCGTCTATATTAGGCCCAATTCTTATCATATTTATAAATGATAACAATATCATTTATAAATATGATAAGAATTGGGAATTGGGAAAATGATAACAATATCATTTATAAATATGATAAGAATTGGGCCTAATATAGACGCTTGAGGAACTCCGATGTCTACAGGCAGCAATGGGGAAGAAAAGTTTCGAAATTTACCGTCAATGGACATATGTCTGACATTCACATATTGTACGCGATTAGAAAGGTACGATTTGAACCAACTGGCTGCAATTTTACGAATACCATAATTTTCGTACAAACATTTTATTCATTGTTCACTACTCATCTATGCGGACGATACGTCTGCAATAATATCAAGAACTAGTTATCAAACAATACAAGATAGGGCAAATGTTCTATTGAAGGAACTAAATCAATGGTTCTCATATAATAAATTACAGAATGCAAAACATCGACAAGATTTTTGGGTATTACCATGGATGCCAAACTCAGCTGGACTGAGCATAGTACGGAGCTTATCAAACGTATCAATGTTCTATGCTTCCAAATTACAAAATTAAAAGTGATCTTACCCCAAGGCTTTTTAATGCAATTTTATTATGTCCAGGTTTATTCAAGGTTATCCTACGGTTTTGTTTTCTGGGGTGGTTGTGTTAGTACGCGAGATGTATTTGTGGCCAAAAACCTGTTATACGATGTCTAGCGGGAATCAAGACTACTGATTCGTGTAGACCTTGCTTCAAAAAATATAACGTTTTACCCCTTCCATGTATATTTATAATGAAACTTTTGCTATAAAGATTCAAGAATCAACATCTATGTACGAAAAATGGTGTGGCTTGCGCTAGATTATTTAATCGTCTGCCGGCTCATTTCAGAAATTGCCGTAGTTTAAACAATTTCAAAAAAAAAAATCATGCATTTTCTGATTGGCCATTGTATACTGCACGAGCCACATCAACTATGAACAGAAGCGTGGACTTCATGCATATAACAACGTATCTAGCTGTTTGGAGTTTAGTGTCCAGGAGTTTGAGAATGTGATTGGGGGTTGATAGATTCCTCCATGTAACTGTGCACATTATATGTTATTTGTTGTTTGTTAGTTGCCTGTTTGTGTTCTTGTCATTTACTATTATCTTTTATATATATACATGCGTTGACACATAATACGTTCTACATTTTGACATATTATATTCTATATTTTTGTTTATCACATTGCACTGACGAAACTTACACACTACTTCTAGTCATGAGTTAATAATTTCTATCTATCTATCTATCTATCTATCTATCTATCTATGCAATATGAAAGTTTACAACGTCAATTTGCCACCTTCACAGTTGACAAACCGATTTCCAGTCACTGCGTGCACCCGAAAGCGCGTTCTATGTTTTATATAGTTAGTTAGGTTTAATACATTCATCAATATTAAATTTTACAAACTGTCATAACGTTTTTTGTTGTTGTATATTATTGACAAGGAAACGCGATAAACTTTGACCAAAGGTGTAAAACCATTACAGTTATTTGATTCTATTTACTGCTTGACAGCTCTAATTGACATAAACCAAAATCAAACATTTATTAGACGTTTACGGAGGGGAGGAGAGGGGTTATACTGTTGTTGGAAATAACTAAATATCAGTTCAACCAAAATACCAATTTTTACTTAATAATAAATGTTTAACGGATGGTATAATAAAACATGTTTGGAAATATCGGTGTGACAACCAAATGAATTAATGCCAGTTATAACATTATTTAAAAGTAAATGAAAGAATTATTTTTTAATTCCCGAAGAAATGCAATTTAAACAATAATAATTATTTCCAATCAGATTTCACATCTTGTGACTTCAACACTTGAACATAAAACGTAATTATGACGGTAAAGGTTTCATTTATTATCACCTGTCAAGTTTGACAGTAGTTATATCCAAAATTTATAAACATCAAATATTTTATTTATATGAATCTTCTTTTTATTAATTCAATGTTGTCCGGTTTATAAATGACATTTATGGTATTGTTTTTAATAATAAAATTGTTAGCAACAAAATCTCTAGAAACTATACAGCCATAATATATGTTTATCTACCACTAAGAATGAAGAAAAGAATGCTAAATCTTTAAAAATGTAGTTACCAATTCTTTGAATTAAGTCAGACTTGTGTCAGATAGAAAGTAAAGAAGGTAAAGTCAGATGTTGAAGAGAGATGGAAAACGGTATTTGTAAACACACTGGCATAAACAATCGAGTATTACAACTACTTGTACAACACAAGCTTACTCACCTTATTTTCCGAATATTTTCTTTTCTTTCCCGTCCAGAGTTGTGCGATACCGGTCGACACTTCGATACCGCTAGTTCGCCTTCGTTTTTTTTTTCTTCTTTCTTTCACTAATCCACTCACCGGATTTCCGGATTTTCTCCGGAAATCTGCCCGTACCGTAGAAATTTGTGAAGCACCCGACGAATATTCCCGCAACTCGGTAAATCGGGTCCCGATTTGGTGTGATTTTAAATCTGTACGAGCCGGCGTTCACTTTACACTGGTACCTATCCCGGGAGCTTGAGCTCGTGCTGACAGCTACTGTCGCCCTTGTGTCGGAGAGAGATGAGCGCTGTTCGAAGGCGGGTCGTACCGTATGAGGCAGCGTGCGGGTTCTCCTTGTTTTGTTGTCATTGCCGAAGGATGCTGGGTGTTATTTATTATATACAGCATGTGTGTACTGCTACTGGGTATGTTGGTAAGGTTAGGCATATCTGTTTCATTCTATATATGGAGAGATTTTATTTTTTCCTCCTTGCCATTGTCATAATCATCCCAAAAAATTGACGTTCTTTATAAGGAAAACCTTAAAATTCAATTACTTTCCATATACAGGCTATTCAAGGATATTGACGCCCTATCGCTAACTTTATTATTAAGTTACACTTCGATTAAATTAGCGGAGATTCAGTGTTTTCTTTTATGCTGATTAAAATGCCATTAAGGGAAACGTAATTGTATGAAGAATTTCTGAGATAATTAGAAGAAGAACAGCTTTTATATTTTTTAATATTTTGGAAGACAACCTAATTTTTGATAAATAAAAGTTTCAATACACTGCATCCTTAAACCTAAAGAAATTGTTTTTCTCCTTCTTATAATCTAAACCTTTTACTATGTTTTCTTGTACTTTTGTATTCCTTTCTATCCCTGTTATTTTCTTTTATGTTATATACCTACGTTACTGCAAAAGCCCGAACTACGGTAAATCCTAAGACTTTCCAGTAAAAAAACCTAAAATTTACCAATACTTAATGGTAGAAGTTCGAACAGTTCTGTGATCATCGTTTATTTCGAACTTTTACCACCATTCCCATTGTAAATCTTAGCATTTATCTCAAAGACACGGTAAATGTTGAAAAAGACATATCATAACGTGCTCGGCGCATTGTCTCGTACTCATGGGCAGTTGCAGGGAATTTTGTAACTCAGTAATTCAAAATTTATGCTCTGTGTGACCGGATATTAAAATCGTACACGGAAAGCTAAGCCATAACTAGAGTCAAAGATCATTGCAGCGTGCCAATCAAGATATAGAGAATACGCTCAGCAAGTGGATGGAAACCCATTATTCGTCAAAATAATCAGAGAGCTTGAAATTCACCCAGGCCATGAAAAATAGAGCATATCGCGAGGTAATTAAATGCTCCCCCTACGAAGCAATGTTTGGTAATCCAATGAAAATGGGCATTACACACGTCAGTATTTCCTAAAGGTACACTGAGAGAAATATCCTTTTCATTTAAAAGGAATACTTAAACCAAAAGTTTTTGCGATTTCTACATGGCCAACATGATTTCGTGTTTCCTTGAAAAGGAATATAATTTTAAATTCACGCATTTCTTCGGAAATAACATATTTTTCGTTGAAACAGTTTATTCTTTTAAGTGAAAGATATTGATAGTTGATTCAAGTCCTCTGTATTTTGAACTTGAAAACTATGCAGATTGGCAGAAAACCGTAAGCATTTTGATTCGAGAGGTTTTTCATTTTCTTATAACATTTATTCATTTTAGACTTAACCGTAAATACAGCAAAATGCCGTGATTATTTTTAATCGCAATGAAAATGAATTATCTCCAAAAGCCCATACACTAAGCAGGGATTTGCCGTTAGAGTAATGTTGTAAAATCCTAGTAGAATTGAGGGAGTTGGTGTTGCAGTGACCATCAGTAGCACCCTGTGTACCGTTAAAGAAATCGTCCTTTCAGTGGCGATGACTCCCATCAGATGTCGACCTGGTAAATATACCAGATTAGTATGTTACGATCGTAGTTTCCAGCATATTTTGTTCGAAATATTATCTGTTACTGAAATGAAATAGGAGATGCGCCATCTATGCGTCAATTTCTCTACTACACATAATATCTGCTCTATATCTGCTCATCTGTTATACTATATGGGGAGAAAACTGCTATACGAAAATAAAATGCGATATTTATTTTTACTTCCATGTAATTTTTTAGTTAAATTCGTAAATACTGCGCTAGCTTCAAATAAATCTACTAACCTAATTATTTGTTTGATTGAATATAGGAATATTTTTAATATTCCTAAATCAAGTAATAATTTAGTAACTGTAACCAAATGCATGAAAAATGGTTGAAAACAACAAGATCGTTTTTCCCGTGTATAACAGTTTTAAAACCTTCAAACACTGCTATAAAGTTCCTTGGTTTATAAGTAAGTACAGTAGATTCTAATTGTTTCTGAAATTTCTTTAACCTTGCACGAAAAATATTCACTTTCGTTCATTATTGTTTGTGCATCTGAGACTTATGCATGTGGGAACATGAATAAAACTAAAATACTTCGGCGTAAAAAAGCACTCGGTTTGAATACAGGTGCTTGCATTTTTCGTTAAAAGGAAAAAAGTTTTAAATCAATGTAAACATGCGTGTCCACGCAAATAAAGCAAAACGCCCGGCTTTTTTATTTAAAATACTGTTTATAATTCAATAATATGATAATGTACTTTAAAAAAACTAAAATATGTTGTCAAATATGTACATAATAATAACAATATAATATGTAATGTGTATTGTTAATTAAACAGAAGTTATACAGACATTATAAAATATTAATCAAAACTAAGGTGCATCGCATTTAATTACGGTTACTTTTCGTCGAAAAGCATGTACTTAAGAAGAAAATAGTCTTCCAGCAAAACAGCACGCTACTTTCAATTAAAATAAACACTTTTCTGAGAAAAGGTATTCTTTTCGTTGCACATGATAAAAACCAAAAGTTATAAAACTTTTCATTCAGTGCAAAATTAGTTTTCCGGCAAAACAGCACGCTACTTTCAATTGAAATAAACACTTTGCTGAAAAAAGATTCTTTTTCTTGAACATGATAAAAACCAAAAGTGATAAAACTTTTCATTCAAAGCAATCTCTTTTCTCAGTGTATGATTGGACTATGAATCTGAAGGAGATTTAGAGAATTTGTTGCATTCGCAAAAAAAAAATACGCAACAAAATATTAACGTGAACGAAGACAACGTTGTTGAAAATGAGTCAGAAGAGGATATAAACAGTGACAATGTGATGAACAAATACAAGAAAACGAAATAAATAACGAAAAATTGTAACTGAAAAGATGAAAAGCAAATAACCGATGATACCAGTGTAACGATTCAGAGACAGAAAACGCAACTCAAGCTCAAGAAGATCTAATGGCGAAGAAGGTAGAATCTATCCAGACAATAAGAAAAAAAAAGCAAAATTATATTTGGAAAACTAAGTTAAAAGCCATGTCGACTGATAAATGTCCAAATGTGAAAGTTGGCAAAAAAGTAAGACTGAAAGTACCCGACATTGACAGAGCTAAAACTGACCCGAAAAGCATTATTGCGGTTGTGGTAGATGTAAAGGACATTAAGTTTTACCAACTGGTTACCAAAATTGGAATACTGTGCATACCATTGCGTTACCATTTTTATGTTAGCCCAAAAGAACATAATGTTAAAAAGATATGCTAATGTATTTGACTAAAACATATATATGTTGCGTTAACATTTTTGTTTGGGATTAAAGATGTTGAGTTTTGATTTATGCATGACCACTTTACTTATGTTCTTTTAAAATGAAGCGCAAAGTTAATTCAAACTTATAAATTTGCGTTGTTTTAATGCATACAAAAGTGTTGATTGAAACCATATTAATTCATTTTCACGTAACCATAAACCACAGTTAAATGGAAAATTTTAGTGGTAAATTTTAATATGCTCTGCGAATGTTGTTGGATAATCACATCGTATGTCCGAGAGCAATTTGGATTCACCGTGTCAACCCTGGACGAAAATGTGAAATAAAGTAGACGGCGGGTAAAATAGCGGGTAAACTTTTGCGTGCAGGATTATACAAGCAAATTTCCTAATGCTCGTGTGTAATACTTATTGGTGAATCATATTCCGATCTGATCTGTAAACATATTCAATTTACAGTGTTGTGTGGAGTGTGCAGAAAAAGTACAGATAGTTTATTAAAATTGTAAAATGTTACCGACGCATCTTGTTAGTTTGTTAGCTTAAATTTTCGAATAAATATATTTTCTTATTAAAACTGTTGCTTGTTTTAGCAATTACGTAATTGCTGTAACTCTTCTATTAATATTTAATTATTTGCTAAACAACTCATAGGTTAATAAAATAATACACTGATTGCGATTAAAGATGTTAAATTAATAAAATGCTCTTTTTTGATTTTTTTTGGTTATTATGACGAAAATTTGAGTTAATCCGAAGCAATTTCTCATGTTCTATAAACAAAAAGCTTGTATCTGTTAAGATAGTTTAAAATTTCTAATTAACAATGAAAATGGTTCCTTTAATATTACTAGAAAGTTAACACGTTTTGTTTCCCATTCAACTACAAATGCGGGTAGATAGACGAACCTGAAGCATTAAACAAAATTACTTTTTGGGTTGTGGAAATTGAAGAATATCAGTACGATTGCAGCATCACATCTATTTTGTAGCAGCTTTCACCCTATACACTACAGCAAATACGATAGATATTTATATGTATTACAGAAATTGTCACCTAGATGGCGCTGCTCCCATTTCATTTTAGTAACAGAACATATTAGGTATGTTCCCTCCACTATCGTCAAGCAGCGAAACGCGTTTTCTGTTCGATCTGAGTTGCCGTTAGTTTCATGATGCTGCTTCACTGTTCGATTTGACTTCTGAAATTTACAGTTTGTGGCAAGTTGTAACGCACCGTCGAAAATCTTGCATTTGGGTGGGGAGTGGATTTCCGCCGTAAAAGAGAGATAGCGATGTGAGGATATTGGTATGATCACTGTTGGTAGCCCTAGTTGTGTATAGTATATTTGTTTTCATTGGTATTCGATCGAGCGTTTTATATAAAAATGAACATGGAGAAAATTGAATGCGGTAAAAAAACCATTTTTTATAAATAAGGTATAACATTCCTTTGTTTTTGTTACGACGAAATTGCTGAAGAAATTCCTTTTCTATGTATAGCAGGATTGTTCAAAATCTTCCATCCAACGTCAACAAACGACCAATTTTGCGCAATGATACATAGCCTTTTCAATTCTCTTCTAATAAGCATGTAAGTACAAAGCAAACAAAGAATTTCAGCATGAAAATTTGTAAATATGATATTATTATTATACATGCGCATACACTCTTGAAAATTTTAACACTTTTTTGACTAATTTAATGGTCAGGAGAGGTCCACATTCTTTTCGTGTTATTTTGTCGAGAACTATAATGATTTTACCTACGACTTTTAATACGACTTTGACGAGCAAAAGATAGGGTCAAGTATTGTCTTTGCTAAGGGGCTTATTTTGTCCAACTGACCCGTGGCAGTATAAAATACTTCTAGTCACATTTTATTTGATCTAGACTAGACAAATTTACTAGCTGTTTAACTAAATGAATGCGATCTATTGGGTCATTTAACGCCATTTTCTAAAAACGACGTTTTTTTTTAATATGTAACTCTTATTTCTTAGTGCTATAATATTCTTTCCTTAAAAAGTTTTCTCTATTATAAATATGCAGAACCACTTATTCAAAAATTTTGGTTTCAACTAAACGTGCCAATTTTCAAATGATTTTAATTTAATTACGTAAGTAGATGTTCCCAATACATCTTTAAGACGTTGAATTTTTTTATACACACTGGAATTAACGTTTAATGATACAAAGTTACATTTTGCAGGTCAGTACACGTTTGGTGATTTTTTTGTATATGTTAATACGCAGAAACAAACCCAAAAACAGAACACGTGCAATGCACGTGGTGCGTATAATGCAATACCATATGAAGGGTGCACGGGAATAACGATCAAAGTCCATTTTTTTGTGAAAATGAGATAAAGGTGCCATTTTGTAGGAAATACTGAGTATTATAATAATGCGCGTTCAAACTGTTTCAAAAACGGTCGTAGTCCATAGAAATCAAAGTTGCTATAATGTAGTTGTGTTTTGAACCTTTAAGTCGCAAACTTTAAAATTCATTTACCTCTTAATGTATGAATACGGACTTTGATCGTTATTCCCGTGCACCCTTCATATTAGATTTGGTGGAGTTTCTATATTTCTATCCGAGGGAAAATTTTTGATTGGTTGACGCTTCTGAATGTATAGAAAAATAGTAAATCCTCATATCTGAACAAGAATTCACACGAAATTCTAGTCATTTCTGTTCTATTAAATACAGGTAGTCAACTCGTCTAGCAAAGTTTGTAAAAATCAACACTAAAATATTTGACTAGCGCAAAATTAACGCCAACACCGATAATATTTTCAACAGTGTAGCAAAAGAAAGCCGACTGCAGAGTTACTCTTAAATATAATGTAGGCAGTAACAATGAATATGTAAATTCAAATAACTATATTCATGAAATAATAATTGAAATTTGTACCTTAAAGACTTTCTCCAACAATCATAAAAATGACAACAAAGAAACGTAGGTAACTACTTTACAAATCAGAGTAGAAACCTAAAATTATTGAATTATTTTCGCATTATGCCAAAAGGAACAGGAATCAGAAAATGTTGGATTGACGCAAGCTTTGCAATTCAGCGGTTTCGACAGCTTTCTATGAAAAACTTTACGCGACGTCATGCGGCTAGATTTTCACGTTACTACGCGGAGTGCCAAAGCGAACATACCTATTTAGCATAATAGCAAGGCATATGCGATTATAGAATATTAATTAAGCGTGTTTGTTGAAAAAGCAATATTTTTTGGATCAATTAAATAAAATTATAGTTATTCAAAACTCACATTTATACAACACTCGAAATTAATCTTATTTTAAGTTACTTTTATTGTTTACCCAACATAAAGTTTTGTACTAAAATAATGTTCACTGAACCATTACTGTAAGAGCTTTTGAAACTTTTTTCCTATTGAGTCAAACGAAAATAACGTTTTTCATACAAATTTTGTACTAGGCCAACACAATGTTGGGTTTGCTTGAAACATAAACTTGGTGCAGCGAAAGCATATTTTGCGTTGACATTACTCATCTTTTCGTGTTCTTGTTACTTAATTTAGTGTCCAACCAACATTTTATGCTAACACTGTTTTATGGATTGAATAAATCCAGTGGTTGTGTTGTTTATATACAACTCAAAAAGTGTGTTAAATTAACGCATTTTACGTTGACTAAACACATTTTTTTCTCAGTGTAATATCCAGGGGAGTACAGCTTATTAACAATAGATTTAGACAAATTTGCCTTAAACAAAATTCAATAGTTTTCCAGATATTGTATTATATACAATATATAGTATATTATAGTAAAACAACAGATAATAATTTTAGCAGTGTCTACAATAGCAAAACTCATTTATATGAGTGTATTGCTGAACATGAAATAACATCTACTTATACTTCATGTGCAGAAGCATTTGTAATGAGAAGTAAATCTACAAGTATCTCTAAATTTATTGTAACAAAAAATGAAGCAAAAAACATCACATACAAGAAATGAAGAAGTCAAACACAGAAAAGCTAGTCTAGAAAGAATTATTGTTACAATAAAGTTAATAGGAAAGAGAGGGCTTAGCTACAGACGTGATACAAATAGTGAGGCAGCTCACACTCTCTATGTGATATTGTTAGATCATAGATTTTTTTTGGAAATGCTGCTTTTACTATCAAAATATAATCCTTTCCTGAAACAACATATTGATGAATCAGTTCGCCTGAGCGCAAGAAAGAAAGAATGTGACAGTGGTCCTGGTCGACGGGGAAATACAATTACATTTATGTCAAAGGCAACTGTCAATTATGTTGTAGATTCCATAAATTGTTTGATGACGAAAATGATTGAGGAAGAAGTCAAACAAGAGGAAATGTTTACCCTTGCAGTAAAATTAAAATTTCCGACAATCATTTTTAGTAACTCCAACAGAAATATATCAAAATATGTAGTAATCTAATACAAAATCATTGGTAATTTCGTGTTTCAATGTTGAAGATGCTAAAAATAATTGCGGGAAAATTAAATTTTGCCACTAGGGTAGTATCCAGATAGACACAATGTAGGACATTAATGTATATGGTCAGTTATGCGTTAATATCATATGTCACAAATGTCGTCAACGAACGACTGATCGCATCGTAAACTGTACGTCCAGTACTGGCCAAAACTTATTCATAACAATTGACAATATAATAAAAAATTGGGATTAGACATATAGAAATGTATTGGAAATTCGACAGATGGGGCTACTAATATACAAAGTCAGTACCATGGGTTTTCAGCTTGGTTAGATAAAGAATCGTGGACGAAAGACAAATCTCTGTTAAAAGTTTTTGGGTTCTACAATAAGCCAGAAAGTTCTCTTTATGTTGATATCATACAGACAATCTAACCGATGTTCAGCAGACCTGCGCTATAAAGCTACAACAATTCTAGATTCTCTAATGAAATATGAAACAATTCTAACAGTACAGGTGTTTCTTAAAATATTCATTTCAATAACTTCATTATCTTTGTATCTTCAGACAAAAGGAATGTTCATTGTGCAGACTTATAAAATGGTGAAAGATACTATAATCATTCTTTGAGAGCAATCTCGCAATTTCGATGATATATTGACAGCAGGAAAATGTTTCATTGAATGGGCAAACGAATTATTTCAAAATAGCAATTTAGACATCCTATTATTAGAAGAGGTAGTGCCAAACAAAAGAATAATATAATTGTAAATTAAAAAAGAAGAAAATTCCTGGAGAAAGTGCAAGCGGCGAATCACTTCAAAACATCACAGATAATTTTAGAATAAATGTACCTAACGCTATATTTGATAAGAAAATAGATTTGTACGCCATGAAGACGTTTTTTGGTGACCCTCAAATTTTGGCAACGTACAAAATATTTCCGACCGTGTCCTGAAAACTATACTTTACAACTTGAAAAAACATATTCAGATTTAACTGTAGACGTACTACTAACTGAACTGCAAGATTTTGTACAGAAGTGGCACAAAATAAGAGATGTTATTACAAATAAATATTTAATAATTGAAAAGGACTACGTTATATCAAAGGCGGACAAATTATCAAATGGTCAAGAAATTTTAGAATCAAATTGTAACAGGTGTGAAAGCTAGTTAGTTAAACACCATTAAACTCAAACATCAAAAGAAAATAAAACTACTAAAATACAAGCCAACAACTCAAAACACCAAAACTATACAAAATAATAATTGGGTAACCAATATTTCAAATAAGTACCCTTACCTAATTATGTTATTAATATACTATCATTAGGACCAAATTTTGCTTTAGATTATAACACAAACGAAATTCCTATTAATAATATAATAGCTAATATTGAATCTCTATTTCTGAATTACCAAATGAAAATAAAAACAATATAAGAACAAAAATTACAAACACAATATATAATTTTAAAAATAAAAAACATCACATACATAAAGAAAATAAAACATTAAAACAAGAATTCGAACAAAAAAAATTATTAAAAACAATCCACAAATTATAATATTAAAACCAGATAAAAGTAACAGCACAGTAATAATGAATACAACAGATTATGATACCAAAATAAACGAGTTATTAAGTGATAATACAACTTATAAAGAAATTAAAAGTAATCCAACTAATATTTTTCAAAAACGAAATGATAAATTAATCAAAAATTGGGAATTACTTAAATGTATTACGAATCAAAATCATTACAAATTCACAATGCTTCAAAATTGTATGGTTTACCAAAATTACATAAAATTAATATACCTACATTTAAGACCAATAGTTTCTTATGTACAAAGTCCTTTTTTATAAATTATCCAAATTTTTAGCAAATTTCCTTAAAAATATCGCGTTCGAAAATGATTACTATATAAAAGATTCATGGCAATTCAAAGAATTTATAGACAACATTAAATTAAAACCAAATTTCAAAATGATATCATTAGATGTAGTATCCTTATACAGAATTCATTAATGCGGTAGAATTAACACTAATACAAACATATTTCCAATACAAAAATAAATTTTATAAACAAATTTTTTAATGTGCAATGGGTACACCAATTTCTAATATCATTGCACAAATTGTTTTAGAGTACATAGAAGAAAAATTTTTGAATAAAATAAATTTCGAAATAATTTTTTTCAAAAGATATATATATATATGATTGCATAACCGCGTTAGAAGAAAAAAATGTGTCAGTCAAAATATGTCAGTTTTACTGGAAAATTTTAATTCTTTTCATCCAAGATTAAAATTTCCAATTGAAATCGAAGAAAACAATAGCATTACCTTTTAGACCTCAAACTCATCAAAAATGATAACAAAATTCTAACTAAATGGTATACTAAACCAACGTGGCCTGGACGTTATCTAAATTTTAAGTCTTCACAACTTTTATCTCAAAAAGTTAGTGTTATTATTAGTTTAGCTGACAGAGCAATAAAATTAACAAGCTCAGCTTTTCGATCAGATACTATTAACAAAGCAAAAAATCTTCTAGAACAAAATAATTATCCAAATTCTCTTATAAACAAAATATTCAAGCAAAGAATTTTTCTTTTTTATAATAAATCAACAAAAAATATAAATAATAGTCAAATAATTACAAAATTTATAAAAATTCCTTATGTTAAACATTTATCCGAAAAAAATAAATCAAATTTTCAAACCATATAATTATAAAATTACCTATCAAAACACAAACAAACTACAAAACCAAATCTATTCAAAATTAAAATCAAAAATGGAAAAAAGTAAAACATCACACATAGTTTATAAAATAGACTGTCAAAATTGTAATGGTGTATATATTGGTGAAACCATGCAATATTTGGAAAATAGAATAAAAGGATACAAATATAATAAAAATCTTACAGCTTTAAAAAAACATGAAATAACTGAAAATCATACCTTTGATTTCATCAACATAACAATTTTAAACAAAGAACAAAATTTAAAAACACGTAATATACTTGAAATAATGTAAATTTATAAACATGAAAACGCAGTTAATGATAAAACTTTCCAAAATTATATAATTTAATTTTATAGCTAAATATCTTTAACGAACTATTTAATTACAAAATTCAAAAACAAATAATCAAAACATCCTATTTTAAAACGCAGTCTTTAAATAAAACAATCATATATTCAAAATCCTAGTAAACAAAACAATTTGTCATTTATTAAACAAAGCAATTTTATTTATAACTTACACTTTTTACATTTTGTAATTGTATACTTGAAAAAGCTTTGAAATAAAGCGAAACGTTGTAGTAGTCATTAATGTTTTCAATATATATGACCTATATTCTAAAACCAAGAAAAGAAGAAATTAAAAAAAACAACTGCAAAATTATTATATTATTTTGTGGCAATATAATTGTAAATGTAAGAAAAAGCAAGATGAGGCCGATCGAACTGAAATTTTCCCGGGCCACTGAGCCTTCCCAATCCGGCTCTGTCCACGAGTACGCACTTGTAACATATGGGTAATTCATATTTTTTTTATTTCCGTTGAAGGACGATATATTAACATTATTCGTTCTCGCCCTTAACTATAAATATATTGTAAACTTTCATAGAAAAAAAGTAAGTATTTAATAAATCATTTAACGTCTACACGAATATTCTTAGATCAAGTGCGTACTCTTACCCTCCATTCCCCTAATTCTAAAATGCGTCTTGGTTTATATTCGTGTTCTTTCATTAAAATTTCAGTTTCGTTTAGTTTAGAACTTTAATAAAATCTTATTTAAGAGCTTGTCAAACTTTCTCGCATGAAAAAAAGAACATAATGTAATCCGATGTTAATAGAGGTTATTTTGTTAGCTGGAGCACCTCTTCCGGAAATATACCCCTGTATCGATCTAATATATACCAGACCGTGAGCCTTAAGTATCAATCTCTTTCATGATATATTCTCAATAATATATTATACTCCATCATAAGCGAAAATGATCGGCTTCCATCGCATATAAAAGACAAACATAATTCCGGAGAAAGTCAACACAATATCATCAATTCCTCGTCTGGCTCCGTAATCGTATATACCTAACGAGAACGCTCTCATTTATTTCCCGATTTACGCCAACTAAAAGTTAAAGGGTGATAGGAGCGCAAACCGCAGACGTATTTCGCCTTCCCGATGCGACTCCGGCGAAAGTAAACAAATCAAAATCCGCTCCCGGAGGACGTTCCTTGAAGTGCTGGCATTGGTCGGTATGTGGAGCCATGTTCAGTACGTCACGTGTCATTTATTGGTCGTCAACAGAAGGTCAGACCAATCGCGCTTAAGGTAGACACCCAGCGAGTTTGTATTGCGACCGGTATTCAACCCCGTGTACGTTCATATGGTGCTTACTGCACCCCTTCTCAAAATCAGTGGGTATATAATTTACTTTATATATAGTGGAGTTTTTAATCTCCAGGATAGAATTTAGCTTTACAAGGATTTCAGTAAGCAAATTAATGACAAGGTTCTTATTGCCGTAAATAATTCAATCAGTAGGAATGTTAGGTAAGTATATTTATATTTATACCTGTTAAATCGGGACGGATGGTGTCGGGAATTCCCGTCCCGACTCGAGATTTTACTTAACGCGACGGTTCGAGATTTTCGGATAAATCCCGATAACTTCCAATACACAAAACACATGCCAAATTAATATGACTATTCGTAGATGCCATGCTGATTATAGGATTCTACGTTTTACAGAATAACAATATATTTAGATAGGTACTCAATATTATATTTACGTCACGTATCTCTTACGTAGCTATTCCTATTAATAATTAATACATGCACTGAGAGAAGACAAACGTACTGAGAACATTAACATGTCCCTTATTACTTTACCTCGATTTTAAATATGGCGAAAATCGTAGAATACTAATTCTGCATTGCGACGAGTTTGCCAGTTAACTTTAAGTTGAGGTGATTACATTTAAAAACCTACTGACAACATTTTCGCAATGTTCGGTAAACACGCATGTTTTACACTGAGAAAAATGGGCTAAGTAAAGTGCTTACTTGATAAAAAATTATTTACAACAGATAAAGTTTTACTTGGAACTATTCTCGTTAATTAATACTGCAACTAAACCCAGTTTCTTGAATGCAAGTTGTTACTCTAAATAGTGCTTTTATTAACGACTATTACACAGCGTACCTGACAAATTTATGGTAAGTACCGTACTACTTATGACTACTGGTACTGTACCTAACTACAGCACATGCTTAGTAGAAGTAACAACAATGCTTATGGCTCTTAAACTCATATATTTTCTTAAATAGGTAACAACTTACTACCACAACTATGATTATTTGAGTTTTGCTGCCACCCCGTGATTGTTTTACTATTCCTGATTGGCTAATGCGGCGGAGTAATGAAATAGTCCCCGAGACGGCTACGCGCGCAGGCGCGGGCTAGCGTTAAGTAAGAGTTACGGACGTGGGAGAAGGTCGTCGAAAAAGGGTGGCCAAAGAGTACGCCCATTGCAGGCCAGTTGGAACGCAAATATATTAAAATATACCGGGTGGGTTAACTCAAGGCCCCAACCATATAAAGAATCACAGCGAAAGGAGAAGTACCCAGCCTATAGGCAATCGGATGTTTCAAGATTGCAGTTTTAAACCACGTGGTGGGATATTTGAATTCCCCATCATATATGATAATATCTGCGCCCGCTGGTGAAGTTAAAGTGTGGATGCCGTCGCTAGCTGAGTGATCCCACAGCCCAAGTGCCACCTGCAGTTAGGGATACCCCGACGAAGTAGCCGTTTTCGAGGCGATCACCGGACATAACCTCCACGTACGCCGACAGAGGATCAACTCGCCGAGACAACGCCCAGTGCAAAGAACCAACAGAAACCGCAAGTTTACCGCCTGGGTATATTATTTCTTTGTTGGTTATTAGTTGTAACTTCAAAGCCATATTTCTCTTTGTCCTTTGTTTAGATTTCAATAATTTCAACAACTAAATAACGTTTCAAGGGCGCCCCATTTACCTTATCTTTTATTATTGCTTTGTTCATTTTTTCATTATTAAGGAATATATTTTATGAATCATTACGTTGTAAATTGTTTTATAAAAACTGTTCTTAAAGTGAAACCAATATCATTCATTCATATCAGGTAGTCACTGTATTTGTCCTATACAAAATAAAACTATTACTAATAATACTGCTTTTTTTTCTTAAGTAATAAGTATTATGTACCATCTTTAGCAAAATAAATGCGAATTTAATCTTCAATTAATGCAATCGAAGCTACAGCACACTGAATAGTAATTAAAAATATTTGCAAACAATTTTGAATGACGCATTGCTCAGTACGCAATACTTATAGTTGCGGTTGCATAAATAATCGAAGATTTGTGGAATTTTTTTTGTACTTTATCGGTTATTCACACAGAGTACACAGTAAGCTACTTAATAAATATTCACTAAATTTCCTCGTTTCCTACACTACCTATAGTTAAACAACAAATTTAAGGTAAGTATATTGTATATTTATAGCAAACCACCCACTTGGCAAGTAATGTTGCAGATATCCCAGTAATATTACATTATTTACTAGACAGCGATGTTAAACAAAAACATGTTACTGAAATTTTGCAGCAACATTAAATAATGATAGAAATATTGCAGGCCATTACAGTAACATTTCAATGTAATCAGGATATGTAAATATTTTAAAACAATGTTGCAAAAACAAAGACTTTGTTGTCAGAAATGTTGAGGTAATATTTAGTTGTAACATTGCCATATTTACAAAATTTACATTTTATAAAGTGTAAGATAGGTACGTATACATGTTTCTGCAAATTTAGAATTTTGAAAACACAAAACTAATGGAGCAAATTTTCTCTATAAAGTAAATAATGGTGATGAAATTTTTTAACATTTTTTGTAGCCTATAATAATCATGTTAGTGGAGTTGTGGTTGCGCACTGCGCACTTGGAAAAGTTAGTATCGCTTGCCATCACAAGTTTTTTCGTACCGCGCATACCACGAGTTGCCAATGAACCTGTGAACCCCCGCTTTCACAATATACGGTAATCGTGACTGGACAGGGCGTGAATAGGACCATCTTGGGATTGTGCGTCGCAATTATTTTGATGAGAAAAAATTCCCGTCAATAATGAATCAACATTATCAGGTAAGTTTTATTTATAATGATAGGTATGTCGATCCTTTCAAATTCATGGAAGATCTGGAGATGGAAGAAGACAGATATGTATTATGTATATCACAACCAATATATGTTATAGTAAAACCTACCTGTTGTGCTATAAGGATGAGCAATGTCACGTAATGTCATTCTTAGAATTAATAATAATAGTTTTTCTGATCTCTATTTTTGACGGTTGTGTCTTTTTTTTCATTCAGAGAGAATTAGAAGAAATATTGTACTCACAGATACAGAATACGAAATAACTGTCATGGAATGGTTTCGTTATGCAAAACAAAGATTTGATAGAAAAACAGCAAAATGTTCAAAGGAATAAAATACATTCGGGGCGTTTTTCTTATGTGTTTGTGAGTTTTGTTTAGATTCTATTCATGTTAATTTATGTGCCCCATAATTCTGTTTCCATACTGAAGTTTATTAAAATGGAATTTAATGTACTTTTTTTTAACCAATAAAATGCCTTATTGTCTTCTGTAAGCAGCATTTACTTTTAAAGTATTTGTTAATGTATTTCCTTTACTTAAATAGCTATTTATTAATATTATTCATAGTATTACTACTTAGTTTTTACATAGAACTATATGATATAGATGACTATTTAATGTATCTGCAAAAATAACTACAAAAAAAGACTTATAATGTTTATATTATAAAATGTCTTATCCATATATTTTTCTGACATAAGTTTTATGTTAATATTGTATTTTAGTAAGTGAAGATAAATTCGTATAAACAGAGGGGCCCGATCTATCTGAGGTAACATGAAATTATAATATTAACATTGAATTTCAATAAGACTGATTGAGATTCCGTTTTATATTAATTAATATTAACCCCTCGATAAACCTCAACATCATGTTTCTTGTATAATGCAGCAAGAACTTTTGGAGTAAATAAAAATCCTAATAGAACATTAGCGTAGATATATTTATAGAAACATTAATTGCCACACTGTATCAATATTTCTCTTTAACATATGAGAAATGTTACGGAAAAGCTATACTTCAACATTAATCGTCATGTTAAAGTAATGTTACCCGAAGACCTCGTATTAACATTACTGGGAAATATTGTTTCGTAACATCGCTTAGGCGGACATTAAACAGTCGTAGAAATGTTACTACATGTGGTACATTGTATATATTTTTGTAACATTTCGCGTTACAAGATAACATTTAGACGACGTTATAGTCATGTTATTTTGCCAAGTGGGCATGACCTTCTATATATCAGGTAAGTCCCCTAGTAGCAAAATTTAAATTTCCTGCGATTATTTTTAGTAACTTCAACATTGAAACACGAAATTACCAATGATTTTGTATTAGATTACTAGTTACTTTAATGTCTTTCTGTTGAAGTTACTAAAAATAATAGCGGGAAAATTAAATTTTGCTACTAGGGTCGTTCCTGTGTAAATAATCTATTTACCTGCGATTCAAAAACAAATTATGGCAAAAAGGGACTGAGCCCGACAGACGGCGCTTCGTCAGTGGAATCGTGGAGGCCTCGATGACTGAAGGTCTGTTTTGGTTCCAATTTCGGAAGGTTCTATTACGGTTTCAAAGCAAACGCTCACGTGCGTAGTAAAAAGTTTCCCACTACACGACAACGTCATGATCTGTGCTAGTCTACTGCTCTGAACGGTAATAGAACCGTCCGAAGTGACAACCAAAACAGATCTTAAGCGGGAATATATAGAACTGTTGACGCGTTAACTCACCCTAAACTCTCAGTATAGCATATTTATTTATCTCGGGAATCCCGAGCTAGCTCGTTCGATACACGGACTTACGATGTATCGGGATATTACGAGGTCTCACTCTCCCCTCCAATCGCAGTTTAGTCTACCAATATCACACTACACTGTTAAAAAATACGATAATGTTTGCAATGATAAATCGAGAACATTATTACTTGTAATAACGTTGTGAATGTACTCAAATAAAACACGTCAACTTTGTTTTACTTTTTCTTTTAAAGATATTTAACGCGGGAAAAAAGTATCGGTAAAATTTATAGTTTTTTTTTTTAGGAAAGTACCTGGAAAACATGTAATTTTGTGTTTGCTACCTTATTTATTAAGAATATAAAACTGACATTTTTCCGGGTATTTATTGCACTTTAATGTAATTTTACTAGTGAAAATTATGTGTTTTTGCTTGCTTCTTTCTGGTAAAACTATCTTCAAAAAAAAACTAAATTCCATAGATCACAGTGATTGGTTATTGAGTTATTTGGCTCTGTACGTATGGAGTTTCATTCGTTTGTTGAACTGATTATTATTGATGGTGATGTTGATGTAATTGCTGTTAATCACAAACAATCGCACGGTAGTAATTTTGTGTAAATCAAAATCTTATCTGTAAAGACAAACGGATATCCTTTTTTTCCTTTTTTTATGTAATTATCGCTCCCATGATCAAATTGTATCTCTTTTTTCTTAAAATACCATCCTCTACTCGTACCTATGGAGCGATTACTAGTGGTTTGTTTACATTTCAAACAGCAATATGGCTGCAAATATGAGGGTTATATGTATTAAACAAGTCGGTGCGTTGGAAAACTAAAACAAATCGCGGATTAATCGCTGTGACGTAACGAATAATCCTAGAATCATAATCGCAATCGCGATTTATATTTACAAAAATACCTATATTACCTATAATCTAATGTTGACAGCAACACTCATCACTGTACTGTATAAATGGTTGAATACTTTAGGGAATAAAATGTAAATATAATAGCTATTCAATCCAAAATAGAATCGAATAGAATTGCTTTAATTTATAGCTCTATCAAGCTTAAATTATTACATAAATAATAAAATTCTCATTTTATAAAATAGTACAGTTATTGTATCCAATTTGTGAAGATTTGTGAAAGGGCCTTTCTAATAACACGTAACAAATGCCAAAATTGATAACCCCAAAAATGTATGAATGAATAATGAACAGAAAGTCCGTTATTCATTCCGAAATCGGAAAGTGATGTGAAAGCAGTTGGAGAAATTTCTTTGTGGAACTAATACTAAGAAATAGTGAATTCTAAAACTCTATTAGTGATAAAATTAATACTTCCTCACGTAAATTTAAATATGTTATTAAGTCAGGTAATACGAAATACTGTTGCTTTATCGAGAACAGCGTTGAATACACAGTTTTTAAAAACATTATTAGATAGAACTCCAAACTCCCGTATCTTAAGTACCAGTGTACCAGCTCTAAATAAAAAAGAGTAAGATGTATGTGTAATTGTGTAATTTGAATATATTAATTTTGGTTTCATGTTATAGAATTACTATCACCTTTATAAAAGCTAATGGTGAACGAATTCAAGCTAAAGGAAAACCGGGTGATACTTTATTAGATGTTGTAGTGAACAATCATGTAGATCTAGACGGTTTTGGAGCTTGCGAAGGCACTTTAACGTGTTCTACATGTCATTTGATATTCAAAAAGAAAGACTACGATAATCTTCCAACAAACCAACTGACGAGGAATTAGATATGTTAGATTTAGCCTATGATTTGACTGAAACATCTCGACTCGCATGTCAAATAACTATTGATGAAAAACTAGACGGTATTGAAGTAAAAGTTCCTGCTACAGTGAATGATGTTCGACAAGCATAAAAAATGAGATATGTTAGCAAATTTTGAATATGTTTAACAATGAAAATGTAATTGTACATATTTATTATTTTATAGATTACATTATTTTTATTATTTTGTCGCATTTTCATGTAAAACTTAAATTCGTCTGAAAAAAATTTGTAACAAGCATAAATTACTCAGTTTCAGGACTAATTCTTGACAGCTGTCAAACAAATGTTAAACTGTTAGCGGAAAAAAAATCCTAAAATAGCAGAGTATATATTGAAACATTCAAGTTGTATGTGTTTTATATCTGTTCTTTCAACTTTCATAATAAAATGACAATTAGAATATAAATAACAGCCAAAATATTTACAATTTTAATAAAACATATACATATATACTTTTAGTTAATTATGAACCAAACACGCTAAACTGAACATGTTACTGATGTTACTAATCTATGAACTGAACGTTCGCAACTGTATACTAAAATAAACCAACAATTATTTTTGTTTTGTTTGCCATACTTGCGAAATTATATAACTGTCAAATATGACATCTAAAGAATTTCAAAAATAAGATCTTGTTTTTGGTTAGGTAGTAATAGATATGAATATATAAATAGAATAACAAATATGAAAACGACACAATAGTTATTTACATTGCACATATAGTGACACTGAATGTATATATATTTAGACAGTAAATATCATCTGTGATACAATGTTTAACCTATCCTGCAAAACTTATACAAGAATCCAGCAAAAACAAGGTAACTTCTATATCGCGAATTTCTAAGTAATTTCAATGGTTATTATGGCTTTAGAAGTCTTCCGTCATTTCTGTACCAAATCACCGAAGAGCAAATTGCATAAACCTCATGCACAAAAAACGGTTAAAAAATCTTATGGCCAGCCAACATCAGAAACACATGCATTTCTCTTGAAACCTGGAGAGGTAACCCCTGGAATTAGCAGACAAGAATATCAAAACCGTAGACAGAACTTAATTGAGACAATTGTAAATTACTCCTCTCAAAACTCGAAAAAATCAAACACCCATTTGGTAAGTTAAAGAGTTTTAATTTTCTGTAGAAATGAAATGATATTTATTGTAGATTATTATACCTTCTGCTACGAAACAATATATGTCAGATAAGATTCCATATGTCTTCCGCCAAAATTCAGATTTTCTATATTTAAGTGGTTGTCTTGAACCTGATAGCTGTCTTGTGTTGGCTACAAGGGATTCTCCCAGTCAGCATTGTGCCACCTTATTTATGAGAGAAAAAGACGAACATGCTGAAACATGGGATGGACCCAGAACAGGACCTGAGGAAGCTGTAAATTTATTTGGTGTTGATCAAGCATTATCCAGCTCTGAGTTAGAAAATTTCTTTAATTGTTATATGAAATCACCACAATCGACAGCTATATGGTAAATTACAAATAAGTTATGACAGAATTATAAAAAGATATTAATATTTATAATAGGTACGATGTTGTTAATCCAGTACAACCGAAAGTGCATGAGATTTTATCAAGTTTTTTTAAAACAACAGAAAACAAATGCTGGGAGTCCCCAAAAGCTTTTATACACAGATTAAGGGTTATAAAATCTCCAGCTGAACAGGCTCTTATGCAAAAATCTTGTGATATTGCTTCAGATGCAATTGTGAAGACGATATCGAACTCAAAGCCCGGTAGAATAATTTATTGAGCATAAAAATATGTTTTCAAAAGACTGAAAACCAAACCTAATACATACATTTTTTTTAAGGAATTAGCGAGCACCATATATTTGCTCAAATGGATTATGAATGTAAAATGAGTGGCGCCGAAATGTTGGCATACCCGCCAGTAGTAGCTGGGGGCAATCGTGCAACGACAATACATTACATAAACAACAATCAAATTGTTTCGAATGGAGATATGGTCCTGATGGATGCAGGTATCTGATTTCTTAATTTCATAATAAAAATATATTAAAAATTTAAATTTGGAGACACGAGGTTTGTTCGTTGGTGATACACCAATTATACTGGTGCATATTTTATCTTTCTAGCACGTAAAACGTGGCTCTTCTATCCTTTTTTAATGACGAACCAGTGTAGAAAATGTAACACCAACAAACAAACCTATCCTATCATTTGCCTCAGAAATCGTTGTAGAGGCAAGATTATGTAAGGGTACATCATTAAACAGTTTAATTTTTATAAACAAATTGAAAAACAAAGCTGGCTTATCCCTGTGTATGGTTACAGAGATTTGCCAGAAAAAAAGAAATATTTTAGTTTGGTTATTGTTACACAGATAGTATACAAGGTGTAACAACGATAGTCGTGGTCTTTGCTAGTCAAATGGTAACAATTTTTGGACTGTTGTATGTTAGGATATATGTAGACGGACTAGATCTACAATTTAAAAATAATATGCAATTTATAAGGACTTCCAAAACTTAGCAGTGCATCAAAATTATGCTTTTCTCAATGGAATACCTGTATTTTATGCAGTGGCGGCTCGTGGTCGGAAGCGTAGGGTGTTCACAAAATCAAGAACGTGCAAATTTTTAACTAAAATCCAATCATTTTTTTCGTACATGTCCTTATTAAATTATCTTGTAAAGTCTCTAGATTTGCCCTTTGTAGTTTGCGTCAAATTAAGTTCTGATTTTGGTCTGCCCACAGTTTTAGTTTGAATTTTTGTTAATAGCTAAACGAATTAAAATTGTCTTTCAAATATTGCACAGTAAAACTGTTCGCATCCATAATTCTTATTTATATATTGTTTAGTGCTTACTTACAATACTACTTTGTTTGTTTTGTGTGCATTTCATTATGTTTTTTACCTACTGTATATTTCATTTGATTACTTTTTTTACGTATTATATATTTCCTTTTTTGTTTGTCGGCTGCACCAAAGCGCATTAGCGGCGGCTTTGCTTTGTCGACTTTTTGCAGAGGGATTTAACGACGCGGCCTAGTTTTTAACTGCGGCTGCGCTGTTACCAATTTATTTTTATTTTTCTAAAAAAATCAATTCATTATTATCTGTATCTTTGAGGGAAATGTACGTTTTTTGGGAACAGTTAAAGGTTTGCGGGTTTAAGTTTCTGATTTTATGTGCGCGGGTTTGAACGTATGTTATTTATTAAAATTAATATAATTACGCACCCTTGATTTCATTATAAAACTCTCACCAACAAACGGTATTAGTTCTTATGGTGGTTACGACTTGTGAACGGTGAGTCATTCATAAACAAAACATATATAATATAATTTATCCGTAAAACACGATATCTGAACATTGATGTCTATCGATTTATTAACGTGACCCGAGAACGCAACGAAACCGAGCACAGGAGCACACTCAATTTGTGCACATATTCATATGGCATCTGCCGTATCACAGGACCTAACTGAAGTGAATTTCGAGAATATGATATATATCTATTTTTACAATTTTTTACTTTCTTTTCCATTATTTTGACACTTTATCGACTTGCACTTGATAAACACCATTTAAATTAACAGATGAAAATAAACTTGAACTCAGCTACAAGCTGCGCGTTGAGATTGCGCGAACCCTTCCCGCCAGGCCAAGATGATATGTAGATATTCTGTGCTAACAGTACGATGTGAGCGAGGGCGGAGTAAGCAAATCGTCTGCAATTTCTTCGATTTATCTCGTCTTTTAATAGTATTACTTTATTATTATTAGATTTTTACCTACGTTATTATAGAATCTAATTTATTGTCGTTACATTTTGTTAGAGTTCCTTTTGTTATTAATTACTGAACTCTATTTTTGTTATTACGTAAATTATAAGAATAAATATTTATTTAAGTGGCAGTGAATAAGAGAACAACAGCGAGGCTCACAGACACGATGCGAGGCTTGCACCGGGAGAGGGGAAGCGAGGGGGGATTATCACAATTACGATTCCACAACTGTGTACGCTTAATACATTGAGTTAGGCACTGTAGAAATTCTATTCCAGGGCTGTATATATATTTTTTAGTTATTCAACTGTTTGACCGTGAATGCGTAATTGCGACGAATGATAGGAGTTCGTGTAACTTGTCATGTATAGAAATAAAAATAACAAAATGGTTAACTAATAGAAAATACCAATAAACTTCAGTCTCACAAATTCTTTAATCTTCAAAAACACAATGCACATTTCATTAGCTATGCTAACATTTTTTACGCATTTGGTATGATGTTAGCATAGCTAATGAAATGTGCATTGTATTTTGAAGATTAAAGAATTTGTGAGACTGAAGTTTATTGGTATTTTCTATTAGTTATCAGTATATCTCACAGTGCTCGATTTACCTTTTATTTAACAAAATGGTTGTTTAGACAAATTTGTAGAAAATAACTAGAATATGTTAATTAAAACACTGACCTTGATGCATAAGGGTAAAAACCAAACAAGTTAATTGACAAAAACAATTTAAAAATTAGAAGAACTAAGACTGAAAGCCAAAGAGGTATGAACCTACGTTATTTTTTGTTTATTACTACAAGAACTACAAAATTCACGGAAATTATTGTTTAATCATTATAAGTGTGCAATATTGCTTTTATCGGTAGGTATTATTTTCAAAACGACAGAAATAATGTGTGCAAAGGATGCTTTCAAACAGCTATCGGTGATGAATTGCACAACTTTTTTTTTAATAGCATGCAATAATGCAGAATATAAAAATATGCACTATTTATGGTTTTTCTATTTTTTTATTTTTTTTTTTACAATTATAGCATAACTAATTTTTGAAGGTGCGTTATACGACGCAAATTATTTCATTCATAAATTACTGGCTACTTTGACAGTTCAAAATTCGAGTTGATGTAATAAATGGAGTCCGTCAATTTTTTGGTTCAAAATGCGTAAAGTTCTGCAATACCAATTGGTGTCATGTTGGCAAAAGGTCATTGATGGTCATTACTTCAATGAATAATACTGTATTATTGTTAATCTTAATAAAAATTTATACCGCATGAATTTATTTAGTTGCCTGATATTATATTCAACCTCATTGATTTTAGGGTGTGAATATCATGGCTACAGCAGTGATATCACGCGCACATGGCCTATAAATGGAAAATTTAACTCTGAGCAAAGATGCCTGTATGAGGTTGTCTTAGACGTACAGAAAGATTTGCTCAAGTGGTTGGAAACGTTCCCATCTCTAGATAAGCTATTTGATTATATGTGCCTATTACTGGGTCGGAGACTTCAGGAAGTAGGATTAATACCGAAAAAAGCAGACACTAACTATCTTTTGAGAGTAAATACTGGACATGATATTAAGCGCTATTTATTTCACAAAACATTAACGTTATAGACAGCCTTCCAGTTCTGCCCACACCACGTTTCGCATTACCTTGGAATGGATGTTCATGACACTCCTACGGTTCCTAGAAGTATAAAAGTCGTACCTGGAATGATTGTTACAGTTGAACCAGGTAATGGGATAATTATTGTTGGTAATTCGATCTAACAAAACATTTTCTTGAAAATATGTTCATATATATTAGGTCTTTATTTCCACCAAAAGCTCAAAGTGCCAAAAGAATTTCACGGATTAGGTGTACGAATAGAAGACGACGTTTTGATCACCGAAAACGGACCTGTAGTGTTGACTAGAAACTGTCCAAAATCCGTCGAAGATATCGAAAACATCGCGATGCAGAATTTATGATCTCTACGGTTTTCGATGCGGGTTTGAGAGTGATTGATTTAAGGGCGCAAAGATTAACTTCAGGTCTTAAATTAAGGCGAAAATTTATATTTTTATATATCGATTCTAAAACTAGTTGATAGGACGGGAGAGTTTCTTTGGTGATGATATTGCAGTGATGCTGAAAAAAAAACTGCGTGGATAATATGTAAGTTATGTATATTTTTCATTTTATACGCCTATCATATCATAAAATAAAATTGTTATAAATTAATTATTCTGTTTGGCATATAAATAAATAAAATAACTACTAACATTGAGACATGTTTGTATCATATTGGAATAAAATAGTAATGTCATAGAAGTATAGTTTCGACACTTTTAACTGTAGTACCTAACAGAGATCAACTAATTTCTCAATTTGCAAGAAAAGATAACAGTATTCTTCATCACCTGTTACAATTAGAATATGTCGACACTTTACTTACTCCCATACTTTAAATATCGTAATATCTTAAAAGTATTATCGTTTTAATCTCGTAATCGCATTATTTGATAAAATTATCATACACTCCAATCTACCATCATGGTGGTTGGAAAGTGTTTAATTTTTTCGTCCATATTACGTGGCGATAAGGCCATTTTCGTCTGCCGGAGAGTTTATTCGAGTTGGTGCTACCATTCTAACTGCACTGGAACACCTCCTGGATATTCTCCTGTCAGGCAAGCGGTGCAATGGCCAACCTTTGCTGGGCTCTTAGTTTTAATATCCCATTTGACGGCTTTTATTAGACCGTCTACGCTTAAATATTGCAAGCTGTTAGCACCTGAAAAGAACGTCAACATTTATATCAAGCTATAAATTAGAACTATACATTTTTTGTTGCTTCTTTATCGTTTATAATCGTAAATTATTTGCTTTATTTTACCTTTTCGCAAAAGTGATACATGGTATGTACGTAACCAATACATGACTGTATTCTCACCCAAGTTGTAAACTATTAGGCGGATCTCTGCTATTAGGTGTGGAACTTTAACTAAACACGTTAACGACAATTGAATTTTATTTCTCATCTCGTTCTGAATTATTGGTAGCCTTGCTGCGGCATATTAGGCTGGTTGTATCTTGACTCAATTCAACATGTAAACACAAAAGTTTGTGAGGAAGTTTGTTTTAGATTTTGATATATTGAATGAGGTAGATGAATAAATTGTGATGTACTCGGTAAGCATTACATTACAGTACGCATTGTTCCAATACTTTTTTTTCTACAATTCTCTATTTATACCATACACTAAACCATTTTGGTCCGAAAAAATAAACACCTAAAGGGTAGTATGTAAAAGTGCATCAAGCGGTTGCTAACATTACTGATAAGCGCACAAACACTGAGTCAACTTTGATGGGTTCTTATAATTGTAATGGTAACATAGTGGCAGTATTTCTACTGTAGAAACTACACAGATATGATAATGGGGAGAAGTTAATATTTGCCGGTATTTTATAAAAAAACTAATACAAATGTCGTACGCTAAATCATTTCCACCGCTCGGATTCATCATCGAAACTTAGTTCTCGCGCTGTAAATTACACCTACTGCACTCTAACGTAAATTACTATTTATTATTTTGAACAGGTTCAAAAAAAAAGAAGAAAAATTACATCTTTTTTGCCAGTAGCAATAAACATAGTGATCAAATCAATAGAAGTGAAGTGAAAAACTTACACGAATAACAAAAGGCCCCACGATAACTAACAAAAGAGTGCATTGCAGCTCGTACAATTAGTAGGTGGGCCAATCAAAATTGAAAAGTTATTGATTTTAAATACTACAGTATTAATTTCGATTCATCCTAGAAAATACCTACACTTTATTACTATATAATCAATATTAATATTCTGACCCATTTTTATTCGGGGAAGTGCTAAACTGAAGTCCGTATGGCGGTATATGTTTCTGTTTTCGATATTGATCTTCGACCGCCGTTCGTGACTCACACGCTTGCCTACCGTGATAGTTGGACACCCTTCCCCACATGCGGCCACTGACGTACTGACGATCGTGACTCGATAAACCACGGCCACAAACGCTGGCCCCACTTAACGGTTATCTTTGCGTAGTACTGCGACCCACCCCTCTTCCGCACGAATACCAACAAACGTCTGAAATCAGGAACCATCTAGACGTGGCCCCAGTTCGCCGCTTCTCTTCATGAATAACTACAAAAGCGCATTGGTGATAAATTAAGGAATCGCAACGTTTGTGCTTATTAAATTGTGTTGTGACGTATATTATCGGTATTTTTAAAGAAAATAAAGCCCTTAAGATATTTGTGATTTGCAATGGTGAGGCCCACATGGCCCAGTGGCTATTTAAGAGGAGCCGCCCCTGAGGGGTGTACCATCCATAGAACTAAATATGAACTAGTGAATAATTAATCTAAGAACCTTTTGATATAAATTTCAGATGTTTTTAGTTGTTCCCAGTGTACTGCAACCAGGTTTACGATAAGACGTTACTTTTCTAAATATAACGCTGTAGTTCATTTTTTTAGATATATATTTTTTTACATTCTAGGAGATATTTCTAATTTATTTTGATAACTTTAATATAATTGAGTATACTGTACTTTTTGTTATGGTTAAAATATTTATCTCTACATAATTAACCTACAAATTATAATAATACACCATGAAATAAACTTGTATGGTCAACATTATTGTCCCTTTTACAGTGATGTAATTTTCTCTAGGTGAATAGATTAAAATGCGTAAGTAGATGTAGATTTGTAAATTACATTTTAATGAGTTACCAAACATTATTTTGCTTTTTGTCTGTGTTGATAACATTCTTCTAGCATGTGGAACAGGAACAGGCACAAACAGAATTCTCTTTTAATGTGATAATTATATATAATGAATCATGTTTGTATCATATTCGAATAAAATAGTAGTGTAGTTTCGACAATCTTTAACTGAGATGCAGCGACTGGATTTATTGTAAATAATTGTTAAATGTAATTATAATACTTCATTTTGCGTAAATAACATGTACCATAGTACAAAGGTAAACCTAGAAGATATGTAGGTAATCTATACGCCGATCGTGGTACATGTGTGTAACCGCAAAATCTGCAATTGTAAATAAATTCATGTGTTCTTCTATACGAGGTATACAAATATATTAAATCTTTCGTCCGCTTTCAATTATTTTTTTTTATTTTTGTATAAATACCTCTTTCAGAAATGTAAAAACTTATATAACCCTTGTATTATATGCACGCCAATACATATATGAACACGCAAAATATATTTGAAAAGCAAACACGAGACAACTTCATATCGTTAACATTGTAAACAAGAGGCCCTTAATCTTTTACAACAAGCAGAAGCTGTTTTGTTGGTCCAAAGCATATGATTATAACTTGTAATTTAATTTTTGAATTATAAGTGTGGGTAAATAAGAAGCAATACTTGATATTTTGATAAAAAAAAAGTTTTCAATATAATGTGAGCATCCTTTATTCAGAGTTGTAATCAAGTTGTGAAATACCAGTTAATAGGCGTTTACGAAAATTGGATTATAAGATATCTACCCACTTTCTATCCTGTTCTAGCACATTCTAAATGCTATGATTTTCTTTCACTTTCGGAACATCGGTGTATATCCGATCCAATTTTCGTAAACCCCTATTGTGTAAACATATTAGAAACAAGTTACATTAAAATTAATAACTATTTATTATAGCAAATAACAAAAAAAAATAACTAAGTTTATTAAAACATAAATTTCTTTTCGCAATGAAGGCTTTAAATCAACTATCTAAATAACTTGTATCAATCTAGACAAAGAAAAATCCACTATTTTTCGAAACTGTTTGCAATATTTTCTTTTTAAAAATAAAATAACAACTCTGTAACTTTATCATTTTTCAGATTATACTTTTAAGGATTCTTTGCGGTTCTCTAATGCAAATTTAATGTAAGAGTCTACTTACAAATGTTGAGCTTATATTCTTTTGGACGGTGCAATTTATTTGGCATATGAGCTCTTCTCTAGTAGGAATATTTATGCCCATATAACACGGAAACAGAAGCGGCGGACTAGCAATCCTAATGTGTACTTCTTCGCCCAGCGTTTTTAATAATTGTGATGACGCAATGTGTTACCCCGCACTATGGAGTCGTCTATTAGAATGATTCGTTTGCCCCTGACATTTTCTCCCAAAGCACCTTAACATTAAGATCAAATACATCATGCACCATCGTTCCAATTTTTAAAATGGAAATCTTACCAAATTTTTTAGCGATCGCCAACTGACGAAGCCTATTACTTGGCTGTATGAAGGATCTGCCAACGTATCTGTTCTTGCACAACACTTCCGCGAAAGAGATTCCAGACTTGAATGTAATAAAAATGATATTATAGCAGCAAAATAATCAACGTTGGCTAAAAATTTACCTGTCTTGAAAATCCATGTGCTGCGGCAGTTCCAGACTCCGGAACTGAGCTTACTATATCCGCTTCTACGGGAGGCTCAATAGCTAATTGCCTTCCGCATTGTAATCTCGCTGCGTAAACCATTTGGCCTTCGAAAATACTGTCTGATCTGGCGAAATATACGTATTCGAATATACAGAAAGCTTGCGATTTCTCTGCGGGTCTTTCTACTATTTCTATTGTCTTAATGCCTTCTTTGGTCATTTCAATAATTTCACCGGGAAAAACTTCTCTAACGTATTGGGCACCAATTGATAGGAAACCGCAGGATTCGGATGAAACGACCCAGCCTTCTGCTTCTCGACTGTCATCACAATCTCCATCTAGCGCTATTTTGAAATTGTATAAGAAAAAAACATAAATATAATATTGCCGTTTTGAATATATAAATATAATTATAAATGCTTTATAATTATTAGGTATAAATGCAACAAGACAAGACTGCTGAAGCCAAAAAGACTAAATCGTAAAGGTACATTTTTCTTCTTCTCAAAGAAATGAGATACTACGTGGTACATAAATTTTCAAAAGGCCATGTTTAAAAATATGAACCCCTAGTTTTAAATAATCTAAATGGTAAATGACAAACCACACAATTCGTATAAAAATAAAGTGATATCTAGAGACAAGAGAAACAGTTAATATTGTAGTTCTAAAAGTGATCGTGGCAATCCTAATCTAAGGCACATGTGCTCAACATCATACCCATGTAAGGTAACATCTAGAGAAAATGTCTAAACAGTTAACCGAAAAAGAGCCATCATCCGGGAGCTCATAATCCATTGTAGGAATCATCATACCAGCAAAAGTAATGAAAAGGGAAACAACAATAGAAACGAATTTGAATTTCTATATACCATCCCTCAAGACCGTTCTTCGAGTGTATAAACCCAGTTTTATCGTTCTATCCCTTGAAATATAGCTTTATCAACCATCACCCAAAACGCGAACAAGAGTTCAGTTGTGTTCCCCTAGCAGCCACACGCCAAACTCTCACCCAATAAGCGATGGAAGCATAAAACAGTAAATGCAGTCACTAATCTAGTTTGAGCAATTCATAGATTACTTGCATACTGGTTATGGTTAAGAAAATACTGCGTTTAACCAACATTAAATTCAGAGACTTGGTCACAGTCAAAATTAGGCCGGGAAACATGGGTATGGCGAGGGATTTAATTATTGGATCGGCATATGTACCTTTAATAATCCCGACCTACTCGAAGTCGAAACCGCAATTATAACGGTTACGGTTACGGTCACGGTCACTGATTATAACAAAGCTTTGAGGGATTCAAAGAAAAAATCCGGAAAGAGGCACTGCGAGGACGTTGAAAGCCGAAAACAGAAGGCGAAAGCTACACTTAAGGCGGGAAGTGAGACCCTAAGAGAATTCTTTCGGGTTCACTTCCCGGGACCTATTCTATTTCTATTTTTCTAACTTTGTTTAAAAGACTTTTCTAAAATCAAAAAAGAGCTGTAATCAAAGACCCAGTCTTCGATGGGGCACCTGTACAATCAATTCATTCAAACCAAATAAGTCGCCAGGATCGTGGGCATTTATCCAATTATGCTACAAAGGGGTCCGGAACATTTGTTGCGAAACCTCAGTGTGTTCCTCAAGCAAAGTTTCGTACTGAGATATATACCAATGGTGCGTAGGCTAAACAGGGCCACTTTTATCCCAGAACCTGGGATAAAAGTGGCAATATAGAACAAAGTCTCTGAAATCATCATCATTTCTGCCGAAGACTCTTGAAAAACTGTTAGATAAACACATAAAGGCTGTAACGTATTACCATATCGCCCACAACGACAAGTATCCATATCAAGCAGAAAAATCAATAGAGGCCAGCTTGCTCATTCTTGCGCCGAAGCTCATTTGGAATCGACAGTTTCAAACAATTACAACCAGTGCAAAGGCGACAATAATACTAGCTAGAAGAGCGCACGGAAAATATGGAGATTAAGAGTAAATATTAGATTGGAGAACGGAGATTGAATATCTAGGCCTTACCCTACACAATAAACTTCTATGGAACAAACATGAACTTGAAGTAACCAACAAGACCAAAAGAGCTCTGATGATGTGCAGAAACTTTGCAGGGAAATATTGGGGATGCAACCCAAAAATATGGTTTGAATGTATACAGCGATAGTGAGACCGATCATCACTTATGCATCAGTAGCTTGGAAGCAAAGAACTAATCTGGCAATCGCGAGAATTAACCTCTCAAAAGTGCAAAGATTAGCATGTGTGTGCATAACGGGGGCTATGAGAACCTGCCCAACAGCAGCTATCGAAGTAGTATTGGATCTAGTATTGGACCCTCTCCATATTGTAGTAGAGGGCGTGGCAAAAAGAATCACACTCAGAATGGTCAAGGAAGCAGTGATTAGACATAGGCTCAATCTCCTGACGGTGATCAAACCTGGGACATAAAAAACAAAAAAAATTCAGCTTTGTGAAGGAATTCATCACAAAGCTAAGTAACAGGAGCGAGTGGGATCATAACACCATCTTCAACTTGACTAGAAATGCCATCAAATGGTATACTGATGGCTCCAAAACGGCAGAGGGAACTGGAATAGGAATATATGGACCTAGAACCACATATTTCGAAAGTTTGGGAAAATATCCAAGTATATTTCAGGTGGAAATACACGCTATTGAAAGATGTGTTCAGTTCAATATTGATAGAAATTATCGAAACCAGGAGATTATCATCATGTCTGATAGTCAAGCAGCCATCAAGACGTTGAGCTCATATAAAATCAGTTCCGAGATGATCTGGGAATGCCTAAGGAAATTAAATGAGCTAGGCAAAAGGAATAAAGTCCTCATGTGGGTTCCGGGTCACACAGGAGTGGAAGGAAACGAAATAACGGATAATGTCGCAAAAAAGGGGCTTGAATACCTTTTGTAGGTTAAGTAGCAAGTACAATACTGAAGAAACTGAAAATAGAAATGGAACAGAGAAAACCAGTTACTGGGAAAATCTCGAGGGAATGAGGCAAAGTAAAATTCTTCTGGGAACTTATAACCAGAAGAGGTTTACAGAATGCATCAACCTGAGTAAGAACAATGTTCGCATATTAGCAGTAATACTTTTAGGCCATTGTAGACTGAAAGGACACCTGAGTAAGCTTGGATTGGAAAAGGAATCTGAATGTAGATAGACTGGGGCCCTCTGATATCCTACACTTTCTGAAAGGAAATAGGATTGAAAGGCCAGCTGTAAAGCAGCAAGAATAGGGAACACAACAGATCTTTTAGGTCGCAGTGTAACATCACCCTTCCATTTATATACAAGAGTAAATATGATATACTGGACATATATTCTAGTGGTCAGATCCTATATCAGCTATACACCTTTGGTATGGTGGACAAAGATGCAACAGCTAACTGCTATAACTGAACTTAGTAAGGTAGAAAGGCTTGCGTGTTTCGGAATAACAGGCGCAATTTCTACAGCAGCAATGGAATGCATACTGGACTTCCCTTTTTTCTGTTTGGTGATAATAGAAAGGCAGGAACTACCAAGCTACAGATATATAGTATTAGTGTACAATAATTTTGTCCACCATGTGAAGGGCAACCTTTTAGGATTGATATTCGATGATTTCGACATATCTATCTAACAGAAAATTCAACCTTTTCTCACCCTTTCAAGTTTTCTGTCTGCATTGTGTTTCATTAGTATAATATGAAAATTTATACACACCTGTATATAAAAATTAAATGTCTGGCCATATGTATAATATTTCGTAAAAGTATTCAAAGATGTTTCCATTACAGGCTGACAGAGCAACGAGTAAGCCTAAGTTTATCATATGTGATAGCTTCGTTTTCTCAGTTATCGTTGAAGGTAGGAATTTGGATTTTTAGCATCCATCCGATTCTACGCAATGAAATTTGATGGAATGATGATAGATCAATGTGTGTCTTTGTGTCGCACAAGTTAACGAGCGGCCATAAATTCAAGGCTATTATACCGAAGATAAGTTTAATAATATTTCTTACTTTTTAATAAGATTTAATTTTAAACACAGATCACACGATATTAATCGTCACTTAATTGAAAGGAGGTTGTTTTCGTCGTGCTGACGCAAATTAATAAATGTTACATCAATACACGAAGAGAAAAAATATTTTTGTTGCAATAACGATTATAAGAACATGTAGAACAACGTAAACACAATTGACAATAATAACACTTATTTCCGCTTACATTCTGGCACATCAATAAGCTGTTATGAGTGTGCCCTAGAGATAATGGTAAGAAAGAAGTCAGAATTTCGACATTCCCATCATAACAAAACAGATTTTCTACAATTTCTTCTGCATATGTTCATAACATATACATATATCGTTCTGTCATTACAACACAATATTATTTACGTCCTATACGCCTGATTGGAATCGAATGACCTTTGACCTCCCAGGAAATGTTTTGGGTTTATAGGATTCCACTCGATATGAACTGTTTTATACAAAAAATTCTTCGCGAGCTTCCATATTATCTATTCTGTCGAAATTTATGAAAGATTATAGTGGTCACCTTTGTAACATCGTATGTACCAGTAATTATACATTTTAATTACATATCCGTTAAACAGTAGAAAAATAAATTTGTAACACAAATGCAATATTTCACAATTTTTCAACAAATAGAAAATTGGAAATGATTTTTGTAATGTCGAAATGGATATTATCAAATGAACGACAAGAAACTTTGAATTCTTCTATTAATTACTGTTATAGAGTGAGTCCCAAAATTAGTGCATTGATCATACAAAATTAATTTATACTTACGCTCATTAACTGGTAACATTTTCCCTAAGCACAAAGGCCGATTACCATACGAATCCCTAACAGCATATATTTTATCCCTCAACATGATGACTAGAGAGTAACTCAAGGGTGCTAACTGCATAAGGTGTTTGATTCGCGCTGGCCAATCAGGACCGTTAGATTCTCCCTCTGGCGGATTCAGGCACAAGGCTTGCGTGATCAATTCACTGTCTGAATGTGTGGATAAACCCACGCCCCTTTCTAAGACCTATACATTTTAAATAAAATTTGAGCCTTGAAGAATTGTTCATATAATTTCAGAATCTTACCATTCTGCGTAAACTGTCGCAATTTACCAATTCCCCATTATGTGCCACGGCCAAAGCGCCATGGGCAGTGTGAACGACGAATGGTTGGCAGTTTACTTCTTCTGATGCTGCGCTAGTCGAATATCGCGTATGGCCTATTCCTAAATTTCCCCTTAGCTTGTTGATCGCTTGGTCGTCGAATATGTTGTTGATAAGACCCATGCCCTTGCGTACATTAAACGATTTGATACATTTGCCTTCGCTGGTAACAATGCCGGCAGATTCCTGTCCTCTGTCCATCATATTTTTTTTATAATTTCTAATTTATCTGATTCTTCATTAAATGAAATATCTTTACCTGTGTTGCAACGCAACCAATCCCCAGCATATAATTTGTGATATCTCCAAAGTGGTAGGCCAGTCCCCGACGGCTATACATCCAAAGACGCCACATTCATGAGTCAAACCGGATTCAACTTCTCCTCTCCCATATCTTTTTCCTAGTCTCAGTTTTTCTAAACTGTTCGAGTACATTCTCGTCTTCTTTTTGCCAATATCTGCATTGCTTGCTGACATGTTCGTCTAAAAAAATGTTCAGTTATTAAATATGAAAATTAAAAAAAAATTAAAAACCTCTACTCATCAATAATTTTAAATATTAATGATTCTTTTATATGACGCAACCATATTACAACAATATAACACTAGTTTTAGAAAAATTTCTGAATAAAATATTGTGAGAAGATTGTACATAATATTTAGTTTTTTTATTCCTTGAAATCTAAATATTTTTTATGCTGCTTGCGAATAAATTTCGGAACAGATAAATAACAGATAAGATGCTTTTATATATTTTTCATTTTTGTATTTATTGTTCTGGTTAAAAAATATTCAAATTTCCCGAAATTGCTGTTAACGCACGTAATTTTTACATATTTTAGTATATTAAGTGAAGTTACCGAAAGTAATTTGAATATTGTTTAGTAACAATGGAAATTGTTTTCTTGGTAGTCCATTATAAGAAACGGATAAGAATATAGCTGCAAAAAAAATGTGTAGTAAATTACAAATAACTAAAAAAAATCTAAATTAAATTTTTCGCAATACTTTTCGCAACTTCAACAGAAAAATAGTAAAGTAACTATGAATGTAAAACAAAATCGCAGGTAACTTCATGCTTCAACGTTGAACTTATTGAAAATAATTGCGGGAAATTTAAATTTGTCTATAGGAGATGTGGCGTCCAATATCCACAAATACCGTATCTTAATTAATTAATTTAATTTCATACTACACTCAGCGAATATAAATTTTACTACATTCACAAACAAAAAAGTGCATTTCCTCACCTATTCCTTAGGAAAAAGAAGTCTTAAATCACTACGAAACTACTATACCGATTTAATTGAAACTTTAACGGCTTTGGATGCTGTTATATTTATGCTAACACGTGCTGCTAGTTGTTCCCCCACCGAGCTAACTTTTTATGAGAATGTTTATTAACAAATAGTCAGTAATGATTAACTTTTATCTTCTTTGGATTTCTATACCATAATTCTTTATTTTTTTTTGTTACTTACGTATTTATGTTACCTAATTCTACCAGAGCGATATCAATATTTGAGAAGCAAAATTATTTATCACTTCTATAGAAACAAATATGTTTTCAGTAATTTATCTATTTAAATAAATTAAATGTTGTACAGTTGCAGACAATATTGCCGCTTTAAAACTATTACGTGCATTTATACAGAAAGTATAAACTATTATGGCTAAATACACACATTTTTAGAGTTTGAGAAGTCTATGACTTGATATAAAAAAGGAAAAATGCCTATTAAATTTTTAATCTTTGTTTTGAATGTCTCTTTATTTTTGTTTTTGACTGTACATCAGAATTACTTAAATCTGAATTGCTGACGCCTGCGTATTGCAAAGAACTTCAGCATTAATAAATAGTGGTTGAAAATTTATTTTAGAGTGAATTTAAGTGAATGCAGCTATTTTTTCATCGATTTTTTTGTAGTTTATTGATTGCTTATACATAATGGCGAAGCGAGGTAAGTTAAATTTATTATTAATATGTATTATTACTTATTAAGCTCAACAGGTGGAATAGGTTATGTTTACTGTTTGTTCTTTTTGAATACTGTTTGTAATTCTAAAACAATGTCGGTTTTATTGTTTGTAAACGAACGTTTTTAATAATTAGTGCTCTGTTATTTATGTATGACATCTAATTAATTTGATGGCATACATAATGGCCTACAATTGATACACATTTATTGTTGGTGTTAAAGAAAAAGAGATAGACATCTTTGTCATCTTTTGGACTATCGCAATAAAAGATTAAATTGAAAATTGTAGATTTTTCAACCTACACTTTCAGTCACATTTTTATGAAAAGAAACTGCAAGACGAGGGGTAATTAGATTTAATTAAAGAGTGCATTACAAAAAATTATCCATTAAGTAAAATTTAAACATCGCGCAATCATTTGGTAATCTAACCATTTAATTGCTTATCATTTGAGGTTTGTTCGCTGGTGCAACACTTTCCACACTGACTCCTACTTAAAACAGGATAAAAGATTTACTCTTTATGCATGTGAGAAAGAGACAATATGCACCAGTGTAATTGGTGTAACACCAGCGAAGAAACCTTTGATAACATATACCAATTTTTTATAACCGTTAAAGTTTATAAAATAATTGCGGGAATTTTGAATGTTACTTAGTAAGTTGGCGACTGTGAATATATTATTTTATGTACAATAATATCGAAAAGTTTGCAAATACTTATGTTTGTGTAAAGGAAGAAACTACAAAAATCGAATTATATCGCATTTATTGCCATAAGTTTAAATTACAAGATAAAAAGGCCAATAATTTTGGTGATTTATTATTTTCAATTTGTAAGCGATTCGCTTTGGCTCATCTCAATATTTTTGATATCCTATAATTTGGACACGAGAAAGAAAGTGAAACATTATATTTTAGAATTATCATAATCAAAAAGCAGTTCATTCACCGCAAGCTTTGTTTCTATACTATTATATCATTTATATGCATAGGAGTTGTTTGGTACTGTACAGTAATAAATACAATTTTGCAATTAAAGATTTTATACAAAAACAAGTTTACGTGACCAGCTGTTCTTGTAATTTCTCTTGCGCAAATCTGAAAATGTTCACAAACACACTTGTTATTTTAAAATATCCCGCTGGCGTATCATCATTTCAATACAAATAAGTATACATATATATAAATATCAAGCAAGACTATATAAATAATTATATATAAATATTATTTTTCTTTTATGAATCCGTTATAAATTTATAAATAAAATTTCACACTTCTGGTATGAATCGACAATTCAAATCTGCATTGATGTTTGATAATTATAAGTAATTTCATTGAAGTTGCAGATATGGAGTTGGGAAAACTCATCATTGAAGGGAAGACCAAAGAAGTATACGATCTTCCATCAATGCCAGGACATTGTATTTTAGTAAGCAAAGATCGAATTACTGCGGGTGATGGTGTTAAAGCACATGATTTGGTTGGAAAAGCCGAAATATCCAATAAAACCAATGCCAAGGTTTTTGAAATATTAAATGGAGTTGGTAAGTTTAGTTCTAGATAGATGAGGTACTGTTCCTTGGTTTCAATTGAAACAATTGATTTTTTTTTTGTAAGGGTATATCACTCTGTGTAAGGAATAGTTTCATACATTCATCAATCATAGCGCACTGCTATTTTATTAGTAAACCATAGAAAGTATATCTCCGTCATTATTATTATTCTGTTTGGCTATCGTGGCACTCTGTTGATTTTTTCCTTAGATTTCTCGTATCCAGGGCACGCTAGAAATCTATTAGAAATTAAAAACGCAATATCTTGCTTTATATGTAGAATGAATATAGAGTGTTATATGTTTTTGTAAAGCCCGCAAAATTTGTTATTTAATTATAATATAGCTATGATTACTATCATAGTATGATTTCTACATAAAAAAATAATACGACGGCCTAACTAAAAATGTTGAAGGATTATTGGTGGTATAAATTTAAAATTAGACTTTATCAATGTTTTTATCTCGAAAAATTAGCTCTAGACTGCCTATCTCATTTTTTCGTATCTTCACTGCAAAATGTGTTTACCTAGAATGTACGGGGTGTTCCATTTTCGACAATTTTATAGGTATTCGTAATTTTTCGTGCTACAAAAGAGTCAAATAGGTGTATGTGCTCTTTTGGATCAAACAAAATTGTTAAAATTAAAATTTGAAAATTTTCGCTCGCTTAAGAGATACGAGGGGAAATCAAAAAAATTTCATCAATTTCAAAATTGCCCTATACAGAGGGTGGGCCACCACATTCGCGTCGGTTTATATAGGAAAAGTGGTAACATATTTTCAATTTTTTGTTTTGTTCAGGGGTTATATATGGTTTTTAGAAGGAGCACATTTCAAAATTATTTTGAATATTACAGGTGACTCAAGGAAAAGTTACACACCAAAGTTGAGAAATTACTGGAACACCGCATATTAGACATATTTTGTATACGACTATAAAGACAAGTTTAATTGACTATCCTTCAAATGTCTCAAAATTAAGAGGCAATGCTGTCTGCATATTTAAGCTAGATATTTTAAACAGATTTATTTTTTAACTAAAGCATTGACTCTTTAAAAGGCAGTAATTTCTTATTTTAAAATGGAATACCCTGTATTTATGACCTTTTTTAGATCTAATTTTAACGGTCTTTAAGGATTGTCTTAATGCTTCCTTACTATCTGTTTATAGTTTTTAAATTTAAATTTTCTTTTTTCAATCTATTATTCTTAGGCCTTATTGTTTTTTAAGTAGGCTATAAACTGCTGTATTATTCAACATGAGATAGACGATATTTATCCGCCTAGACTCTTTATGCCTTTCCTCGTACTATTAAAAGTCCTAACTAAGTAAACTTCAGAATGTTTTTTATTAAAAACGATAAACTGATATGTGAAAAACGCTATGTTTTAAAAAGTTTCAAAAAATGCATCTTAACATTACTCACAACATTTGGTGTTATAGATAGAAACCCATTCTATTCCTTTTTCATATAGTCTCGGTGGTTGGTGCTAGGACATAAAAATAAGTATGCCCTATCACGTGCCTTGCCCACTATTCGCCCACACTTAACAGACCATCGTTTGACGAGTAAGGCTTCTTAAGAAATTGGATTCTCGTACTCTATAATGAAAATTATGCTTTAATAATCCGTTGTTATAAAAGTTGACTCATCCGAAAATAAACATAATCGAGAAAATTTCGTCATCTAACTTTTCTAAAACCAGAAACAAAATTCAGCCCGATCATAATCTACTTCCAAAGTTCTGATGTAGTGTTGTGGTAAGGTAAAATCTGTTAGCTTTATAATCCTTCTTTTCATGATTTTCACTGACTTGTATGCGATTTTCAGCAGATCCGATAACTAAAATATTATTTCCTTCATTCCGGTATCGGTTTTGTGTTCCGTTTTCTTATAAAATAGCTTCCGTACTTCGAAACTTACAGCAAATTTCTTAAAGACGCCTATCGAGATGCGTGGTTAGAAATTTTTGCGCATAAATCCTTGAGGCTAGCAACCAAATTTCTTACACTGTCAAATGACTTTGTGTATATAATAATAGCGACACTTTTGACTAGCTACTTGAAAACAACGGATAGAATAATATTTGAAAAGAGAAATTCTAAATCTAAGAAATATAAGAGATAGATATAGGAGCATTATACAATCAAAGACGTTAAAATAGATACAGATAAGGTAATAAACAGGGCGTTCCATTTACATAAGAAAGTTACTTGCCTTTAAAGCTAGCGAAAATTAAAAGTTGTTCTGTTCATACTAATATTTTTTTGCATTGCTTTTATTTATTATCAGCTAATGCTTTATTTAAAAAAATAAATACAGTTTAAAAATATCTACTTAAATAACATGACAGCATGCCTTTTAAATTTTGATCTAAATTTTGAAGAATAGTTAATTATCTCAGTAAACGAGTTGAGGCTAGGCATAAGAAACTGAACACTAACTGTCTTTATTTTAGTCTGTATAACAAAATATGTCATAACTGATGCTGAACAAACCCTTAATTAAAAAAAAAATGAAAATATGTTATCACTTTCCGTATATAAACCGACGCGAATGTTGTGGCCCACTCTGTATATTCTTGGTTAAAAGAGATACAGAAAAATATTTTGGACAAAAGTTTCTTTATAATGATTGTTGAATAATCTGCCGTTTTCAGAATAAGTATACGCGATTAAGTAAAAAAGGTGTCGGACCTGACCTTTTTTTTAATGCAACATTCTGTATATTTGAATCTACAAAGACAGCATTTTAAATTTTCTTTTCCAAAATATAATATCATGGATAATATTGGTTTCCTAGGCGCTTTATTTGAACTTTATTACTTTAAACTCCAATAGGCTATGAAATAACCATACAAAAGTGTCGAAAATGGGACACCTGTACATCCATTATGCCCACCACTGTAAATGTTGTCATTCACTTTTGAAACTATAATGAAAACATATTTAGAATGAATTTTAATATATTTTGAACTTATTCTTAGTGTTCAAATTTCCGTGAAGACAATACTAAAGTGGCCAGTAACTGATAGTTTACCCTAGATATTTAAAACAAAATAATTCGTTTCTTGGTTTTTTTAACTGTGCCATGCGATAGAGTACATCATCACATCAAACTAAAATGATTTTTGAAGAAATGTAACGCACATGTCTTGTATTCTTAATAAACGTGTGATGAGACACACTTTGTTTTTTAATATTAGTTTGTATTAAATATTTCTACTTAGGGCTGAAGACCGCTTTTGTGAGAACGGCAAGTGCTAACGCGTTTATCGCTAAAAAATGCGCCATGATCCCAATTGAATGGGTAACCCGAAGGGTAGCTACCGGTTCCTTCGTACGTAGACACCCCGGAGTTCCGGAAGGTTATCGCTTTTATCCGCCGAAGCACGAGACTTTTTACAAAGACGACGCCAATCACGACCCCCAGTGGTCCGAGGAACAAATTATCTCGGCAAAGTTCAAGTTCAACGGACGCCTTATCGGTATGTTTATGCAATTATCAATTGCTGTTTTGATCCTAGCGATTTTGTGTGTATTTATAATCACATCACGTGATAGAAAATTTTCCGTCACATCATGTTATGTGGGTAACTGTTTTCCTGTTTTACAAAAAAAAACTGGGCTCCGCAAGAAACTACATGCTTTACATCATTTCGCTTAAGTATGCTGTAATATTCCGCCGTTAAATGCTCACTTTTTCTGCTGATTCTTCGTAAATTCGTTATATAGAACCTTTATTTTATCTTAAAATCCACGTGATTACAGAGACATACAGCCCGATACACAGTAGTTGCCTAATTTGGATTTTAAAGCTACCAACTTCTTATTTCTATTCAATCAGCAAATCACAAAAAAAAAAAACGAATACTTTGATTATTTTCCCTCTATGTCTTGATTATAAAAATTAAGGATGTTGAATGAATAATGTTTGGATTCGTGGAACGACTTTAGTTATCTCTCAGCATTCGCCAAGAAGTAAGGGAAAACTATGGAAGAGCCTTACTCTGAGAGCAGGACCTGGAAAGCAGTCCTAGACCTTGTTACAGATAGCCAGTAAATTATTATTATTCTTCTTCTGAACATCCTTCCACTGCACGATATATACCACTTTACTATTAATGGAAATATGTTCTATTTATTGAAGAAAACCAATAAAGTGTCAACTTCATTAACAAAATTAATGTATTTGTAGCTAATTACTGTAAGAAATTTTAAGAGGAATTTTTCATACGAAAATTTTGCCGGTCTTTTCACTATCTGTAATTCAATTCCTGCACAATTTCTTGCTAGCTCAGTTGGTAGAGCGTTTGTCCGGTAAACGAGGTGTATAGATTCAAATCCTGCACAAAGGAAAAAAAATCGTATAAAAAATTCCTCTTAAAATTTATTACAGTAATTATCAGAAGTACATTAATTTCATTAATGATTTCATAATGTAAGAAGCTTGCATATTCTTGCAAAAGAATGAATCTGAATTGGTTACATGTCGCAACAATACATTTGTAACCAAAACCCATAATTAAACTTTGTTTGTATGTGTCACAATACGCAATGGAAATTCTAGAATTATTCTGTACTACCTGTTCTCTACTCTATCGAAATAACCACCAACACGCACTAGATGCTTAAAACACAATAAAATAAATGAACTTAATCTAAACTATTACTTATTCTAATAAAATAACACCAAGAAACGCTTGATGCTGTAACGTTTAAAGTAAAATAGATAAAACCAAAACCAATCTAAATACTAGATACGTTAAATAAGAATATATTAAGCGAAAAATACAAGAATAGATAAATAGTGAATACTACACATAAAATAGAAAATGGAAATTGGAATTAAGTGGCCCCTGACCCTGTGTGGTAACAGCTTATGTACTTTCATAGCTAACCTTTTTACGCGTGAATTTGCACCCGAAGATTAAAAATAATAATAACTCAACACCACAGGCCTTGAAGGCCCTTGGCTTAGGATGCCGGTACACACCGAGCCGTTGAGAGGTGTTGTCTGAATGGTCACCATGTACCCGTACCGCATATTGTTGTTTGACTCGCAAGATTGCCAAAGATACACCCTTCCTTCCCAACCGTACTGCCGGCGAAGATTAAAAATATTTTGGAATATTTTTCACGGGTTTGGGTTAGATGCGTTCATAGATTTTTTGTTTCTATATCAAGACATAAAATAAAAATTCAAATTCTAAACAAGAGTTGTTCATTCCATTCTTAACTGAGAATCCATTCAAGTAGTAAACATCCAACATAAAATAAAAAGTTGTTCTCAAAAGCATAGTTAATCATCGTACTCAGATCGCTATCAGCTGACATCGATTCATTTTTCACAAATTTTGAGATTTTGGATTACATAGTACAGAACAAAATTACTTACCAGATTGTTATTTGTGCAGATTTCAACATACATTTACATAAGAAAAAAAAGCCCTATAGTTAAAAAATTCTGTGATATTATACACTCACATAATTTGAAAATCACCATACAGGCTCCCGCGAGAATAACGAATACTACGTCATCTACCCTAGATAACATACTTACCAATAGCGAGATGTATGAAAGCCATGTTATTTCCTCAGCACTATCTGATCATTTAGCTTAACTCCTCTCCATTACCCTCCTTGTGAATACTGCAAAAGAACATGCGGTCATGCAAATGAATATAAAGAAATACGAAACTTATCTAGAGTTAACTTACGCAACTTAAATGAACACTTTCAAGAAGTTGATTGGTCTTTTCAGTTGTAAATGAAGTAGATGTGAATGCTAGTTATAAAAAAATCCATATCATTGTCTGTGAAGCTATTAATTTTATTCGCCTAAAAAAGCTTTTGAAACACAACAGTCGAAATAATAATAAAAAAAAAACTGGATTACCGATGATATCATACACAAAAGTAAAAAAAAAAGGATTTTATACGAAGATGAGTTAAATAATGTAATCAGTTGTGAAGAGTATAAATCATTTTGTAAAAATTTAAAAATCGAAATTAAAAATACAAAACGAGCTATAAAAACAAAATGTTATTGCTATTTCACAAAGTAAGTTAAAAGCAATCTGGAAACTTGTGAATCGAATTACTAGAAAAACATCAAATAAAAGCCAATCTGACATATTGAAATTAATGCAGATAAGACATATGCACGGGAGAGTCAATCGTCAATAAATGCTCACTTGGTTGAGAGTTGTGAAAGTTTTGTTAAAAATTTACCCTTAGAGATGAATCAGAGAAGGAATCAAGATATGTTATTTCTCAGCCAGTCACAGTATCAGAAATATGCGATACAATTCAAAGCTTAAGGGTTTCCAAATCAGTTAGACATGATGAAGTTCCCATTAAGATAATCAAAGCATGCTTACATCACTTGAATTTCCTTTAGCCCACCTAGGAAATCTAAGTTTTCAAACATTTTATTATTTACAAGTATTTTCCCTAATGAGCTCAAATAGTCAACAATCAAATTAATACATAAAAAAGGAGAAAAGTCGAATATTGGCAACTATCGCCCTATAGCCATATTATCTAATATTTCAAAGATATTTGAAAAAATAATTTACAATCGAATATACAAATTCATTGGGAAATATAATATATCGTTCAATCAAAATGGTTATGTTAAAGGGAGCAATACGAACAGGGCTCTATACCACACCATATCCAATGTAATCGGTGGTATCAACGAGGATGAATCAACTGTCGGAGTTTTTATGGACTATTTAAGGCCTTTGACAGTCGACGAATTGAACCAAATTACTACGAAAGATCGAAATGTTAGGAATAAGAGGGAATGCATTATACTTTGTAATCTACAGAATCGTTATCAAGGGGTAGAGGAAGTCGATTCTGAGACTGGATTCCTGATATAATCCGACTGACTTGCAATTAAACGTGGCGTTCCTCAGGGCTCTATACTGGGTCCATTGCTTTTCCTACTATATGTGGATGGACTCTCTGAAATATTTGAATACCAAGCAACACTTTATACAGATGATACATCTGTTGTGGCATAGCAAAGGCTGATTTGGAAACTCGAAGTTATTTCTGTGCTGGTTTAATGCTCATGATATACCGTTGAACATTAGTAAAACTAGTAAATTTCAGTTATTTTAAAGGAGATCCATACAACATCACATATAATAATACAATACTTACCACGTCTGAAAGCACAAGGTTTCTGGGGATTGCTGTCGATTTCTAGTTGAACTGGAGGGTGCACATAGGGTCGTTGGTTTCGGATCTGGCGTCTCTCAACTATGCGTTGTGAGTGATACAAATATTCAAGCTGTTCTCGCTACTTACCATACAACAAAATTAAATACGACATTATATTTTGAGGAAAATCTGTAGATTCGGAGAGAGTTTTTGTAGTGCAGAAGTCATGTCTGAGGAGTATCTTTGGCCTTCACCCGAGAGCACCCCGTGCCATTAAAATCTAAACTCACCTACCGTGCGATCTAAAGCGCGAGAATTCTGTTCCTTTAAGGGCCCACTTCCGAGCCTTTCTCCATGATAAAGCTTTCTAGAGCATGGACGATTTCTTTGAATTTAAATTTTAATTACCTCATATACTACACACACACATAGGATCAACCACATAGGATCCCTGAAGACCTAATGGATTTTAAAAACAGTGTATCAGCTTTACAAACTCTAGCTACATTTAATGATGACTACAAACCTATATATAACCATTATAAAAAACTTTATAACTCCTTGCTAGCAGCAAATATACGTGATTCATACACCCAAATACTCTTGAATTCAACAAACAAAAGTAAAGATATGTGGCGCGTTGTTAATAGTCATATGGGTAAAACAAATCGCAGTGTGATACCTATGTCCGAGGACTTGAATTCACTTTCAAACAAATTTAACGACTTATTTATCGGTGACACTAATCATAACTCTGTTGGTACAGATAACATTTCCATAGTCAATAATCCACACAGTATATATTTCCATCCTGTAACTGAGGATGAATTGAAACTTGTAATACGCTCCCTGAAAAGTTCAAGTTCCTCTGGCATAGATAGATTCCTATGTATTTCTTAAAAAAATGTTATTGACACTTTTTAAACCGGTTTGTCATATAATAAATGACTCATTTCTCACTGGCTGCTCCCTGAATCTTTAAAATATGCGCTTGTTGTCCCGATCCACAAGAAAGGTTGTCCTAACGACCTTAGTAATTACAGACCGGTGAGTCTTCTCACAAGCTTTTCAAAAATATTTGAAAAAGTCGTATATAATCGGTTATATCGCTTCATTTCGGTTTTTGATATTATAAGCAAAAATCAGCATGGTTTCTTAAAAGGAAAAAGTATTGAAACGGCCCTATTTGACTACACCGAGCGTGTACTAGCTGCACTTGAAAGTAAAAAGATCCCTTGTGGTCTTTTCTTAGATCTATCAAGGGCGTTTGACAGCATAGATCATCAAAGGCTCCTGTATAAATTGAATTGCTACGGTATTAGAGGTACTGCCCTTTCATGGTTTGCTTCGTATCTTTCGAACAGAAAGCAGGTAACACGTGTTCGTACAAAATATGTAACTGCTACTTCAAATGTACTTACCGTAAATAGCGGAGTTCCTCAAGGGAGTATTCTTGGTCCCCTACTTTTCTTGTTATATTTTAATGACATATATGCTGTTGGATGTCCCTGGTCTGATCATAAGATATCTAAAATTAACTATGCAGATGATACAACCTTTCTTGTGGAAGGGATTCTATTGAGGAGTCATGAAGATCGGTAGTTCTTTTTTAATTAATTTAAATATATGGTTGAAAAATAATAATTTAATTATGAATCAGAGCAAAACTAATGTGATATTGTTTAAGACTCGGGGTCAAATTTCCCCATCTTCTCTGATTTTTAATGGGGAAGAATACAATGTTAAGAATAATGTTCTATTGCTAGGAGTTAAAATCGATGAGCATCTTAAGTGGAAAACCCACATAGATTCAGTAGTGAGACGAGTTAGTCAACTTTCTTTTGCTTTTCGCAGACTGCGTAATTTAGTTGATGAGGATACTTTGCGTGTGACTTACTTCGGCAGCTGCTACTCGATTATGAAATATGCTATCATTGTATGGGAAGGAAGCAGTGAGCTAAAACGTGTTTTCATTTCGCAGAAGAAATTATTACGAGTCTTATACGGTTTGCCTTTTAATCAATCTTGTAGAGGGATTTTTAAAGCGAAACGAATATTGACTATCCCAGCTATATACATTTATGAGCTTCTACTTTTCTTATTTAAGAATAAAAATTTGTTTGAAGAAAACACTTTCTCACATAAGCACTTAACTAGGAATAAGAATAATTATTGTTACCCCAGACACCGGCTTTCGCTTACACAGAATAATTTAGTGTATAATGGACTTAAATGTTATAACAAGTTGCCAGTGGAAATTAAATCAATTAGGTCTTTCGCCTTATTTAAAAAGAAAATATTTACAATTCTGTGTGACCTCGAACCTTACACCATTGCCGATTTCGTTAATTAATTTAAATAGTTTAATTATTAGTTTATGACTTTTGCTCTGTATACATATCTACTTTAGCAATAAACTTTATTATTATTATTATTATTATTATTACTAATACATACATATGTATATATTTTTTTGTTTGAATATTGGATTTATATGTTTGTTTGTGCTTATAATGTCTTATTGTTTTTTTTTTTATGTATATATTTCGGTACATTTTTTTTCTCTTCTGACTTGTTCACCGCCTATTTGGTATTACTGAATAAACTCCACTATTATTAACGCAATTTTTCTTTAATGTTAGTTCCCGTTGAAGTTGACATAATGCAAAGGATGAGTGTAGCAATTTTTGAGATCTTGGAAAGAGCTTGGGCTACTAGAGATTGTTCCTTAATTGACATGAAAATAGAATTTGGGGTTGATGAAAACGGTACGACTACGATATATCCTCTTTAAAATTAAGCAAAATATAAAAGTCTGCTTTTTGCAATTTAGGTGAAATTCTCCTGGCCGACATCATAGACTCAGATTCGTGGAGATTATGGCCGGCAGGTATGAAAAGTCGCATGGTTGACAAACAAGTCTACAGAGACTTAAAATCAGTACAACAGAGCGATTTGGACACTGTAAAGCGCAACTTCGAATGGGTGAGTGATCAGCTTCAACACCTAACGCCGGAATTTGCCGACCACCTGGCAGTCATCCTCATGGGAAGTCCTTCGGACAAAGACTTTTGCGCTTCCATAAAGAAACATTGCGAATCTCTAGGTTTGTCCGCTGAAATGAGAATAACTTCCGCCCATAAGGGAACGGAAGAAACGCTGAAGATCGTTAGATACTACGAATCTCTCGCTGTCTCCGGTGTTAAGGTTGTTTTTATAGCTGTTGCCGGTCGATCTAATGGTTTAGGGCCGGTGGTGTCGGGAAATTGTTCGCAGCCGGTGATAAATTGTCCGCCTGTCAGAGCCGATAACGTAGAACGCGATGTTTGGTCCAGTCTAAATGTGCCATCTGGTTTAGGATGCAGTACGGTGATATATCCGGAAGCGGCTGCATTGCACGCGGCACAAATAATAGGGTTGACTAATTACATGATCTGGGGTAAATTAAGGGTGAGGCAGATGGAGAATTATGTTTCCTTAAAGCTAGCAGATAAAAATTATGAAAGCGCCTTGCGTTCTTGTCAGTAAAACTCGTATGTTGTTATTCATTTTTTATAATGGTTTTTAATAAATAAATAGTTGCAATAGCATAGTGTTTTATTTTAAAATTTTTATGAATTCATTAAATTTTAATGCCTAAGGTATAAAATATTGCTGCAAATTGCATTGAAATCATCACGGATTGATTGGGTGAACTGTGTATCCACAACTATGACTTCTTCACAGTCAACGGTTAGTACAAAGTGTATGTGTACACAATAAAACACTATAAAAACAAGCTTTTTAAAGTTTTTCGTGGAAGATGATGTTAGCAATGAGAATTTAAATTGAATTGCACGCCAAAACATGTATTTGGCCAGTCTGCTGGTGAGAGGATGGTGTGTGCTAGGTGCGGAAACTTAATGCTTTACTTTGTCGGCAAGGTTGCGCGCCACTGACTTCAGCACACCGAACTACAAATCTAGCGGTACATTCAAATTGGTGATTTTATATACTTATAATATTCAAGAGTTTTATTTGGTATAATACAACACTGAAATAACATATAAAGGTACTTTATTTATAAAAGTTATAGTATCTAAACAAAGTTATGTACAACTACGTGTCTCTCAAAATATTAAAGCAGTTCAACACAACGCAATTAATACATAGATCTTTGTAAATTGTCAAGAATTCACAATTTTACATCACTAACTTTTGTTCACAATAAATCATTAATCACTTTAGTACAATAAAAACAAATGTCACTGAAGTTCTACAATAATCGTAATGAGAATAAAATAACGCACTAACCAAAAACGAACTATAACCACAATAATAACTATAACAACAATAATAATAGTAAATAAAACTCGTGAAAATTAGTGGCTCCAATTTTCTTTAATTTCAAATTTCTAGTCTTCAAGTCTTTAGTTTGTTAGCGACTGTGTTTGAAAATCTATACGGTGAGATTCAAAACGATTGTCAATTCCGCTCCTATAGATAGTAGCAGGGTGTTCGTATATGCCGTATGTTTGTAATGAAGGTTTGAACTAGTCTGGTTCACGTTGAGAAGGAAGTATTACTCTTATGGAGATAGTACCCAACGATGCCAAATCTATTTAAGTACTTAATTTTTCGTATGTTGTCGCCCTGAACAACCTGACGAATTTCATGTGGGCGCTTATAAATGCCAGTCCTGTGAATTTTGTTTGATATTATTGGTTATGTCCCACTGTTTTGATTTTATTAATATTTATTCCACATCAAAATACACACACAAATAAGGTGTTTCCGTTTCCTGTTCTTGTGTTTATTTCAGGGAAACATACATAGATGTATATAAGTATGTCATAATAAATTTACAAATAGTCACAGCGGTATGCTTACAACAAACTAAAGATCATTTGCAGACATTATCATTACCGACAGCCATGAAATAAATCTGGCAACAATGCCCATGATAGAAGGAGATAGACACATATGAGTAGCTATACAATAAAAAGGGATGCATATAGCCCATAAGAATAATACTTCTTTTAAAACTTGAACTAGACTGTACGTCAGTGTTACTATACTGTTGTTGGTGATATTACATGTAAATATAAACGGTTTGAAGAAAAAATATAAGATAAATAAACGAAGGAAAATTACAACACGAACGCGAATGTCACTAAATGTCAAGAAAATTGATTTATTGTATGAAATTTGTATGTAGCTAACTTCACTCATTAAATCGGTAATAAGTATAGATAAATTTTTCCGGAAAACAGTTTTTTTATTACGACAATCATTTTGAATCTCACAATGCCCGTCCTGTGTGTTGTTTTTAATAGTTTTTGAAAATTTTAACTTAATACTAAATAACAAACTTATGACTCAATTAAACCAATTATTTAATTGTATATTGTGGACATCCGAGAAGAAGAAAATAAGAAGTAAAAAAAAAAAATAGTGACCTTTAAAAATGAAACGTTAGGTGAAGAAATTGAAATTTAAGAAAATTGAAGCCACGAATTCTTACGAGTTTTATTTACTATTAATTTGGCAAAAAAAGAATATCAAAAAAAAAAACAATAATAAGGTCTGTTTTGGTTCCGACTTTGGACGGTTCTATTACGGTTCAAAGCAAACGCTTATGTGCGCAGTAAAAGTTTCCCACTGCCCGACAAGGTCATGATGTGTGCTGGTCTTCTGCTCTGAACGGTAATAGAACCGTCCGAAGTGGAATCAAAACATACCTATAATAATCTTCAACTTAAAACAACATGGACAGCATGAACAGGCCTACTCAAACAGTCATTAATAGAGATAGTGATTTTTCTTGGCACGCAGTAGCGCACACAGACAAAAAGAATTCTTTAAATCAAAGAAATGTTTCTTTGCGACTATTTAAAAGAACCATTTTTTTTCAGTCAAAACATATTTCTTTCAATTAAAAATAGTGTTATTTGACCGAATGAAATACGTATTAACTGAAGGACCTAGTTCTTAAAATAGCGGCAAAGAAATGTTTCTTTGATTCAAAGAATGCTTTTTATGTGTAATGCTATGATTACTATTATTACATACTCCCCAGGAAAAGCGTGTTAATAGATTTATATACATATACGTATAATATATACATAATGCCGACCGATCACGTACAGTTTGCGCTACTAAATCCAGTGGCGGCTGGTACTAAAGGGCACAAGGGCACGTTGCCACCCAACAACCAAGATAAACACAGAAAGAAATTCGCATGTAATTCAGTGCATTATTTTATTTTATTATTTTTTACGTATTTTTATAAACGATGGTATCAAAGTTTCCTTCCGCACCGCAGACGCTAGCGCATATGCGAACGCTCGAAGCAGTATGTTCCGGGCCACTCTTTTCCGACGTACCTATTTGGAGTATGAATCGGACGGCTCCGTTTATCTTCGCTATATGCGCTTATACGGTCGCTTCGGGGCACGAAGCCCCTGTTAACGTTTTGCATTCGTTGTGACTACATCGTTTTCAACGCGCTCAAGGCTTGAAGTGACGTTTATTATTAATGATGGAAGTTAATTGAGTGCAAAATCTTTAAAAAAATTCGCTCTCATTTGAGGAAAAACTTTTAATTAAGAAGAAAGGAAGGCCTATTCCTGATCTGCAAATAAACTACATTTCCACAAGTAAAACTCGAACCTACAATAGAGTTTTCAATAAAAATATATATGAAAAATATGAGTAGATGTGCGGATGTTCACTAACAAATAAACTATTTTGTTTTATTAGTTTAATTTTTATGAAAGAGGTTAGTGCGTAGAATAAGCAAGGGTTGAATGGTTTAAAGCATATCGCAGAGAGGGCAAAGAAACACAAATTCCGTTTCTCACATGAATGCATGCGTGGATTTTAGTGTGTAGTGGCAAAGTGGGCATACATGAACAGTTTGACGGTGCTTATTTGCGACATAAAATTAAGTACAACGAAGATGCGAAAAAAAAATCGTGAAAATTTGCGCCGGTTAATTATGTGTATAAAAAACTGTGAAATCTTATCCTATGTTGGACTGTAGAATTGAAAAGTGAAGAGTAATTTATGAGTGCGGGGACATGTGTGACGTAGTTGGTGTTTCGCCACTTTTTAAGGCAGCTTTACAGTTCGCAATTTTTTTACAATAAAAATTGCATGCATAAAAAAGCACGCATGCGCATTCAATGGATTTCTTTTACTTGTATTGAACGGGCAATACACGGAATAGAGCATGCGCTATTTTTAATTGCATGCAATAAAAAAATCGCGAAGTGTAAAGCGGCCTTTAAGTGTTTATAACAGACAACAACCTAAAAAAGGTTTTGACGGAAACATGCAAACTGTTGGATATTATTAGTACAACGCCCATGTTTCCACCCTCAAACGCATTACAACTTTTCTGAGAAGCACAATGTCGGAAGAGCGATTGAACACACTGACATGACAACAAAGCCATTTTGCCAGCATGAAAAACAGGAGAATAGATTTTATGTATAAAAAATAACTTTTTATTTTGCGTCCACCCTCTTTCATAACTCACGAGCCGCCACTGATCTGTTACAACCTATCGTCTGACGTTATTTACATATTGCTCTTAGAACCTGTCGGCATTCCGCTCTCTGATCAGTATTTACAATGAAGATGAATGTGAAATGGGTTGCATATCTTGTACATTTTTTTGGTTCTACAATTTTAACTGTATTTTTTGATTAAACAAGTACAAAAAATACCTTCGATTATAATTGTTTTATCTATACTGCCACTTTTATATTACATTAAATTGCATAAACTGCCCTTGAATAATTTCATTGAATGAATTTTATGTTGGTCATACTGATGAACCGGTAATATACCATCTTATGTGATTGTGTATTACTACAGATTCTACTATCGTTTTTTGTTAGTGGTGTAAAATCAGATTGTTGGTTTTGGTGAGCCGCAGTTTTACTAGTGATCTAAAACATGGATAAATCCATTAAATCCAAATTAGAGAAGCATCTTCCGTCGGAATGGAGCAATATTATATCAAACGAATATTATACTGAAAAGGACTTGAGTTCTTATTCCTCGGAGTACCAAACATTAAAAAGCTGCATGTCCAGTTTCGCTACATCAATTAATCGTATTACCAGAGTTGAGTGCCCATATCTATATGGCTGGTTTTTATTGAAAAAAGCGGAGTATGCAAGTAGAGATATATCTGTCTCGATACATCAACTCTATCACGATACAGCACAGTCAAAGATTCCTTCAATTCTCAAGACCAATTTAGACTGGCGTGTGGTATCGAGGCATAAGTTTGGGCAGGGGGTGAGCTTCTCACCATCTACATCATATGCAAACAAAGAGTCGTCTAGAGCAAATGGAACTTCTAGAGCAATGATCGTTGCTGATGTATTAGTTGGGCGTGCTATGGGTGGAAATTATTCTGTTACTGTACCACCTACTTATTATGATACCACTACTGGCAATAGCGGAAGTGTATATGTAAAATTTTATGACAATGAATTTTATCCAAAGTATGTTATATATTATAATAGTATTGAACATGTTAGGCACAGAAGAATACGTTTATGGTATTAATGTTTCATTTCTATATTATGTTGCATATCTCATTATTTATTTTTATCTAATAAACACATAAAACCTAATAGCTAGTATATTTATTTCAAATATCTAAAACACAGCATACAAATTAAATTTCATGAATATATACAATAAAAAGTGGAGATAATAATTCTATACTCCGGTAATTAAAAAGCTGGACCTTTCGAATGGCTTTCTGTCCATGCTTTTGCAATAGTTCTTTTCATTTTGTCATCTCCTTGTTAATACCCAAGACTAAATTGAATTATTGTTGATGCATGAATATACACTTTAGAAAAGTTAAAGGAGATATGCGGAAATTACCGTTTGAAATTTAAATAAAATACAGAAAATGAGAATTGCATAGGCAAGGAAAACTAGCTTAATTTTCTTTGATTGTCCTTTTTCACTCCTTGTTTTTCTTTTAAATACGCTATTCTGAACGATTTTTTGCTGTTCCATAAGACACTCCCATTAATTTCGATGTTCTAATGATTGTCCATGTGTTACTCCCATAATTCTCACTCTTCAAATTATTGCATACATGCAGGATTATCTGCTGTATTTCACTACTTCAATGGTTTGCACTATCAACATCTTCTACCGTCTCACCTACTTCCATTTACTGAAATATTATTACCCGCAAATACCTCGCTTCTTGAATGTTCATCGGTAATCCTCGGTCTCCACATGTTTCTGTTTCACAAATTTAAACATCTACGCTTTGCAATAACTGTCTTTCAACTATATTTTCTTATTTGTTACCTTCTTATATATGTTGATTTGTACAAATTAATTAATTGAGCGAAAGGGGTGTTAATATTCCCAGTAAACTAAATTCAATGCCGCAATTATTTTTACTTTAGAATAATGAGATTTAAATTATAACGACTGGATTATATTAAATGAAATATAATTTTTCTCTACTTAAGGAAAGTCCAATTCCGCCTAATACGGGCCATTACCTGATTTGCACATAGTTTCTCGGTATCTGCCGCTGCAAGTAGTGGATAATCTCTGATAAACATTATTAATCAAATCGTTATATTTATGAACAGACTATACCTTTAACCAAATAAAACAACTGAAAATTGCATTTTGAAAAGAAACATTGAAAAGTAAATTCGTAAAACGACAAATAACAAACATTGCAACTATTATAGTCTGCTTAATTATGTGCAGTCATATCTCCAATCAATCAACATCTATTACATCCTATCCTCTGGATGTTATTTACATATTGCTCCTAGAACCTGTCGGCATTCCGCACTCTGATATTTGCAATGGAGATGAATGTTGAAATGGGTTGCATATCTTGTTCTTTTTTTTGGTTCTACAATTTTAACTGTTTTTTTTTTTTATTAAACAAGTACTCAAAATACATTCGATTATGGTTGTTTTATCTATACTGCCACTTTTATGTTACATTAAATTGCATAAACTGCGCTTGAATAATTTCGTTGAATGAAGTTTATGTTGGTCATACTGATGAACCGGTAATATACCATCTTATGTGATTGTGATTCCACCACAAATTCTACTATCGTTTTTTGTTAGTTGTGTAAAATCAGATTGTTATTTTTGGTAGGCCGCAGTTTTACTAGTGATCTAAAACATGGATAAATCCATTATATCCAAATTAGAGAAGCATCTTCCATCGGAATGGAGCAATATTACAACGAACGAATATTATACTGAAAAGGACTTGAGTTCTTATTCCTTGGAATACCAAACATTAAAAAGCTGCATGTCCAGTTTTGCTACATCGATTAATCGTATAACCAGAGTTGAGTGCCCATATCTATATGGCTGGTTTTTATTGAAAAAAGCGGAGTATGCGAGTAGAGATATATCTGTCTCGATACATCAACTATACCATGATACTGCACAGTCGAAGATTCCTTCAATTCTCAAGACCAATTTAGACTGGCGTGTGGTATCGAGGCATAAGTTTGGGCAGGGGGTGAGCTTTTCACCATCTACAACATATGCAAATAAAGAGTCGGCTAGAGCAAATGGAACTTCTAGAGCAATGATCGTTGCTGATGTATTAGTTGGGCGTGCTATGGGTGGAAATTATTCTGTTACTGTACCACCTACTTATTATGATACCACTACTGGCAATAGCGGAAGTGTATATGTAAAATTTTATGACAATGAATTTTATCCAAAGTATGTTTATATTATAACAGTATTGAACATGTTAGGCACAGAAGAATACGTTTATGGTATTGAATTATTAATGTCTCATTTCTGCATTATGTTACATATCTCATTATTCATTTTTATCTAATAAACACATAAAACCTAATTGCTTATATTTATTTCAAATATCTAAAACACAACATACAAATTAAATTTCATGAATATATACAATAAAAAGTGGAGATAAAAATTCTATTCTCTAGTAATTAAAAAGCTGGACCTTTCGATTGGCTTTCTGTCCATGCTTTTGCAATAGTTCTTTTCATTTTGTCATCTCCTTGTTAATACCCAAGACTAAATTGAATTATTGTTGATTCATGAATATACATTTTTTAGAATAGAAAAGTTAAAGGAGGTATGGGGAAATTACCGTTTGAAATTTAAATAAAATACAGAAAATGAGAATTGCATAGGCAAAGAAAACTAGCTAAATTTTCTTCGATTGTCCTTTGTCACTCCTTGTTTTTCTTTTAAATACACTATTCTGAATGATTTTTTACTCTGTTCCGTAAGACACTCCCATTAATTTCGATGTTCTAATGATTGTCCCTGTGTTAGTCCCATAATTCTCACTCTTCATATTATTGCATACATGCAGGATTATCTGCTGTGTTTCAGTGCTTCAATGATTTGCACTATCAACATCTACCGTCTCACGGTACCTACTTCCATTTACTGAAATATTATTACCCGCAAATACCTCGCTTCTTGAATGTTCATCGGTAATTCTCGGTCTCCACATGTTTTTGTTTCACAAATTTAAACATCTACGCTTTGCAATAACTGTCTTTCTGTGGCAAATTGTGTGTATTAACTTTTCGCTAGTGGTGTATATATTTACTTTTTACCTAGGACCGTTTTTGTTGTACCATGTTGTACGCTGGTATGTATGTGTATTTCTAGAATAAAGATTCATTCTGGGTCGAACCTTCGTTTAAATAACACACCACTTTCAACTATATTTTCTTATTTGTTACCTTCTTATATATGTTGATCTGTACAAATTAGTTAATTGAGCGAAAGGGGTGTTAATATTCCCAGCAAACCAAATTCAATGCCGCAATTATTTTTACTTTAGAATAATGAGATATAATTTATAACGATTGCATTATATTAAATGAAATATAATTTTTCTCTACTTAAGGAAAGTCCAATTCCGCCTAATATGGGCCATTACCTGATTTGCATATAGTTTCTCGGTATCTGCCGCAGCAGGTAGTGGATAATCTCTGATAAACATCATTAGTCAAATCGTTATATTTATGAACAGACTATACCTTTAACCAAATAAAACAACTGAAAATCGCATTTTGAAAAGAAACATTGAAATTAACTGGTAAAGTAAATTCGTAAAACGACAAATAACAAACAATGCCAACTATTATAGTCTGCTTAATTATGTACAGGCATATCTCTAATCAATCAACATCTATTACATTCCATCCTCTGGATGTTATTTACATATTGCTCTTAGAATCTGTCAGCATTCCGTTCTCTGATAATATTTGCAATAGAGATGAATGTGAAATGGGTTGCATATCTTGTTCTTTTTTTTTTGGTTCTACAATTTTAACTGTATTTTTTGATTAAACAAGTACCAAAAATACATTCGATTATAATTGTTTTATCTGTACTGCTACTTTTATATTACATTAAATTCCATAAACTGCGCTTGAATAATTTCGTTGAATGAATTTTATGTTGGTAATACTGATGAACCGGTAATATACCAGAATATACCATCTTATGTGATTCTGATTCTACCACAGATTCTACTATCGTTTTTTGTTAGTGGTGTAAAATCAGATTGTTATTTTTGGTAGGCCGCAGTTTTACTAGTGATCTAAAACATGGATAAATCCATTATATCCAAATTAGAGAAGCATCTTCCATCGGAATGGAGCAATATTACAACGAACGAATATTATACTGAAAAGGACTTGAGTTCTTATTCCTTGGAATACCAAACATTAACAAGCTGCATGTCCAGTTTTGCTACATCAATTAATCGTATTACCAAAGTTGAGTGCCCATATCTATATGGCTGGTTTTTATTGAAAAAAGCGGAGTATGCGAGTAGAGATATATCTGTCTCGATATGTCAACTGTATCATGATACTGCACAGTCGAAGATTCCTTCAATTCTCAAGACCAATTTAGACTGGCGTGTGGTATCGAGGCATAAGTTTGGGCAGGGGGTGAGCTTCTCACCATCTACATCATATGCAAACAAAGAGTCGTCTAGAGCAAATGGAACTTCTAGAGCAATGATTGTTGCTGATGTATTAGTTGGGCGTGCTATGGGTGGAAATTATTCTGTTTACTGTACCACCTACTTATTATGATACCACTACTGGCAATAGAGGAAGTGTATATGTAAAATTTTATGACAATGAATTTTATCCAAAGTATGTTATATATTATAACAGTATTGAACATGTTAGGCACAGAAAAATACGTTTATGGTATTAATGTCTCATTTCTGTATTATGTTACATATCTCATTATTTATTTTTATCTAATAAACACATAAAACCTAATAGCTTATATTTATTTCAAATATCTAAAACACAGCATACAAATAAATTTCATGAATATATACAATAAAAAGTGGAGATAATAATTCTATACTCCAGTAATTAAAAAGCTGGACCTTTCGAATGGCTTTCTGTCCATGCTTTTGCAATAGTTCTTTTCATTTTGTCATCTCCTTGTTAATACCCAAGACTAAATTGAATTATTGTTGATGCATGAATATACACTTTAGAAAAGTTAAAGGAGATATGCGGAAATTACCGTTTGAAATTTAAATAAAATACAGAAAATGAGAATTGCATAGGCAAAGAAAACTAGCTAAATTTTCTTCGATTGTCCTTTGTTACTCCTTGTTTTTGTTTTCAATACAGTATCCTGAACGATTTTTTACTCTGTTCCGTAAAACACTCCCATTAATTTCGATGTTCTAATGATTGTCCCTGTTTTAGTCCTATAATTCTCACTCTTCAAATTATTGCATACATGCAGGATTATCTGCTGTGTTTCAGTGCTTCAATGATTTGCACTATCAACGTCTTCTATCGCCTCGCCTACTTCCATTTACTGAAATATTATTACCCGCAAATACCTCGCTTCTTGAATGTTCCTCGGTAATCCTCGGGGTCCACATGTTTTTGTTTCACAAATTTAAACATCTACACTTTGCAATAACTGTCTTTCAACTATATTTTCTTATTTGCTACGTTCTTATATTTGTTGATTTGTACAAATTAGTTAATTGAGCGAAAGGGGTGTTAATATTCCCAGTAAACCAAATTCAATCCCGCAATTATTTTTACTTTAGAATAATGAGATTTAAATTATAACGACTGGATTATATTAAATGAAATATAATGTTTTTCTTCTACTTAGGGAAGTCAATTCCGCCTAATACGGGGCCATTACATGATTTGCACTAGTTTCTCGGTATCTGCGCAGCAGTAGTGGATAATCTCTGATAAACATCATTAGTCAAATCGTTAATTATGAACAGACTATACCTTTAACCAAATAAAACAACTGAAAATCGCATTTTGAAAAGAAACATTGAAATTAACTGGTAAAGTAAATCCGTAAAACGACAAATAACAAACAATGCCAACTATTACAGTCTGCTTAATTATGTGCAAGGATATCCCCAATCAATCAACATCTATTACATCCTATCCTCTGGATGTTATTTACATATTGCATTGCTCGTAGAACCTGTCGGCATTCCGCTCCCCGATAATATTTGCAATGGAGATGAATGTGAAATGGGTTGCATATCTTGTTAATTTTTTCTGTTCTGCAATTTTAACTGTCTTTTTTAATTAAACAAGTACAAAAAATACATTCGATTACGATAGTTTTATCTATACTGCCACTTTTATGGTACATTAAATTACATAAACTGCACTTGAATAACTTTGTGAATAAATTTTATGTTGGTTATACTCGTCATACTGATGAACCGGTAATATACCATCTTGTGATTGTGATTCTACATGGATTCTACCACAGGTACCACAGATTCTACTATCGTTTTTTGTTAGTGGTGTAAAATCAGATTGCTATTTTTAGCCGTTTTCGTTTCAAGATCGCGACGCTCTCGATGCTTGCAACTCGGAGCTACTCGGAACGGAACCGAATCGAACGAATTTTTGTGCCACACAGTGTAAACATGAAAAGGGCTTATTGGAAAGAACAACAACACAAGCTCACGGAGTCACTCGGAGTAGCTCAATTGCATGAAACGAAAGCAGCATTTGGTAGGCCGCAGTTTTACTAGTGATCTAAACATGGATAAATCCATTAAATCCAAATTAGAGAAGTATCTTCTGTCGGAATGGAGCAATATTATATCAAACGAATATTATACTGAAAAGGACTTGAGTTCATATTCCTTGGAATACCGAACAGTAAAAAGCTGCATGTCCAGTTTTGCTACATCAATTAATCGTATAACAAAGAAGATGCCCATATCTATATGGCTGGTTTTATTGAAAAAAGCGGAATATGCGAGTAGAGATATACCCGTCTCGATATGTGAACTTTATCATGATACTGCACAGTCAAAGATTCCTTCAATTCTCAATAGCAATTTAGACTGGCGTATGGTATCGAGGCATAAGTTTGGACGGGGCGTGAGCTTCTCACCTTCTGCAACGTATGCAAATAAAGAGTCATCAAGAGTAAACGGAACTTCTAGAGCAATGATCGTTGCTGATGTATTAGTTGGACATACTATGGAAGGAAATTCTTCTGTTACTGTACCGCCGACTTATTACGATACCACTACTGGCAATAGCGGACGTGTATATGTAAAATTTTATGACAATGAATTTTAATCTCAAAGTATGTTTACAGTGAGGTTGTAAATGGTCCCCCCCTGATAACTTTTGAATGGTAAAGATAGAGCAATGAAACAAAAACCAAGTGAAATTAGAGATAATTGTGATTTTTTGCCCTATAGAGATACGCACATGGCTTCTGATGTAAAATAGACGGCGTAGCTATTTTAAATTTTAAATAGGAAGTAATTTCATTTAGAAGCTCATTTGAAGAATATTTCTATTACTTTTATGGCATGCAAACAGTTTTACGATTTTGAAATTTTTACCAACTTATCCAAGATTAAATAATTGGAGTACTTACGTTAACTTTTTCTATAGCCCTCGTATAAAGTATTGTGGTTTTATGTGACTTAGGAAGCGATTGCTGTCAAATGTGACATATTTATAATATGACTTTTTACAAAATTTAGCAAAAGTGTCATATCTGTCAGTGTATGTGTCATTGTGTTGGGGTGTCTATGTTACAGATTACTGTAATTACAGGTTTGTACACTATATCCAAAAAGCGAATACGAGGGCTATCGAAAAAGTAACGTAAGTACTCCAATTATTAATCTTGGATAAGTTGGTAAAAATTTCGAAAATCGTAAAACATTTTGCATTGCCATAAAAAGTAATAGAAATATCTTCCAAATGAGGCTACCTAAATGAAATTACTTCCTATTTAAAATTTTAAAGATAGCTACGCCCTCTATTTTACATCAGAAGCCATGTGCGTATCTCTATAGGCAAAAAATCATAAATTATCTCTAATTTCACTTGGTTTTTGTTTCATTGCTCTATCTCATACCATTCAAAAGTTATCAGGGGGGGGGACCATTTACGACCTCACTGTATATTATAACAATATTGAACATGTTAGGCAAATACGTTGATGGTATTGAATTATTAATGTCTCATTTCTGTATTATGTTCCATATCTCATTGTTCATTTTTATCTAATAAACCCATAAAACCTAATAGCTTATATTTATTTCAAATATCTAAAACACAACATACAAATTAATTTCATGTATACATACAATAAAAAGTGCAGATAATAATCCTATATTCTAATAATTAAAAAGCCGGACCTTTCGATTGGCTTTCTGTCCATGCTTTTGCAATAGTTCTTTTCATTTCGTCATCCCCTTGTTGATACCTAAGACAAAATTGAATTATTGTTGAGATACATGGATATACACTTTTCAGGATAAAAAAGTTGAAAAAAATGTGGGGAGATACATAAGCGTGGTAGAAGTGATTAAATCTGTAACAGCTAGAATATACAACAGTTTAATTCTCCAGTTTGTGATGCGCACTGTTGAAAAGTTCATGTAAAGGAAGGATATCATTCACACTGTCACCTACCAATCTAAATAGAACTTGGCACTTTTACAGTATCTACTGAGTTTTCGAATTATCACTTTCTGGTTTGTTCAAAGGGTTCAATCTACCCTTGAAATTTCAATAGTTTTTAGTTTTTTTGCAATTTAGGTACTTTGACAGATCTACAAAACGCTTGGTGATATACAATTTAACACAACAGCGTAAATCGCAAAAAAAAACTCGTGGACATATCTCAGATCATATCTTGCTTATATGCTTGCCATATAAGGATATAAGCAAACCAAGCCAATTTTAAAAATGCAAATCACAATTAAAAAAACCTTAAACTGTTATTAAAGTTTGACCCGAAATAAAATTCACATTTATGCTGTAGCATACATAATTAGGACCCTAAGAGCTTGGTGAACGTGAAAACTCCTAGTTAAAATTAAAAATTTTTATCACAAAATTTCAACAAGAATGATTGTGACACAGCCCAACTAGCTAGTGAAGATGGCTTTAAAGATAAGAATAAAGAATATAGTTAAAATGCATACATTAGGCTGCCTATAAACACAAAAAAGTACTTACATGTTCTTCATTATATTCATTAAACCTTCTGAAGGATCATCTGACTTTTCAGTATCCGACACCAACTTTTTCGAATCACTGGCACGTTTTTCAATTTCTGTAACATGTGACCATTCCTTTTGATCATTTTTGGCTACACTTACGATGATCATGTCTGTTTTCATTCTCCATGTGCTAGTTTCAGGATTTATTGTATTTAGTAATTTATTAATTTTTAAAACATAATCTTTGTTTTCTAAAGCCTTGACATGCAATTCTAATGATTTATTTGTAAACGAGCAGTGCACATTTTCTGATGGTAATGTATGTACCTTTGGTAATGTTACATAGAATTTTACATATTTAGAAGTTTGATCCCAGGCTGCAAAATTCACGTTTTAATCATAATAATATATAGTCGATATACAAGTTATTATACTGACCATAGTGGTTTAAAGTCACTTCGTAACACTTGTTTATTCCTGTAGCGACAGTGGTTGAAGTTGTAGTATTAGTCTTATTCCTCTGCTCCTCTTCTAATTTAATAAGTTCAGAGACCAGTTTCCTATTTTCGATAGATAGGACATCGCGAACTCTCACTCTAGTGGCTTGCTTCTGCAATTCTTCTAATTCCGCAATATCTTTTCTCAACTAGAACATATATGTGTTAATTTCGACTGTGAATTAGAAAATATGGGTACCTCAAAACATACATACCTCTGTAATTTTATCAACCATTATTTCGCAGATTGTTTAACGGAGCAACAAATGAAAAAGCTTTTCAATTTAAAATAGTTTCTGATTGTTTGGTTATAGTACAATTACTAACGTTCACCGAAACGAAGCGAGAAATGCCAGCCATAAATGACTGCTTTCAATGAGTGCTCTTTGACTATTCTAGAAAAATCCATAAATGATTCTGCAATAGAAGCAAATTTGGCGTGTCTTTCATGTTATAGAGTTAATTATAGGTGTAGATATTATTTAAATAAAAGGCAGAATTTGGACAAAAAAATTAAATTTATCTCAATGTCATATTTTTTCGGCATTAAACAAAATCACGTTTCCCGCTATTATTTAACAATTTGACCAATATACAACAATACGGAGATGTTAAAGTTACTAAAAATAGTTGCAGGAAATTTGACTTAGCGAAATCGCTATTTTATACAAAATAAGCAAATAAATATTTTTTATAACAAGTTTTATTGCATATAAAAAAGAAAACTGTAAAAATATAATGTTATACATTACATAAATTATCACATTCACTTCATATTGTTTTTTAAAGGCACAGTCTGTGAAGTATTACAAATGTGCAAAATTTTTATCTACTTATATACATAACCTTTTTTAATTTTTCGTTAATTAAATTATATAGAATAAAGTAATGCCCATAGTGACATATCCTAGAGGTGCGCAATTTGAGAATCACTTCGGTCCAGTGGAACTCGTTTGTAGCTAAGATCCGTCGCATTTGCGGGCCGCATTCACCGCTTGTCCTTCGTTGGTTTACTTTAGGAAAACCAGTTTAATTTGAAATATATATGTTTTGCACATGCAACTGTAAATATGGATAAAAAAAAACTGCGGTAGCAAGTGATGGCGAACATGTTGACTTTACAATAAAGCAGAATAGAGACAGTAGTTTATATACACAATAACTATTCCAATAGTAATTCGAAATAAGCATATGAATTATATTTTATTATAAAACAATATGATCCTTATGATAGGATTAGAAAATAAAATGAGGTGGGACAAATAAGTTTCGCCAAGATTAATTCTAAAATTAAAATCTTAAATAGCACGGATTGAATCAATTTGGATCTAGATCGTTAAAATTATGGACCTTTGTAAATACTTGAAGAAAAAAATCTTTGATTTTGAATCGAGTGCAGCTTCTAGCCAAGACTTATGAAGAAGGGAACATTGAAATAGAACATTTAATTAGAGAACAACGGTGAATATAGACGGAAAATTCATCATTGACCAAATCTCTTTGGAAAATTCAACAATCAGAGGAATTCAAATACATTTCTCAGAAATATAAAATTTAAAGAATTTTTTTCCAAAAATTATATTGGCACTTCTGTAATTTTCAACTTCTTCTCTCAAAATAAAATTAAGTATCGTATTACGGTATCTTTCTGTGTACGGTATCTCACAAAGAAATCGTGATCATCCCAAATTTCGAAGTTATTATTATAGGACGCCTACGATTAATTCTCGGTTTTCTAATATGACCAAGATGTTCAATATAATTAATAATGGGCTTCGTCATCGGAAGATTCAAATAAATTCATAATTTTTATTAATATTGGATTGACGCCAATTAACACAAACAGCTATTTTAAGGTTATGTTCAATTTGAGCGGGATATTAAAGCTTAAGCCGAGTACATAATTGCGCTCAAGTTGAACCAAATTTTTGGTTCGGTTTAAGATTCAACTAGTACTGAAATACGGTTTTGAGGGCTGAACTTGAACTTAAACTCAGAATCGAGTTTAAACCGATACTGAAAAACCAGGCATAAGATATATCTCACATTTTAATATATTTTGAAACATTATTCCTAAAAAGTACTTATAATTCAGAGTATAATTATAAGATTTATTACATATTTGTATTGTTTAAATATAACACACTCCTCTGTTATTTTGTATAAATAATAATTGGACTTTTACTTACAATTATTATTACTAACCTTGAAAACGGCAAATGTTTGCTAAAACATTGCATAAAATAAATGTTGTATTAAATCGAGCTTTATTATCCCTACAATGAAATTATGTTTTCAATTTGTGAAAGATCCAGATCGCTGATGTCTGATAAAATAGGTTGGCCAGGGGTATAAATGGTCACAAATTAATTCGGTGCAGGGTTAACGCAGGTTTGCGTCGTATAATCTTGTCAATAAAACCTAATATATATTTATTATACACAAACAACAGATACGTATATATATTCTATAATCAACGTAAATGTGGTGCTATATGGGATAATACTATCTAATTACGTTAAGATTAAAAACTAATACCATTGTTTATATACATACTAGTTAGACAACCTTATGGACAAAATAGTTAACGGATTTTTGAGCATTTTGGACAAAAGCGGTAGATGGCAGGACGCCGTTGATGTCCATCTCGATTTAAATATAAGCTTTATAGTTAGACTACTACATACAAGATACCTCTTACGTGTCGGAAAAATTTTATTTAATTGCAATAGTTACCCAAGGTCAAGGTCCGTACAACGTCTGTATACATATGATTACCTCGTCAGTTGTAGTGAGGCCCGGGGAAAAGGAGAGGGTGGATACGCGATGACGCTGTGATGACGCACCATGCGATCATTCTCGTGTTTATTTACATTAAAAGGTTAGTATTGGGGTAATCTGTTATAATAAAAAGAACTTGAAAGTATATTGCAAGACACGTTCTTGTTGACAAAACATTAATTGAAACATTTTCTAATTTAAGATTTTTTTAAAAAAAACATTTAAACTTAAAACAAAAAAAAAATCACTAAAAGAGAGAAGTTAGAATATAAAAAGCAAATTTGCAAGAAAAAAAGAAAAAAAGAATTACATAAGTTTGTGTTTCTAAATTTTTAGTTTTCTTAGTTTAAGCCTTGTTTATATATCTTATAGTTATTCAACCGATTGAAGTACCTTTGGGTGTCTTTCAGATGGCGCGCGACGTAAATGGGATTTTACATTGGCACACAGCGCTATCTAACAAACACCCAATGGTACTTCCAATCGGTTGAATAACTATTAAGATATATAAACAAGGGTTTATGTATGATTATAGAATAATAAGAATGTTTTTTTTTTTATTAGGAAGAAAAAATATTTAGTTTGGGCAAGATCCGTATATACAAGGTTACCTCGTAACTCTTCAGCCAATCAAGAGAAAGAGCGCGAACGCGTCATCATGTATGCTGTTTTTAATAAGTCACGTGGTGCATATATGTAAAAATAAATGGCGATTTTTACTCCCAAACTACATATTTATTTTTTATAATATAAAACGAATTTCTACTATTATGTAATAGTAAACATAAGTAAATCAAGTAAAAAAAATGTTTTGTAAATATAAGAACAAAATAAAAACGATAAAAAAAATAACGATTTATAGTAGGCTACATTTTAAATTTCAAATTTCAAAACCAAACATTTTCTGATTATTATATAATCATAAACATAAGTAAATTAAGTTAACAAAAGAACTTATTAATTTAAAAACTAAGAAAACTAAAAATTGAGAAGTAGTTTTGTTTTGTTTTCGGCAAATTTTCGTCCCATTAGATTTAACTTTTCTCTTTTTGTTAATTTTTTGTTTTAAGTTTAAATATTTTATTCTTAAGAAAGAAAAAACCTCAATTAGAAAATGTCAATTAATGTTTTTCAACAAGAACGTGCCTTGCAATATACTTTTAATTTCGCTTTATATTTTATAACAGAATTACCCCAGAATACTAACTTCAAGTAAAACAACATGAGAATTATCGCGGGCTGCATCATCACAGCGTCATCGTGTATCCACCCTCCTTTTTCCCCGGGCCACACAATTCGCCAATGCGAGTGAATCACACACATCACACCAATACGGTTGTTTCCGTCGTTTCCGCAGATAGATAAACACAGAAATCTGTTTTCTCTCTCTAACCGAGATACCTGTTAATATTTATCGCGTTTTCAAATCAATTTACATTCACCGATAGAGTGCACCACTTCCCTGAGCAATACTTTATTTTTCTGACAATGCATTACGTTGACTAACTAGATATATTTAAACAATGCTAATACTTAATTACTAGAAATATTTGGTTGTTTGAAGGTTGATGGACCGAGTGAGCTTAACGGGTTGTATGGGCTTGACGGACCGTATGTCTCATTATATATATAAAAAAACTGTATCTATTTTTTTCGCCCGGCTCTTTTTGTCAGAAAATTTGCCTTGTAGCAAATTCCATGATATTAAGTAATGATCCCAAATTGTCAAAGTAACATATGACTATTAAAAACAATTGCAGGAAATTTGTTTTTTTTTTAGAGGGACGTTATAAAAATGGAAAAATATGCCTTTCACGTTAGCAAGCGACCTTCGAACGTTCCTTCGTTGAATATATGTATTCACTATTCACCGTGATCACCTGAAAGTGTTTCATGTCGGTATCAAAAAGTCCCTAGACTAGTTCTTAATTATTTTCATGGACTGTCCACATCTCTGGAAGTACACCACGACTTCTTACAGCGTATAGCTAACATCAAATTCGTATTAACTACTTTTGGCTAAAAGTTTGCCAACCGTGTGTAGTAACATTTCAGGGTAAAGAATATGGAATAATGATAATATTTTATACCGTCACTTTTGACATAGTGCACTTTAACTTTTTGAAATTTACTTGCAACTTGTTTGATTGATACTAAAGTGATTGTCTACACGAATAAACTTGGCAACACTTAAAAATACAACGCCATAAGCGAAGAAACTCGCCTAACCTAACTTGAAAGACCTATCCATATAACGACAATCTCACATTCACCCAAGGTCCGTATACATAAGGTTACCTCATAAGTTGTAGGTGACGCTCGGGGGAAGAAGAGGGTGGATACACGATGACGCTGTGATGACGCGCCACGCGATCATCCTCGAGTCAAAGAAATCTTCCGCTGGCGCACTATAGATGACACCACTAGCATTTTCTATTGTACGTTTGCAGTGGTAATATTTCCATAAGAGAACACTGCGGTGCCATCTAGTGGAACATTTCTTTGACTATATAATATAATATTTGGTATTGGGGTATTCTGTTATAATAAAAAGAACTTGAAATTATATTGCAAGACACGTTCTTGTTGACGAAACATTAATTGAAAAATTATCTAAATTAAGATTTTTATAAAAAATAAATATTTAGTCTGGAATACAAATCGCCATTTGTTTTTACATATATGCACCACTTTACTTATTATACACAGCATACATGATGACGCGTTCGCGCTCTTTTCTCTTGATTGGCTAAAAAATTACGAGTCAACCTGGTATATACGGACCTTGACATTCACCGAGGTTTCATATAATAAAAATCAGAAAACAAATAAAGCAGGATCGTATCAGCTGTGAATTCGAAGTATTCGAACGGCGAATGTCCAGCGGCGACTCGTGCATCCGTCACACATGTCCATATACATTTGTTTGTTAATTGTTAGTATGTTTATTTGTTTTTAACTAAATCACTTAAAATATGTAATTCATTGTCTTGACACTATTCCAAATGGTCTCAAAAAAAAACTATCGTACACAACGTAAAGTTAGGAAGTTAAAGCTGTATAATTAGATATTTTGAATTATTAACTGCTTGAAAAAGTAATTACAAAATATAACGAAACGATCGTAGCAGAAATAAGAAATAAAATTCAATTGAGAACTTAATTTTTTACTGAATCTTCCTGACCTTAAACCCAAAAGAAAAATAATACAAGAAATTACAGATACATATTGGAAGGTCAATTTGAAGATAAATCAACGACACAATATCTTGCGAATAGCATTTGCAAAGTAAATTATACTTTGTTCCCACACAATTATTTTTGTTCAATGAATATACACGGCACTGTTGGATAGGGGAATATTTGCATTACCTATTCGAGGTTAGATACGAATAGGGTATGTTGGAGACAAACAAATGAATGCGAGAAACATCAGAATGATGTATCTACCTACATATCATTGGCTACGATAATGATCAAAGTTCTGCGTATGCTATTGTGCGATATATCCCAGTTACAAAGTTATATGAAGAACTACAATCATTGTCGCAGCCACCTCAGTGACATATGCGCGAGCCGCCGCTGGAAATGACAGGGCAAGCAAACAAAACGTTACCAGAATAAATAAAAAAGACAACATTTATATAAGTTAGTAAAATTAACAAAAGGATATATTTTGCCTATAAGAGTCCACATTTTTTTTAAAGAGTAGAAGATTTTGTGAATTTATATACAAAATTATTAAGTCATTTATTATTATTTTATTTATATAACACAAACCAAGGCTGTAGCCGGATAGTATAATATTGAATTTTAGGACATTCCGATTTTGTAATGTTTATAGTTTTCTGGTAGAAAGAAAAACGAAATGAATCTTTTTCATTAACATGTGCTATATTATTCTTGGGTTTATAGTATATACATATGTTGTAGTAGTAGTCGTAGATTGTGATTTTCTGTATTTTCTTTTTGACAATCCTAGACGTCTCCCAAAGTAAATCAAAAAAAGTAAATGTTTTTTTTTTTTATATACTTATGTATGTTATGCTTAAGAGGTCACCAAATATTTTTAGTACATACCCAAACAACACATAAAAATTAGAACTCGTTACGGGCGGCATAAAAATAATTAACATTTTTATAATTATTCAACTTCATCTATTTCAAATAATATATTAACTATTTATCGTTTTGTTTCCCATTTGACCAATTCTGTATCTTCTACTGCTAGCTACTTCAGCTAGCAATAATGTCTTTAGAGCACAACATGTATCTCCGAAATAAGTCATTTTCGGATCAAAGTTTATTGTTATCGGAGCTTATTTTTAAAATTAACATTTCCAACTGTGTCAGCAGCTGGCGTCACGTGTAGATAGATCATAGATAATTAAACCGGTCATAAAGAGCGCTGTAGTATTCTTTATCAATACGCAATCGATATGTCTAGTGCAGTGATTATATACATGTTGTATATAGTCACTGGTCTAGTGCCAATACACTAGAATGCTCCGATATCGACTGCTCCAGAACCAGAGGCGTCAAATATAAACACGAGAATAGTTCAGTTTTGTTAGAGAGTTCTATTGAGACAACCAACAGTAATTAATAATCATATGTGCAAATAATTAGCGGATATAAATATTTTGAGTATAAATAAGAAGTATTTAAGTGAATTTAGTTCATTAAGTGTTTCAGTAATACTTTAGTCCTTTATTATTAGTGTTATTTTATTTTAATTAAACTTAAGTGTACAAATAAATACTTTTTCTTTAATATATGCATGCGGCATATTATTAAGATTTTTTGTTCAGAATTATGTTAGGTAACCCTATCCTAAGAGCCGTTTTACACATACGAGAATTTTTACGCAAATTATAACAAAATTTATCCCGAAAATTTTGGTGACAATTTTCGTAAGAATTTTTGTTGTGTAAGAGGCGAGAATTTTTACATAAAGCATAACAAAAATTATCTCGAACATTTTGGTGAGAATTTTCGTAAGAAATTTTGTCGCGACACTTTCAGGTCGTTTTACACAGGAAGAAATTTAAATGTAAATTTTCACGATATTTGTTGTCATAAGTAGGCGCATCTGTTAAAATAGATTGATGTTTGACTATTGTAATCATAGAAAGCCTAACACAAACAGCGGTTAACCGGAAACCAGCAAAATATGGACCGTAATTGTTTAGATTTCGGTTAAGAAATCGAAAAGATCATGTTTTGGAGCAGGAAATGGTTATTAAACCAGGAAGGATGAATCAAATAATCTATTTACAAAACTTGGCAACAAAATCGGACAAAGCGGGCGAACAAACGGGCCACCTTCCGATGCATTCGCATTTTATACCACTACATATTTAGATAAAATAAAAATGTTTACATTTTATAAGAAAAACAGGCACTGCTGTTACTTACTTGCAACTTTACGGTTCATCTGCTTTATTGGAGTACATAAGTTGGAGCGTACGTTCTGAATACGTACCTGCCGTGCGGGAAAATTTGCCCAACTCTAATGTTTACTACAACATATTACGAACTTAAAACGTCAACAAAAATACATAGGTTAACAGAAAATATATTTTTTCTTTTCCTTTTTAACAGTTATTTACTCGTAAATTATAAACATTACAGACTTAAACTTTCTAAAATTCAATATGTACCACAAAGCCATTTTCGAAGAAAAATATATAAAATTAATTATATCTGTGCAAGAGGCTTATCTGGCTTCACTAGCTTATCCAGCTATACAGCTTTTGGCGAAAGTGTTCCTGAAAATCACGTTTCACACATCACAAACAAATGATCAAAGCTTTTATGACTATGGCTCCACAGCGGTTTCGATAAATACTTAATTTAAATTCTTGTGTCTGTTTATTTCTTATTTTTCTTTTTAAATGTTTCTACATCATGTCAGTACACATAGTATGTATCACTTAATTTCCCGTAATTGGCAACACTTAGCACTATAATAACAGTCAACAAGAAATAATAGTTGCAATCGGTAAAAATAACAAAAAAATATGTACAAAAAAAAATAAAAATAAAAAACTACACTAGTTTCATAATGGAAACTGGTAAACTGCACCAATTTTTGTTCTGGCTTGTATATAGTCCTCCATGCTGGGATGATTATGAATATCATGTTTGATCTCCAAAACACCTTCCCGCGATAACAACCTCGCTTTGCACCCAGTCTTCCTATTCTTTACGCACTCCCAATAAGGGTGGCCGGGTTTCTCACTAGGTAAGGTATGGCGCGTCTTTCCACTCGGCCTGTATATGTTATTTTCGAAAATTAAATGCAACATGCCCTTTTTACTTCTCGTAAATTCGTACAGAACTGAAAAGTTTAAATAATTATTAAACAGAATAATAAATTCAAATAATTCGTACAACAGACATAAGGCAGTGTAAATAAAAGAAAGGTGTTTTTTCAAAGGTTTTATTCAAAAAGAAAACAAAAATAAAATTCACAATCTAGCAATGTGCATACGGCGTTCATACAATATAAAGAAACGAAAGTTTCAACGCTTAAACACAGCACTCAATTTAATTAAAAACATTGTATTAACTCCAGCACATACTTTGTCAGATTTGTAACAATTATAACATAACAAAACACATTTAAACATTCTTTTAAATAAAAAATAAATAAACATTTAACACTCTATAATAAAATAACTTATCAAGCATATAATAAACGCAAGAGCTTTTGAGAATTTCATCTTACAAAATAAATTCAGAGAAACAATCCTTGTTCTTAGAAAAATATTGAAAATAACGATTCATTTCTAAATTCAAATTATTCCTAAAATAGTATGAGAAAATTAAACGCCATTCCTGCCTGTTTCTTTTACATTGGATAGTAAAATTAAAAAAAAAATTATTGCTTTAATAAATGTAAATGGCGTACCAGGGTTTGGTTTAATCAATTAAAATATATGTATATCGTAATAGATAGCGGTATCAGGTTTTATATATAACTATTGCGTAACACAAGTACAAAATTTTATAGATAATTTATTAAAAGTGGTAATGCAAATGGTAGGTAGATACCATTTTTTTATAAAAGAATTGATAGAATAGTTTTGTGCCCAAGTTACATAATATAGTGTAGAAATCAAGCCTACAATAGTATATCACGATTTTTACAAGATTGTATTAATAACCTAAATTTAAGTTGACTAGGAAACATGAATACCTACTCACTTGGGCAATGTAGGAGAACTATTTTGTTAACCAAGTGATTTCCATTGTTTTTAAGATATAAATATTATAATCAGTGGCGGCTCGTGCGTATGTCACAGGAAATGATAATGAGGGAATTTCTTCACATTACTTCGTAGCATCGAAGAAATCATCACCTATCACTTGCGACGCCACTGATTATAATTCCTTTTGTGTACATGCGCCTTAGATTCACACAACTTTGCAATATTAATTGCTAAAGTATTTGAAAACCTGATATCACTACAAATCGATATAGACGAAATATTCGATAAAGTTTTCAGTTCCTTGTTTTTGGTGTTGTACCTTTTTGGTGATTGTTCAACGCCTATCAATATTTCGTTGTTCATAGCAGTTCCGGCGATGGACTACAACTGGACGCCTGGAGCCTCTGGATCACCTCGTTCAGTTGGGGATGATTGTGGCCACTGTAAGAGAGTAGCATGGGGCCGCCGCTAGATGTTGTCGTCACGCATCCCTCGCACTTTAGGGTCTTCTGCTTGACGCAAACCCAGGTGTTTCGATTCTCCCTCTGGTTATTGAGGGCATATATGTATGACCGTTGTGTATCAGCACCGGATGGCCTTTACGACTTTTCAAGAAGACCAAACCACCTGCGGCAAAACCCATACTCACTCTCTGTACAGTAACTACATGATAATAATAACAATATGAATCCAATCAAGTTAGTATAATATAGAGAATTGACAGACATTCCATACATATCTACAAGTAAAATTCCAAACGTTTCCTCGTAAGTGAACATGTGCGCGCATGTTCAAATTGATCACACAATAGCCGATCTAGGTTTCGACCGACATTATTGTATATTAAGACAATTTCCCACCAAATGGAGTAGACGAGTTTGTGTTTTGTTCGTGTTTATCAGAACTTTGATTCAACAACAAATTAATGTCTTTTGAGAAAATAATGTAACTGCACGAGTGGTGACATGTACCCAATTTTTGACATAGAAACAAATAAATGCTATTGATAGGAGACAAAATTTATTTTAACTAATCATAATCAAATAAATGGGATACTTATCTAATTTGAGGGATCCCATTTTATAGTAGGTAATTAAAGTTGCACCTGCTATTGTTGTTAGAGATTTTGCAAATTAATTAGAAAGTTGAAGAATGAAAAACTTTTTGGGACTAAGGCACACGTAAGTACAATGAGTAATGATGGCGGATCAATTAGCGAAAGAGGGGGTTAATTTCGGCTAGTGTAGCTAAAAGAGCGTTTAAAGGTAAGCTTGATGACTGGCAGGATACGTGGGATACTACTTTAAAAAGGAGGTGGACTAGGAGATTTATCGGTAACGTTATACGTTTAAGGGAAATGAGGGTTAATTTGCCGTATCAGGTGGTAGACTTAATAACGGGTAATAGTAATTTAAATTCATATTTATGTAGAATTGGGAGGGTTAATGATTCGCATTGTGGATGTGGTAGGGTAGATACAGCGGGGAATGTTGTATTTGAATGTCCAGCCACTGATGAGTGGTGGTTGCCTACGAAGTGAGGACATTACCTAAGAGGTTAACGCGAAATAAATATTAGAGATAATGAATCGGTCGAACGATGGTAATTTTTTAGTAATGCCGCTGAAGATAGGTTACGGCATATTTAGATAGTTAGTGGGGTAGTACGTACTTATAATGAGTGTTTTATACTCTGAGGTCTGAATTAGTGTTAAATTACAGCTTTTAGCGTAGCTGAAGTATATAACAAATATTTAAAAATTAATATTTAATTTAATTACTATTGGTTAGAATAATTGGGATTAAGTTATTGTTAAGTATTAGAATAGATACTGCTGTTGTTTTGTTTGCTTTTAAATCATTGCGCTGCTTTACCCTGTTTCAATTGACGAAGCTACCTGAAGATGCTGGTTGCACGGTTGTTCGGAATTTAGGGGACGTGGAGGCTGCCTTTTCCAAACTCAGAAGGATAATAATAATTTACCGACTAACAAGGTCTGGGACTTCTTTCCAGATCCTGCCCCCACAGTGAGATTTCTCCATGGTTTTCCCGTACTCTTTGGCGAATGCTGGGAGATAACTAAAGTCGTTCCAAAGAGGAACCAGTGAGGAGCAGTCATCTGAGGATCCCTCAGCTATTATTGTTAGCAGTATTTTTAAATATATGGCAGTAGGCACGGGGCTTCGGACAAAACTTTGCGAGGACACCCCAAGATTTTGCGCTACGCCACTGTCAAAATATGAAGTAATTTATGACAAAATCCGCATATGACTAAAAACTAAACTAGAAAACACAACAGAACTGTTTCCACTAGACAGACCTGAGTTCATAAACTTGTTCAAACCTTTGGATCTACTGCTTTCGTTCGGGACTTCGAAATGGTTTTGTTTTATTTTTCAACGCGAATTTCTGTTTTGTTTATATTTTGTCCATTTGGTGGAAAACCGCCCCGAAATTTCTAACTAATGTCTAGAAACAATTTGTCTAAATATTTCTTATTCATCATAGACACTAGCATGATTGGATTCAAACTTTTATTATTATTATTATTATTATTATTATTATTATTTTAATAAGCAAGTTATTCTTGTATTCTACCAAAGCACAATACAGAGAAGATGCACTAGTGACACTATTCGTATTTATGGATGAAATTATTCGTGAAATTTTCATGACTTACGATTGAATGCATTCAATTAGCGGCGACATACATTTACAAAAGCGGGCAACAGAAAATCCCGATCTGCCATTGCTGCATATTCTCTGCAATGTGACTAAAAGAAATATTTAAACTTACAACTAAACTGTTCGGCTAGTGAGAGAGAGAATAGAATAATGTACATTTGAACGAATATCTTGCGATGCCTCTGCATCTGTTCGTCAGCGATAGAGGCGGTCTTGAAATCCGCACTGTACTTATGAGTGACAAAAGCAAGTGTTATCTTACCCCAAAAAGAAAACACATAGTTTATCTCGGCATGTTTAAAAGGTTGGGTGATGTAGTTTACAAAAAAACACATTCAATATTATTTTTTTTTAAATATAATTTATTTCTCATTCACTGCTACATATGCCATATTTACTTAAATAATTTCCTTTTACCTGTTACAAAATTAGTATTATACTAACATACAATATTCTGTTTAGGTTATTATACTCAAATAAAATCGCTTTTGGAAGACACGTGCATCATTTTTAAATGTAAAAGGAGAAGCGGGTCCAAAACAAGAGAAATAGATATACCTAGTTCTTGAATATAGGGCCAGTCCTTTAAAATTATTGATTGTAATATTAGTCAGTTTCAGCCAAGCGTCTAAACATCTGTATTATTGTGTGCTCTACTTAAAGGATTCAAACGAGTGTCGTTTGAGTCAAAAAGCATCGACGCGATGACTTTACAAAACATTTAGTGGTTTCAAGCTGTCAAAATAGTAAATAATGGGCGCATTCAACGCTTAAAGCATGTATACCGAGAGCGCACTTTTAACCTGTCAATTGCTATAATATGAATAAAAGAAGGATGAAAATAGATTTCTATCAGTAAACAAGTCGGTAGATATGCATGCTATTCTGCTGGGCGATTGTGTGTCAGATATACGGTTCGATATACCATCCGCAATCCGTATGCTAACGCTGTCTAACGGCAAGTACTCTCTACCCTTGTCTAACTACTACAAAATGCTATCCTCACATCAATCTTTTCAATTTGAATCAATTCAATGAAGCCTTCATTCTGTACTACTGCAAGGGGAGGGAAACGAATGGCTAGACATGGGTAATTTATTTCAAGTGAAGCTGGTGTTCGCTTCATTTCGTTCATTTCTTAATATGGCGTGGCTGGGTATTAGAGTACGGTCCTCAAGTTTTATAATGGTAGTAACTTTTGATCTTGGTCAGTAATTTTACAAAAAATGGAGTATTATTCGCCGGAAGAAAAAATTTTTATAGTAAAAATAATATTAAATAATTTTACGGTGGCAATTCAGCAGAAGTTACATGCGATTTATTTGCAGTTAATTATCTCGAAAGATCAATTCCTAGTGCGACTACTATGTGTAATACGGTCCGACGTTTTGAAACAAACCACTTTAATAAATAACCCAAATAAAAATCTATAGTCTACATTATATTATGATACCTTTATTTAAAAATAAGAACGAATAGAAAATAAGCGCGAATAAAGTTTAGTTATTAAATGAGTAAGTATTGTCTTATTATTGCCCTTTTCACTAATATAAATGTAATATTGGATTTAATATTAGCTTTACAAACTTTGTAAATCGTTTACAATAACACGCTTAGACAAGTGAAGGGGTAAGAATAAAGAGGGTATAAGTAACATTTTCAAATTTTAGAATTACGTCAGTCTAAAGTTATCTAATCATAAAAAAAGTCAAGATCTTTTTTTAAATAAAATAAAATACATTCATTAATTAAAAAAATAAGAGAATTCTAGTTCTAAAGTTGTGTTTAGTGCAAAGTTTTTATTTTTGTAAAAAAAAACAAGCACAAAAATGCATGTACCCTTCTTATTGTAACCCCTTCAATTGGTTATTAATCTGTTATTCATACCATTAATAGTGATGTAAGAGTGAGCTCTAGCAAGAAAAAAGAATATCACCTTCATTTTACTTCGGCTGAGGTATGACGAATCGTCGAACGTTAATAAATCTGTGCTGCGGCCTCGTGCGTAGGTACGCCTACAGCTAAAGTTATTTCCAGTGATATATTTGGAAACTGCAACACCAACAGAACGGGAATGTCTGTCTCTTAGGCTTGTTAGGCTAATGACCCAATTCTTGCGTCTATGCATCTTGTATAGACAACTCAATAATATATATGTCAGTATCTATTATTACATATTTTCACTACAGTGGGAGACATATATAGCAGACAGTCTTCAGGCAAATATATACATGCTCTAAGTTTCAGGGACGCTCAGCAGCTGAGGAGCTTTTAATAAGCAATTTCCTTGAACGCAGCAGTTGTCCTACCACTGACAAACACCTGCTGAGTAAATCCCTCAGCTTAGAAATTGTAGCCTACCTTTCTCAAAGCTGTCAAAAGGTGTAGTGAAGAGGATAATTTTAATATTGAAATGATTTTCGAATTATTTTATACTATAGCTGTTCCGAAATAATATTGGTTTCTATTCTAGTAGGCTGTTGTTGAATATCGATTCGTGTTCGTTTTTAATTTATGTACAATTAATTACTATGTAGGTATAAATTGTTGTCGTTTCACAAATAGTAAAAAGGCTATTTATCTGGTATTTACTCTAAATATCAAAATTCTGATTATCTTTATTACTTTGCACAAAATTGTATCCAAAAAAGCAGACTTTTTTTAGTTCATAATCTCACCATCCCCCATTCCCGTTCTCCCTATCAACTCAAGTTGTATACACGCTTGGCTTACATTAGGCGTATTCTTCCGTGGTGAATAAATCGAACTAACTGAAAGTGATATAACTGAACGTGAAGAGTTTTTCACTTTCAGTTTGTCAAGCAAAAGAATGCGTTTATTGAACCAACTAACCGTAGAATTTCTTTGTGCTTGAGGAGTAAGGGGATTTCTGAGGCAATCACTTCAATTGCCAGAGTGGGGAAACTGAACATGCACGAAAGGACGTCAAATTACGTGAACGAATTGAATATCGTTCACTTCGATCAGTTTACCACTACGAAAGAGTACACCTATTGTGTGTGGTATATGGAAATAGTGATGGCAGAAAGTAAATATATATGAGAGGTTTGATGAAATTTCAAAAATTACTATGCAGTCCGATGACTTAACTCTGGCAGGTAATTTAAATTTCCCACAATCATTCTTAGTAACTAATTAGTAATCTAATACAGAATCATTGGTAATTTCGTGTTTCAATGTTGGAGTCACTAAAATTAATTGCGGGAAATTTAAATTTTGCTACTAGGGATAAAAAAATAATAATTAAGAACTGAATTTAGCAGAGAAAGAAAGGAAAAACAAAGCAGCAGTAACACTAGCAACTATGGCCATGTTTTAAAATTCAGAACCTGACTAAATTTGGTGAGGATGCGCAACATTACTGACAGCATGTATATGGAAATATGGATACATCATCTGTATTTCAACAAAATATGTTGATAACACTTTGTATCCTGATGTGTACTGTGTACCTTAAACCTTACTCATTTAATTTTAAACGTGAATTCATGAAATATGTTTATGACTTATGACACTTTACTTTTTAATATGCTAAGATTGCATTTCATTACGAAAATACTTTTTTTTTCAAAATTATATGGAACACACATTTTTTTACTACATTATTTAGTATCTGTTTATCGCAAGCTCTTTTTTTTTATTACATATTTAATTTTAATTAAGCGTAGAGAAAATTGTCCTCATATTTTAAATAAATTGGTGTTCTCCATTTCTCCACAAAGAACAAAAGTATGTTGTCTTCATATTTTGATACAAAGTTCCTGCAAAACATTTATGGGATTATAGGACTCGGTTATTGTTGTCAACCAGTGATGTAACGAATGCGTGATATTTAACACATTCGCGAATGCGAATGTGTGCATTAGACATTCGCAAATGCGAATATTAACTTTTTAACTTTACTAGCGTCATTTATTAGTTTTCTGTTTACAACTATACGAACACTTGCATTAAGCACACGCAGAGAATTAAATTTCTCCACACCGCAGCGAAACTAGCCAAGTACAACCGAATCGTTTCGACTTTTTGTCTTATCCTTGTCAATTCAAATTTAGTTTTGAAGTTATTGATGGTTATTCTAATGTAAACTGCAAATTTGTGCTCAAAAGGCTGTTTTAGGATTTCAATTAATTTGAATATTAGTTTTTTTTTCTAAATTATCCATTTTAACACGTAACTTTTTTATTCGCAATATTCGCATATTTATTACGAATGCGAATATTCAAAAACATGCGAATATTCGTTACATCACTATTGTCAACTAACGTTGTTTATACGCGGCAACCGTCTTCCTGAAACCAAATTTCATTAACGTTAAACCGCTTCCGTACAACTTTTTCTAACTGCAGAGACTTATTCCGTTTAAATTTTTATCAATAGAAAAAGGCTCCGTGTACTTTATGTGTGGATATTGTGTTCGTGTTGGTGTATTTAAATGTAGATTGTTACGCGACTTAATGCTGATAGATATATGGCTCTGGCTGTTAATTGCGCGTATTGTGAATTAGTGAAATCCGAGGAGCGAAAATATGAACAGAATAACAAACGCAATATTACCACACACGTTTTTTGCTTCTGCGCCAAGCTTTGAGTTATGAAATACATTTCTAGGCACTGACTTCAATTTATGTATTGAAACATTCCCGCTGAAATTTTGCCAAACCCGAAAAAAAATATTTAATTTCCGCGCTAATGCATGCGCTATTTGTGCAAGTAATCGTGTAGATTAGTATCTTCCGAAAGAGATTTAACTACCGAAGAGAAAAGCAAGTGTAACTTGCTGTCGACAAATTTAATGTTTCGTCTCAAAGAAAAAGTACCTACATTCTTTTAGCACCAAGATGCCTTAGCTGCCATTTTCCACTTACACCAATCATCACGAATGTGTGTCAGAGAGGGAAGTACAATCTCGACTCAAAATTGTCGCTGTTTATCGTCTACTCTTATTTGCAACGTTAAACGTACCATAAACCTGGACGATATGTAGGTTGCATACGGCGATCGTCCAGATTTTGTGCCTTTGTGCCATAGTGCGTCACATAGTGTGTGGAATTTGAATGATAATAACAAAATTATTACTGAATAACAATACAAGAAACAAACAACATAATAATACGTTTAATTAAAAACACTGTAGGCTTACTCTAAAGATAATGTTTAATTATTCTCAAGTATTCTTAATGACAGTCAATAATAACATTAGAACAATGCGTGAGTAATGACTGCAGTGGCGTCTTCTCTGTAAATTGACAGTGCTGTCAGAACGCCAAGACATGCATACAGATTCGTTAACAATGACAAGTGTCCCTGCTTGTTTCATCTCTTCCTGGATTTAAGTCTACATAACGGTATATGATCTCTTGCGATAGATCTTTCCATTAACTATGCTCAACGCGAGTTCAAATCTTTACAATCACTACAAATTCCAAAACGATGTTCACCGCATACGATGCGTGAACACACCACACATGTGTTTTGTCCTTTTCTATCCCTGCTGCGCGGGCAGATGGCGCATCGAAGTCTTCCTCTTCCTGTCGATTTGATGTTTTGGGATTGGTCGATGTCTAAAACGCCATACATTAGAGTCTATTAGACCTCTTTTGGTATTAATTTTCATTTTTTTCTTCTAAACAATCCTTGGAATTTTATTATTAGGTTCTGTTAGGACCACGTTCTGAACGGTTCTCTGACTTAAGCGTTTTCGGCATGAATATTTTCTTGAGCGAATTCGGTCATTGCATAAACCTATGAATTAACCGTTTAAAACTGGGGTAAGAACAGAGCCTATATGAAAGCATTTTTAATTATACCACACAAATAATATACAACAGCTAAGGTTTTTAATAAATAATAACGGTTTGATTTTTTTTAAAAAGACATATTTATTTATTAATTATATTTCTTTCCTTACTAAAAATAAAAATACTATTACAATTAACAATATAGAAACTTACAGAAAAAATATCTTCAGTACATCGTGTAAAAAAATACCAACTGCATCACTTTTTTTTTTTAATTTACATTTAGAGAGTCTTAGAAATCAGTAATACATAAAATATGCCTAAATTAAATCTACGTAATACAAAACAGATAATGAAATAAAAAATATAAATGGAAATATGTGCAAATATGAAAAGATATACAACAATTTTTTTATGACCTCAATGATACATCATCTCATGTAGCTTGCAGTTGTTTTTTCCTTATATTTTGATAGGTATAATCTATTTTATATATTACAGAAATACAAAGTTATTTTAAAAATCTGTTGTTGTGTAGTTCTAAAATTAAATTATATATATATAACATTGTTAATAATAAATTCAGTATATATCTCCTGCAAGCAAAACACCCTGCATATTTTTTAGTCTTTCGTACTGCAGTCACGCGTATTTACGATAATAAATGAATGTAATGGTATTATGAATCAAATTCAAGAAAATATCAAGCTCTTTTTTAATTCCATATCTTGGAATTAAGTTCACAAATTAGTTTTATATATTTATTGCTGTCATCCATTAATTTTCGCATAATTATAAGAAAATAACAATGTAAAAAATCAATTGTAAGTTGCAGTTACACACAATAGTGCTCGTGTATTCATCAAATATAATAATTTTGTTTTGTTGAACTAGAAAATATTAGATCATTTCAAATTAACTTCCCATGAATATTTTACACGTTTTCTTCGCTTTATGATAATAAGAAAGGCGATTTAATTGAATTTAACAGTATAGAGAAATAAACGAAACAATTTAAAAATAAAATATATTGGCTATACGCCGACATAAATCAACCAGAAGGGGAGATATAGTTTATCTCAAAAAAATATTCTCCAATAGTCATAGTCTCACGTTTTTTAGTTAGCAATTCACATAGAATAAACAGAAAAGATAACAGCAGATTTTTCTATTGTTATCCAGGGACCACATTTTGAAAGATACAGTATAGAGGTGGGTAATGTGGGTATAAATGATCCGAGATTCCACTACTCCTGCTTTACGCGTAAAACTTTGCCAAATAGTTGCATTCCAGGATCTTTGTATTATACCATGCGTCGGCAACTATGTCTATAGTTGTCCCGTCCCGAATCAGCTTAGTGCAATAGCGTATGTATACGGAGTGGTCCACTTATCGTAGCCCTCCAAAATTTGGAAGCAATCAATTTATTTCAAGTAGAAGTTTTAATACAAGAAAACCGACCTAACGGTTACAGAATCATAGTCCTAGGAAAGTGTATGAAGGTCATACGAAGGTTATAAGCTGTTGTTTTTTTAATGCAACATGGTATTTTTTTAAGGAATTCTGAAAAAGGCTACAATAGTGGGTGCAAAAGTACTAAAACTTATATGACCTGAAGTTAACATTAAAGGACATATTCAAGGAAAACTTATAAAAGATAAATCTCAAAGATAAATTTCATGGGAAGTTTTCAATTAAAATCTGGGTACAAATAAACTATCTTACCCTCTTGCCGTAAAATTAATTAGTTTTAAAAATACAATATTAATTAGCTTATTTGGTATTTCACCGATTAAGTGGTAACACACAACAAATTTATTTATTTGTAATTACTTATTAAATACTAGTTCTGGTATTTGAAGTATGATTTACATATTAATTCTATTGATAAGTTACCGTATTCAATGAAAAAAAGAAAAAGCTTGATCTTCGTATGACATTTACACGTTCTCCGCTAGGGCTATGACTGTGTAGCCATTAGGTAGGTGTTTTCTTAAACTTTTTTCACAAAATTGATTGCTTTCAAATTTTGGAGGGGGGACAACGAGAGCACAATAAACGGACCACCGGGTATATTATATTAATATTAAATATTATACTTCTTAGTAACCAAAAATCAAGGGATTAATGGAATTACTGGCACAATTGAAACACAAAGATTAATCTTTCGACGTTTTCACATTTACTGGCTTTTTCAAGAAAGTTTAAAATGTGAAAATACTATTTTGTTTTTAAAATTAAATGACTTTTGTTATTATTATTAACAACACGATGTTGTTATGTCCAATATTAAATAACATTAATTTTTTTATATAAAAGTCAACACAATACATATGTGCACACAAACAATAAATAAAATTCATTGTGTACGCCTACTACGTGGTATGGATGTCTAGGTCATTTTACTTCACTCTGCTACGGGGGTTACGTTATTAAAGTTAGAATATTTTAACAAACTGCATGGCTAATTCACTTAAAGTAAAATTATAGCAGCAAAAGATAAAAAAAAAGTGTAGTTACTACAATATTTATTAACATAATCACACGTATCTCTAAATATTTTAGTAATGGCTGAGAACGATGAAATTATCTATTTTTTTTGTGAAAAAAATAACTACAAAGTTTAATAAAGAATTATGTTGATTAGCAATCTTGAGCACAGCTATAAAGTTATGTTAGATCGTTAGTGTAGGTGTCAGACATTCAGAAGGTCGTGTTAAATCGTGTTGAAGTAAGTAGGTTTGCGTGTCTCTTAGACGACACACGATATAAGTGAGGTTTTGCATTGGTAGCATATGGCGTCTATTTCGTTTTGATTTCGGAAATTTTTAGCTTTAAGGTGCGATATAGGAATATTGCCATATATATATATTGAGAACAATTCGCCATATTCTTACGCCATTTCGTTTCAGAATATTTCGAAATATCTAGTGTGTAAAGAAAGAGTGCATTGTATTATGTTGTAAAAGCTCGTTGTAACGTAGATATGGTGATATAAATTATTACAGATGCACGACACAAAATTAATCTACATTATAACATAAAAACATTGCGCAAGGAAAACTTCAAATGTTTAAATTTAAATTCAGAATAAAGTCATAATAAACAATCAAATCGTAATTTTCACTGTCACCTATTTAAATTGACTTTTTTTTTTGAAATGCAGGAAATAACCAATATTCAAATTTGGATCAGGTAAGTAATGATATCTAAGTATCGTTCATTCGAACTCTTTAACGTCTCCCTGAGATTTGAATTAATACAACGAGTCATTATAAATTGATTATTATTATTACAACATTTATGTATCCAATTTCGATAACGATAAAATGCAAACGTAAAATTTTAGTTTTCGGAGTATGAGCACAAATCCTGGGATTGGATATTCTCATAAATATTTATTCTGAGGTAATTATTCGCAAGTTGTATGTAATTCATTACAAGATAATAAAGAAACCACTTAAAACAATATTGAGAAATTTGAATAAAGCCCAAGTTACGTTTGGCTATAGAACTCGAACATCAGCTAGGGCAAAGCTCTGCCCTATAAACATTCATATTTCTGCTATCCTAAATGACATTTTTTCCTCCTTTCTTATATTTTAACAATATTGCTGAGTTTTCGAAAAAAAAATATTGTTTAATGATAAATAATAAATAAAGTACAACAATGTTTCACTACTTTTGTATTATGATAAACTGCATCTCCCCATCCTATTTCTATCACTTTAACGCGAACTATATAAAATATGAATGGCTGTGGAACTGCCCAGTACACAGAATACCACACCTGAATAGCAATGTATGATAGCATTTGTTAAAATGATCATAAATAAAGAGATGAACCAGAGAAACACGAGCCGCGAATGTTTTTACGAATGCGCACATTAAATAACAATTTTAAACATAAAACGTTAATCTAAATTTAGTTCCTACAATATATATATATATAAAAAATGAGATTCTTTTTATAATACATCAAATAGAAATATTTTATAACTTTAGCTACAGTCTTATAAATATTATTAACACTGGCAATAAATTAATATATATTGGAATGATAATGACAAAATCAACTGATTAACAAATACTCAAATACTAGGCCTCTTTTTAAGTACTAAAAGTATAAAAATATGAAGTATAAAAAAATAAAATATCATTACAAAAATTATTAAATTATTAAGAAGGATCTTTTAGATTTTATATTGAATCTTGTTCGTGATTTTCTTTCAAATTTGGTACGTGCTTCCTGGAAGAAAAATACAAATAGTGTTGTTAACCCGAAATATTTTTAATGAGTTGTTTTGGGACTTACTGAATGCGGCCTGTATTAACACCTCTTGGAATTTCTCGATAGGAACTACAGTATCTTCTTCCGGGTTTACCATTTCTGGTATAACAGCGTGCGTATGCCCAGTCGGCCACTTCACTATTTGCCCGTCCCTGGTCCAGCAGGTCGCTTGACACTTAAACTGATTACGATTGAACTTACAATACCAGAAACATTTGGTCTTGTAAGTGCTCTTCTTAAAAAACGTGTGACCGTCGACGATTAAACGGGGGTTTCCCCTTTTACCCAATATACACTGCAGGGTACCTGCAGATAAAATAATACAAAACATTAATAACATTTAAATACCAATGTACTTCACATTTCTTTTAAAGATAACGGGATTCGGATTTGCTTAATAATATTATATGGCATTCGCTTATGTGATGAAACTTCAATAAAATAATATTGGCAGTATGCTACACCTATGCCATATAATAACCCTAAAACATGCGATGGAGGAAAAGCGAGGTATTTAAAAGTTATAATTTGTATTATTTTATTGAGGTTCCCATAGTGATAAAAGATAAATAAAGAACGTGTACTAGGGTGGTCCTTATTTATATAGAAAAAAATAAAAGTTGTCATATTTAATACTGAACCTGCCACTTTATTTATTTCTCCAATGTATCAAAAAATATAATGTTTATGAAACAGTGTAGTGACCTTTTTGCGCCCGAATTTGTGGGTTAATTAATTGCGTCTATCTAATGATAGTATTTTTTTTTAGTTTTAATCCGTAGATAAAATAGTCTATGAAACTGAGTGTGAAGTGCATTTCGCGAATCTCTAAACATCGCGATCAGCAAAAAGCTCACTTCATGCACGTTAAAAATAACACGTTTGCATCTCAAAATATTCAAATTCAAATCCTCCTCATTTTTTTTTCTTCATTTTGTTTCTTTTATTTATTTAAGTGCAAAAATAAAGTGAACGAAAGCGTTATGTTTGAAACTGTTTTTTTTTTTTTTTTTTTTTTTTTTTAACATTTAGCATTAATTTATTTGTTTTAAATCATAAACAGCGTTTGAATGTAAAAAAAAAAAATAATGGTATTTACTGCAATGATACAAAAGAAGTATTTAACCACTTAGAGAAGATTTTATAAATGATTTTAAAGCGAATTTTTTCTGTAAACTAGTGTGGAGTCCTTCAATAAATTATACAAACAATGACTTCATTGTTGTGTGATACAATGGCGAATACGTGCAATAAATGCAACATTTAATGTTCTAATTTGAGAATAAAATCAGTTCCAAAAATTAGAAATTTCAAATCATGTCCTAAAGATATTGTTATAAAGATATTGGTTTTTGGTACATGGTAATATTTAAGTGACAGTGTGATTATTTAATAATTGTATTTATCTATTTCGCATGCACAATGAGCACTTTGTGTAATATCTTGCCGAAAAAGATAGTCACAAAGTCCCACTTTGTAACACGTTTTTCCACTTTGTGACGCTGTTTGTGGTGATATTTTATGAGGTTGGTAGTGCGAGTCATAGTTTGACATATCACATTTGACATTATTATGTAGGCTTTTGCATGGAATTGTGCATGACGCAAGAATTGCGTCACAAACATGGAAACATTGAAATTCACTGCATGGATAGGAAATCCTATTTCAAATAATAAATAAACGTAAATTAATGCGAAATAGAAAAAAAAAATAGTATAAGAAAAAAAACCCGTGTCACAATAGCTGCTTTCCATTTACCGGTTGATTCACCTCATTTCAGTTTTGTGCGTTAAGTTATGAACTGTTCACGTCAAACTCATTTAGTCGCCAGATTATGTCATTCGTAGTAAGTAACTCGTAGCTTAACGCACAAAACTGAAGTGAAGTGATCCAGACGATAAATGGAAAGCACCTAATGACTGTTGTGATACTCGTACATTTGAATCACTCGTATTACAATAAACACTACTGTAAAGGTGCATCCACACGCTCGGAGTTCGCCGAACTCCGAATGTTCGGCAACTACCGATCGTTGACGCGACCGTCCACACGCTCGGAGTTCGCCGAACTCCGAGCAGATACGGAAAACGCCGAACGTTCGGTATGAGAGTTTAGTGTGTAGCATTGAGTGATTGCATGAATTAGGTTGGTGTTGGTACAGAAATTATGACTGGTTATGAACCATTGCTGTCACTGCATAACTGAAACTCTTTTTTGGTTTCGCGGGAAACCCGGCAAATCATAAATATTTGAAGTTCTGTCATTTTTGTTGAGCGTGACAGAAACTAAATATGAATCATGGATACCAGTAATTCATCTTTAGGTTATAAATATTGACAACTTACGCTATTATTTAATTTCTTTTATTTTCCAGTTTACGATGATGAATACCCATACATTCATTTTGCGTATACATGGCGAACAAACTCGAACAAAAAAAGTAGTTTTATTGACCTTCTATAATTGTTATGACCAACGTGATTGTATCATTGAAACATTCATCGTAAAATTATAGGTCAATCAAAGAAATATTTTTTGCTCAATTTCTTCGCCATTTTTTATCCAATTATCTACGAGCATCATACACCTGTATGAGTAATATTTACAATGAGGCGAATATGTTTGCACTGTGGATGTATGGATTCTTTATCGTTTCAAATTGAGGGCCGTGAGGAATGAGGGTGGTTTCTTTAAATGATTATATATTAATAAATATCATCTAATTTTTTAATTTGTTTGCCAATTTATAGACAAAAAATCATATACGCATTTAAACCAGATCGTCACATAACAATATACTTTTCGACCCTCTTTAATAAAATTCAAGAAATTTAATGAATTATGAAAAGAGTGGTAAGCTTTTAATATTTAGGCTAACATTGCAATTATTTAATTACTTTATTACACATTAGTTTTAAAGATTAATTTTTATAAATTTAAGATCTTTAATTTACTTAAAATGCATCAATTTAATGTAATAATGAATACTAAATTGCACTCTATCAATGTCAAAAAAAACACTTTGAATTGTTTATTATCTTTGGCAATCTGTCATTTTCAGCATACGACATAGTAATTTCAGTAAATAAATTTGTATCTGTTACCCGCTGTCATATATAACAGTTATAAAAAACTGTAGGTATAATAGTATGACTAGTAAGAGACGAGCTCACTAGACAGCTGTCAACAGCTTTCCCTCTCACTCTAAATACCTTCCCGAATGTTGGACGGTGCACGAACTCCGTCTAGCGAACATTCGTGCGCCATTTTCCAATGCAGATCGGGAATAGCCAAACAGTTTGCCGACTAGTTCGCCGAACCCCGAACTGCCCGTCCACACGACTAGGAGATCGCCAAACTAGTGCTCGGAGTTCGGCGAACTCCGAGCGTGTGGATGCACCTTAACACTAGTGTCAACTAGTGTTTTAATCACGACCTGCTTAATGACTTTGACAGTTTGCTTTATACAGCCTGTCGAATCATGAGTTGCGCGTGTTCACCGATGACGTCACTCATCGGACTTTTTTGAAAAAATGCTTACTTTTCGGTTGGCAAGATTACGACAGCAAAATGTCAATTTAAATTTAAAGAAATGTCACATTGACAAATAATGATGTTATTAAATTCCCAAAATTATTCTAATTAATGTTTGCTTCGTTAGAAACCAAACTATTAGGGTTTTCAAAGTTGCAATTCATTTCTTATTGGTTATTTAAGTTACATAGTTACTTGGTTACTATACATATAGCACCCCTGTCTAACTTATATATGACAAACTGCGATGCTTCACCTCCTCAGGGGTAAAAGTATAAATATCAACTCTCAGATGGAGCTTGTGAAATAAATGGGAAAAGTGTTGCCTACATGATTAGATAATTGAAATTGTGTTTAAACTGTTGCATATGGGTAAGGTAATGGTGTCATGCAATGGTTCAAATACATGATGTGTTTTAGAATTTGCTTTACGGATGTGGGAATCCCTGTCCTTTTTAGCTTTATTTCCCTTCTTAAACGTGTAAGTTGCCAATAACGTGAGGTAAGAAACGCTCGCAATTTGCTTTTTGTGTGAATTTCTTGAATGTATTCATTTTTGTCGTTACTGTCACTAAATGTTAATTTACAATTTCACTGCAAGCTAGAGGATAAAATGCCAAAATTAGTAACGAAATATATGTTTTAATTATTAACTCCATGAAGTGGTTTATCTTATGTTGTTGTAGGAAGGCGGTACAATATATTCTTTAAGCACAATGTGCAGTATATGCATGTTAGTATATTAAAGTAAATGTCTAATCAATTTGGATAGAAGACTTTCGGATATATAGAATCCATTTTGGAATCAGATGCGTACACAACCAGCATCAGTAGTTAGGAATTTCGATTTTGTTAGAGATAACTTTATTCATACGCCTAGCACACACTTAATTGTGATAGTATAAATTGCAAAATATGTGACATATTTTAAGTGAATAATATTTAAGCCTAGATATTGCAAATAATATTTTTTTAATGTTTAAAACACTTTTATTTCAACATTAAAGATACTTATTGTTATGAGCACTAATGTGTACTATATGTTTGCAGCTGATGTCTACGTTTAGAATATGTACCGAAACGTAATTCTAATCAAACACAACGTCACAACTCAAAATTTGACACAAGGCAGATGGAAACAGATCGGCTTGTAAAATCGGCGACCTGAAACCGTCAATTTTTTATTGGCCTAAAAATTTTAGAAAATATACATTATCAAACTTTTTTCTTTAAAAATACTAATCTCATAAACAAGAAACCTATAAATCCATAGCAATTCGAACTTTTCTTTTGAATAATAAAAAAAAAAAAACAAGAAACGGGATTCCGATCACATTATATAAAGAACATTATATTTTAACTAAATAAATATGCCAATTTCTTATAAATTTTCCATTAAACAAAAACATTTACAAACGTAAAAAGCAGGATATCTCGAATTATCTGCAATCTGTATTTTGATGCGGTAAATCATTTCACAAACGGTTTTATTCATTATCTGACGGAAATGTTTGCCATGCTTTCTGATATTCTTGAGCTATTAACATTTAAAGCAATGACATTACACATAAAGATTTAAAAATAAACCTACCAAATTAATTAGTGATTGAAAATATTGAGACAGTACTACCAAAAATGGTTAGAATTAAAGGTTAACAACTGTTCTAGCTTTTACAGCAGCAAATACATCAGTTGAACATAATATAACAACAAATTATTCAAAAGCACTGAAAAAATAAAGCATTGATTGATTTTCTGAAACAGATCTAGTATTTTAGGACAAATAATTGAGCCACAAGAAAAAAGAGAATCTTCTTGAAAATTTAAAAGTATTTAATAATATTGTGGAATAAGGTTTAAACTTATACTGGATTACAAAGTGCAATTACTAAGGATGACAAATAGAAAAGTTTGCAAGTTGTTACAAGTAAAATTGAATATGTGACCCTGCCCGAAGAAAGGGACTTCTGAATATTCCGTCATAAGGTCCCTTTCTTCGGGCAAGGTCACATATGTTTTTTGAATGTCAGGTAATGAATCAACTGTTTGATTCTTTAAGCAGCTATAATATAAATTTTTGAGGTATGTGCCTTTTTATAACTTTCAAAAAGGAGGTTTTTTATATAAGAAAAATTGAAGGTAAATGACATATTTTGGCTTTAAAATTATTTAAATAATTTAATTTTTCATTCGGAAACAACTCCAAAAATTATTTACAGGTAACATATAAAGACTATTATGTTCACTTACTCTTTGTATAATTGCAATATTGTGGGTTTTATATTCCTCTACAAATTAAAAAAAGAAATAAAATTATCTATAGAAGAGGACAAAATTATGGAGTCCTGTATTGAAAATTCTAAATTTAGGAAATAAGGATCACCTGAATGTATACCCTTCAGAAATAATTATGAAGAGATTGAATAAATTGAATTCCTAATATAATTATATATTGGTATTAAAGAAAAAAAATAATAATTTTTAATAGCAAATATACGCGTGGTAACATTGGATTATAAAGAATGCCATAAACAAGTTAAAAATTAATTTATAACCAATAAAAACAAAAGAAAAAAAGATAAAACACGGCTGGGAATTATAGAATTCAGCCAATCTTAACAAAAACATCAATCATTAAAAATGAGAGAAATTCTTCAAAAATTTATTTTAAACAAATACAAAATATAAACAGCAACCTACCTGGACTTGATGTGTCTGTTGGTAATTTATGAAGAGGTGTAGAAGTTTTTGAATCCGATGGTTCACCTAAAGTTGTATCTAACATAGATGACATATCCACACTATGATCTTCATATGTATGTTCTCTAAACTCATCTGCTGAATCTATAGGCTCTTGTTTAGTGCTGAGGGTTCCTGTTGGTAAATAATCTGATGTGGCATTGATGTATCATCATAACGTGCTTGTTTGGTTGGGGGTTGAGGTAGTGATCGTACAATTGGAGGGGATTTTACATTTCGCGGGGCTTCAATTGGTTTTAGGTGTTGGATAGGTTTTATTATCTTTTTCGTAAGTCTCCGTTTTAAGAATTGCTTGTTATCGGATGACGAAGTATATGTATTTTTATGGGTATCTAACCCATTGGAATCCTAAAAATACGGCATCAAAAATAACATACTTCGAGATAGATATATGACTTACTGTATTTGAACTGTTATCCGTTAATCCTTTTACTTTTAACATTTCAGCAACCCTCATAAATGTTGGTATTTCTTCTTGACCTACACTCACTTCACCCTGGTACATAAACTGTAGTAAATTATACAATGCGTTATAACTAACATCTTGCAATATAACGATGGGATGTTTACAAGGATTGACTCGAAATAGTTCTTTAAAGTATGGACTGCATACACTTAACACAGTCTTGTGAGCTTTGAGGTATTTTCCTTCCACGGCTAATGTTACATCGACTAAATCTTCATCTTGTAGTAAGGTGTGAAAGCCAGAACTTAAATTGTTGTGAAAATTATTCCAGCACAAGGAAAACTGTTCCCCTTCCATGGCTGTAGTGTATGAACCTCTAAAACGTAATTACCCCATTTAACCTTGTTCTAATAAACATCCGAAGATCGTCAAACAAAAAACAATCGGCAGTACGTACTTACCCAATGTTTTTCTCAATAAACGAAAAGATTGTTTATCCCAAACTTATTGTGCTACCAATTACAAAAAGATATAGCACCGAAGCCAAGCACACAAAACATTAAAATGGAGGATGCTTAGCGGTTTTTTATGTCATAAAAAATAATATCTGCTCAAGGCGCATACTCTTTAAGAAGTATAATAATTTTTGCCTCAGCATTGATTTTCATTCAAGAACTTGATTTTCTGATTACCTTACGCACACGTAAAACGAACAATATGAAAAATTATATAAAATAGAATAAAGAAAAATGAACCTTTTCATATAACGACGTAATTTGAAGTATGATTCTTAAACAATTGGGAAAATGGAGTGGTAGTTAACCTTAACGCTTAACCTATAAAATAGTTTTCAATATTTTATATTTTGTTACGTATTTGCTGAATATTTGCAAATTTCTGCGACTGTGCTTGGAAATAATAATAGTATCCGTAGAATCTAATTGAACTGTCAGTCCTTTGAAGAAGCTATTTCTTTAAAACTTGCGTTGTTTTAAGAAATAATTTTTTCCCTTTAATGAATGATATGGATAACACTATAATAGTAGATAAATGTTTTGTATATGGTTGTCCAAACAGTGTAGCAGAAACCAATAACACAGTGCAATTCTATGATTTCCCAAAACACCCCGATATAGCTCAACAGTGGTTAAATTCGTGTTGTGTTTGGCAAACAGATGAAATAGATTTAAGTACAGGTGCAAATGATACTAAATAACTGTAAGTTACTAGTTCTTACGTACTTAATTGCAGCTAAGATATGCTCCATACATTTTGGTGAAGACAGTTATACTTCGCAATATAAAGAGGTGGATTACTCTACCTATGATCGTATATTGAAATATGATGCACTACCAACATTATATTTGCCACAAGAGGCTATAGTTTATAGAGTTGCTAATATAGATGAAAATAATTGCATCAGTCAAGACTTTGGGATTGCAAGTGTTATTATTGAAAATCCTCAAAATCAACACCTAGAGGTATTAGAGCAAGTGGAAGACTGCATTGTGAAATATGAAGAATTACAATCATTACCCATTCAAGATGAGGATAGTGTCTTAACAGAATCAGAGATTATCATTGATGATCGTTATAAAAATATCACATCCTTTAGACAATTAGAAATTCTGAAAGCAAGAAATGATAAGATGGTGAAAGAAGTAGCTAAATTAGAACGCAATGTAAATATTCTAAAAAATAAAGTAAAAATTAAAGTTCAGGAGTGCGGAAAGAAAAATGTTGAGTATAATAAGTTATTAAAAACATTGCACAACTTAGAATCAGGATCAATGCCGATAGCCGAACAGAAAACTATACTATCTAAAGTATTTTCAGAGTCGCAAATTAAAATTTTAAGTGGCAAAAAAAAGATATATTGGAGTCATGATGATATGGCTGTGGCATATACATTAAGGCATATGAGTAGCAAAAGGTGTTATATGTATTTGTCCAAGAATCTTAACATTCCATTGCCAGGATTATCAAGTATCAAAAGATGGCAAGCATTAAAGAAGAATGAGTTGATGAGCGAAGAAACTAAATCAAAGGATGAGAAAGAATATCCTTCTGACATAATTTAAGTATTTGAATAAGCTTAATGATAATTTAGGACATTAGGTATGTTTAACTTATAGCGATTTACGATTTCTTTTACGTCCTTTTATAAACGTGATAATATATGTATGTATGTATTTCCCCCATATCTACAAAATTGGATTTATTCCCATTCTAAATTTTGCAATTATTATAATTATGTTCCTTTCACAAATTTGATGCTATAGAATAGTTGGCAACTGCTTATGGGCTTTAAGTATGTGAAAGGAACAAAACTCCTGTTCGTCAAATGTCAATGGTTTTGTTATATAGATGTCGCCGGGTCTCTATTTAACTTTTACGTTTTAAGGTTAGTGTATAATTTTCTAGGCATTTTGCATATACATACATTTATTTTTATGTCTGTTATTTAAAAATGTGTGATGGAAATACAATAATTTGTGATGATAAATTAGACGATTTATTGAATAATGAATTAATTACTGATGGAGTGCCTACAGAGCAACATGAATGGTAACATATTTTCTCTTAATCTCCTCTAAATAATTTGGCAATTGTAGGGATATTACAGGCAAATGCGCCGTTGTTACGTGCAAGAATACTTGTGCACAGTATGGAGACACATTAACATTCTATAGTTTCCCTTCAAATGCTGAGTTGAGAAATGTTTGGTTCGATGTATGTGATATTAACATATCGAATGTTGATGTGAGATCCTTGAAGATATGTGAAATCCATTTTACAACAGAAGATTTTGAACAAATACTTGATAGGAATTACACGAAGGTATTAAAATCCAATGCTGTTCCTTCAATTAGCGTCCCGGTCATAGAGACTCCACCTTATGAAGTGGTAAAGGAATATGTTGACACTAATGATTCCTTGCAAAATAGATTAGATGAATTGAGCAAAGAACAAGAGAAAGCAACAAAGGAATTAGATCTGTATAATAAACACTTAAGGATATATCAGAGAAAATGTGGGGTATTAAAAAATAAAATTACTAAATTGAAAACTAATTCAATCATAATAAGAAATGAAAAGAATTTATTATCAAAAGTTTTTTCCGATGCTCAAGTTAAGATATTAATGGGAAAGAAGAAGGTTATATGGAGTGATGATGATTTAGCCATGGCATTTAGTCTACGACAGATGAGTAGTAAAGAATGTTATTTATATCTGAAAACCTTTTTAAATATGCCTTTACCAGCTTTATCTTCAGTTCAAAAATGGGCTGCCTCAATATAGTTTTAGTGAGTGATCTTGATGCCATTTATGAGTATTATATAATAAAAGAACAATAAGTTTTGTATTAACCTTCAGGTGCTTGTGTGTGCTGTGTTTACATTGTTCTTTTAATTTTTCTTTCAATCTTAAAACCGCAAATGGAAATCAGTTAGGGCTGTGTCTATGCTATGTGTGCTTACTTTAGTTGATACGATCGCTGGGAGATTAAACAAGATATAATTAAGGAAATTCAGGTTGTGTAATATGAATGTGTTTTAGAAGAAAGCCCATTATAATCTTAAGTAGATACATGTATAACAATATCTTGAATTTCATATAAATGATTTTAAATATGATTTTACTTTGTTAACACTGGTATAGACTCCAGGATAGCTTGGCCTAGCGCAACCGATACCCCAAGAAACTACTCCAATAAGCTTGTTATTGTAAACTAATGGTCCTCCTGAATCGCCTTGACAGGAATCATGTCCACCCTCTACATAACCAGCACAAATCATCCTGAAAGGACAGTATAGATTACACAATAACTGATTTTAATGGATATATTACCTATCTGTTATTTTGTTTTTCCCATAGAATTTCCGGCAGTCTTCATCAGACATTAGTGGTACATAAACTTGACGTAATAATTCAGGAATCGGTCCTCCCTGAAATTTAATTTATCTCTATAAACTATTCTATCAAAGACGTTAATTAGAGTTCTGTGTTTTGTTAAAAAAAAACGTTTCTTGGAAAATCCGTATAGGATTCAATGTTGTACAATTTGAAAATATTTTTGACTCTCCAAACATCGCCTTTCTGTTCTGAATGAAACCTGTTTTAAACATTATGGTTCGAAGTTAGTTACGAAGTACCAGTGTCAAATAGATGAGGAAATATATCTGAGCTGCTTAGAAAAATGTCAAACTTTCGAAGGCTTGAATAACTAGGAGTCAAGCAGATTTATACTGATTAATCGATAATACTTGTCTTACATACTGTTACGGTTTTGACATTTTTTGGGCCCAGGAGCTATCCTAGATCTCAATTTAGCACACTCGCTGTTTCTATAGTTTCTAAGGGACAAAATTCGTTCGTGGGATTTTGGAGTAACTTTGTTGATCAAGTTCCTTTTATCGATTAGAATTGGGATTTATCATTAGGCTAAATTGTTTACACATATTTCTTCTATAAACTGTACACATTGCAATAATTTGGTATCCGGATTATGATTTACACCAAAAATTTGTGGTAATTGTGCAACGCCGCATTATGAAATATATGGACTTGTAGCATAGGAAACATAGTACTAGAGGATTTCCCGATGCTATTCTATTAAACACTTTTTCTTATACAAAATTCTCCTAAGGGTTGTCGTTTATGCGCAATACTACTGTATATCAACCCTACATCTCTTTTATTAACTTGCAATCAATAGTTACTATATTTTATCTATTATTTAATTATTATTATTTTTATTTTACACTATTATCTTATTTTATATTTACGTTATTGTATTAGTCTTATGTTTGTTGGGCAAGAAATCAATACGCACAATATGTTCCATTCAAAATAAAAAGAATGTATTCACCCACTTTTGAGATTTTATATAAACGAAATTATTTTTAGAGTGTGCAACATTAAATTTTCTACAATATTTATCCCAAAATAAGAAATAGAGCTATAATAAAACATGCAGTCCTCATTAAGACAGCCTGTACAATGTGAATATATATATTTAGGGACTGATTTATTAATTATAAAAAACAGCTTACCTCTTTCATCGTACCCCATCCAGATGCAACAGCATAATGGTTGGGACCAATTGATTTTTCGGAAAGTTCTATGAAATTAATGTTTTCTTTAAATTTGAGCTCTTGCTTTAACTGAAAATGTTATTAGAGTAATGGATGTAATGCAATGGTAATAATGTAAAGAGATTATACACACTTTCAAAATTGAAATATCATAATCAATAATTTTGGAATTGTAGTCTGGATGTTGGGCTATTTCTCCTACTTCAAATATATCTCCGCCGTCTTTGTGGGATGCACTGCCAGCACGCACCGTTAATAGAGATGAGTTCTTAATTCTACAAGTCAAGTGAAGGTGACGAAAATGTTTTTAATTACGGAAACGATTTTATTTTTTTAGTAATGTTATTCTTAAAGAAAAAAAAACTCACCCATCTGTACAATGTGCTGCTGTAACTATTGTATTAGCGCCCACAATCGAACCACCACAAAAGTGGCGTTCTTTGTAGCGCAATGATACTTGATAAGGAAAATCTTCGATATTTGCTTCGATGCCACCGACAATTCTTTCGTCCAAATCATCAGTTGAATGAGCTGCAAGTTAAAGCGTAGTACCTAATAACCCTTGGGCTTCTATGTGCTAACAAATATTCATACCTATATTTAAAAGATGAAATACAACAAGAAATATAGGAACTATTGGAAACATTGTTTGAATGTTTACTACTTACTTTTTTACCTGCTTTCTCTTATATATGCCAATTTTTGGTTAGCCTCATTTATTCTTCAGATAAGATATTCACTTTTGTGTAAATTTAATGATTTAGCAATTGGAGAAGTTAGAGATATCCCATAGTTTAAATGTATCTAATAGCGATATGCAGTGATAAAAGTAAATTAGCTTAATTTATTGATAAATAAAGCATTTCATTTTAAAGAGCGGTGTGGTTTTATTAAAACTAGTAAAACATACATACATACTCTACATGTAAATACTGTGCATGCAATAATCACCCCTAGAATTATTGGAAATAAAATAGACACAAATTAATTTACACATTAGTCAATGTTACTATGTTTACCTAAGTAGGACCAAATATTTCAAAAACTTGGGTTTATTAATATTTTCCAATATAAAAATATGTAATAAATACATATTTTAGAAATATTTAATGCTGCTTGGGTAGGGATTTTTAATATGGAAAAGAGCTGCGTGGTTACTGGTGTAAATATATTTGCCCCGTGCAATTACAGGTTCTATATGGTATTTCTAATTATATTGTGTGTAATTATATAAATCTTGATAGTATTTCTATTTATTTGGTATAAGTGCAATTCCAGTAATTGTATAAGTAAGTCTAATCTACATTTTATTTTAGTAACAATCCACGCATCTCGAAGTCTTCCACCAATTGATCATGATTATTGCATATATCAGTTACAGTATTTTCATCACCTTCATTAAATATAAATAGATTTGTGGGTGAAAATTAGTTCCAAGTTTGCTCAGAACATTTTCCTCAGGTTATAGTTTTATTATGTGCTCGGTTGTGTATCTATAAACATACGAGAAAAGGAAGGTTCTTCCAAAACAATCATAATCTATAAGGGCTAACAAAATTTCAAATTTATTCTAATATTAAAGTAATTAAAGTACTTGTTGCACCCTTAGCCAAATTTAAATTGCCCGCAATTATTCTTAGTAACTTCAACGTGGAAGCATAAAATTACCTATTATTTTGTACCACATTTATAGTTATTTTAATGCCTTTACGTTGAAGTGACTAAAAATAGTGGCGGGAAATTTAAATTTGGCTATCAGGATATTTAAATAGTATTAAAAAATGCCAAATTTAGTACGGGCGGACTTTCCTTCAAGAAACTTTGTTTATTGCATTTGTTATCAGAATTTTCATCATATTTTTGTAATTAAATGTTGTTCATTTGGGTTTTAAAGTTTATGAATGTTTTTATTTCTAACTTCCAAAGTTTATTTTTAGTTCAAAATAGGTATGTCTCTGTGATTTCTGCAAATTAAACATTTTCATCAATATTCACAATGCCGTAACTAAATTTAATTACCATGTTCAATTCTTTATTGTGATTATTTATAACAGAAAAATGGTAAGGAAGAAAGATTATTGACGATTGGCGATAATTTCACAATCCCTTTATGGTTGATGTAAATTAAAGAAGTATATATAAATATCTGGTGCCGAGATAACGAAGTAGCGGTTACCTTTCTAGCGACAGCGACTAATATCAAAAGCACCAATATGGAAGAACAAATTTGAACCAATCTTGCGTACTGATTCCTACTCCAACCCAAAGAACACAAAATCTTTACGGTGTATGTATCTGTTTTGTGTTCTCACATACAAGGGTAAAGGGACAAAAAGAAATTAAGAAAAGAACAATCAGAAATTCCCCTAAAAGTCCTAGCAAGGGACTGTTTTTTATTTCGTCGATGGATTCACCGGTTGCAGTTGATTTCACCAGTAACGTTCTTAAATTACTGTTTAGTTTCTGGTGGTGCACCAAAACACGTTCTAAAATTACCGCTTCAACCAAGTGGTGCATCATCGCGCAACCGATTTTGGGAGATGGTGATTTTGTGCGGTTTGGTGTGGTGAATTAGCATAAGCTGACATAACCTCTAAATTGAAGTAATTCAAGTAAACATGGAATTTCAGTTATTTTATCTGGACTCTCTAACACCATTTTTGTTACCACGTATCCTACAATTCCATTAACAAGGTTCTTTTTTTCCATTTTTGGAGAAAAGGGCGATTTTTTAATATAATATAACAAATAAGGATTCGACCACAGCACTGAGGTTAAGAGCGTTTTTAAATTTACTGATGGTGGATGTACCGCTAAAACATCAACAACTGACGTCATTCTCAACATGGCCACCATTGGTGTAAGCCACCAAACCATTATGCTGAATTAAAGAACAGGCCCAGACTTGTGCCCAAGATGTCACATTAGGTTTGTTTGTTTGTCTGATTTAAGCAGATCCGAGGAATTTTACGCGTTTGTTTGTATTTTAGAGCATGATTTGTGCGTGTTTGTTTGTTAAGAACAAGCAAATCCAGATCACAAAGAGGTTCCTCTTTCTGCTCGCGATCCGACGTCCGAGCAATTTGTGCAACATAACATACTCGCACTAACACCGTGTTGTAAACTGTCGTTTGTAAATGCAATCTGATTTATAACTGCATCAAATATGCACGAAATGGATAATATAATGATACCAATGTGATTGATGTAAAGAACAATCATTATATTTTAAAAACTTCACTTGGTAGGTACATAAATACTAGTATATGATGCATTTTTATTGTAGTCCAGATTCATTAATTTGAAAAATTACTTTTACTTTTCCTATTCATAATAGCTGTGACAATCTGACAATAGTAAATAATAAATTAAAGGTTATATTGCAATCGAGCGCAATTTGTTTGTACCATCTTTAAATCCAACTCTGAGACGCTCTCAAGTTACTCTGATGACGTCAGTAGATACTGCTCCAAGCACACAAACAAACAAAGCTATTTATTAGGGCCATTATTATACAATCGCGACGAAGTTGAGTTTATTTTTTTTTAGGTATATATCCATTGTAAGTCAAAGCAGGCTACAGTGAAGAAAAGTGTAAATAAACCAGGATAAAACAAGTAGCGTCGCTCATATTTTTATAACTCGTTTTTTAGGGAGATTTTGGTGATCTACCATTTGGTTTTGTACATTGTGCACGACATTTAAAAAATGTGTATGTATAATAATTAATTAAAATCATTCCCATATAAAGGAAAATGCACTCTACTCTTGAACTATACAATACTTCGGAAACAAAATTAAAAACGAAATTCCAAATGTTTTATCTATATAAATTCCAAATCATAAAATATGAATAATACTATAGCCATAAGAAGTATTGTAAAAAAAAATGCGTATTCCTAGTTTATTCTTCCTATAAGGTTATACTTAAGGTTGTACTTAGTGGTGGGCACTATCGATAGTCGGACCAACTATCGATAGTGCCCACCACTAGTTATACTATCTACACTCGGCTGTTTTCTTTGAATATCTTTATTTAACCGACCCCGAGCAATACATTATATCCCCAGTACTTTTTCATGTCTTGTGTGTGTGTTGTGTAATGAGAATAATGATAATTAATTTCTGAACGCGCTTGGCTGGATGACACACCAAATGTCAAAAGTTTAGCCAAAAGAAAAGCGCATACGCATAGATAAGGTAAACTGGTTTAGATAGGTGTAACTACCTATAATTTATCGATACTTGGTTAACAGCGCCTCCTTACGAAAATGGTCTAGAACTAACACAGGTATGTATTCAACTGCGCGTTGAAATTTGAAATTATGAGTATTTAAAAGTTTTGGGAAAAGGAGTGAAAGAAAAGTCGTAACATGGTCAGACAACAATTTTGGTATACAGCACTTGAAAACAAAGTCCATGCTGCACACCAAAATAGATGTATGCACACGTTAAACTCTTCTGACAGTCCCCTAAACGCATAAAAATAACACTTTAGTAATTATATCCTACGTCAATGCAATTTGTATAGACAGTTATAGAACAAAATGTAAATAAATCCAAATACTTGTGCTTTTTATTTATTACTGTAAAACAGTGCAAAGTGCATAATTAATTCACACCTTTATACAAAAATAGAATGCAATCAATCAAATAATAGTAATACAAAAAAAACATTATCATTAATTCATAGTTACTGGACTATACATCAAAATTAATTACTGTAGTAATAATAATATAATAGTAATAAGCATTATATTGAGCAAAGTTTTTTTTTAATATATGCAAGTAAAGAAATGAAAATATTAGTTTTATTTAATAATTAAATTACATACGATTACAAATTAATGAGTTACTTTCCGTCGTTTATCGAATATAGTACACAACAAAAGAAAATTTGAGATGCCAACCGGTTATTGGAATCTCATTTCCTGCTGCTGAGGTTGTTGCGATGTCGATATTGCTTTCCCGTATGTCAGGATAGATGTTTATGTGGGAGCAAGCGGCAACTGCCACAGTTTGGCCTGTAGGTCCAGGATTCTGTAAATTGATACAGTATCATAAATATATAATTCCTCTTTTTTACAATTAACCTACATACCTGTTTAGTTGTTGAGATGGTGGAATGATTTCTACTCACGTTGAGCTAGAATCAATTGGCATATACACCTGAAGGATTCTGCAGGCTTTAACCCACTGGTTAAACTGTTGTAGGCCAGTATGTGGATTAGGGAAACGATTCAGCTACCGCACATTACCAATGCCTCATATTGGCAAAACTATAATCACGATATATAATTAGGGTTGCCATATTTTCGAAAGCAAAAATACGGACAGTGCACCATATCAATTAACATTTCTGTGAAATGTTCTTCAATATTCACTTGAGACATATTGTTTAATTATTAATATTATTATATAAAAATATTGATATATATCTCTGATGCTACTGGAAATGCAATGTTAACGCACATCATACGAAAGTTTGCTAAAATAACTATAAAATAACAAAAGTACGACTGAGTACGAGAAATTGGAAACTAGAAAAAAATACGACGCCTTGCCCAGGATACGTAACAACTACGGACAGGTTTTTAATCTACGGACAAGGCTTACAAAATACGGACTGTCCGTAGAAAATACGGACGTATGGCAACCCTATATATAATAAGTAACAAACAGAGTAACATACACACGTATACTTATCGAATAAAATAGTATTTAATCGTCAATTACAATATAATAAAAAGTCTAAAATGAACCTATACTAACTATATACACTATGAAATAACCATATACACTAATTAGAGAGCTAAAAATAAAAAAAAAATCGCAAACGGAACAAAACCGCACAACAAAAACTGATATACGTATTGTACATTTTTGACATTCACTGATGCCAATTCATCAGAGAGTACCAATAGATACATAGGATATTCCCCAAAATTTCTGGCATCAGCGCCTCTGCCGAGAATGGTCTCAGAGTTATTATTCTGACGTCACTATAATATAAACAAATCCTATTTTAGTGCGCCCCCCCTGCGCATACGCATCGGCTTATTCTAGTACGCAATTACGCATCAATATCAATTACTAATCAAAAATGTCGCGGGAACAATGGTTATCTGAAAAATCTTCCGCTTTATTAAACGAAGATGAGCGAATTTCAACTTTGAACGATATAAAAGACTATTTATCTACCTTGCCGCAATATGAGGCCGTAGAAACAGCACGAATGCTGCAAGTGCCCCTTTTGTTTGATTGTTTAAATGATTCCAACATGTAAGTACATATTTCGTTCTTTTGTACGGTAAGAAAAATATAATGGTTGTTTTAGAGAACAGATAGATTTGGCTTGTGAAGTGTTGTCATTATGTTTGAATACTTTAAGTTTAGGAGAGAGTACAAATCGTTACAATGTGCCTTTGGAAAGAGCTTTAAAACATCCACATTCCCAAGTAAAAATAATGGCACTGAAGGAAATACAGCGAAATATTGCAAGCGACGAATTATTAGCGAATTTTTGTAGACACATATCTTTATTACATATGGTAATAAAATGTATAGGCAATGATAATTTGGGAGTTGCGAAATTGGCTTGCGATATTATTACTATTATCGGGTCTTCTGAATCTTGCATAAAAACATTGTTAACAGAAGAAGTAAAAAAAGAATTAGATGATCTTATTAAAAATGAAGTAGTGAGATTAAGAATTTTCGAAGTAAGTGTTTCTTATTTTAAGTAAATTTTAAGTGGGATTTAAATTTTTATATGGTTAGGTTTTTATGAACATAAGCAAAAATTCCACTGCCTCACATAACATGTTGGAATCTAATGGTTTCCTAACTGCTATCCTAAGCGATCTTAATAACAATGATATATTATTAAGGATGAATATTATAGAATTATTATCGCAATTTGTTGCGTCGGAGCAAGGTTATGCATTTTTAGAAAACAATGGTGTCATGGAAAAATTATGTAAAGATTTGAAAAACACTGATGATGGCCTTTTTATAGAGTTATGTGAACCAGGTAAATTATAGTCATACTTGATTTCAAGTATTGATAATTTTTTTTAAAGGAATTCTCAAATTCTTTGGGCAACTTGGTTATTGGAGACCATATGATATTGTAAACAAATATGTGTTTATATTGAATCGCATTTCCTCAAACATAGAATCCAACAATTTTACAATATTTGGTGTTTCTGTTGATACATTAGGGTATATTGCGGAGACCAATGAAGGCAAAATAGCCTTAAACTCAGCAGGTACTAGTTTTGCTCTTTGGTATTATTATTTTTCAAATTATCATTGTAGGAGAAACCATATCACATTTGTTGCCAGTGATTGTTGAGAAATTAAATAAACTTCCAAATGAAGTGAAAATCAGGGCTCTAAATTGTTTAGAAAACATGTTGCGCGTGTCCACTAATGACACTCGCATTATGAATATTACTAGGAAATGGTACACCTGTATGGAGAAAAATCCCATGGACTTTATTATGAGATATGGCAAGAATCCATTTTCAGAAATTCGATCCGCTGGTTTGGGTATATTAAATGCTTTGTCTACACAGTTGTGGGGTCAAGAAGTGATAAGAAACACTCCAGGTATAAATTGACAACATTATCATTATTTTTCTTTCAACTGTACAAGATATATTTTTTAATGGTATATTTTCAGGTCTTTTAGAATTTCTATTGGATCGCAACGTTGAAACTATAAAGGAGTGTAAGGAATTGAAGTTTGAAATAATTAAAAAATTATCTTCAAGTACTGTATTTAATCACGAAGTTCATCTGAGGCTCCAAGCTTTTGTGAAAGAAGGACCGTTTTATGTGCAAGGCGTTACCGAAGTCGCTATAGAAGGAAATGACTGACTTTAGGATTGGCATACATTTATCCAGAAACGTGTATTTATTTTATTGTGTTTTCATATCTGCATAAATATCTTGTTTTTGTGTCTTTGTTTTAACAGTAAAAAATCCCTTATTTTCAAAAAGTTTATTCTTTTTATAAGACATATTCTTGAATATTTCTGATTTTGATACTTGACAAATACTGTTGTAACATTGATAATTATTATTGTCGAGCTTTTATTATATTTACTCTAATTATTAATAATGGCCTAACCACAAATCAGAAACGTACAAACTGAATTCATTGATTTTTCTACCACCATTGGAATATTGGTTGCATACTTGTGGAGGCTTCGTGTATTGTGTCTATCTCTAAGAACTTAGGGTAACTCCTTTGGTCTATCTATATATAGATATTTTAAGGACAATAATAATTTGCGGCTATCAGTAATAAGGTCTGGGACTTCTTCCCAGATCCTCTCAGAGTAAGGTTTTTGCCATGGTTTTCCCTTACTCCGTGGCCACTGATTTTATATAAGTATATTATATATAATCAGTGTCCTTGGCGAATGCTGGGAGATAACGAAAGTCGTTCCATGGGCGCATTTAATAATAACTGATAGCTGACTGATTTACAGTACTCTCCCGATTATGTGAACTAATCATATTTCAATATTTCATCATTTCACAAAAGTAGTATTCATATGGTCGCGAAGCTACTGTATTATATTTTTGTTATTAAGAATCATAGGGAAATTATCTAGTTAGAGTAGGAACATTTCAATTGTTATGGAACCCATATAGTACTTAGAATAGGTAGCCTCGCGTAGCACCTTTTTTAGGTGGAGCACGGGATTGGGATGATTTGTAATAATTTAGTTTTCATAAATAAAGTAAAGTATATATAGATATTTCCATAAACATAGTATCGTTGATAAATTGGTAGTTCATTCATTTCATCAGAATTTGTGTGCCATGTATATTTGACTGCAAACTAATATTTGCCGAAAATATTCAATACGATACCAAGCCCTTTCTCTATACCTACATATCCTAGCCAATAAAATGTAAGTGTAATATTGAAGCCTTAAGGAGGATCCCCATGCTTTCGAAAATCGAATGTTAAGATGGAAATATTTTATCGTGCAAAAAAATACTCAGTTCCTATGCACGCGAATTTCGCCTTATCCTTCATTGACTAACCATAAGTGTTTATGTATATCATCGTAATTACACTTTTGTACAACGCAATATTAATAGAAATGGGTATTCGAACAGCGACACTCTTATATGGTTATTCAAAGAATAATACATGAATTTGACATTAATCCCATTCAGAGACAGCTACAAACATTTAAAGATAGGGTTAGTTAGTCTGTTGCACTACAAATAGTTGCTCATATCTCAAAATCTATTAAAGATAGGTATAGAGAATGCTGATATAAAATGATGGGGGATGATATTTACTTCCTAATTTCGAATTAAAATACAGGGCGTTCTATTTAAAAAAAATGAGTTTTCTGCATTTGAAAATATGTCAGTTCCTCAGTTTTGAACAGCCTGTATGTTAGAATGTAAAGTGTGCGTACCGTTTCTTAGAGTTATATCTACATTCAATAGCAAAGTTGGAGTTTCTACTTTCAGTATTAACCGAGATATTAATTTCTCAATGATGCAATGATTGTGACTAAAAAAAAAGAAAAACTTAAATAACTCAAAAACGATATTCGAGTTACAGAGTTCCTATACTCAGCCCTGACAGTTTGTATGTGCATGATGTTAGTTTAGTTGGTCAACTGCTATTCTAGAAATATGATAAGGTCCAACGGTCCAACATTTTTGCAAACAGAAATTTTGCTAAATGTATTTTTTTTTAAAATTGATGGTTTGATGATTGGTAAATAACCAAACACTATATGTGTACCGTAATAGTAGCAGTACGTTTTAAATATTTAGTTAGTTGTTTTAAATTTCGAAATTATATTTTGACATATTAAAGTTTGTTTGATGAGGTTTAGGATTAATTAATTAGTTTATGATATTTTTCAAGATTTAATCTGTAATAAATTGTAACTATAACAGCTGTGAAGATGTCAAACAACGACAAAACGTTGCCATCTATTTTTAATCAACATCAAATCATTAATTAGATTTGGATATTTTTTAGTCAACCTACTGTAACTCAATTTAAAATCACCTTTGGTCTGCACCTTATAAAATCATCGAAATCATCATATATAAATAATAGTTGCAAATATGAATATGAATATATAATATGTTTCTGTTAACTTTGGAAAATAAAAACCGAATAAGTAAAGAATTCTGCACATTGATAAAAAAGATAGACAATCTAAAAAGAAAGAGTTTCGAAATAAATAACTCTTTGATTTAAAATATTCGACTCTTTTTTTTTTGAATGGAATAAACCTTTCTATCAGTATATACAACTGTGGGCAGAAGTTTTAAAAAGTTAAATAAGTACCTATACAGGCATTTTGAGGTTTAGCTTTTCATAAACCCAATTTCACTTTGCTTTCATTCCCTTCTAAATGTTATCAAAATTAATTGCTTCATTAACGTAACCGAATTTATAATTCTTTTAATTTGGGATTTCTATGATAAGAGGTATGTGATATTTCTCATCAACACAGCACTTGAAGTGACAGATTTGAGCTAAATAATAAAGATTTTATCACAATTCCAATGTCATGATCGCAAATTTTAAGAAAAGATAAAGTATTGTGAAATATATTTAATAGGTTTAACTATTATATAATAATAAAAATATATTTATAACATATTGTCATTAAATATAAGAATGTTGTGTGTGTTTGAATTCTATTGTACCTAACATTTTATCAATCTTATGCCACGTTAAACCAGTAAAACATAGAACTATAAGCCACATCATGATTAAAATCGTTTTTTACGATTTCAATCTTTTATAAGATTTAAATCGTTTGATCTTAAATATTTTTTCTGTCGTGATTTAAGAATTATAATACAAATCCATGATTTACGTCTTTATGTAGTATTTAAATCATATGAAGTAATCCCACGTAAAAGTTTTAAATTTAATAAAACACGAAAATAAAAATGCTTTATTTTAAACAAATCACTAGTCTTATTTTAAACACACTAGACAATCTGAGATACCAATAATAGCTCAACACTGATTCCAAAGTTTAAACTCGAGTGACTTTTCCATTTTAAAAACATATGATTAATTCTTCAGGAAAATAATGTAAAACAAATGATCTTGACGGCTACCAACGAATTTATACACACATAGAGTGTGTTACTAAAAGCAATATCAACGCTAGTGACCGTGATGATGATTTTTTTGAGTTTAACAACGAAAATTAATTAAACCCAGGTTAATAATTCACAAAACGGCGTTCTTTGTGAATATAAAGTTCAGTTACTTCATAATCTTCAGAATGTACAAAGTTTAAACAAAAATAATCAAAAAGATGCCCGTGAAGTACCGTTATCTTCCATCGCAGTGGAAAGAATATTTTCTACGTGCAACATTTGAAAGTTTACTTCGTCGTCATGTCACTAACCGATAAAAATTTAGAACTGATCGCATATTGATTTAAACTGAAGGGTAATTTCAAAATTTTTGTTGTGATCACCAATATATTTTTTATGTTATATTAATTTAAAATTCCGACAATGCTTGTCCCAAGCCAGGACGAGAACCGAGTAGGTGGAGGATCATATCAAGCTCCTTAAAAGACCAGGATTCATCTGGCCCAGATGAAAAATAACTTGTTAAAGGGTTTCTACCTAGAGTTACAAATATCCTAATCAAGTGGAAGGCAGAAGCCAGATCGGAAAGGAAGGGAGCAATATAAGTCCAAGGTGGAAGATGCAAGCTAAACCACTAAGAGTAATAAGATCGAGGGTTAAAAAGACCTAACGACGACATCACACAAACTTTGAAGAAATCCAATGAAAATTGCAGCGAGGTAGCATGAGGATTACAGATAACGGTAAGAACTGGGAAGAATAAATGAAGAGCAGATGGACCTGATTCAAAGAAAGACTCGTGATTGCTCCGAGTGAAACAAACAGTTTCGTTTAATTCACGAAGAAAATCTTCGATGGAAGAGTATAAATGATTTCCTACAGGTAAGACACAAGAACCTAGTTCAACACAGAGGCGTTCATAACGAAGCTTTAAAAGGGCACAGATTTAGTTACTGTTGATGATACATGTCCTGAATCCAGGACAGTAGGAACCAGTAAAGGGCAAGGTAAGGAGCTTGTATTTACAGCAGAACTAGACAGTGTTTCCGGAGATTCTATATCGCCTAGATGAGATCCCACCAAGCAAAAATACTTTTGGTACTGAATATGATATGTAAACTATATTATATTACATATTTATACCATATTCAATATTTGTTTAATGTAGTATAAATAGTATAATAATAATAACTCAGCACTACAGGCCTTGAAGCCCCTTGGCTTAGAGGCCGGAACATACCGAGCCGCTGAAGTGTTGTTCGAATGGCCACCCCAACCAATAACCGGTACCGCATATTGCGCTTGACTCGCAAGATTGGCAATGATGCACCCTTCCTTCTCAGGTGTACTGCCGGCATATACAGGTATTCCACGTAACTGGTTCATTAAAAGTTTATTATGTTCTATTATTTACTTATATTTGAGATTTTGGCAGCAACATCTGTTCGATTGGAACTATAAATGTAAAATACCTTAACGAAAATATCACTTCCGGTTGACCGGAAATGGATGTCAACATTCTTATTTTAAATTGAATGATATAATTTTTTATTCATTTTTGGATTCTACAACTATAAATACGTCAGTTTCATTAGCTATTCCTATAGCTACATGTTGCCGTTTTTTGAGTTATTTAAGTTTTTCTTTTTTTTTTTAGTCATAATCATTGCATTATTGAGAAATTCATATCTCGGTTAATACTGCAAGTAGAGACTCCAAATTTGCTATGTTATGAATGTAGATATTACTCTAAGAAACGGTAAGCACACTTTACATTCTAACATACAGGGTGTTCAAAACTGAGGAACAAAGTGACATATTTTTAAATGCAGAAAACTTCAAATTTTTTTAAATAGAACACCTGTATTTTAATTCGGAATTAGGAAGTAAATATCATCCCCTATCACTTTATATGAGCATTCCCTATACCTATCTTTAATAGATTTTGAGATATGAGCGTTTTTTTGTTAAACAGACTAAGTAGCCCTATCTTTAAATGTTTGTAGCTGGCTCTGAAATGGATTCACGTCAAATTCATGTATTATTTTTGAATAACCATACAAGAATGTCTGTTCGAATAGTCATTTCTATTAATATTGTGTTGTACGAAAGTGTAATTACAATGATATACATAAACACTTTTGGTTAGTCAATGAATTTGACATTAATCCCATTCAGAGCCAGCTACAAACACGCAAAGATAGGGCTACTTAGTCTGTTTAACAAATAGTCGTTCATATCTCAAAATCTATTAAAGATAGGTATAGGGAATGCTATATAAAGTGATAGGGGATGATATTTACTTCTTAATTCCGAATTAAAATACAGAGTGTTCTATTTAAAAAAAAAGAATACTTCGTCTGTTTAACAAAAAGTCGCTCATATCTCAAAATCTATTAAAGATAGGTATAGGGAATGCTCATATAAAGCGATAGGGGATGATATTTACTTCCTAATTTCGAATTAAAATACAGGATGTTCTATTTAAAAAAAAATGAGTTTTCTGCATTTGAAAATATGTCACTTTGATCCTCAGTTTTGAACACCCTGTATGTTAGAATGTAAAGTGTGCTTACCGTTTCTTAGAGTTATATCTACATTCATAACATAGCAAATTTGGAGTTTCTACTTGCAGTATTAAGCGAGATATTAATTTCCTCAAATGATGCAATGATTATGACTAAAAAAAAAGAAACACTTAAATAACTCAAAAACGCCAACATGTAGCTATAGGAATAGCTAATGAAACTGACGTATTTATAGTTGTAGAATCCAAAAATGAATAACAAATTATATCATTCAATTTAAAATAAGAAAGTTGACATCCATTTCCGGTCAACCGGAAGTGATATTTTCGTTAAGGTATTTTACATTTATAGTCCCAATCGAACAGATACTGGTGCCAAAATCTCAAATATAAGTAAATAATAGAACATCATAAACTTTTAATGAACCAGTTACGTGGAATAGCCTGTATAGTATACTTATATAAAATCAATGGCCACGGAGTAAAGGAAAACCATGGTAAAAACCTTACCCTGAGAGGATCTGGGAACAAGTATCAGACTTTGTTATTGATAGCCGGAAAATTATTGTTATCCTTCTGCATTTTAAAGAGGTAGCCTCCGCGTTCTCTCAATTCCGACAGCCGTGGCGTCTTCAGGGCTGCTCTTGTCTACACATCATGAGCCCATGATACACAGACAAACTAGCCTTTGCATGCTATTTAGCGTTTTGGCGACACTCACTTTTCGCCCCTTCGAACACCACACTGCTGCTCGATATGTTATCATGCACCAATTATCTCGGCGTCGGCGGCGGCGTCGTGTATCCACAGAGTCGTCTTAGGGCTAAGGCCCCAATTTCTTCCACACAAGCTCCTGCACCTTCTCAGGGTAAGAGTGGCTTTGTTACTTGTTTTCTGTGTAAGTCTTCAAACTATTTTCCTACGGGGACGATTTTTTAATTATTTTTTCCTTTTTTTCAAAACTTGGGGAGAGAGGATGCATTAGAAATGTTTTAAATCATTTTTTTTTAATACTGAAAGGAGTGACTGGGGGAAGAGATGATTTTTTAAATGATATTTTTTTCCGTTTTTTTCGAAACATCGGGAGAGAGGATACATTAGAAATGTTTCAAATCGTACTTTTTTTTCACAGTGGAAGGAGTGGGAGAAGGAAGAGGATGATTTTTTTAAATAATAATATTATAATATTTTTTCTTAACATTGGAAGGGGGGAGAAAAGAATTATCATTCAAAAAAAAACCCTCCCCTTTCACCCCTTCCAACGTTAAAAAATATTTCTTGAAACATTTTTATTACATCCTCTCTCCCGATGTTTAAAAAAAGAAAAAATCATCATTCAAAAACAAAAATATCCCGCTCTCCCTTTAACCCCTTCCAATGTTAAAAAAAAATGATTCAAAACATTTTTATTACATCCTCTCTCTCGATGTTTAAAAAAAGAAAAAATCATTATTCAAAAACAAAAATATCCCGCTCTCCCTTTAACCCCTTCCAATGTTAAAAAAATATAATTCAAAACATTTTTATTACATCCTCTCTCTCGATGTTTAAAAACAAGAAAAAAATTATCATTCAAGAAAAAACATCTCCTTCTCTCTTTAACTCCTTCTAATGTTAAAAGAATATAATTTGGAACATTTTTATTGCATCCTTTCTCCCGATGTTTAAAAAAAATATCATTCAAAAATTAAAAAAATATCATTCAAAAACAAAAAACATCTCGCTTCCCCTTCAACCCCTTCCAATGTTAAAAAAAAATATGATTCAAAACATTTTTACAGCATCCTTTCTCTCGATGTTTAAAAAGAAAGAAAAAATTATCATTCAAGAAAAAACATCTCCCTCTCTCTTTAACTCCTTCTAATGTTAAAAGAATATAATTTGGAACATTTTTATTGCATCCTTTCTCTCGATGTTTAAAAAGAAAGAAAAAATTATCGTTCAAGAAAAAACATCTCCCTCTCTCTTTAACTCCTTCCAATGTTAAAAGAATATAATTTGGAACATTTTTATTGCATCCTTTCTCGCGATGTTTAAAAAAAAATATCATTCAAAAATTAAAAAAATATCATTCAAAAACAAAAAACATCTCGCTTCCCCTTCAACCCCTTCCAATGTTAAAAAAAAGTATGATTCAAAACATTTTTACAGCATCCTTTCTCTCGATGTTTAAAAAGAAAGAAAAAATTATCGTTCAAGAAAAATACATCTCCCTCTCTCTTTAACTCCTTCTAATGTTAAAAGAATATAATTTGGAACATTTTTATTGCATCCTTTCTCCCGATGTTTAAAAAAATATCATTCAAAAATTAAAAAAATATCATTCAAAAACAAAAAACATCTCGCTTCCCCTTCAACCCCTTCCAATGTTAAAAAAAAATATGATTCAAAACATTTTTACAGCATCCTTTCTCTCGATGTTTAAAAAGAAAGAAAAAAATTATCGTTCAAGAAAAAACATCTCCCTCTCTCTTTAACTCCTTCTAATGTTAAAAGAATATAATTTGGAACATTTTTATTGCATCCTTTCTCCCGATGTTTAAAAAAAATATCATTCAAAAATTAAAAAAATATCATTCAAAAACAAAAAACATCTCGCTTCCCCTTCAACCCCTTCCAATGTTAAAAAAAATATGATTCAAAACATTTTTACAGCATCCTTTCTCTCGATGTTTAAAAAGAAAGAAAAAATTATCATTCAAAAAAAAACATCCCTCTCCCTCTCCACCTTCCAATGTTAAAAAAATATGATTTGGCACATTTTTATTGCACCCTCTCCTGATTTTTTTTAAAAAAAGAAAAAAAACTATCGTTGAAAAAGAAATCATCCCGCTCCCCTGTAACTCCTTCCCATGTTAAGAAAAAAAATATGATTCAAAACAGTTTTACTGCGTTCTCTTTTCCGATGTTTTGAAGAAAAATCGTCCCCCTCTCCCTCTTTCTTTTAATGAAATATAATTCATACATGTTTAGGGCGCTCTCATCCAAAATATTTTTAAAATTATCATTAAAAATCCCTGGCTCACTCCTTTCAATGTTAAAAAAGTGGGATTTCCCTACTCGCACGAATTCGCAGGTTTAATCATAAATATCATATTAAAAAAAAAATTAAACTCAATTTGTATTATTGTATCTAGCATCAAAACATCCCGGCGTCGAAATAGCCCGCGTCGAAACGTCCTAGATCGACCGAAGAACTAATGCAGCTCCAAGGTTCGTATATACTATTGGGATCAACACCGCAAATATCAATTGCAGACTGTGTAATGCATGGCAGAGGATACCATATTCTGTGTGAATGCGAGGCGCTGGGCCCAAAAGGACAGGCAATTTTTGGCAAGCAAAAAATTACTTCGATCCACCAGCCAGAGATAGATTAGGTGCAGTGTACTAGGTTACTGGAATGGTTAGTACGATCTAATGGTAAAAGAAATGGGAGACTAAATTAAAAAAGCCAACAGGCTGCAGTGTTTCCGGAGATTCCATGTTAGACGACTGCCACTAAAAAAAAATGCAGCAAAAAAAACAATAGACACATAAAATATCCATTACTCCTCACAGTCCTTAGTACGACAATTTATTAATTCAGAATTGTTTTGAGAATTCGTGGATGTGGATACCCATTTTTAACCGAACACCGAATGATTGATAACTCGGGTTTTGGTAATTCAGGTGTCTATTACTACGTTGCAGTTGTCGCATCTTTGCAAAAAGAATACTGTTTAGAATATTGTTTTTCTTATGGATGGCGCAGTTTAAAAACATAGAGTGGATGTACGAATCTTATTGTTATTCTCTTGCCAGAAAAGGAGTGCCGGATTAAAAAATTGAGAAAATCGGTAGATTACCGTTACTTAATTAAAAAATACCTAAGCAGTTTTAATGGAGGACACCTTGATGAATAGATATTGAGATTGCAATCTAAGAAACTTAAGCCTCCTTTCAGAATTAAATATCTCCCTTCTGTTATTTATGATTATTGATAGGCACATGACCCATGTTGTCTTCTTTTGAAAATTAGAACATATTTTACTTGTTTATTTTTGAGATAAGGTATATTGATTATCTATTTTTTTTAATAATATAAATAAATATTCGTATTTACTATTTCAAACCTTCGAGGTCAAACATTCAATTGTTTTCCTCTTTTCATCATCTTTTACAATCATTAAATATATATAGTGTGAGCAAAAAGTAACCCAATGAGAACAAGTCGGTTACATTTACGTGAATTTAACGTTGTATTGGTTGAAATAACGTTAAATTCACGTAAATGTAACCACTTATTCTCATTGGGAAGGAGGAAATTCGATAAAAACCTAAACATGAAATATTTCTCTGGAAGTATCCAAAAACATGTCAATTTCTTCCTTTTTACACTTCTTTTTTTCAATGACAGCCATTCTATTTTATTTGTCATTTTGGTGTGCCAGTTAGTTGAGTGAGAGTATACAGTTCACATAATACTTTTAAGAAAAATTATACAGACAAGGCAACTATGCAAGGAAAGGATTTCGGTAGATAAAGATTTAAATATTATTTTTTAAATATACGAGCGGAATATACCACGGGATGCATATAATTTTTTCAATGTCAACCCCAGTAGCAAAATCTAAATTTCCCACAATTATTCTTAGTAACTTCAACACGAAGACATCAAAGTAACTAGTAATCTAAAACAAAATCATTGCTAATTTCGTGTTTCAATGTTGAAGTTACTAAAAATAATTGGAGGAAATTTAGATTTTGCCACTAGGGAAGATTTACTTTTTTTGATACTTTGCTGCTCTATGAAGTTACTGAAGCAATAGCACAAATACTTTCACAACTTACATATTTTTTATTACTGCATAATTTCCAGCATAAGTAGTGGATATTTTTTACCAAAAAAATATTTCTTTGAACAAAAATATATAATCAAAGGTATGGAATCTAAGTCTAGAGTCATTTAGAACAGGTTTCAAAACCAAATGAAGAAGTGATTGAAAAGTGAGGCGTGTGTTCAGTTGCCTACTTTACAGACGAATTTTGAATATGTTAAAAATAACTATTAATATGGACAATTTTAGTCATAGATGTTAAGTATTGTCTTAATTATAACGTAAACTTTATTTTCTGTGTTAATTCAAGCTTACCTGGTATATTTATGTATTTATGTTATATTTTACTTTTTTTTTAGATTTTTTATTCTTCGGGATATCTATTTGGTAACTTTTGTCGTATTCTCCTCAAACTAGAGAAATTAACGGTAACTTAATGTCGGTTAGCGACACCTTTCAAAATTGAAGTTGGCTTCCCTGTTAGCGATAACAATCGAAGGCTGTTTACTGGTAAATTTAGTTTGAATCCTCATTCTGCCTGTGGCCACGAGAGACTACGGTTGTATTAATTTTCTATTACGATTTTTATGCCACATTTTAAAAAAAAAATATGAAAGTTCCAAGAAGTGTTTTACCTAAAAAAAGTATCGATATAACTCCTGAATAATTAAATCCTTATTAAATACCTGCAAAATTGTTAAGAATTGCCTACGAAGATTCCCGGCAAATATACCATTCCATGCTATTGACCGATTTGGGTAACTGTAACTACCGTCCATTCTTGCAGCCTTTTAATATTGTACTGTCGCCAGTGGCGGCTCATGAGTTATGAAAGAGAGTGGGCACAAAATAAGAACTTGCCTATTATTTGTACATAAAATCCATTCTCCTATTTTTCATGCTGGAAAAGACGTTTATAACTTTGTTAGAAAAATATGTTCAGTCGATCTTGTGACATTGTGCTTCTCAAAAAAGTTTTAATGCGCTTGAGGGTGGAAAAACGTCGTCCACATTTTGCTGTCGACATGGGGGTTGTACAAATAATATCCATATGTTTTTTTAACTTTTCTCAAGTTGTGTTATGAACACTAAAATTGGAAAAACACCACCTACATCTACGTTACACATGTCCTCGCACTCATAAATTACTAAACGTTCACTTTTCAATTTTACGCTGTCCAACATAGGATAAGATTTCACTTTTTTTTTTATACACATAATTAACCGACGCAAAATATGACAATTTTTTTCCACATCTTCGTTGTACTTAATTTTATGTCGCGTATAAGCACTGTCTAACTATTCACGTATGCCCATTTTGCCTAGAAAAAATCCACGCATGCATTCATGTGAGAAACGGAATTTTCGTGTTTCTTTGCCCTCTCTGCGATATGCTTTAAATCATTTAACCCTTGTTTATTCCACGCACTGACCTCTTTTTTTAAAATAAACAGGTAAAACAAAATAGTTTTTTTGTTAGTGAACATCCGTACATCCACTCATATTTTTATTAAATACTCTATTCTAAGTTCGAGTCTTACTTGTGGAAGTGTAGTTTATTTGAAGATCAGTAATAGGCTTTCTTTAAAGTTTCTCCTCAAATGAGAGCGAGATTTTTTTTAAAAAAGATTTTACACTCAATTAACTTTCATTATTAATAACAAACGTCACTTCAAGCCTTTGAAATCACACATACGCGGTACGCGTTGAAAACGATGCAGTCGCAACGAATGTAAGTCGTTATGTGGGGACACAGCATTGCGTGCCCCGAAACGACCGTATAAGCGCATACAGCGAAGATAAACGGAGTCGTCCGATTCATACTCGAAATGGGTACGTCGGAAAGAGTGCCTCGGAACATAGTTCGCGTCGCATAGCGTTCGCATATACGCCAGCGCATGCGGTGCGGAAGGAAACTGTGATACCATCGGTATAAAAATACGTAAAAATAATAAAATAAAATAATGCACTGAATTACATGCGAATTTCTTCTCTTTAAACCTGGTAAAAATGACACTAAGAGATAAAAAATAAAATTTAAATGCAATAAGGAATTTTCATAATAACCATGTGTGGGCAGATGAAAATCCGCATGAGGCATTTGAAGATTGTTTCCAACATCAGTTCTCGTTGAATGTTTGGGTTGGAATTGTGGGTGACTATCTAATTGAACCGGTATTTCTACCAGGAAGACTTACTGGCGTGGCGTACCGCAACTTTTTGGAACCAACGCTGCCTGAGTTTCTGGAGGATGTACTATACGCGACAAGAATTGCAATGTGGTTTATGCACGATCGTGTACCACCACATTTCAATTTGGTTGCTCGTAATTTTTTAGCAACATACGGATATCGCTGGATTAGTCGAGGTGAGCCACACGCATGGCCTGTTCGATCCCCAGACTTAAACCCTCTAGATTATTTCTTCTGGGGATCTCTGAAGTCAATAGTTTATGCTACTCCAGTGGAGAATTTGGATGATTTGCGAAATCGGACAATTGCTGGATGTAACTTAATTAGAAACGACCCTGGTGTGTTTGAAAGAGTTCGACAGTCAATGACGTGAAGATTGAATGCTTGTATCCAGGCTGAAGGAAACCATTTCATTTCGAAGATTTATTATAGATTGAGCAATTTTACATGTATTTTTTGATAATAAAATGTTGTTACTGTCGCAAATCTTGTTCGCCCTGTATCTTCGAAACAAAGGGATTTTTCCAAAATCGTCATAGTATAAAATATTCTTAGAACAGGGCAAGGAATAACCCCTTGAATTTTTGCCGCATGTTTACCGAACACTCTGTATAAATAATGTAATAGGGTTAGAAGCCGACAAATTGACTCCGTGTGAAAGGGTTCATCAGTATGCTCCTTGACAACCGTCTGTTCAACTAAGCAACTAATCGCCTCGTCTGAAAGATGCCTAAGACTACCACGAAGTTGCCGGTGCAACTTCAATGCTCCACGGCGAATTCAACCTCAAATTAATACATGGTTGGAGTTGGCGTGTGAATTTCCTTTGTACCATTTCTTAAATAATTCATATTCTTTCCAATACCTATGGGAAGATTTTACGGATAATAAGTGGTCAATAACCTGTAGTACAACCTCAGTAACTTGAGCTAAATACTATAAATAGGAACCAAATTACAAAGGAAATTACCGATAAAACTTATTCTTGGAAATATCAAAATATTATGCAAAAATAATCGAATCCTATAACTTTCACATGCAATTTTACATGTAAATCTATAGGGGAAAGGATACTCTTTTCGTAGTTTTACGTTAAGTTAGCAGAATGAGTGCTGCTACACTTGTGTCTACTTGGTATGTGTGTCAATACCAAAATTTCACTATTTTCATCATCAATAAATGGAATGCATTATTGTGACGCAAGATAATTATAGCCTCTTTAGAAAAAAAGAGATACTAATTACGTATTAACTATGAATGGTACGTATCGCATACCATTCATATCTAATATCTTGTTCGTGAGATCTCATTTCGTCTCAATCCTGCTTGATTGTGCATCGCCTTCATAAATGAGTTCCAATATCGCACTAATAATAAAAACGAGAGAAAAATACAAAGTCCAGCTTTATTACGCATAGAACAGTTGTCAGCCCATAATGCGAAATGTGTAATATTGGGATTAGCAGTTCTGATAATATGAAAAAATCGATAAATGGAGGCATTACGAATATGAGAATAACAGCCTCATCAGCTATTTTATTTTTAGTGTAATGCTATAAATGACCAAATCCAATATCAGCCTGGCTAATAAAATGTTGACTAAAAAAGGATATTTCATTAGATTTACTATTTCCCTATAGCTTTTCAACGGAATGTTTGATGTGTTTCTTTAAATATATTAGATATTTTTTAGATCTACTACCAGAGCAAATAATACAGTAGCAAATGTGAGCAGTACTTAAAAACCTGGCAGCTAGCTACGTTTGTCATAGCACAAGTGACTTGAACTGTAGAAAAATGTAATTATGGAACATTTTAGTGTTTTGAACAGCAACTACTTTAAACTAGGGAGTTCCACCGTAAGATAATTAACGATTGTAGTTGCGCTCTGACAATTTTAAAGCAGGAACTCATTTAAACCGGTTTTAATTCCAGCATGGTTCCTATCTATTTCATTATAAAATTGGAAAAAATAATGACATTTTGCGCTAACAAAATAAACGTATCAATACCAGTGCAAGACGCTGGTTTAAGCTTGCCAGATCGCAGCTATAACATTTAGTGATCTTACTCTATCCGATTCTTCAGATATTTTAAGCAGGTAAATAATAATAATAATAATTATATATTTGTCCAACAGATTATTAAGTCCAATTACAGGACAATATAGGTATAACGTACAATATATTAAAAAAAAAAAATAAAAGTAGATCAACTAATGTAACTAATGTTAACTATTATTGTATACTTACACCTAAATAGCAGTAAGGACAAAAAATAACTACTGTTTAGGGAACAAACTGATCAAAATGTTCGGAGAGGGATACCTTTAACTGTTTTAAGTTATTGAAATGTATATCATTTATGTGAAAGATTTTGTTATAGTTATTACACATGACATATAAGGGCGATTTAAGCATCAAATTGGTTCTAGCAAACGGCAAATAGAAGGCAGCGGAGGATTTAGTGGACATCCGAGGCACCAAGAAAAGCCAATAGCTCAGTAACATCGACAAAGCCGTGGACTAGGTTGAGCAAAAAACATACACTAGTACATATACGCCTATATGACAACGATGGCATTTCAGAGCGAGATAGTAGTATGGAGTGGTCGAAGTTCCTCTGTGGAGAGGTGTTTTCTATTTGAAACCACAAAAAATTTAGCAAATCTACGCTGTATTTTCTCCAGTTGACATTTGGATTCCATATAATACGGATATCAAAGAAGACTTCCGTACTCTAACCGCGATCTTACTAGACAAAAGTATAAATATTTAAGGTGAAATATATTAGAAAAGCATCGACTATGGCGAACAACAAACCCAAGGCTCTGTCTCGCTTGCTTACAAATTGTTTGAATATGATTTGTAAAAGTTAACTTGCGGTCAAACAAAATACCCAAGTCCCTAACAAGATTAATCCGGGTCAAGTTGACGTTGTATTATTATATTGTACTATATTGTAATTATATGTTATGAAATTAAGTTTTCCAGTAAAAGTAACAATCTTACATTTCTCTATGGTCAGGGGCAAGCTATTGGATTCACACCATGTAGAGAGCCGATTTAAATCTATCTGCAAAGCAGTAAGCAGTAAGCAGTACAACCACTAGAACCGCTGATGCTTCGGTATAATTTTAAATCGTCTGCAAATAAGAGTTTGTGAGACAAAATGACACCGGGAAGATCATTGATAAAAATCAAAAACAGCAAAGGACCTAAATTTGAGCCTTGTGGTACACCTGATGTTGCAACGTATAACTCCGAAGTATAACCATTGTAGCAAACAGTTTGGATTCTGGATGTTAGGTAGTTACCAAACAGATTAACTAAAGAATCACTAAACCCGATGATAGACAACTTTTGTAAGATAAGTGCGTGATTAATGCTACCAAATGCTTTCGAGAAGTCAATGTACAACACGTCGACCTGTTTACCCGAATCTAGTTCCCCGGAAAGATACTGATGGAATATCGCTAAGTTAGTAATAGTCGATCTACCTTCCATAAAACCATGTTGGAATAGTGAAATACTAGCTCTAACACAAGGATAGATCTTAGAATATAGCAACATTTCGAAAATTTTTGAGAAATTGGATAATATGGCGATAGGACGATAATTTGCTATGTTAGATGACTCTCCGCTTTTCAGTACAGGAATAATTTTCGTTAAATTCCATACATCGGGAAACGTCGAAGTTTTTAGTGCTAGATTAAAAGTTTTTAGCAAGTGGAAAAGCTAATACATATGCGTAGTCTTTGATTAAAAAGGCTGGGATTTGATCGCCACCAGTAGTATATCGATCTTTTAATTTTTTGATAGCAGCTATGACATCATCCTCGGTTACATGATCAATATGGATATGGTTAAGAGCTACAAAATCATTTACATTATGATAGACATTAGAGGGAACATAAGCGCTTTTTAAAAAGTTAGCACATTCCTTTACAATATCCTGAGGGGAACCCAGTCCGACGTCATCATAAAACATCCTGCCTGGTATCCTACTTTGCTTTTTCTTATCTCCACGAAATTCCAAAATTGCTTAGGATTTCGTACAATAAAGTTCTCCACAGTATCAAGGTAATTTTTATAAGCATGGTTAAATTGTTTCTTGACCAAAGATCGTAAATATCTAAACTTGAGCAATGCGTTCGAATCCTTACAACGGCTATACTGGTCGTAGTATTTATGCTGACGTTTAATATTGAAAATTATGTCAGAGGTGTACCAGGTAGGATATTTATGGGACGCAGCTGTATAAGTAGGTACATATTGATTAAACATAGAATAAAGAATATCATAAAATACATCACACATGGTGTTCACATCAGACACAGCGTCCAAGACCCCCTACTCAATATGACACAATGAATTGTACATATGTGTAAAGTTAGCCCTCTTGAAGTTATATGACTTATTGTTTTTGGGGTTTAAAGTTAGGAGTAACGGAAACATTCACAATTAAAGCTGGATGATAATTATCCTTTTTCACAAATGGAGAAGTATCGTGTAGAACCTCACATTTCAAGTCAGAGATAATTAAATCTAGTAATCTATTATCGACGTTGTACACCTTATTAAATTGATTAAAATTAAGTGCTTCCAAGGAGGATACTAAAATGTTAGTTTTGGTGTCAGAAGTATTATTGAAAGTAAATTGATTACAATTAAAATCCCCCATAATTACAACATTTTGAAGGCTTGATATATACTGATCAAATAATTCAAAAAATCCTTCAAAATCCAGCACCGTAATGTTAGGAGGAATGTATAAAACTATAACATGGTATAATACACACAGAATTTAACAATACATTTGATGCCAACGATGTCAATAAGAGGAAAGTCCCGAAACACAGTCTCCAAGTGCAAGTTGCAAAGAAGGGACTGGGATTGCCTTTGCAGTCTAGATATGTTAATAATTCACCAATAAGTGTAGGGCAGCATGGAATAGGATCAAGCAACTTTAAGGAACTCATAAAAAAGATTTGTTAAAAGAAACTTGGAACCAACAAGGTATACATTTTAATAGTATTGATACCGGTTTTGTACTGATACTAACAGATAATCTAAAATTCGTAGACACGTGTCCTACATTATTAAACCGATGCCTCTTATAAATAATCTTAATTGTACGAAAGCTAAAAGAGGATGAGATATTTGCTTCTTTACAGAAATGTTGCTTTGAGTGTTTTGCAATTTCATTAACCTATATCGACAAACAAGATGTACATTTCCTGGTAAAATGAAAATTCATTCGAGTCTATATAAAAAGGCGGAATTAAGAATTTTGCATGAAAATCAAAATGAATATATACAAAAAAAGATTCACCATTCGGGCAATGTTTCGGCTACCGGAAGAGGTACGATTTGGTTTGATGATAAAAAATGCAGCCCGTCCCAAGTTCATGGCTGTGTCCACTCTACTATGCAAGCTGGATATCTTGAGATTCAGGGGAATGATTCTCGATAGAATAAAACGTAATGGTCAACAAAGATCTTGCCGTGAATTTACCAGGTTGTATTGTTCTAGTCTTTTCCTTTTGTCTTGCACCTATTCCTTACTTGTGCACTTGTTGAGTTTTTAAACACCCCTAGAGGTACTGGGTTTATGTACAAAGCTAATGATACATTTCCAGCTAACGCATCGGCCTTTTACTTTTCTTTGATTGCCAAATGTCTGGGTATCCACAGTAGTGGCGGTAGCATATTTTCACAGTGGAAATGTGATCATTGTATTTCTTTCTTTACTATAGATTCCACCTTCAGTTCCGTTCACGAACTTTGAACAGTGTGCAAACCAGATCAATTCACCGAGTCTGTCTCTGTAGTTGGATTGATTCTAGTTTATCCGATCCTTCATTTCCACCTTAAAAATTTCTGCCGAAATCATGATTTCATTCGTAATATGTTGCTTTCCACACGATGGACAATAATTACTACGCACCAAACCCACATATCCGCTACTATCTGCAAATACCTAAAACCTTACACTGGCTACAGCGATTCCTTTATCCAAAATTCCAGATATTTCGTTCACCGACTGAGTGAACTGACAATAGATCCCTAGGATTTACTACTTTAGTTTCGATGTCAAATCCTTATTTACTAAAGTTCCTATATCCGATGCCATCCATTTAATCCGTGAAATCCTATCTTTCAACCTTCAACCGGATGACCGAACTGATCTTGTAAATAACTAAATAACAAAAACAAAATTGCTATGCTCATCAATAAAAAGTATACAAAAAAATAACTCCATTATTATGAACTTTATGAATTTTGTGTAATATTTTCAAATATTTGTCTTGTAATTACTTAACTGCTTACATTTGTAGGAGGATGATCAACGATGATCATGTGATCATCAAGCAACTGATGGATATCTACATTACCTTTCAAATAAAGTGCTGGACAAATTTAACTTCCATATAGTGGTTATCTAGCAGGTAATTGCACATGATAAACGGTTTAGATTATTTATCTTCCTGTTACTATTTTATCTGTAAGTTAATTTATTTATCCTTGCATTTATGATCAACGATGATCATGTGATTATGTGATCATGTGATCATCTGATCATCAAGCAACTGATATCTACATTACCTTTCAAATAAAGTGCTGGACAAATTTAACTTCCATATAGTGGTTATCTAGCAGGTAATTGCACATGATAAACGGTTTAGATTATTTATCTTCCTGTTACTATTTTATCTGTAAGTTTTTTTTATTTATCCTTGCATTGATAAACCTACCCTTAATCATGCAGCAAAACGATACGCTGCTGAATCTGGGGAAATTGTTTTAAAAATCGAGCTTATGTGAGCTTCACGTCCGCATATGGCGACTGCTACACACAAAGAAATACGGAGTTGGATCTAACACCGATTTCTTACCGTCTAGAAGTGCCCTCGCGTCTAAATGCACAAGTAGTTAAAGGTAACGGAGTTATTTAAGTTAATAGTAATACCCGTGCCTCGGAGTTAAATTACACTTTTGCGTAGTTAAAGTTCCACTCTTACAATGTAAAGTTACCTCTGTGCGAAGTTAGCAGTATTTCATTGTGGTGTGAGATTGATATCCCAAAGGAGTTGAAATTATTTGATTTTGGAATTGCCTTTAACACGATGCAGTATGATAAACACTCCGTTGTAGAGTTGAAATTACCCTTATTCTGTGTTAGTAAGACTCCATTACAGAGTTCGATAAACTCCTTTATGGAGTTATATGCACGCCGTTACGGTGTAACGTGAACTCCGTGTCACAGTTAAATGAATCCAGTTGTGGTATTGTGTGAACATCTTTACGATGTTAGGTTAATGTTACTGCGGAATTAAATAAACTCGGCTTCGGTGTTAAATAAATTCCGCTACGGAATTAATATCACTTTTTTTTGTGTAATCCAAATAGATTGATAAACATGAATTTATAAACTGAAAATTTTGAATGTTTAAAATAGAAAAGGTAAATTAAGTATAAAAACAAAGTTTATACTAAAAACATAAACATATATTTCAATACTTAAAAAGTAATACACATTTAAACAAGTACATACTTAGTTATTACGTAAAAATCATTTTGATTATTAAAAGGGTTGTGACATTCATACGGCAGTATATTTTATAAATTATCAAATATAATACAAACTCATCGGAAGAATTTTCAGTTACCTTGAAGGCTTGAAAGTATTCGGAATATATGGTTTCCCAAGATTTACACACACAATAATTTTTTGATCTCTGATTAAATATATGCTTTATTTGAGCAAATATTGCAAAACTTATATCATCATCTATGTTAGTTACAATAAAGAACTAATGTTTATATTGAATATTATTAATATGCAGCCATTCAAAAATATAACTTCAGACATATTGCAATCGATACCACAAAGCCAATTTTGAACAGTTACATTGACCAATGCATTAGGTGCTTCATGCTAAGGGTTTTGCAAATATTTTTAAAACATCTATTGTTATCTGTAATCTTTTTAAAGAATGAATGCTTGCGTTCGAACCTCATCGACCATAAATGTATGAGCGGCGCCATCTTGGATATAACGGTTGGATAATGAACCATAAAATGATGTTTTGGAGTCAAGTTACCATTAACTTGTTCTATATACTGTTTGTGATGTTCTGAAATCAAATTTTTAAGTTGATGTGTCATGCATTGAGAAATGCAAATAATGCAATAAAAATTTTCCGCATGCGCATTCAATGGATTTAGATCAGCTGGGCGCAATTTTACTTGTATTGCACGTGCAATTCACGGAATAGAGCATGCGCTATTTTTATTGCACGCAAGAAAAAATTGCGAACTGTAAAGCGGTCTTAACAGTAAGAGAACACTTACCTGGTTTGTTAGTAATGTTAACATCTATATTTGCGTCTGTTATTTTTATCCACTTTCTTAAGTTTTGGTACTCTACTCTTACAAATAAGGTGTTTTCCATCATTTTTGCATAAGAGAAGCCTACGTATGTACACACTCATGTATGTTGTACCTTACACATTGCTGCAAATGCAAAGACGCAAGGGCCAAGGAAACGTATTCTGTCCCTCCCCACCTTAAAACATTCGGAAAGTACCGAACACCCTTCAGTTTTACGTAGTACAACTTATCCGTTTCTATAACACGTTAAAGGAATTAATTTTCACTTTTCGGAATTTTTCTAACAACCTTACGAAAATAAAATCTCAGTAATGATATATTAATTCACATTTTGGTGTTACATTAACTCCCTACTATTGCTAAATTGCTAAATCGTTTAGCAACACCAAATGTAGTTACATTTTTTTTTCCGGTTGATGTTATTATTGTCCCAGAGCGATGTTAAACAAACAGTAACACCGTCGAAAGATATTGTATTTCTTTTTTGTTGGAGTTGGGAATTTCTAACTAAATGAGGTGTAATTGGAAATGTTTCCGAAAAGTGTAAAATATTTCTCTCCTGTTTGTCCGACGTAGCACTGTCCGCATTGGCATGTTATCTTGTAGATACCTTCTGTGCGCCCCTTGGGAAGAAGGTATCTACAAGATAACATGCCAATGCGGACAGTGCTACGTCGGACAAACAGGAAGAGCCATCGACATAAGAATAAAAGAACACGAGAGGGACGCAAGCTTAAGAAGGACCAAGCAATCAGCGGTGGCAGAACACATGCACGACACCGGACACAAAATGGATTTCAAGAATGTAAAAGTAATAACTACCACCAAGAACTACGGGAAAAGACTCATCAGGGAAGCCATAGAAATAGAAAAGAATAAAACCGTTAACAGAGAAGAAGGGTACCACCTTAGCAACACGTGGAAGAGCTTACTACGAACCGTCACGGTCAATGGAGCGGAAACTACACGGTTGGATGCACCAGGGGCGTATATAAGAAGAATGTCGGACCATGGAGAATCAGTTCAGTTATCCTGAAGAAGCTGTCAGTATGAACAGCGAAACGTCGAGCGAAAGTTTTGACACACGGCGAAACCCGCAAGAAGCTGTTAGTTATAGTTTATAAACTTGTCGAAACCTTTTGATGTTACCGCTTTCATTTAGGAACAAAACAGATGCTTGAGTCTCGGAAAAGTTTGTAAAGAGTTTTGGTTTCGTTTTTGTTTTGTCCGTTTAGTGGAAAACCGCCAAGTATTTTGTCTTGAATGAAAGAAGCTTTCTACGAAATGAATGAGATAGAAAGAACTGTATCATTTTATATGACGAAAGTAAACGTCTAGTAGTAGGTATTAAAAATGATATGTATGACTGTCGATTGAGATTTAAGTAAGCCACCTTATCTTGATTTTGGTATCAAGCTCTCCGACCAATTCGTTCGTATTCATCTTAACTGCAGATAATATCAATTACTTTGTGATAATTCATCAATATGGATTATTATTTCTAGTTTAAATTTTCAACATCCACGAATTTGTGATTGGTCCCTTATTATATTCCCCTAAGAATAAGAAATAATCGCCATGCAGTTATGACGAATTTCAATTAGTACTTGTGTCTCTCAACTTATGATCATAAATCACATAAAGACGATAATATCGGGCATACATGATTGTTGTATGTATGTTTGAACGAGCCTCAATTAATAAGTGCCGTGATATAATTTGGGTATGTGTTATTACGTTCAACATGACATATTCGACATATCGAAGCTATTCTCCAATAAAAATATGCGATATACTAACGGATAACAGGTGCTACATATTATCTAATATATGGAAAAAAATAGTAATTTATGACGCCGTAAACAGAGATAATTTAACCTATAAAAGTACTACCGATCTTCTAATTGAGAACAGGCCATTCTATATCTGAATAGTGGCCGGCTGTTTCGCGTAATAAGTGAGAGCTTTTGTATTATATGTCCGGTATATGGTGTCTATATAGGATTAGATTAGTTGTGCATTAGTGTTTTAGTTGTATGAACAGTATTTAAGTTTCTTTTCTTCTTCTGTTGATTAAGTAAGGAGGAAGAATGATTTTGAAGGATGCTGTAAGTCTAAATTAATTATTTTACGGTGAAAGTGTTTATATTCAGTAGAAGCAAATAATTTTCGCACTATAAACGTTGATTAACCGTTTATAATACTAAAATACTCGAATAAACGTTTATTATTGTTTTATAGCTATTATAATAAATGATAAAATGAAACTTTGAAATATATTTTATCATATACCAACTGTTAGCATACTATAAACAGTAGTAAACTTCAACGGGATATTTTATAAACCTTTATTATACTAGGTGTAAAATAAATATTAAACACTTATTCGTTTATTGTATCGTTTAACTTAGAAAATTAATTTTTAATATCTGTCTTAATTTCGACTATAACCATTTGAACAGATACTCTCATTCTTCTTAATCATAAACATTTATACTCATCCGGCATGGAGTCAAAAAACCGAAGAAGAGATGAAGACGTTTTTGGAAGAGGAGTATGAACCAGCCGCTGTTGAGAACTGCAAAAAATTGATGGAGGCGCAGTGGAATGCGGCCACGGATTCAAATAACCAAGATTATAAAGATGAATTGGTATAGAAATAGTTATTCATTCGTTTACTATTATTTTTAGTTTCATTTTTGCAGAAACAAGTAACCAACGAGGTAGCGAAAAGTAGGCTGGAGTTGTGGGAAGAGAATTTCAAGGACCTAAATTTGGACGGTTATACTGACGAAGCATTAAAGAGACAACTAAAATCGTTGATGGTACTGGGAAGTTCTGCTTTAGAGACCGCCGATTTAGAAGAGGTAATTGAGGGATTAAGTAACTTTTTTTCCGTTAAACTCTAAAAACTGCATCATTATAACTTTATATTTGGAACAAACACATCTGTGGAACGATATAAAGCTTTGAATTGGCGATAGCTCAATCTGTTAGAAATCATATAACCACATTTTTTGTCTTACTGTTAGTAAAAATCGAATGGATTTCAAGATATTTAAACTTCTTCTCTGAAAAGAAGCTATTAAGTAAAGTCTGAAGTTGTTTAGAAAAAAAAAATAATCTCCCTTTTGAAATATATTAAGGACTTTATTTTATTTGCGATAATGTTTATCAATTCAATTTCCACTTAAGGTTGTTTTCCAGGAAAATTAAAAATCGCACATATAAAGCCGTTATTTAGAAAGGGTGACATCATTCGGATGTGACCAATTGTAGGCCAACGAGTTTACTGACAGCCTTTAAATTTACAAAAGTGGCATAAATAGCAAATTGAGACTGCATTCCGGAATGATAGGCTTCTTTTAGCACGGATACTTAAAAAATAAAAATGTTGGCACGGCTATTACAGGATCACCAATAAAGCAATTTCAACTCTTGACAATAAAAAATGTATATATGGACTATTTATTGATATAACCAAGGCCTTTGACTCCATTGGAAAGATATGGAATTAGAAGTACATGAATTGTTTTCATTGTATTTAAGAAATAGAGAACAAAGGGTTAGGCTGGAGCGTGGGAATACGTCCGAAGTCCCTTATGTAAATGCTGGGATTCCTCAGGGATCTATTCTCAGGGCAACAATTGTAATTATTAATGGTTTGCATATGTCCTTAATGCATAATTTAATAGAGGTGATCTGTTATGCAGAAAATGCTAATATACGCGTCTCAGATTCAATTTTGCAGTTAGTTGCAAACATTTTATAAAAATGTTAGTTTTGCATTAGCAAAAATAAACTTTGAGTAAATGTAAAATGGCGAACAAAATATTTTTCTAAATTTTCTGGAGCGAAATTGTGTCTTCTGTCAGATAGAATATTTTTATAAAGTGAAAAGGATAGTTCGACGTCACACGTTGTTATTTGTGTGTATTCGTACTGTGGTAACTTTTCTACTGCTATGGTGCAGTCATTCGAACCAGATCTATTCAATATTTGAGATATTTCGTACAAAACGGAAAATCCCGGATTTTTGGCTAAAATAGCTTCAAGTTTGGAATAGGCTTTTTTTAGTTACCACACCTGGTGTATTCCTAAAACATCCTCGAATGACCGTTATCCTTTCAAGGTTCTTTACCACGGAAGGTTAGGTAGGTTTCACCTGATGCTTCCAGTGCTTTTATTCTCTGGTCCAGTATTTTGAAACGAGTGGTTATGTATGCTAACTCGCTTTCTATTTTGGTGTTGTTAAATGTATATTTTGACTCTTGTATAGCGACTGAATCCGGGCTGTTAAAACTACCTAAAACATGATATATATTGTAATGGAATGTGTACATTTGGCAAATTTTGGGGTTAGGAATTTTTTTTATACCGTTGCTGAACAGTTTGCAATCACTGGGAAAATTTGTATAACGTGGTACTCCTCTATGTTAATATTTGATATGTATTGACGGTAGGAACCGATAACCAGTAATTTTACCATGAAGGTTGGCCATTCTGATATACACATCTTTTAAGCATAGCATAGCTCCGTTTGAACATTCAGAAAACGCGAATTTTGAAAGTTAATTTAGATGTATTCATGTTCTCTATAATGAATTTATATTGTAAAAAGTGGAATTTCTAGCAAAACGTAATTGTTGTTAATTAAATGAACTCACGCAACTTACCTGAGATAATAATATCCTCATATTTATGCTATTTTACACAGGTTCACATTTCGAACTTTGTTATTAAATAAAACCACTTTGATGTACACTTAAATGTTTTCATTCTCGTGCGTATGATATCTTGGAAACTGGCCATTATACATGCAAATTAAGGTATCATTCTTTTTTTAAAATTTATCTTTTTTAAAAAATTACATAAGTAGCCACTATAATTGCATTTTAACGAATAAATATTGCGTTAAAAGCTTCCTCACGATATCACAACCACGTAACGGACTCAGTTAACTGAATTGATAATTTAGAACACATATTACATTGGAAATATTAACTTATCTTCATTTATGTGCTTATGTTAGGCAGTTGTGTATGCTTATTCAAAGCGGAAAAAAAATAATAGAAATTAAATACGTTATTAACTTACACAATGAATAATTAACAAATCTTGCTATCGTGTTAGAATTAGTTCTCTGTAAAACTTTTGATGTAAGAAGATATGGTTTGCAAAAATGACCTGCCTTAAGAGCTCCAACAATCAAATTTGCTACGGCACTTCCCCGTACATCAGTTGTTTCGTTAACTGATATCCAAATATTACTTGTACTAATATCATTCTGGATCTTTGGTATTTGTTGAAAAAGAAAAATTATAATAATGGTAACCGCGTCAATCTAATGAAGCTCACTAAATCATAGCATTTGTTTAAATAATTTTTACGTAACGTAGATTCATTTAGGATTTTCCGTTTGCAATATTTTTCCAAAAATGAATAAAACTTGGGATTATCTATTTTCATCGACGGCATATTTGCTGCCAAAAATGCATCAAATATCTCAAAAGCAAAATCATTCTGCACTTGTTGACTTTCACCTAAAAATAATTGTCTTGAAGGCATCTTTTGCTTCTCTGCATTTTCTTTATGCAAATTTGTGTTTAGGCGCTGGTCGACAAGATATTTTTTTTTGGCTTGATACCTTAAAAAAATAATCATAATAATAATTGGATATTTAATCTAATCTTACAGCAGATATTGAATTATTTAATTAACTTGGAACAAATTTGGCAAAAAATGGCTTTCCCGTTTTATCTGAAACATTAAGAAAATTTTAAATTAATTCGAAGCCGTTCAGTAAAAAAATATGTAAATGCATATAAATTCGGCCTTTAGTTATGACTAGACTGACCAGTACGATATGACAGCGTGTAGCTGGTACTGTAGGGAAACCCACATTCAAAATGATATCGTTCTATATCTATATATATACGAGATATGTTATTTTGCATTAAACAATCGCGATATATTTGAAAAGAACAACACACAACATTTACATGACATCAGATACAGCAGACAATACAAACTCCATTTGCTAAATACGGCTCTTTATCAAAGGGATTTTATATATAATGAATATCAATGCCTTAATAATCTACAACCATGATTAACAACACTTTAAAAAAAAATTAAAATCGCTGTTGGTGAGTAAGATCTACTACACATATATCTATCAGATAATTTCTACTATTAGGTTTTATTGCTCATGTTACGATACCTTGTTAGTATGTATTACATATTGTACAAGTAAATTATCTCTCTATCTCTAACGCTATAGAAGATTAATAACTCTCAAGTTTTTAATGATTTTTGTTTAAATAAAACAATAATCTCAATGTTAAAATTACTTTAGAAATTCGTCATTTTATGCTTTTTTTGCGAATAGTATCTCATTTGTACTACTATAAACCTTTAATAATAGTCAGGAAATTTAACATGAAGTGTGACAGAGCAATTTGCGCTATTGTCATTAGTTTGTTAGTTTATCATTCAGGTTCGCAGTACTAAGTAGCATATTATGTTACTAGAAGTAGAAAGTACATTTTTTGGGCTGAGTACAGAAGATTGCGGCTGAGGCCGCACAAGGAAAAGGTTTCTGCAGAGAGTGGCATGTAGGATGTCGCATGAATGTGGTTACAAAAAGGAAAAGTTTTGTGAAAATGCGTTTTTTTCAGAAAATAGTTCTTTGCGAAATATTCTGTTTTCCTTGAAACGTCGAAAAACGTATTTGACATAGATACACTTGTAAATGCAGCATTATTGTAGATATTTTTATTTTTCAACTAAACAATGATCATCTTTTTAAAGAAACAAGTAAATAATTACTAATACTTAACTTAAGGCAGACGATATAACAATCATTATTCAATTAGCTTCCTCAAATTTATTGTTTAATTTTTCAACATTTTTTAATAAATGAATTGTAAACTTTGAGCATGGTAGTAGGCATAATTACGCTCTATAGTTTACACTATGAGTATACACTGTTTTTCAACGTTCCCCACAGAAAGAAATTTATTAATGTAATGTCAGCTGATCCAACAGGCTACCTCAACTGGACTATTTTAGCAATCCACTTCGCAGGAAATTTACGGTTTAAAGACGTTTTTATCAAGAGGTTTAATGAGCCGGATGTCCATCTAGTTGCAAATAAATGTTTTTTGAATGTTGTGCAACGGTGGTAATACAAACGATTCTATCAAATTTAATAAATCTGTTGATTTAGATTTTGTTCTACAAAGTACTTATCTACTCTCAAACACAAAATGCTTCCCTAAAAAAAAAATTGTGAGCGAATAATACACCTAATTTACATGTAAACATATCTGAGGCAACAGTCTACGAAAACTTGAGCGGTTAATGAATCAATGCCCACATTTTAAGCAAGCGCAGACCTTAAGGTAAGGATACACGACGACACTATACACGACGACACTCAGTGTATACATCGAGTGTCTACGTGTGTCTACCGCCGCGACACCGAGTTGCAGATATTGTGGCGATGTCGCTGAGTGTCCGTGTCACTGCCGTGGAGACAGGACTTCTAGAGTGTCTGCCTCAGGTATCGCGAGTTTCGAACCTGCGCGACATTTTTAGCTAGAGTAATGACGATTTGATCTGTAGAGAAAATAAAATCTTTGATTTAGATAGAAAGATAGAAGCTCCTAAAACGATTATTACCTATTTTAATAAATAGGAATAAACTGTACGTGTGTATAATAGGGTTGCTACGCGTTCTCGCCTCGCGCAGATTATCCTCGCTTTGATACTGTCTCTTTTGACAAGAGATATCCTCACAAGGGCTCATTTATGCAGAAAAAATCGTTCGGTTAGCCATACTAACTTAATTTTAGCGCTCCCCAGAGCTTGCCCTCGCCGAACACATGTAAAAAGTGCCAACTCTAGTTTATATACGCACATGTACCATATAGATACTTTCATGGTTTTAAAAAACGTTTTACCGGAAATCAAAAATTTTAATATTACCTCTAAACGTTCTCCCACACTAATAGCTGATCTCATATTCGTGTCTTGTTTCTTTATCACGCCTGCAACCTTGTTTATAAATACTGAAAGTCTTCGTATTTTATCCGAAGAAAGTTTTTTTTTAGCATTCTGAATAGTAGTCCTGTTATCCGGATCCGGGTAACTTTGGGTACGGAATCTACATGTTATCTGGATCCGCTAAACGAAACCTCGGATCCGGATCCACTATCCAAAACCTCAGAGCCGAATCTGTTATCCGAAACCTCAGATAAAATAATCACTAAAATTTGTTGAACACCTATACCTATGCAATGCAAAGTGAATATGTACATATGTAGTACCTACATTAACATTGAGTTACTCAATAATTTATATCTTTTCCAAATCCGAATCCGAGAATCGGATCGTGGATCCGGATTTAAAACCGGATAGTGGATTCGGATCTGGATCCGTGAACCGGATAGTAGATTTCGATAGTGATCTTGGGATCCGGATCTCAATTTTATCGGATATCAACAGTACTAATTCTGAATCTTCATTTTTCAGTTCAGATAACAATTAATTATATGCTCTTAGCTGTACTTTTCTTTTAATCCAATCTGTAACCCATACGGATCTCCTTTTGCAACGAAGAATTTTAATTGAAACACATATCGCGACGATTGCGGTAGTAGCACATCGATGCAATGTGCCACGCTGAATTGCAGTCAGTGTAGCATGTCGTGATTCGTGTAGACAAGCAATACACTTGAGCCGGGACACTGAATGTATACACCAATGTCGACACAAAAAATTGCTTACCGTGTGGACGCAATCGACACTAGTGTCGACATATGTGTCGAGTGTCAGTGTCGTCGTGTATCCTTACCTTTAAGGATACCTTAGGGAGACATGAGTTTTGAATTTGATTGTACCAATAAATACCCCAAAAGAAAATACTACATCATACGTTTACTTTTTTATAACGTTGGCTTCTTGATGGCATTTTAAATTATGAATTCGCCGCAGTCCAGTGTCTTGTGTTCTGTGAAGATATGTTACCGTTAGTTAAAAATGTTGCTACATCAATAAACAAAATCTTTCTATGAAAGATTCTACCCTTCAAACAACGGTAAACTCTTCTCTAACCTATAAACAAAGGCTAATCTAAACTCTCTAACCACGTAGAGGTGAGAGTAAAATCTTGCTTGGATAAGAAAATGTGCTATTTCTACTATTAGGTGATAGGTAAAAAGGTAATAAAAACTTAAAGTCAACTCTAAAAATTATAACAGACCCTTAGCAAAGCAATATTTTTTTAAAAGTAAAAAATAGTCTAATATTTTTTTGAAACGTGGAAAACTGAATTGCTTAGTGTTTTCGATAAATTTGAGGAATTTGGGTATTCTTTGTACTAACAAACTAATCAATTACCCGTTGGTAAAATACGCCATTTTGAGTTAATGAATTAAGAAGATATTTTTCAATTGATATTAGGGATATACTGCTTAATCGATTTTGATTCACAGTGTTGCGACTGTACTTTTTCATTTTAGTGAATCTCTTTACTGAAGTGGAAGTTACCGGTATAGTGACCACAATGCTTACAAGTTTGCTCAGTTTCGGCATACATTCATATAAATCGTTCTTATTGATAAAATTTAACATCTCGGTTGGCATTTTACATTCTTCGAAAATTTCAGGATCATGATACAACATATAATTTATTTTCTATTTGAATTTCATCAAAACAAGAGTATTATTCGGAAATTTCTTACCAGCCAGTCGATAATATCTTCACAGCTTCTTATTTCGTTCATTTTATCAATTTTCTGCATATAACCTACCAAAACTCATCTAGCAAAACTTCTTGTTATTAGTATTGGAAGTCGCATGCAGTGTTCCCAACCTTTAAGCATAGATTTTCCTACGAGAACTATCAAAGTTTCCCTTGTTTTAACAAAATTCTACACGAATACAGAAACACAGTAAATACCATGGTACAAATACATATATAAGGTATGCTCTTGCGCATCTTGTGATGACGCGGTTGGGATCCAGTCCTATACTAGTAAAATAAAGTAGTGAGCTTGTACAGTCGCACTATTCTATAAATAACATAAACAAACAATTTATTAGTAGATAGTTTCTGATAATACAATAGCATGCATTTGTATTCTAACGGCGTGTTTGCACGATATGCAATTCTATTGTTAATTAAATATTTTACTTTTAATGCATCACAAACTATTATTCAAACCGATTAACGAATCATTAAATTGATTAAATAATTTTTAAAACATAGCTGTGCAAAAAAAAAAAAAAATTCCCACGAATACATTCTATTTCACTTTGACGTCAAAACTTCCCACGAATCGGGAAATTTCTCACGAGTTGGCAATACTGGTCGCATGGGCAGTTGCGCTCTAACATTTTACGACCAATAAAGCACATGCCGATCTCAAACGATCCCTAGGTGGCAAGCCTCCGACCAAACGTATTCGCCGTATAAAGTGCACATGCAGACGCAGACGCATTGACTTGAGTTCGAAGCCGATGCAATGATTAATGCCATAGCTGAAGTCAATGCGTGTCGTCTGCGTAAGTGCATGTGCACTTTATACGGCGAATGTAGTTGCTAGCCTCCTCGCTTGGTATTATAGTACGTGTAATAATGTTGGAAATTTGTTTGCATTTAATTTTTGCATAAAATGAATTAACGAATAAATAAACTATTATTTTTTTTACAAAATTGCTTTTGCCAGCAGTCTAAAGCTGTCACTAAAATAATTTCTAATGACACTACAAAGTGTAGACCACTACAATAAATCGTTAGTGTTTCTAGATATCTAAACGGAATATGTACCTGTACGCCTACTTGCGCCTCTTATATGTTTTGTTATAAGTGAAGCTTGAAACCATATGTTATTGACGGAAATAAACGTAACATAAGGAATAATGTTTATCTACTTGATTATTTCAAAAGCTTATTATTGTTTAGTTGAAAAAATAAAAGTATCAGCTGCAATAACATTCCAATTTATAAGTAAGTGTATGTCTATCGTCAAAATCACAAAGTCTTTTTGAATGTTTGGGGAAAGTAGAATATTTTATAAAGAATAACTTTTTTCTTCAATGTTTATTTTTTGCGATGATTGACGAACATTTTAAAATAACTTTGTGAATAATGCAACAAATGAGAGTATTAAATGAAATACTGTTTATTTATTTATTACTGTAATATTTAAAATACAATTTAGTTGTAGAATAATTTTGTATACTTAAATCATTACAAGCAGTTCCAGTATTAATATTTATAGCTTTCTTGGTGTGTTCAAAATTGTATTTTTAGTACACACTGTAAGCACTTTGGTTAAATCGATATTTCCTATATCTGAGGTATTTCAAATTCTGTGGTATTTGATAGTATTAGATTACCTGCAGTCCAATGGGTATAAATTTCCATTTCCATTCGCTTTTTATTCGCTTTATAGAATCGTCTGTATATTCCCCAGCAACATCTCCACTCTTTTGAGGAAAATAATGCTTCTATCATTATATCCGAGAAGTGTTAGTGAAGCTTTGCATAGGTGCATAAGCAATGTACTCGTTACGGTTTGCTAACCTTCAGTAGGGTGTTACTTCATTTTGGGACATTTTAAAGTACAACGCGATTGCATTTACCATTTCGGTATTTTATGAAAAATCCAGTCAAGTTAAATTGGCATAATCTCTATATATCTTTAAGTGAGAATCTCGCAATGATGCCAAGTGGACGGAACATTTTACCTTTAGTATTTGCATTTTGATCAACATTACATACCCTAAACCTTCAATATGACTTATAGTCATGCATAAAAGCTCATCGCAATGACACGCACATCTGCTATTTAATATTTATACGACCTTAGGTCGCATTATTGTGAAGGAATTCACCATAAAGCTAAGTAACAGGAGCGAGTGGGATCATAACACCATCTTGAACTTGAATAGAAATGCCATCAAATGGTATACTGATGGCTCCAAAACGGCAGAAGGAACTGGAATAGGAATATATGGGCCTAGAACTACATATTTCGAAAGCTTGGGAAAATACCCAAGTATATTTCAGGCGGAAATACACGCTATTGGAACATGTGTTCAGTTCATTATTGGATAGGAACTATCGGAAGCAGGAGATTATCATCGTGTCTGATGGTCAAGCAGCCATCAAGGCGCTGAACTCATATGAAATCAGCTCCAAGATGGTCTGGGAATGCCTAGGGAAACTAAATGAGCTAGGCAAAAGAAATAAAGTAACCCTCCTGTGGGTTCCGGGTCACACAGGAATGGAAGGAAACGAAATAACGGATAACCTCGCAAAAAAAGGGACTGGAATGCCTTTTGTAAGGCCCGAACCCTTTTGCGGGTTAAGTAGCAGTACAATACTGAAGAAACTAGAAATGGAAATGGAGCAGAGAAAATCCAGTTACTGGGAAAATCTCCAGGGAATGAGGCAAAGTAAAATTCTTCTGTGTTCAAAACAATGTTCGCATATTAACAGGAATATAAAGTTAATGAAAGTTTTGATTGGTTGTGGAATTGGTAATAATAAATTAAATGTTCTATCCAATCAATTATTTATTTTAAATATCGCTGTGTCTACCGGTTTCGGCCTTTTGCCATCATCTGGACACACAGTACGTCTAAGAGGAATCAGGTGCTACGTCATATGAACTTGTATTGTTATACATTAATGATTAAAATTCTAAATAACATAAAATATAGACAATGCACAAGTAGACTATAATATATACAAGTTCATATGACGTAGCACCTGATTCCTCTTAGACGTACTGTGTGTCCAGATGATGGCAAAAGGCCAAAACCGGTAGACACAGCGAAATTTAAAATAAATAATTGATTGGATAGAACATTTAATTTATTATTACCAATTAACAGGAATACTTTCAGGCCATTGTAGACTGAAGGACACTTGAGTAAGCTTGGATTGGAAAAAGATCCTGAATGCAGATTTTGTGGGGAACAGGATGAAACATCCATCCACCTCCTCTCAAACTGCGTAGCACTGTGCAACTCGAGGGCTTTGCGCCTGGGAGCATGTGAAATCGAAGAGGGAGACTTACCTAGACTGGGGCCCTCTGACATCCTACACTTTCTAAAAGGAATAGGATTGGAAGGCTAGCTGTAAAGCAGCAAGAATAGGGGACACAATAGATCTTTTAGGTCGCAGTGTAACACCACCCTTCTATTTACATACATAGGTCGCATTAAATTTCACCGATGTTTTGTAAGAATTATTTACGTTTGTGACAAAATATATGTTTGGTGCATTCTGTAAAAAGACATCAAATTCTTATTTAGATACATACATACACTTTCGATTTTTTAGTTTATTAACCTTCGCTTTGTCATTTTATAAAAGCATGTGTTTCACAATATTTACATTATGTTTGATATTCAGTGGATACTTTATCATTGAGTATTGTGTCCATAGTGACGAACTTTTTATCTTTTGCGATATCTGTGAGAAGTATGCAAACAGAATATTTTCGGTATGGTTGCCAATATTATGTTTTAAAGTTCATTGCAAAAGTCGTTTATATGCAAATTCATGTCCTTTTTTCATGATATTTGCGATTTCTACCAATTTGGGGGTGCACTTCTTCAGGCACTTTAAATGTTTATTCTCGTGTTGATATAAATAACGATTGCACCTGGATTGTACGTTATAAATAAAAACAACAAAGCATTGGAAAAGTACTTACGTGATTGCCAAAGATCAAAATATATTGTCAAAAAAATTTATATATTTGAATACATTATAAGCAGTATTTGACACATTCGACAAATGACATAAAATATCATTTAAAACGTACTCAAACGCATTATGTGTATCGGAACAGAAGATAGACAAATAAATGAAAGTAAAAGCAAATAAACGGCTTATTACGTACATACAGATATGTAACTACGCAGAATAAATATTTAGGTACAATACGTTAAAAACTACATTTCAAGATAAATTCATTTATTTATTTTTCTTCGTAGATCTGCCATTATGTATACATTTTCAATCATTTCGATAGGTCGATAGTCGACCACCATCTTTAAATATGGTAGAATCAAAACTGCGGCACTGCATCTATTCGGAGTTTCGCCGTTCACATCTATTATTTGCTGTTTTTAATAAGAAATACTTCATAATGCGTACGGATATTTTCCAAACTTTATAATAATTATTATTATATAATTATTTTCTTCTTTATGTATTTCCATTTCATTCCTTACTGTATACATAAAGGTGTTAGTTTTAGATTCCCGTTCGTCTTAACAATGTCAAGTTCTAATATTGCAGCTTATATTAACTGTGACTCGCGACACCAATTTCCGGTATGATCATTTTTTTATGTGAACTCGCAAATCCTAGAAAAATCAAAAGTGTTGATAAACATCAATGGTCATCAGATGGAAACTAGTGTTGATGTCTTTGGTATATTGTTTTACAAGAAAATAAAGCATTGTTATAATGGAAGTAACATCAACACTTGTTTCTATCTTGTAATATACGAGGTGATAAGAGTGCCCTGAAAACCTTTCGGAGAGGGAAGTTCGGGATATGCGTTCGTGAGAACAGCTCGGAATCCGGGAGTGATCCTTATTTACTAATTAACATTTTTTTTGTGTGTTTCCTAAATGATAGTTTTCCTTTTTTTTAAACTTTAGTTCGTAAAGCAGGTAGCTATGGGTTTAATAGATTTAGTACAGTAAAAGGAGACAATTGGAGATACCCATCTTTAAAATTACTCGTTTTGTTTATTAACAATTTCAAATTTTTTTCGAATTTTTTACCTGGTAGACTATGACTTTGACATTATGAAAATTAATCTCAGTAAATATGATTGTAATAATCATTCATGTCAAATGTTCAGAAGAATGCTTATTATTGTGCAATTATTTATAATCCAAATACTGGAAAATCTTGAACAAAGGTACTAGACGAGTCTAAACTTTATACGGATTCCATAACGATTGAGGTGATCCTAGTTTAACTAAATAATTTCCCTATGATTATTAGTAATATCAACAGAATAATAAATCGCACAGTTCCGAGTCGTTATTAGATTTACGCCCATGAAACGACTTTAATTATCTCCCAGCATTCGCCAAGGAGTAATGGAAAAACCTTATTCTGGGAGCACGACCTGGGAAGTCCCACATGTTGTTACTGATAGTCAGAAAATCATTGTTATTATTATCCTTCTGAGTATGGAAGAGGTAGCCTCCACGTCCTCTAAATTCCGACAGCCGTATCGTTTTCAGGTAGTCTGCTCCTTTCTTCGTACAACATGAATTTGAAATTCAAACACCAGAAAGATCGCAATGATCTAACAACAAATAAAACATGCCCCGCTGTATCTACCCCACCATATTCACAATGCAAATCACTAACCCTCCCAATTCTACATAAATATATATTAAAATTACCGTGACCTGTTATTAATTCTACCGCCTGATACGACAAATTAACCCTCATTTCCTTAAAAAGTGAAAAACAGATGCAATAATAAATTTTAAACTTAATATACAACCGAAATGGTTTGATGACTCTCTCCCTTTCAATCGGATGTTAAGTTTAAAATTTATTATTAATTTTTGTTACTTCTACTTGTATAATGTAATTCAAATAGTGAGTAATATTAAAACACTTTTTATTATTATGATTCCAACGTGGATTACTTATTTTGATTCTGTTACTAATTAATCGACAGGTAGTCATCATTATTGCATTAATATTAAGATTGTGGCATTTTATTTTATATGTATGGGTGAAAACAGTAAAAAACTCGTTTATTGGATACTCGGAACATAATTTTATTTTCTATTGAAGTTTGAAGAAGGGCAATGTATTTGGCTACAACTGAGCTTGAATTGTGAGATTGTATATGAATAAAATTATTGGCTTTTTTGTTCTTTAAGAATTATTACGAGCGTATTAGATAATCACGGGTTACACATATATCGTGTTAAAAAAAAATCAAACACAAATTCTTAAATTTTAAAATCCTGACAGGTTATGTTGATAATTGTGCGATTAGCAACATGTTACCGCTTATTCTTATTCGGCGAACATCTAAGCTTTTACCGCACTGGTGTGTTTCCAGGGCCTTTTCAATTGTCCAGAATAATTAGGACCTTTTAGCTTTAATGTGCCAGCTCGACGCTAGAGGACGCATCAATTTTTTCATGCGCATTTTTTTCAGCGTACCTGCTTGTAGATCAAATTACTGTTCATGTTTATATTTATCTATTAACGGATTTTGTAGTCCAGGAATTTTAGCACCAAAAACGGGTTCGCTCCGCAAAAAATCCTGATAATTGAATTTTCGATTAGATCATGTCAGAGGGTGTCCCCTAAGTATAAAACCAAGTTTGTGTCGTCCGAAACCGCGAGCGTCAACCGCCATCTTGAAAAACGCCTTTTTGCAAATATCTCGGAAATGGTGAGTTTTACGTTAAAAATTCTGAGGACCTTTTTTGAAGAAGATAAAATTTCCCATCTGTCATCATTAAATTTTTTTCGTATTTCCAAAAATTATCGAGATATTTTCCAAAAACAAAAATTTGTCTTTTTAATCGACTATATCTCGGCAAATATTAACAATAGAGAAAAAAAGTTTCAAATAAAAAAGATGGGAAATTTTATCTTCTACAAAAAAGGTCTTCACAATTTTTAACGTAAAACCGTTTCCGAGATATTTGCAGAAAGACGTTTTTCAAGATGGCGGCTAACGCTCGCGGTTTCGGACGACGCAAACTTGGTTTTATACTTATTGGACACCCTCCGACATAATCCAATCGAAAATTCAATTATCAGGATTTTTTGCGGAGCAAATGTCTAAAAATCCTGGACTATTAACGAAGGTTTCAATTTGTATCGCTCTGATACTTTTCACCTTCCGTTCGTTTTTGCAAAGCGGATTATCTGGGTTGTTATGATGACGCTTTATTTATGAAAACTAAATTATTACAAATCATCCCAACCCCGTGCTCCACCTAAAAAGGTACTACATGAGGCTACCTATTCTAAGTACTATATGGGTTCCATAACAATTGAAATGCTCCTACTCTGACTAAATAACTTCCCTATGATTATTAATAACAAAAATATAATACAGTAGCCTCGCGACCATATGAATACTACTTTTGAGAAATGATAAAATATGTGAAATGTGATTAGTTCACATAATCGCAAGTCTACTCTAAATCAGTCAGCTATCAGTTATTATTAAATTAAACTTTCGTTATCTCCCAGCATTCGCCAAGGACACTGATTATATATAATATACTTATACAAAATCAATGGTCACGGAGTAAGGGGAAAACCATGGCAAAAAACCTTACTCTGGGAGGATCTGGGAAGAAGTCCCAGACCTTATTACTGATAGCCGCAAATTATTATTATCCTTCTGAGTGCCGAAGCAGCAGCCTCCACGTCTCCTCAAATTCCAACAGCCTTGCCGTTCTCGCGTAGCTGCTCCCTTTTTCACACATTCAGAAGTTGAACAGGAAAGATGATGACCTAAAAAACAAACAAAACAACAGCAGTACCTATTCTAATGCTTAATAATAACTTAATCCTAATTATTCTAACCAAGAGTAATTAAATAAAGATTTATATTTTAAATATTTGTAGTTTAACACCAATTCCGACCACTAAAGAGCATAAAATATTCATTTATAAGCGTGCTACCCTACTAACTATCTAAATATCATCATGTTATGATGACAGTGGAGATAGTTTATTTTGTTTTCCTTTTCTCCTTGTTGTTTCCTTTTTGTTCATTTCGTCTCTCCACCTTTGCTCTCCTCTGCCTCTTCTTATTACTTCCTCTTCTCCTGTAAATTCTAAACGCTTCTTTATGAATATCATTTTGGGAATTCTTTTTTTTTTTTTTGGTTATTTAGGGCGTGTTTGAGTTCTACGTCTTATAAATACGTAAACATAAATATCTGCAAGTAATAATCTTTTGTTAAACTGCCGTATAATATTCAAGTACTTTAACCTTTACATGTTATTTTATAAGGTTATACTACGAAATATTTTTAAATTAGCCTATTTTGAATAAAATTGAGGCACTGAAATTATCAATTTATTTATTTAATAAGTTTACATGAACAAGTTACACACCTAATAACTATGTGCTAATATAATTTTAACTATAAACACATTTAAAAACTGGAAAAAATAATAAATATCATTTTTATTATTGCAAGACTATATGTTAGTACCCACAAATGTATCTAATATAATTAATATTATATTAATATAAATAATGATAAATGCTAAGGGATTTAACAAAGGCCAATAGACATAGATTGTCCAGCTACAAAAAAGAATGACTATATTGGTTAATTATACCACACTGTTGAAAATTTTAACACTTTTCAGGAGAGATCCACACCCTTTTCGTATTATTTTGTCGAGAACTATAGAAGTTTAAATTTGACGAGCAAAGATAGTCAAGTATTGTCTATTGCTAAGGGGTTATTTTGTCCAACTAACACGTGGAATTATAAAATACTTCTAGTCACATTATATTTGATCTAGACTAGACAAATTTACTAGCTGTTTAACTAAATGAATGCGATCTATTGGGTGATTTAACACCGTTTTCTAATCACGTCTTTTTAATATGCAACTCCTATTTCTTAGTGCTATAATATTCTCTCTTTAAGACGTTTTCTCAATTATAGATATGCAGAACCACTCATTCAAAAGTTTTGGTTTCAACTAAACGTGCCAATTTTAAAATGAGTTTTTGAGAACCATTATAAAATTAAGTGAATGTTTATGCTATTTGATTTAAATCTGAAATAATTGCGTAAATAAATGTTCCCAATACATCTTTTAAGATGCTGAACATTTTTATGCCCACTGGAATTAACGTTTAATAACACAAGGTTACACTTTGCAGGTCAGTCACGTTTGGTGGTTTGTTTGGATATGTTAATACGCAGAAACAAACCCAGATACATGTGCAATGCAGGTGGTGCGTATAATGCAATACCGTATTAGATTAGGTGGGATTTTTATATTTCTATCCGAGGGAAAAATTCTGATTGGTTGACGGTTCTGAATATCTAGAAAAATAGTAAATCCTCATATCTGAACAAAGAATTCACACGAAATTCTAGTAATTTCTGTTCTATTAAACACGCGTAGTCAACTCGTTTGGCAAAGTTTGTAAAAATCAACACTAAAATATTTGACTAGCGCAAAATTAACGCCAACACCGATAATATTTTCAACAGTGCAGAGTTATTAAAATTTTTATAAAGTATATAAATCATTACAAAATCTCGTCAACGGGAAAGATAAGGTAACGGGAATTCTTTTCTAATATTTTCATACGACTCAAATGGATAATTAATTTCATATTTTTTGTAATAAAGAAATTTTAGGAATTTACTCTGTACTTTATAAACTTTTTACCTTTTTCTGTTATGGGACTCCATACTGTCGACGCAAACTCCATCTGCTTTGATCTGACTGTAGAACTATATAATTGAATAATAGATTTAATGTTCACAAAATTTGACTTAAAACCTAAATTTCTGAGAGCTTTCATTGTAAGTTTTTTTAATATGTTCTGTAAACGAAAATGTTAATTCAAAAATCACACCTAAATTCCTAATGCATTTGTTTCGTTCAATATCTATATTGTTTAATTGGTAATTAAAGATGCAAGGAATTTTCTTCCTGGCGAAACTCACAACAGCATATATATTAAGATATATTAAGATTCAATTCGTTGTTCTGACACCAAACAAATAATCTACTTAAACAATTTTGCAGAGCCGGCGCAGCATCGCTGGCGTTAACTTCGGCATAAATCTTGGAATCATCTGCGTACAAAAGGCATTTAGATTTTAAAAATCTCAAATAGATCATTTACAAAGATGGTGAATAATAGAGGCCCTAAATTACTACCTTGAGTTACTTCGGATGTCACTAGAAAAGGTTCTGAATGTGTGTTCTTGTAAAAACACAATTTGTCTTCTATTGCACAAGTAGTCATAAAAAAAATTAATCATGTTACAAGAAAAACGGGCTCTACGTAGTTTAAATAAGAGAATTTGGCGATTTACTTTATCAAGGGCCTTATTAAATCAGTATCTAATTGTGATCGGTTCTCTATTACCGATGGCACATTATGCGAAAATACTAAGAGATTGGTCTCTTTTGATCTTCCCTTATAAAATCCATGTTGAGACAATAAATATAAGGATCAAAGCGCAATCATTACGAATTAAAAAATGACTTTAATTTCGTGATACGTAGTTGATTTATTTTGTGGCTGATTGGATTAAATAACACAGGTTAAATCGCGCCCAATATTTTCTGATTAGATACTACACTTTCTAAGGGGATAAAGCCTCGTACTATCGAGATAATCAATTGGCGTTTGTTTACCAATCCACTGGATTTTATTAATACTTGATGGCATGTTTAGAGGAATTCCATCGAGATAAGATAGATAATAATCCGTTGCAAAGAGAAGAAAGATTATAAGGATTATTGCAATACGAATAATGGCCTAATTCTCGGAAAATAGGAACCTATTATATATTATAACCATTAATCAATCACGGACGGCAAGTCATGTAATAATTAGAATTGGAGTTGTTTGCTTAGGTTGACTTTTGTACAATTTATGGTCGAAATTTTGATAAAATCGGTTTAATTATTATATAACTGGATACATTTATATTTAAATTGTTGGTAAGGAATATGTCGTGAATTATAAATATTAGGCAATATAAATATTCAGATCTTAAGATTAAATCAGAACGGGAAGCTGAATTTTTAATTTCGCAATTTGCATGAATTTCGTACCACCATATATGAATACTTGTGACAGTAGTGGGTATAATTAGCTTGGAAAATTAAATTACATTGCTCCAGGATTTGTTTTATTAGATAAATTTGTATGTTTTATTATTTTATTGCTTTAATTGTTAGTGTGCTATTAATATGGAAAACGCTTGCGCGCGATAAATACCAAAATAAAGAGTAAATCATGATTAACTTTTATCAGGTTATTATAATTTACGTCAGTTTCATCTTCAATGGAATAACTGTCTTAAAAACTCCTTTTTGGCTTATGTAGAAAGACAATTTTTTGTTTGTTTTTAGAACTTAAAGCACTTATTTCTAAATGTAGTTAAAACGTATTTTATTGACTTTTGGTTGTCAGGTAAAATACAATGCCTCAGTATTGGTTCCTTCTATTATGCATCTGTGTTGCATTATTTTTTCTCTCTATTTTCTATTTGTTCTACTTAATGGATCCGTACTACGGATATTGAACTTTCATTATATTTATAATTTTGTTATGTATAATATGTTCGTAAATTGAAGGAGATCTAAACCCTTTGACTGCAGAACATTGGCAACAGGTTCCAGTAAACCAAAATATTTAGATATAATAAAGGTGAAGTAAAGAGAGGTTTTGTATCAGTACAATAAAGCTAAAAGGCTGCCTATCTTGTAGCAGCGTTTTCTTCCTCGAGGAGTCTCTCCAAACTCTACATTTCTAAAAAAGTTTTGCTTGAAAATAGAAATGCTTCGGTATCACAGAACTGGCATAGTTGGAGCGTATTTTGCCCTTAAAACAGATTCTCAAAGATGATGTCCTTTTTATTGGACGCTCTGTTGTGAATCTCAGTGACGCGACGTATTATGTTATATTATTCATCATTAGATTTAACTTATAGCTTGCACAATGAAACAAAGGACTCTCCCCTAGTAGCATAGGAAAAGTTCCTAGAACGTAAGCGGTGAATGTTCGAATATTCTAGTGGTGTGCTCACAAGCGCCTAGTACATTCTTATAATATTCTATGTACATGACTAGTAGAGCAAATTTATTATTCTAGAGACGTTCCTATAATATTCGTCGGAATATTCTATGCTTGTTCAGGAATATTCTATGAATATGCCAACAATATTCTGAATGGGAAGTAAGAATATTCCTCTAATATACCAAAAGGTGATCTTTTGCTTATTTGTAAGGGTCGGTAACGGACAGGGATAGCTGAAATTCATTTAAAATTCAATTCCTTTTTAGAGAAACATTCAGCTACGTCTGTTTTTATTTTTGGTTGCAGTTTTTTTTTTTTGGGAAATTCATATATACAGTGTGGCCCAAAGATAAGCTATGGCAAGCAACTAAATTTTCTGAAACGAAAATATTTATTTTTTATTTCATTTAAATTGATAAAATTCAGGGGTTTGTTTTTTGGAAAAACGCTCAGAGATGTTGATGTTTACTTTTGACTTTAAATGAAGGTTTTCTTCCTTTCTTGAATTCTACATCCAATAAGTATAAAAATACATATTAATGTATTTTTGTCCTATACCTAGATTCAATTATCGAGGACTTTACGATTGATTCTTTCAAAATTAGTGAGGATGCGTGAGTTAGAGCAAATTCATTAAAAATTCAGGGAATTATTTTACAAATTAAATGTTCAAATTGTTGACCATTTACTTCTTGACAATAGGCAAGTCTATACTCAATTTCTTGTAACACTTCAGTTAAATGGATATGGTATTAGCAAAAAAACCAGAATTAGTTCTCTCCAATCCTTTAATTACTATAATTGTCAACCGGTTTCGGCTTTAGACCATCATCTGGACTACTGTTTGAAATAACAGTTTGTTATTTCAAACAGTGCGTCCAGATTGGGGAGAACTACTTCTGGTTTTTTTTTTGCTACTACCATATCCATACTACCACCAATCCGAAATTTACAACAACTTCAGTTAAAATTTTGCGGCTGGATTTGTTGTATTTCGACTCTAATTCTATTTTTAGTTCTTCAATATTTTCTAGTTTATTGAGGTATACTTCGGATTTCAGATAACCCCATAGATGAAAATTTAATGGGGTTAGATCTGGAGACCTAGGCGGCCATTCGCTATAACCACTCCTTCCGATCTACCTGTTTGGGAAATTATTATTTAGGTAATCTAGTACTGTTCGCGAATAGTGTGGGGGCGCGCCATTCTTTTGGCACCATATCGAATCTGCCGGTATATTTGGGTTCTCATAATTCGGGTCAAGTGCACTTAAACTTGGTATTATGGAATTTTGTTGTAGATAAATAATTTTCACAATTAAGTGTTCCTTCGATAAAAATACAATTCGGGGAACCCGCGATTCCGGCCCATACATTTACTTTTTGAGGGAATTGTATACGAGTTTCCATACTCCGGTTTGAGATTTCAGGTGCCCAATATCGAGAATTTTGCGTATTTATCGAACCATTCAAACAAAATGTTGCTTCCTTGGTAAAAACTATCTTACTTAAAAAGTGTGGATTGGCATCTATTCATCACTATTTCGTAAAATTGTAATCTGCGGTTGAGATCATCTTTAATAAGTTCCTGAACTAAATGTATTTTGTATGGGCGCCATTTGTGCTTGTGTAAGTACCTTAGAACAGCAGATTTACAGACTAACTGGTCTCCAACTACTTGCCGAGTTGCGCTTTGAGGATTATTTTCTTTTAAAGCGAGCAAAATATTTAATTGTGTGTCCTGTGGAACTGGAAGATCGTTGGTTTTATAATTGTCTCTTGTGTGACCCAGGTCTCTAAACTTTTTTTTTTATATTACTAACTATCGATCGTGTAATAGAACTCTCCGGGCACTTATTAAATAATTCATAAACTTGAGCTTGTGTTCGGGTGCTGTCGTCATATCCTACCATCACTAAAATTTCTATTCGTTGGTTCTCAGTTAAAGGAAACTTCAAACTTTACAACTGCACCTGACAATTATTTACTTAAAGTGTCACTATACGTTGACAAGTGACAAGTCATCTATTGAAAAAAACCAGAATAAAAAAAAACAAAATAAATACCCACAAATCGACACAAAAAAAAATCCCCAGAAATACGTTCTTAATTAATTCGATCATGAAGGTCTCGATAACCGTTGAGTTTAGGCATAGGAAATGGTACACGAAACATACTTAGAATTCCATGCAGAATTCAAAAAGGATTTAAAGATAAGTATTTCTATTTGAAAATGACTTATTTTTTGGGTCCCACTGTATACATGAGTTTACCATAAAACTAATCCACGCGTCCTCATTGTATTTCTAAGCAACAATGAGCCTACTTTTGACATTAGCGCCTGCGGAAACATTTTAAAATGAACCATAACCCTACATTAATTAGTAATGCTATAGAATATTCCTGTTTTTCCTTATTGTAAATTATTTTCTATGTGAATCCTTATTTATTTATTATTATGTAATAAATGATACGTTATTTCTAAAATAAGTGTACTTTCAAGAATATTCTTTAAATATTGTTAATGATGTTCTGAGAACATTCACAGCAATATTCCTTGTATATTCCTATGGATGTTCTAAACATATTCTATGAATATTTTTCTTATTCATCTAAGGATATTCCTTGTGCAGACATCTCATTAAACAAAATTAAAAGATAACGATTTTTAAATTTGCCAAATGGAACTTGATTTTAAGGCGTTGTAATGAAGTTTAAATGTAGTAAAAAAAATCATCGTGCTAAGCATGTATTTTATTTTACTGATGCTACAATTAATGTTATTGTTATCCTCATTCGAAAAGTTTTTTTGATATAATTTGATTGATATTAGACACAAAACGAGACTAACATTTTCTAATATAATAACACAAATTAAATACCAGTGATGTAATGGATATACCTTCTATAATTACAAATGCATTATTATTAGATATATGTACGAAAAACTATAAGCTATAGTCCTTACTAACAGTTCCTTATTCCAATATTAGTTCAAGAATAGTTTTATTGTTGGCTTTAATTTTTATTTCAGTATACTACCGTCAAATCGGAGATGTCTAGTACATATAGCACAGCCAAAATTTGTCCATTCGGGAATGAAGATTGTGATCCCAACACCGAGGGGTTGTCATTGGAGCCAGGTCTAATTTTACATATTTTGCAATAACTCCTTTACCATTTGTGTCAAATTACACAGATATTGAAGATATTATGTCTTCTTCGACCAACTATGAAGAACTTACATATGCGTGGAAGGCTTGGCGCAACGCCAGTGGTGCAAAAATACGAACTAGTTATTCCGAATATATACGACTATCGAATGAGGTCGCAATAAAAAACGGTATGTTCCTACCTTTAAGAAGTCTCTTTAAATTTTAAGATTATAAAATTATTTAGAGTTCGATGACATGGGAGCGATGTGGAGGGACAGGTTCGAAACAGATGATTTTATACAAATTATAGACGAGCTTTGGGAGCAAGTTGAACCGTTGTACGATCAACTTCACACTTACGTCAGGCGCAAATTGCAAACTCTGTATGGGGATCAAGTAGATATGTCTGATGGTTTGATACCTGCTAATATCTTGGGTAAAAACTATTATACGTACTCTATATACATATATCAGAATGCTGTAGCTTTAAAAAAATTGGGATTGTAATTATTGGGTAAGGTTTTTTCTTATTTTATTACATTTCTGGTTAACTGGAAGCGCAATAAACTCTATTGTTTTAAATGGACACACTATATGCTACTACATTTTCGAATCCAGCATAAAATTCATGATGGTTATAACGAGGATTTCTTATACTTTTCTGTTTGTATTATATGATTTTTGTAGAGAAGTTGACGTTGTACGCAATTAATTAATTTCATTTTCTTTCAGTGCTAGAGGGGTTGCACTGAAACTGCGAAGTGGTGATGTACAAACTCTTTTTTTCCAAAAATGAAAAAAAGTTTTTTTTTTTATCAAGGCAAGACAAACATTTCATTGTTTTTTTTTAGTCAGCAAGTAAGCTGCGTTAAATAAATATGAATTGTTCAAAACTAAACGTAGTTTTAGACGAGTAATACTTTTTGACAGACCGAGTTACACCACGAAAAAATTATGAAGTACTACTACGTCACGTTAAACTTAATGAAAGCTGTTTTTCTACATATACGTCATTTTTTAAAACAAACCTTTTTTTCAAACTAGTAGCGTTCTCTCTAACAAAACCAATTTTTTATAACGTCCAAATGAAGTGGTTCAGCTAACAGGTTTTGAAATATCATTTTTCATTACACTGCTGCAATCAATTGAATGATGAACAAACAAATAAGGCATTCTGTAAACAAAGCGCAAATGTTTCAGCAGATGGTTTTCAAAAGACGTTCTTAAGCGTGTTGATTTAAAAATAATAGTAATTTAAGGAATATTATAATTTAAGAATATCAAGTACTGCACTTGAATATTCTTAAATGTTTTTTTGAAAGATAGGACATACTCACTCAACAATTTTTTTTTACAGTAGCTTTCTTTGTATTTTTGCTTCAGTATTAATATAAATTTGATTGTTTTTGCCTATTAATTTATAATATAATGAAATTAATATTAAATAATCTAAAACATGGATGCAGCATGCATGGTTAAAAGAAGCAGTTTCTTTTTTTTATTCCACAGTTTTTCCACAGACAGATTACATTGATTCATTTACAAACAAATATAACTATCTCTGTTGGGTCTGAGCCTAAGGTTACCTACAGATACAAACTGATATGTACATCAAATTGTTAAAACATAAGGCAATTCTGGCGGCACCTCGTAAAGAGCCCTTGGAGCCATGGCCCTACCAGTGGCGGCTGGTCAGGTGAGGCAACTGAGGCGGCGCCTCACCGGAAAAAATCTTTAAAAAAATGTTCAATGTTATTGACTAATATATAATAAAAATTTAAAAACAATTTCTAGAAGAAATTATATCAATTTTTGCATTTCCCACTAAAACACGTAAAATAATGACCAGCGACTCGTACTCTAACTGAGGCGAATGAGTTATCGGTTCAGTTGGATGAACGCAATGCATTGAAATTCATACTAAGAACTTATGCAACACACAATACGCTTCGTTATATGATACGTGATTTTAGTTGCTTAGTGAGGCGATTGATTCGTTGCCTCTCTATTTATCGGAACTTTTCGGTATGCGTCGGATTTCTTAAATATTTAAACTATATGCGCATGCCCATTTTAATACCTGCGTTAGTTTGTGTTTATATACCACGTGTTTCATCTGTAATATTACGTTTGGGGTGTTTAGTGTGGACATACACAACGGTAATAAATTTTCTGTTCAATAGAAAAATCATGAACCCCACGCACGATATTATTATGTCTTTGCTCGAAACGCCGTTTTCACGACGTGTCGAATAGAGAAACTTCAAATTTTAAATATGCAAACAAAAATCAAACCGCCTCTTAATATGATTTCAAATGATAAACGGCAGGGTCGCGAATATTCAAGATCATTTAAAATATCATGGTACGAAACGTGCAAATGGCTTTGTGGCAGTAGTTATAAAGAGAGTGTGTTTACTTTTGAGTGACGTTAAAAACACTTGGACAACCCTGCCCGGTTATAAAGATCTAAAAAAAATCAGTCGAAGCACAAAACTACATGAAAGTTCAAAAGAACATGTTGAAAACGAAGTTAATCATACTGACTGTCACTTCATTGCGGTTGAAGCTGATGATACAACCGATATTTATTATATTGCATCCTTGCGTATAAAGAACTTTAGAAATGAAATAAAATTTTCAGAGATTTTTAACATTTTCAAAAACTTAACGGAATTTCCAACCAGACGAGGGATTTGTAGCGCTATTGGCGATGACTTCCCAAACAAAAAAGTCAACGCGTTCTATGAATAGCACCTCAACGGTGATGTGGAAATCTATTTAACCTTTGTTTGTGATCAAAAAATTTTAAGCTGTTGCAATCGCCTCACCTGGCAAATTACCCACGAGCCGCCACTGGGCCCTACCATTGCAAATCACAATTAATCATTAAAAAGCTTTTATTTTCTGTAAAAATACCGATAAAGCGTTAGGGTGTTTTTAAGATTCGATTTTCTAGAAAAACGATGAAAATGCTTTGTAAACATACACGAAATTTGTTAAAATTGTAGAAATAAAGTTGTGTAGAAAATTGTTATAATCTGAACTCGCATATTAAGTATAACTTGTCCACAAAATTATATTCCTTTTTGAAGATGTTCTAGTATTAAAAATAAAGTCTGCAGTTTTGAGCTGTGACTGTCTTATTTCAAGTTGGCGATATGTAAAACTATTCGTGAGCTTTATAAAATAATTTACGAAATTTCGTGCACATATTTGGGGCAAAAAAAAAACACTCGACTGTTGCAAACCCAATTTTTTAAAGTCCGAAGGTTTTCCTTAAGGCGGAAAGCATTTAGCTAGTTCCGTGGAATACCCAGTATCTATATTAAAGAAATTTGTTCCTAACGGAGTTTTCCATAATAGGTAACATGTGGGCCCAATCTTGGGTGAACATAGAACCTCACGTGAGACCGTACCCCGATGCTAGCGAAGTCGATGTTACAGAGGCAATGAAGGACGATGATAATATCGACGTTAATTGGATGTTCGATACAGCCAACGAATTTTATACATCTATGGGTCTGGAAGATTGTTCTATGTCTTACAATGATGAAGCAATGATTACGAAGCCACCTGGTAAGGAGGTGCTATGTCACGCTTCTGCATGGGACTTTTGCGATGGAAGGGTTAGGTATAGGATGAAAGCATTGATGCTTTTGTCAAATGTAAACATACTAATCTGTTTCTAGAATAAAAATGTGTACGGACGTAAATATGGAGGATTTCATAACAGTTCACCACGAACTGGGGCATATTCAATATTACCGTTTATATAGAGATAAGCCTATAACATTCAGGGGTGGAGCGAATCCAGGATTTCATGAAGCTGTCGGAGATACCATAGCCTTATCCGCATCTACGCCTCAGCATTTGCAAAAAATAGAGCTTTTACCTGATTACGTAAATAACGAAGAATCTTCCATCAACGCTTTAATGCGCATGGCTCTAGAGAGAGTAGCATTTTTGCCTTTTGGGCTGTTGATTGATAAGTGGAGGTGGGATGTTTTCAGTGGCGATATACAGGAAAACGAGTGGAATAAACGGTGGTGGGATTACAGGTAACTTAGTTTTTTGTAACTGACAGTTGAACTTAAAACTAACGCATTTTATTTTCTTAATAGGGAGCAATATCAGAAAATAAAACCTCCAGTGAACAGAACCGAAAAAGATTTTGATCCTGGTGCAAAATATCATGTTGCAGGCGATTCACAATATATAAGGTGAGAATATTTAATTTTAATTAGTTATATATATTCATTATCAAATCCGTTCATTAGAAGTTTCTGGAGTTTCCTACTATTTATGAATTTGAAACGTTCAGGTTAAGAATAATACATAACCATCTTTTGTTCTAAAATATTTAAATGCGGAAGAACCGAAAATTGCCTTCAACATTCTCAATTTAAATGAAATACCCTTTATATTATTGCATTTTTGGATTCTACAATCGATTCCATGATACACTGTATTAGGTTATCCTATAACTGTTTTTGGGTTGTTGTGATTTAAGAAAAAATCGTTTTACCTTTCTTTTGCTCTTCTTTAAGCGCAAAAGCTCCATATTTAACAAACAGCAAGTAGATTAGATTAGATTAGGATTGGGGTGGCCTATGGACCTGTTTCACCGCAACTTTCTATTATGATCTCCTTTTTTTCCTAGAAGACGCTCTCTAATTTTGCTCTCTTAATTAGGCCTATCATCTTTGGGTGTGGCTTCTTTGTGTGGCTACTAGCTGTGGGCTTCTCCACACCCATTACTAGAAACCTTGTTCTCGCCATGCCTTCATATTGGCACAGCACATGAACTGGTGTTTCTTCCTCCTTTTGGCATAATCTGCAGGTTGCATCATCTGCCAGGCCTATGTTGTACACATGCCTATTTAGTCTATAGTGACCAGTCAGCAGACCTAGTATCATTTTGACAGCCTTCCTGTCTTTCTTCAGTAGATCTTTAGTAAATTCAAGCCTCTCTTTCTTTAGTAACTCTTTTGCCTGTCTCTGTTCCGGTGATTTTTGCCCCACTCTCTGAGCTGATTATATATCCATTTATTGATGGATTTTTTAATTTGCGATTTGGTAGTGCTGAAAGAAGGGCAAGCTCCAACGAATGATCTTGACGAACTTCGCCTGGCCAGCTCGTCCGTCGCCTCATTTCCTCTCACGCCCGAGTAGCTAGGGACCCAGGCTAAGGTTAATTAATAAGGTTAATTTCATTTGGGTACCCACCCCATTCAGGACGCTTACACAGTCAAAAATTAGCTTAGAGTCCACGCTTATGGAAATAATCGTTTTAAGTGTGGACTTTTTGATAGTCAGTGCCGTGCAATTTACTTATCGGCACTTGACCATGTAACAGTCTATGTACCGCAGACCTTGCAACTTCTTGTATATAAATATGTATTGGTGGCAGGTTTAGAATTACTTCCATTGCGGTGGTAGCGGTCGATTCCATCGCCCCGTGGCGTACAGGCACGCCATTCATCAATTCCTTCCATACAGCCTCCTGCATCTATCTAGGGCGATAATGGCTTTGCTGTTGTTTTCTGGATATGTGGGTTCCATGTACGTCTTTGATCGAATCCCCAGGTATTTCGCCTCGTTGACATACGGAATCCTTTCGCTTCCTCTTACTAGTGGCTGTAGGCCTTCTAGCATTCTTTTTCTTGTGAATGTGATAACTTGTGCTTTCTGGGCAGTGACTGACGGTCACTTTTGTTTACACCATTTGTCAAAGGTATTTAAAGCGGATTGGAGGAGCTCCACCAGAACCTTTGGAAACTGCTCTCTAATGACTATTGTAAGGTCGTCGGCATATCCCAGGCAATGAAATTCCTTTCCAGTCAGCTTCCGGATTAAGTCGTTCACTAGGGTAGCCCACAGCAAGAGAGATAAGAGTCTGCCATGTGGGCACTCCTCCCGTCCCCGCTTCGATGGTAACTTCACGAATTGTAGATGTGATTATCCTTTTTTCTAGGCTGGCTCTTACCTACTGTAGAAACTTCGGCGCGACGCCTCTTCTCCGTAAGCCCTCGATAATTAAATTCGTGGTAGCATTGTTATGTCCAGGAAAGTCGTCATGGCCTCTTTGGCTCTTTGTCTTGTTGTAATTAACCTGTTGAGGTTATGTAATGCGACCTACGTAGACTTTCCCGGTTGATATGCATATTGTCTCTCACTGAGTGGCTGTTCTCTTAGCGCGGTATCTCTGATGTGCATAACCATCAACCCTTCAAGGGTTTTGAGTAGAAAGAGGGATAGGCTTATTGGTCTATATGATTTGGCGTTTGGTTGGATACGTTGCTTATCTTAGATTGGTATACTACCCTCACCTTTTGCCTTGAAGCTGGAACATATCACCAGGCTATACATGTAACAAGATGTGGTGTCAAAACCTCTATCCCCTTCTGAACTAAGGCAGGGAATATTCCATCCGTGCCTACAGATTTAAAAGGCGAAAATCTGCTTAACGCCTATTTGACTCTTATGCGTCTCGCGATTTCTGCGGCCAGCCTCCAATCTTTCCGTTTTGGACTGTCTGGCCAAATAACGGATGGAAAATCAACCTTTAACTGTTCTTCAATGCTTTCTTGGTGAGTGTTTGTGTAAGTTCTATCAGTTCTTTTGATGAAGCCCACCTTCGTCGCAGCACTACGATCCTTGGCTAGAACAGCAAGTAAAAATATAAGTGGTAAAGCCGAAAAGCTTCAAAGACAAGAAGTCATTTTTTTTTTTCAAGTCGAACATTGTGTATATTTTTAAATATGTAAATGACGATTATAATTTACGCGTCGATAATAATCATGATAATAATAATGTAAGTTTATTGTAATATAACAAAGGATATTACAAGACGTTCAGCTTGGGTATCCTTATACTTATCTCTTGTGATTTTGTCGTTATTTTTATCGCTTTTTATCAAATATTAATTGAAACTACACTACTGCAGCAGAAAAAAATAGTTACTTTTATAAAATGTAATGATGTTATTAACACAACAAACAAATAAAAATGCTTTTAGTGATAAAGAAACTAGAAACTAAAAATAATAGAATAAACCAACTGAAGAATGCTATAAATGTTCAAGGTGATACCCATTATAATTCTTAATTCAGTTCCCTTATAATTGCTCTGCCAATTTCGTTTCGGTACAATCGCTGAAAGGCTATTCTCATACGATTCAGTAGGTCTTGTATAGATATAATACGACATTTTAATTTAACAATATTTTAAAACAGCAAATTTAGGAAAAGGATGGATGTGTTGCATTCTGAAGGTTCAAGATTTCATATATATAATAGGAAATTAATTTATCAGTGTATTTTCTTATGTATTCTGTATTGTGTTTTAAATTTTATGGTGCAACAATTCATCACAATTTTTAAATATTATTTATATAATTTCACCAGCAGTATCCCATCAAGCTGAGAAAACAGTTATTTTTGTAAGCCATTGATAGTGCCCAATTTGCACTAAGAAACAGTGCAAATTATGTAAATATATGATTGATAACATAAGTACATACACATTTCCACTACCACAGAATACAACGAATCTATTACGAAAGCTCTATTATATACATATTTCATTGCCCTTAAAATATTGTTAAAATAAAACTCCTTATTATACTCGTATCTTTTGTTTTTTTTCCGCCATCCTCACCCATTATGCAAGACGTTCTATACATCAATGAATTTATTTACAGAATATGAATTAACAGAATACTCTCTCTTTAAAGGTACGAGGGTCAAGACGTTTTAACACCAGTATAAAATAAATTGGTTTATTGAACATTTCATACTTTCATTATTTCTCCTTTTCGAATATCTCTCTGGCTTTACTATTTACTAGTCACCCTTTCACAACAGCCTTTATGTCCATTGTCTTACAATGTATTTTCACAGCGGCATACGAAAGAAAACAAGAGCTTTCTTAGATTTGTAAGAAATTGCAATCTTTCAAAAGTTTCTAATCAAATTCATTTTTGAGAAGATCACATCTACAAGTTTTCTTTAGAAAAAGTTTTGATTTTTATGTTAAGACACGATTGATTTTTCTTAAATGTTTTTCAATCCTCTAATAATTGGCTAAACTTACTAAATTCTCTGTACTGTCGACTCAAAAAAAAGTTGACATAGGGAAAATAAGCCGTGAGGAAACATAAAGAAAGATACATCTCCGTTAATCTACCAGCCATTGCGCGTGTGTAGATTCTAAGAATTATTTTGTTATTGAATCCTTCTGCAGAAACTGTAAAGCAAAACACTGCGAATGTAAATCTAGCTGAAAATGTTGCGCCATCTTTGTCGCATAACATCAAGGGGATTATCTTTGGGAACGATTGTCGGCATATATACCTTTCCTTTGTTGTGTATTTTAGCCATCGATTACTCGTAGGTGACCAGTTGGCATAATTTGTGCAAATATATATTAAAATGTGTTCTTGTATAATTATTTGAAGAAATAAATTTACTGAAACCATTACTTCAGTTACAAAAAAACTGTTTGTTTTAGTTTCATAAGAATTTCTTAATATGGATGTATAAAATAATTTATCAGACATAAATCCCAAATGGCAATTTTTATTGAAAAATTCTAGAAAATACGGAAAAATCTTATTTCTTATTAAAAGAATAATGGTATTCTTTTTTAATGTTTTATTTCTATTGCTTTTTATGGTGGCATAAATCGAATTACATTTGTTGCAATGTTTGCATAAAATGTGAATTAGATGTTTAGCAAGTGGTCGCACGTAAAAAATTACGTTTTTACAGAAACTTCAACCTGTCTTTGGTAATTTTTGCGGAGCGGGGACTCGCGGGGGTTTGCTTCAATGTTTTACTAAAACCAAAGTTGATATTATGTCGACAAATAACAGAAAAAATAACTTATAATTCTTTCTGGGTAGATACTTATATATACATAAATATATATAATACACGTCTAGCGTACTGTGTAAAATAGCTGATAGAATAATGTATTTTTGCATAGAAGTTTTTCAATTCTTCCTCTCTAAAAAGTAACTCTAAACAACTTATCGTTTTTTTACATTTTTTTTAGATCTACAACCAATCAAGAGTCGATTTAATGAAAAAATAATTCTTCTTCTTTCTTCTTTGATCCTTAGCTGGCGGCTGGCGGAGGTTGCCCACGCAACCAGTACGCTGCTGTAGGTGCCGCAGGATTTCGGACTTGTAAATCTATGATCGCTCCCACGCTTTCCGGTCCATGACGGTGGTCCTAGTTTGATTGAGGTCGAGACGCCGGTTCTTCAAGTCGTCTTCCACTTGTTTTGTCCACGTTTTCTTTGGCGCGGTGCGTTGTACTTTCCACTGGATGGGTCGCTGTTTCCAGAGAAGTCTTTATGGTATTCGGTTTGCGCCCATTCTGCAATCGTCGTTGCTGGGTCACTTCACCGATGCCTGGTTGTTGTTGACAGATTGTCCGAATGGTTTCGTTGGTAATGCGATTGCGCAATGAAATTCCCAGGATCTGTCGCAGACATCGCATTTGGAATACCTCGAGTTTGTCCAAATTCAGTTTAAGCAGGGTCCATGTTTCTGATCTCTAGAGGAGAATTGGCAAAATCAGCGTCCGAAAGAGGCGAATTTTGGTCTTCATGGAGATGTTAATCTTCTTACACAGGCACCATTTGAGAGAAGCAAACGCCGCGGCTGCCTGTCCAATCCTGCTGTGGATCTCTGCTGTGGAAGCCACTATCTTCTCCGGAACCAGTGACCCAAGGTATTTGAACTCCTGCACTTGTTCGATCTGTACACCGTCGAGGTGAACGGTGGCCTGCGATCCATCCATTGTCAGCACCTTGGTCTTGTCCACATTGATTTTCAAGCCGTACGATTGAGCGATGCAAGCAATATCATAAAGAGTGTCCGTTGCGTCGGCGTCGTTGTCTGTGAAAAAGACGCTATCGTCGGCGAACATAAGTTCAGTCACTGGGTGATCGATGTCGAACTGTACTCCACGTCTGTCCTCGAATGTTTTCCTCATAATGGCGTCGACTACGATGCAAAAAATAATTAGTTCCGTTTTCAATTAAATTCGGACCACTGTGCAAGCGTGTGAATCAGACGGTCTTCCAAGATCGGCTATTGAAAGTAGAAACATTATGTAGATGACCGTCGCATATGGACATCGATTTAGAAACTTCCCCGCAATAAAAATTTTGTTTAAAAATATATAATATTTTAATATTCATTAATTATAGTAATAAAGTTTAGTATTATTCTAGAATGACATCGCGCGCAAATAATAATAACTATATTATCTCAAAATGAACTACCATTCATATCTTTCTTACGGTAAAAATTATGAAAATGAAATAATGAATATAATGAGGGAGTTATTCCTTAGAAAATCATCATAATAGTGTTATAAGTAAAAAACGAGCCATTTGTTTAAGTACACAAACAAAGAAAATAAAAATTGTATTGCCCATTTTTCGTAAGAAATACGTCCCCTCACGCTTAGAATATTGGAACGGGCCTTAAAATAAATTTAATGTTTACTATAAGTAATACTTGAATGTTCTGCAAACATTAGGAAAAAATATTCTAAGGAGATTCTATGTGAATATGATTACAAGGTTGAAATAAAATGTTATAGGAATATACTTATTATTCATTATTAGAATATACATCGGATATTCTTACAGAAACTCTATGAAAATGCTATTTGCACTTTGTAGGAATATTCGTCCTACTTGGTTTCTATCACATTTAGCATACCAGCTCCAAGAACTAATCTGTTACTTTAAAGCAACAGCTTACCACATGACACAGAAAGCGGAAGTCTACTGTGAAAACATTTTCCTTGAAACTAGTGCGCAATAATATTATTTCTCTGTTTTTCTCCTTCCTTTTATTAAGCGTATTATTATATTTTCTGTAAATTTTTATGTACTCACATAATATATTTTATCCTGCTACTGGGGTTACGTGCTGGGAACATAAATGTCTAGTATTATCATTATCTTCTTTTCAGTTACTTTGTTGCTCGCATTTTACAATTCCAATTTTACAAGAGTCTTTGCATAACTGCCGGTGAATACGATCCAGACGAGCCAGATAGTAAACCTCTTCACGAATGTGATTTCTACGAAAATACGGCTGCTGGAGCCAAATTCAGGTGAGTACCACACTGTTCTTCTCAAACAGTAATGACGCCATTGTATACTGCATGTGATTTTAGACAAGGATTAGAGTTAGGTTCAAGCTTGCCTTGGCCTGATGCGCTAGAAGAGATAACTGGGCAAAGGGTGTTAGACGCGTCAGCCCTTCTAGAATATTTTAAACCGCTTCAGGATTTCTTGGAGGAACAAAATAGGATATTACCTGAGAACGAGCTGGCAGATTTTCTCGAAGAACAATATTATCCAGAACTACAAGTGCTTTCCACAGCTGAGACTCAGGCCAGGTGGAACCACCAGACGGATATTAACGATGAGAATAAAGAAGCCTTAGTAAGGGGATATTAATGTTATACTTCCTTCAGTATTGAGCAACCACAGATATATTAGAGTCTTTCTTATGTTGCTATTCAAAGAGTAATTTGAATAAAATTTCGGTTTAATTTTTTTTCTGAATTCTCAAGATATAAACAGGCTAAACTAAACGTGCCTCTTCTCTTAGGACCAAGCTATTCTAGACAGGGCCGCTTTCCTGAAAAAGCATTGGGAGGAGGTGTTCCAACACCAGGATGAAGAAAACTACAATCACCCTTTGAGCAGGCAACTGAAGTTCTTAAAGCTACTGGGCAACGCCGTTTTGGATGACGCAAGGCTTAGTGAAGTATGTTTCTTTTTGTTTTGCTGTAATATACTATATACAGGTTGAGTTTTTTAAATGGCAAAGTTCACTTATTAAATAACTGTTAGCTGATAATTGAAGTATATATTGTTGTGACAGTTTCATAATTTGAAAATACTTTTAAGTACACCGAGTGATCTGTAAGCTTGTAAGGAGTAATAAGATATTTTTTTAAATGGAACACCCTATATATAAGTAGCTTATTGTGTTCCATATTAAATCCTGAATATCTTTTGTTATAAATATTTTTTCGAAAACTGCTTAGTTTTCCAATTATTCTCAATTCTCTTTAAAAATTGGCAGAATCGCATCTACGGATTTGTCTGATCTCTTTCCAAGGTATAAGGTTGGGCAATCAACTTCTGTTGTGTTACAGCATAAAGTCTCTTGCATCTTAAACACATTAGAATTTATAATTATTGTACTGTGTGATCGTAAAGAACAAGTTGATTGGCGAAGAACTTAATTGATGAAAACTTGTTTATTTGAATGGAAACCTGATTATTTTTGTGGAATCTTAAAGCGCCAAATGACTTTAAAAATTTTATTAAGTATATACTAAATCCACATTTATAGTTTAACGAGATAATTAATGTTTTATGAAAAGCCATAAAAAAATAAAATTCAAAATTTAAAATGAAAAACAAAAAATGTTTGCAATATATTTTAATTAAAAAGACAAATAAGTTTGTTATTGTCGGTGGTCAGAAGGCTACAAAACACCACACCTCCGCTACTTGCTTACGATGACCACCTAATTGTTTATCAATTATGGTGAAGTACAGATTAAGCAATAGTTATATTAATGTTACGAAATACGTCTCCTCTGCGTAACACACATTTACTTATGGGTATGTAGTCGGTAGCAGAGACCTGCAGAGTGAAGTACCGCAATCGTGCGAGTATAGTACGTTACGCATTTGACGAGTATAACGATGCCGTCAAGTAATACCGATAATCGTGTATATGAGGTATGAGTAGCAATCGGCATCGTGGCATCGGTATGATTACACTCGCAGAATCGTCAGGAGCATCTCAAGGTCCGTATACATATGGTTACCTCGCAAGGTGAGGCCCGGTTAAAGGAGAGGGTGGATATACGTTGACGCTGTGATGACGGGCTTCGCGATTTTTCCCGTGTTTGTTTACATTTAAAGGCTAGTATTGGGGTATTCTGTTATATAACAAGAACTTGAAAGTATATTGCAAGACACGTTCTTGTTGATAAAATATGAGTGGCGACACAGATACACACAAAAAGATTTGTATGTAATTCAGCGCATTATTTTTTATTATTTTTTACGTATTTTTATAACGATGGTATGAAAGTATCCCTCCGCACCCCAGACCTAGCGTATATGCGAACGCTATGCGAAGCGAACTATGTTCCGGGGCACTCTTTCCGATGCACCTATTTGGAGTATGAATCGGACGGCTCCGTTTATCTTCGCTATAATGCGCTTATACGGTCGCTACGGGGCACGTAATGTCGTGTCCCAGTTACGCTTGCATCGTTGCGACTGCATCGTTTTCAACGCGTACCGCGCATGTGTGATTTCAAAAGCTTGAAGTGACGTTATTGTTAATGATGGAAGTTATTGAGTGCAAAATCTTAAAAAAAAACCGCTCTCATTTGAGGAAAAACTTTTAATTAAAGAGAAAGCAAGGCCTGTTCCTGATCTTAAATAACTAACTTCCACAAGTAAAACTCGAATTACATAGAGTTATTCAATAAAAATATGAGTAGATTGTGCGGATGTTCACTAAACAAATAAACTGTTTTGTTTTAATCTGCTTCATTTTTAAGAAAGAGGTTAGTAATAAACAATGGTTAAATGATTTAAAGCATATCGAAAGAGGGCAAAAAACGAAAATTCCGTTTCTTACATGAATGCATGCGTGGATTTTAATGTTCTAGGCAAAGTGACTACGTGAATAGTTAGACAATGCTTATTGCGACATAAAATTAGGTACAACGAAGGTGTAGAAAAAATGTCATATTTTGCGTCGGTTAATTATGGTATAAAAAATGTGAAATCTTATCCTATGTTGGATAGAGTAAAATTGAAAAGTGAGCTTTCAGTAATTTATGAGCGCGAGGACATATGTGACGTAGATGTAGGTGGTGTTTTGCCACCTCAAACGCATTAAAACATTTTCTGAGAAGCACAATGTCAGAAGATCGACTGAACGCATTTTTACAACAAGTCACTGACGTCTTTTCCAGCATAAAAATATGAGAATTGAATTTTATGTACAAAAAATAGGCTTATATTGTGCCCACTCTCTTTCATAACTCATGAGCCGCCCTGTAAACATTAATTGGAAAATTTTCTAAGATTTAAGAGAAGATTTAAAGATAAGATTAAAAAAAAAATATTTAAACTTAAACAAAAAAAATCACTCGAAAGAGAGAAGTTAAATCTGAGGACGCAAATTTGCAAGAAACAAGAAAAAAACATTAATTTTAGTTTTCTTAGTTTTTAAATTAATGTTATTTTGTTAGCTTAATTTACTTATGCTTATGATTATATAATAATAAGAAACTGCTCTTTTTATTAGGAAAATAAATATTTAGTTTGATAATATATAGGTTATCTTTTTACAATTTTACTTTACTTTTCTTAGTTTCTAATTTAATGTCTGCTCTATGTGCGGTAGTTCTAAGTTTTGTGTTATATTTATATAATATGTTTACTATTAATAATAGTAGAAATTCGTTTTTTATTATAAAAAATAATATTTAGTTTGGGAGTACAAATCGCCATTTATTTTTACATATATGCACCACTTTATTTATTAAAAAACACATATAATGATGAGCGTTCGCGCTCTTTCTCTGATTAGTTGAAAAGTTATGAGGTACCTTGTATATACGGACCTTGAGGAGCACTTGCGTTTTTCTTTTTTTTTTCTCAAGTTTGCGATTAGGTGCAGTTTGCAGTGTAATTGTTATTCGTTTACTGGTAGAAAGCATAAAATAACGTTTGTTTAGATAGATCTAGTATGACTTAATCTGACAGAAACCATATCATATAAAAAACAGAAATTTGGAAAACTTTTATTAGAAACTATAAATACAATACATTTGGAAATAAGCCATATAATAAGTGATAACCAACAATAGCACATATATGCACAATTATGTACCCTATTCTTACGAGTAAGAATCGTACGATTCTTGCGAGAGCGATGATGCGATTCTTACGATCCGGTCTTATGATTACCTACTGGCATCGTCGGGAAGGTAATCGCCGATTATTAATCGACTACATTTTTACTTACTCGTGCAAGTCTGTCGGTAGCCATTCAATGAAACTCCATCTACCTATCCATTTGCGAGGATATTGAATATCTAAAAACTGTCGGTCATCTCGGTGGTAATAAATTGATGCGCTATCATGTGCCTAAGAAATCTTAAATAATCCACACCTGTCACAGTTTGCTCAAAGGTAAATGGTCCAATGATTTTGCTTCCCAATATCCCACACCATATGTTTAGAGACCAAACATTCTGATTATTTATTTCCTGCACCCAGTATGGATTTTCAATAGCATAGTAATGCATATTGTGGCGATTAACACTGCCATTGCTTTTGAATGTTGCCTTGTCAGAAAACAAAATAACAGATGTAAACTCTGGATGAACATTTATAACATTTATTATATCATGGCAAAATCCAATTCTTATTATTCAAAATCAAAAATTCTTGGAGCTCTTTGATGTAACTCTATGTGGTATGGATGAAATTTAAATTTTCTCCTTACTTTATTTACAGTTGTTTGTGATATTTCACTAATAACATTCAACTCTCTACTGGTAATGTGCGGGTTTTCTCTTATATGGAGCAGTATTTCCAATTCTTTCTCATCTGTAGCCACAGATTTCTTCTTCTTTTCCTTTTCGGACAATCTACACTAGCAACAGTATCAAACCTGTTCGAACCTTTTTCAAAACTTTTCTGTCGGTTGGCGTCGCCCTGGATAACGCATTTGATAAATTTGTGCGGCAAATAAACACTTTTTTAGCTTCTCCTAGGATATATACCATATCAATTAATTCTTATTTCGAAAAATCCATTTCAATAATAAATAAACCAACAAGTGAAAAAATAAACAAATTAAACTGAGTAACAGATATAACAAAACCAAATAATTTAACAGAAATAGCGAAAAATGTAAGAATAATTACAAAAAACACATTTACTAATTGTTTGACACTTATGCAAATTGTTTTCTTTTATGTTATTTTTCATAAAACATTAATTATCTCGTAAACTATAAATGATGGGTATAGCATAAGCTTAATAAAACTTTTAAAGCTCATTTGGTAAGATTCCATGAAAAATACAAGATGTTCCATTTACAATAAACAAATTTTCATCAATTAAAGTTTTTCCAATGCAACCTTGCTTTACGATCACACAGTACAAAAATTATAAATTCTAATGTGGTTTGCAGAAGATGCAGAGAACTTTATGCTGTAACACAACAGAAGCTGATTTGACCGTTTGGAAAGCGATCAGACAAATCTGCATATGCGATTTCACCATTTTTTAAAGGGAATTGAGAATAATTGGAAAACTAAGCCGTTTTAGAAAAAATATTTATAACAAAAGATGTTTGGAATTGAATATGGAATATAATAATCTATTTATATATTGGATGTTCCATTTAAAAACTATATCTTATTACTCCTTACAAGCTTACGGATCACTCGGTGTACTTAAAAATATTTTCAGATTATGAATCTGTTACAACAATATATATTCCAAATATCAAAATTTTAATTCGGCTAACAGTTATTTAATAAATGAACTTTGCCATTTAAAAAACTCACCCGTATGTGTATGTTACTTACTGTACTGTGTGGTTGTAAGCGAGCGCATCATAGGAAGTCCGAACGCTATGCACAAGCAATGTAAAAGTGGGGATAATCGATGCGGTCACTTTAAACCAGACCGTATATACTCTTTCTGTTTATGTGATTTGATACATGAAGCACGAATTGTTTAACGAAAAATGTTATGGTTTAAAATATTTAGAAATGTTATGATGTTTTCCAGTCTTTCTAAAGTATTTTCTCACAAAATAATGATGAACGTACATGCAGTGGTTATTGGTATAAATCATTGCGGTACACGATGCGAATATCGACAATATACTGGGTGAGTTTTTTTATCTTGAGACAACGGAATATCTCTAAAACACTGCATCAAATCAAAAAAAGGTTTAATAAGATTTGTTATAATGTAGGGGGCTCACTGAATTGTGCCAAACTCGATCCCTACCTCAACCCCCCAAAGTAGGAGCGGGGACAACTTTGAAATCTTAAATAGGAACCCCCATTTTGTATTACAGATTCGGATTCTACGCCATGAAGTATGTAGTTTTTGTCTGAAACTTTTTTTTCGATTCGTAGCAGATTGCGCTGTAATAGCAAAAAACATGATTGTGAATGTCTAGAAAAAATACACAAAAAAGAGAAAGCAAACATGGTTTTGTGTTTTTTTTATTTTAACATTAAATAACATTTCAAAAAGCCATTCAACAAAGAACTTTACTTTATCATACCCATTTCAGGAAATGTGTTCGACAATGTGCCCTTACACTTCTGATACATTAATTTATTCCGCAATTGGAATGATTGCAGCACAAACTGAGAAGTGTTTCCGGCGTAATCTTGAACAGGTGATTCGCTCAATCATGCTTTCCCTCGTGGTTGGCACTCCTGTATAAATTTCAGACTTAAGCGGCCCCACAAAAAGAAGTCAGGGGAAGTAAGATCTGGTGATCTTGCAGGCCAACACACTGGACCACCTCTTCCGGGGGAGAGTGAGGGGGGATTGAGTTAGGCACCATCCAATGAGCCCCCTAAATTATAACAAATCTTATTCAGATCTTTTTTTGATTTGATGCAGTGTTTTAGAGATATTCCTTTGTCTCAAAAAAAACTCACCTGTATATTATATTATACCAAAGTTTTAATAATCAGTATAAAGTGTGATGGAAAACTGTTTCACTACATACATTGATTATTTACAAATATCCTAAGGAGATTATATGTGAATATTATTAGAAAGTTTAAGTAGAATGTTATGGGAATATACTTTTCATTGCTAGAATATTCTCGGCATATTCTTACAGAATATTTTATAGTAAACTCATTTGCACTTTGTAGGAATGTTCTCGGAATATTTGTGCTTGGAATATAATTAGCTGAATGATATCTTAATACTTTGTCGGATTCCACGTTTAATAAATATTTCTTTGATTCAACTCATTTTTGCTGACAAAATACCTTTGTACGGCCAAATAACCGTATATGTTAGGTTAAACAAATTGTTATTTACTTTAAATAAATACATGTGAAAAATATATTTTGTTGCTGTAATAAATCCCTTTTTCTCTGTGTAAATGCGTTTATTTACACTATTTAACAATAAATTTTGTTTTGTTTAATATAACTGCGACAATCAACTTGAAGAATCGCAACCAGTACATGTGACTCTTACCACTTGTTGAGCACTGCACTTTAATAATAAACATTTTAAATTTGAAGTATATATTGAATAAATATGACTAATTACGAATGATGAATAAAAATAGTATATGTCAGAAATATTACCTCCCAAATTGCTTCTTACACTACTATCTATAACTTTTGTTCTAGTTTAATGATGTTAAACTAAAACTGATATACTAACAAAAGCTAAATTTCCTATAATCCAAGACTGTCTGTGGGAAGAAGGTTATCACTGAGCCAGGTTATTCAACATTTTATATAATAATGTCTATCTAATCTCGTTAAATTGTTCAGATATTGAAGCAATTTTGGCTACCTCAGAAGACTACGATCAGCTAACTTGGCTGTGGAAGGCTTGGCGTGATGCTACTGGCAAAAAAATACTACCTAGTTATTCCGATTATGTAACAATATCAAATGAAGTCGCTGATGAAAATGGTATGTTCTTACTGTTGAGAAATATCTTTAAAATTAAACTATAAAATTATTTAGGTTTCGCTGACATGGGAGACATGTGGAGGTCCAGGTTCGAAACAGAAAATTTCATAGAAACTATAGACACACACCTCTGGAAGGAAGTTGAACCATTGTACGATGATCTTCACACTTATGTCAGCCGTAAACTAAAAGAGAAATACGGGGATAAAATAGATGTGTCTGATGGTTTCATACCCGCTAATATCTTGGGTAAATTCTAACATATTTTCATTAAAGAAACTTTGTTGTAACGGAGTCCTTCGTAATAGGTAACATGTGGGCACAATCTTGGGTTAACATAGAACCTTTCGTGACACCGTTTCCTGGCGCTAGCAAAGTTGATGTCACGCAGGCAATGCAGGACAATGATGACATTGACGTTACGTGGATGTTCGAAGAATCCAACAGATTTTACTTATCGATGGGTCTAGAGGACTCTTCTATGTCTTACGATGATGACGCAATGATTACAAAACCATCTGATAAAGAGGTGCAATGTCACGCTTCTGCATGGGACTTTTCCGATGGTGAAACATTTAGGTATAGGAAGAAAATATTAAGCCTTCTTTAAGATTTAAGCATACTTATTGTTATTCCTTTAGAATAAACATGTGTACCGAGGTGAATATGGAGGATTTCATAACAGTCCATCATGAATTGGGACATATCCAATACTTTCTTCTGTATAAAGACCAACCGCTAACATTCAGGACCGGGGCAAATCCAGGATTTCACGAAGCTGTTGGAGATACCATCGCATTGTCAGTAGCTACGCCTCAGCATTTAGAAAAAATTGGCCTTTTGTCTGACTACGAAGACAACTACGAATCTTCCATTAACGCTTTAATGAACATGGCTCTGGAGAGAGTGGCATTTTTGCCTTTTGGGCTGTTAATTGATAAGTGGAGATGGGATGTTTTCGGTGGCAATGTGGAGGAAAACGAGTGGAATGATCGGTGGTGGGAATATAGGTAAATACATTTCGCGCTGTTGTTGAATTAATTTATTTAATTAAAATTAATCGAACTTTTTTTAAACAGGAAACTGTACCAGAAGTTAAAAGCCCCAATAGATAGAAACGTAGGCGACTTCGATCCCGGTGCAAAATACCATGTGGCAGGCGATTCACAATTATAAGGAAAAATTTAATCTAATTTATTAGTACGAATAGTGTGCATGTTTATCACGTTCAGTTACTTCGTGGCCCACATTTTGGAATTCCAACTGTACAAGAGCCTTTGCATAGCTGCTGATGAATACGATCCAGAAGACGCAGAGAACAAACCTCTTCAGAAATGCGATTTCTACCAAAGTGAAGCCGCTGGCAATAAGCTGAGGTAAGCACTAAAGTTATCCATACTATCCGTGGCAGTCGGGCCGGTGCATGCGTCATCGGTAAGGCTATTATTTGATATTATCATAACCACTAGAATTCGATTTCCGCTAATGATAAAGGATGAAAGATAAGATTCTCATCAAATTAATATTTGCATAGAAAGTCGTAGTTAACAGGTGAAGGATTATTTGTTCCTGCAGCAGTAATGTGCATTACGGCCGTTGGATAGGTAATATCATATCTAAACTAATATTATTTGTAGTTTTCACCACAATATCAATATTCTTAGAGGGCTTGTCACGGAAACTATTGATAATATTTTTTAGAGGAAACCAATATTTGTCGATCGTAATATGTTTGTTTTTCTATTGCTAATTTACGCAAATACAGGTTCTTTATTTTTACATGTTGTTCATTGTAAAAATCATTAATTGTAGCAAGATCACCCAGCACATTTATCTGATTTTTCAACTCCAGCACTTGTTTTAATATAAATTAAATAAATAAATTAAATAAATATTTTATTTTACGCTATTCAGTTTTAGGTTTGATAATTTTGTATGGTAAACATAATTCAAAGTAACATTTTATTATGTCGCTACAAAAAGATGAAAGCCTCATTAGGGCATTGGTATGAATACAAAGTGCGCCAATTTTCTTGGTCCAGACAATTCTTAAAAGTTAAAAAGTCTTCCTCGCTAAAATATCGGCGCACGATTAACTTTGGGTTTCTAGAAGAAGCTTGTTCATAGACAACTTCAAAATTTGCATCGGGTGATCATAAAAATTCATATCGCAAATCAGAGCATTAAAAGCAATAGCGTCACCGCTCGCAAGAAAATTGTTGATGCAAGTGTTAGACCTGGCAGTAATTCTAGTCCGGGGCATCCATCGCAATTTTATATCCAAAACTCGCAATGAGATCACAGCAGATCACAGATCTTTAACACTCAATATACGATTGGAAAGGACAACATACTTTTCTTGTTCTTATTATACGATATCAATTCAATGGGGACCACTAATATTTTTTAAACGTTGAAAATTGTCGAAACATAATAATCAAAGTATCAATAAAAGAATTTTATAATTTGGCATTAAAAACCGGCTAAGAAAAAGCATACTTTGTATAAACAGATTCACTCTTATTTATATTAGTATTTCAAAGGTAACCTATATTAACTTTACTTTTCTACTGGAATGGTATTAAGTAAGCTTATCTTTCATATGGTGAACAGTACAAATGCTACCCAGTAGCTTTTATACAAATTTATAACTTCTAAAATCATTTTATTCTTTGAAATTAATTGTTGTCATAATTTATAAATCGCTTTCCTGCAGAATTGGCAGAGCACGAATTAATCGAGATTAGCTCTGAGGTATTGATATATTTTCCTTTTGTAACGTGCCGTTCTTTAGGAAAATCTATTTTTAGTTTTAGGTTTTTCAGATTTGTAGATCGTAGTCGCCCTTTGGCTAACACGACATAGTCTCATGTGTTCCTCATAACTAGAGAACGTTGTCGTTCCTGAGGAAAACACAGCCTATTTTCCACTATCCGCGTGGCTAGATATCGTAGTCGTCCTCTGTGTTACACGACATATTCTTCCGTGGTTCATTTAACTAGAGATAGTTGTCATCCCTCGGGTTGACACGTCCTAGTTTTCCGTTTTTCCTCGCCATAGATCGTAGTCATCTCCTGGGTGACACGACCAAGTTTCTTCGGTCAGCTACTAATCATTCCACGGGGTGAAACGACGTAGCCTTTACTGTTTCAGAGACCGAAGGACGCGCAAAATTAATTCATATCTATTCCAATATTATTTATAATCTTGTGCATCATATCTTACGATTTGGTTTTACCTTCGATTTACACCAGAAACATGTCGTCTTAAAAGATATTTAAATAAAGGAATGAAAAGGGCTTTGTACTTTATCTAATACTATACTGCAGTTATTTTATAATATTTTATATATATATATATGATAGTATTGATATAACTTTAGGGCTGGATTAGAGTTAGGGTTAAGCGAACATTGGTCTGTCGCCTTGGAACATATGACCGGAGAAACAAAGTTAGATGCGTCAGCGCTCTTAGAATATTTTAAACCGCTTCAAGACTATTTGCGCGAGCAAAATGCGAGGAATATACCTGAGGCAGAACTGGCAGCTTTCATCGAAGACGAGTATAACCCAGAATTAACACGCCTTTATACAGCAGAGGTTGACGCTGAATGGAACTACGCTACTGATATGACTTCAGAGCACGAAGATGCTTTGGTAAGGACATATTTGTTATAATGCCAAATTAAAAGTAATGCGTGCTTATTTTTGCCTTAGAATCAAGCTATTTTAGACAGGGCCACATTTGAGAGAGAGCACTGGGAAAATCTGTTCCAATACTTACATGAAGAGGATTATCAAGACGAAATTTTACGCAGGCAGGTAAAGTTTTTGAATGTTCTAGGCAACGCTGCTCTGGATGACGAACAACTTACCGAGGTATGTTTTCAATAGTTGTTTTTGCGTTATTCATAGCTAACATATTTGCAGCTAAATGGCGCTATAAGCTCTATGACTGATATCTATAGTAACGCAGCCATATGTCCTTACGATGACCAAAATTGTGCCAGCGGTAGTTTGACGTTGGAACCAGGTAAACAGTTCGATCAACGATTAATGCTTAGCTAAAATCTGGTGCGTATTAGCCTAGATAACTTGATGTCTCATTCAAATTACTATTTTTCGTTTCGATTTTCGGTTCTTTTCTCTTGCGTCCAACGCGCATTACAAAGGCCAGCTGTAGCCTGGTCTTCATAGTTTAGGCCATAATCACAAATGCAAACAAAAGAATGTTAGCGCTGTTAGTTAACATGCTTTTAGCGTGCTGCAAAATCTCTAAGGTTGACTAGCAAATGTAGACCTGGACTAAAGCGAAAATCGAGGTAAGTAACAGACGATTCTGGTGATGCTTTTCAAAGCGTACAGGTGTTTATATGTGCGAGTGGTGAAATATTGCTGTGAAGCAATCTGCTATTTGGTAGCAGCCAACTACCGTTAGCAGATCGTAGCAGCTAATCAATACAAAAAACAACTCTGTAGCAGTTTTCTGATGTACTGGATAACCAAAAAATTATCGGACATTAACAATAGTTATTTTTCTGCATCGACATATAAAGTCAAGATTTCGATTGTCATTATAGTTTCAAAATGACATGCTTTTAGGCATTAGTGCGGTAAAGCATGTCACTTTACGGCACGTCTGCCTAAAAGTAATGTGATTTATTGGCCGCATTCTACTTTGTTGCACTCGCTATTTATTAATGTCGTAATAAATTGTAATCCTGTCAATTTGACAATGTCACATATCCAGTTTTATACAACAATTTTTTGCGATTATAGAAAAAATCGTGTATGTAACTCGTTGCGAAAGAAGTGCTTTAGGCACTTGACTCGGTTGACGCCTTGTTGGTTAATTTCACGTCGCGTGCTTAAAACACTTCCATTTCGTAACTTGTCACATAAATAGCTATTATCAAACAGTGCGCGAAGTGAGCTTTTTACGCCTGAACGCGATGTTTAGAGCACGAACGAAGCGAGTGCTTTAATTCGCGTGAGGGCGCAAAAAGCACTTCGCGTACGGTTTTATACAACATTTTTTCTACAATCGACATATAAAGTCAATATTTCGATTGTCATTGGCCGCGTTCAGAGTACGAACATGATACATATCAGTAGCGGTTTCCGCTAGACAAAATGGCGACCGGTCCATTGTATGTTATTGATGTAGCGCAAATGTAGCAGTACGTTCTTGAGACGAATTGTCAACAGTTCCCAAACCGTTTGAGAGCAGTTACGTACTCTGAACGCTGTCATTGTCTAACAGGTCATTTAATGGCCACGTTCAGAGAGTACTTCGGAATCACTCATTTTTTGGCAACAATATCTACTTTGTTGTACTCGCTAATTATTGTCAAAATAATTTGCAATCCATGTCAATTAGACAATGTCAAAAAAAATTGACTATGTCACATATTTAATTTATGTATTATAAAAATTTTTGGCGATCGTAGAAAAAAATCATGTATACTTGTTGGGAAAGAAGTGTTTTAGGCACTTCACGTAATTTCACGTCGCGTGCCTAAAACACTTACATTTCGCAACTTGTCACATAAATAGCTATTATATACGATCTACGGAGTAAAAAAACCTTTAGACGAACGCAATTTTTTAATAATGGCCGCGTTCAAAGTACGTAACCGCTACGTAGCTGCTCCCGAACGGTTTTGGAACTGTTGACAATTCGTCTCAAAAACGCAACGCTACATTTGCGCTACATCAATAACATACAATGGAGCAGTCGTTATTTTGTGTAGCGGAAACCGCTACTGATATGTATCATGATCGTATTCTGAACGCGGCCAATGTAATGATAGATTTGCGTAGTATATTTACTTTAATTTGTGAGGCAATAGCTATTTGGTTGCTTCACTAGCTAATTCTACAATTGGGTCGGATCCTTCAACAAATTATAGGAAAAATACTTGATTATTGTGTTATACGATGACAAATGTATAACATACTTCGACATTTAATTTTCATATTTGAGAGTAAAAGTAATTTAAATTTCATTTAAATTATGGTCTCAAAATTGTACAACTGTTTCGACTAACAGTCTGGCGGTTTTCTTCTTTATGAGGTCCACTGCCATATATGATTTAATGGCTTTATAGAAGTTAGTTTTTAAGTGACAGGTATAATTAACAATAATTTATTGTGTTTATATTTGGCATGAATTGTCCTTTTGTAAAACGTCGTGCAAATATTAAGTATTAAATAGTCTTTAAAAATGCCAAAATAGCTTTTGTGAGGCTACTGTCTATAGGATTTATTCAATTACATATGAAGGGTGCACGGGAATAACGATCAAAGTCCATTTTTTGTGAAAATGAGATAAGGGTGCTATTTTGTAGAAAATCCTGAGTACTATAATAATGCGCGTTCAAACTATTTCAAAAACGGTCGTAGTCCGTAGAAATCAAAGTTGCTATAATGTAGTTTTGTTTTGAACCATTAAGTCACAAACTTTAAAATTCATTTATCTCATAATGTATGAATATGGACTTTGATCGTTATTCCCGTGCACCCTTCATATGTCATTTCATACAGACAACTTAAATTAGATCTTGAATTTCAAATAGCTACTCACCCATATTTACCTTCTACCGATGATATTACGATTATAGAGTTGTTTCGGACATATATAGATTTTGGGAATCCAGAATTGAATAAATGTAAGAACCATACAGGTTATAAACGTAATTGCAGTCAAATAAACACAATAGTTGTATTAGTTTTACACCTTTTCCAGTTAGTTCACTTTGGTTAAAGTGAACTAACCGGAACAAAATGAGTGGGCTTCATAGTGGGCTTCAATCACCTCCCTGTCTAGTTCCTGTCTTAGTTCAACAGTTATGGAAAAGGTTTTCGACTTCATATTTTGAAATATTACATTATTGTCATTGTGTTTGCTTAGGGATTTAATTGCAACAATTATCTATCGATTTATTTCAATCTGCTCCAGCATTTTCCATATTCTTGTTTCAGGTACTCTGTCAAAAGCTTTTTGTAAATCGACGAATATAGGCTCCCGTTTTGCTTTTTATTGGTTTCTCTATGATCTGTTTTAATGTGAAAACGTACTTCTGCGTACTTCTTCCTCTCCTAAATGTAGTTTGTACATTGTCTTGTAATATTGCTTCTAGTATTCGTCCATAAGTCCTTAATGCAGTTCTCAGTAGTGTTATTCTCCGGTATTTATTACAGTTTTTTGGGTCGCTGTTATTGTATATGGGTTCAATCACTCCCATTATTCTGTTTTTGAGTATTTTTTTTTGTTTTCATGCCTTATTGTAAATTTTCTAGAACATTCTTGTACCTTCTTCGTCCATGTTTCTAATCATTTCTTCATTATTTTATCGTATACATTTATTTATCTGCAAGTACTTAAACAAGCAACTAAAAACGTCGGATCATCAAGTTATCTATGCTTTCACATGATTCCTAAAATAGATTTTTATTTTTTAATATTACTAACTTGCAGCTTAGGCGAAACCTGTTACATATTGCACATTCTTTTTTTCAGATATTGAAGGTATTATGTCATCGTCAACAGATTATGATCAACTATTGTATGCTTGGGAAGCTTGGAGGAGCGTCAGCGGTGCACAAATGCGAGATCAATTTAAAACATACGTAACCCTATCAAATGCTGCAGCTAAAGCCAATGGTAATTTTCTTCGCTAAGAGTAGAATCGGGGTGAATTTAATTTTACTGGGTTGCAGGTTTCCCCGACATGGGAAGCATGTGGTTGAATAGTTTCGAAAGTACTACCTTTGTAGATGATATAGATAAGTTGTGGGAGGATGTGGAGCCCTTGTACAAGGAATTGCATTTCTACGTCAGCAGAAAATTGAAAACGCGATACCAAGAAGATTTGGACATAAGCGATCATCTCATTCCAGCCCATGTGCTAGGTATTTTCTGGGTGTGTGATTGTTTGAATGCTCCTAAGGTCTCTAATTTTAGGAAATATGTGGGCTCAATCCTGGATAAATTTAGCCTCGCTGGTTGCGCCATTCCCTAACATTGACCTAATTGATGTAACAAGCGCCTTACAATCTCAAGATTATACTGTAGAGCGTATGTTTGAAACAGCGAATGAATTTTATGAGTCGTTGGAATTGGAGGACACATCGATGTCTTTCGGTAGTGATGCTATGATTACAAAACCCGAGGACAAGGATGTGGTATGCCACGCTTCTGCTTGGGACTTTTATGACCAGACAAGATTCAGGTATAAGGATTATTGGTTTATATGATGAGTTTCACTATAAAATACATTATTTTAGAGTGAAAATGTGTACGGTAGTAGATTATGAAGATTTTATAACTATCCACCACGAATTAGGACACATACAGTATTTTATCCAGTATAAAGATCAGCCTATAACATTGAGAACGGGTGCAAATCCTGGTTTCCACGAAGCTGTGGGTGATACTATAGCTTTGTCGGTCGCTACACCTAAACATTTGAAGGAAATTGGCTTGCTACCTGACTACGAAGAGTCTCGTGAAGCTGATATCAACGCTTTAATGAATATGGCACTGGAGCGGGTGGCTTTCTTACCTTTTGGATTATTGATAGATAAATGGAGGTGGGACGTTTTTAGCGGTCAAGTAAAAGAAGAAGAATGGAACCAACATTGGTGGCACTATAGGTATGTATGTAAAAGAGTAATAATATACGGCGGCTTAAAGGATTTATTATATTCCCGATTCTTGCTGGATTTATAGCGGCGTTTCCAATTCTATTTCTTTTAAGCAGTGCTAGATGGGAGGCGACCTCAAGTTACATAAATTTTCCTCTTTGATTTTACAAGTTCTCAGGTGCAACGGCTACGAGTTGTACAGTGCTGCGCCTTTTGCGAAAAGATGGATAGATGTTTCATGGTGCTCCCTACAATTATATTCTGATTCCTCTGCTGTTCTAACTTTACTCAGAAGTTCTTTCAGTTTACAATGGCCTGACAGAATTCCTGTTAACATTGGAATACTGTCTCTACTTAAGTTAATGCATTCTATAGACTTCTTCCGGTTATAGGTTGCCAGAAAAGCTTTAACTTGTTTCATGTCTTGAAATTTTTTTTCAATACCTAGATTTTCTTAGCTCTACCCCAATTTACAGTCTTTCTAGGATTGTAATGGCATGTATAAAAATGTGTCCCGGCACCTTCTTTCTCAGCGAGATTATCTGTTGTTTCATATCTTCTATTTCTATGTGTCCCGGATCCCAAAGAAGAGTTACCATGCTCTTTTGCTTAGTTCGTTTTAATTTCCTAGAAACTTCCAGATTATCTTAAAGCTGATGACATGAGTTTGGTGTTGACTATCAGACATTATGATAATCTCATGATTTTGATAATTTTCTCTCATTATTAACTGGATGTACCCTTCAAGCGCATATTTTCGCCCAAGAGATTTTTGGGTAAGAAGCGCCAAAGTTTGGCAAATATTTGGAAATATTTGGTTGTAGATCCATATATTCTTATTCGAGTTCCTTCTGCAATTTTGGAACTGTAGGTATACCACTTGTCATTTCTTTTACTCCAGGCTACTGCTCCATAAGTGATTGCTGTATACATCCACAGCAGTATTTTTGGGTTACATTCCTACGGATTTATTCAAGCTTTTTGCCTTTGTTGGTAACGTCCAGTTTGTTTTAAATTCCAGACAAATTTATTCTTCACGATGAAACCGAAATACTCAATCTTTATTCTTCAATCTATCTTATCTGCTTTTATGGTCTTGATATTGGATTTTTTCCCCACTAAAGTCATCTTAGTGAGGTTGACATTAAATCCAACTGATTCTCTTGAAGTTAAGTCTTCTTTGAACTATGTCACGAGTCATTCTAAAATTTGCCATTTGCATATATGACTATATTGGCACAATATGTTATGTTATGCCCCGCCTCTGTGTACACTAACCTGGTTGAAAGCGGTTGCGACATCCACCTGATGGCCTCCACTATAACTTCTTTATTTGTTAGTGCGACTGTCTGTGCAGACTCGATCTGTTAATTCCACTAATTGGGTTTTTGGAGGATTTTCCCATTTGATTAGCGTGCTGACAAAAATGTATTGGAACTCTCTTCAGGGCATATGTACGTTTTGATTTGATTATCTCTTAGTCTTAGGATGTATAGTATCTTTCCTCTAGTATTCTAGTAGTATAACTACACTACTTAGGCTTATCCATATTATGTGTGGTAGCATATCGTCTTATCATTTTTAATTTAGAACTGGAAGAATACGTCGGTTCCGGTTCTGGAAGACTGAAATGCAATTTTGCTTCAGGGAAGTGAATTTCTAGAAAGAACATCACTTTCAATGAAGTTTTCATCGGGCTTCCTTATTGCAATTTTTGCATTGAATCTGCATTGTTTTGTCATTGTCATAAAGATAATACACTTAAGAAGAGGACAATTGTGTCTCATGATGACATTTTAATTAACATTTTTTTTTCTATAGGGAAACTATTCAACGTGTGAAAGCTCCCGTAGAAAGAACTGAAGAGCATTTCGATCCAGGCGCAAAATTCCACGTTGCTGCCGATTACCAATACATCAGGTATAAAATATTCACAGTAAAGTAGAAGGCACATAATTTTTTTTTTTTCGAATTTTAGCTACTTCGTAGCCCATATCCTGGAGTTCCAATTCTACAAAGCCCTGTGCATTGAGGCCGAACAATACAATCCGGAGACAAAGGATCCTCCACTTCACAAATGTGACTACTATAATTCTCCTGCTGCTGGGCAACTACTGAAGTATAGTTTCATAATTAATTGTATTTTACGTTGTATGTTATTTTGCCTTTTCATTGCAGAGATGCTTTATCTTTGGGTGCCTCCAAACATTGGACGGAAGTCTTGGAGATTTTGACCAAAGAGACTAAGATGGACGCGTCAGCGTTGTACGAGTATTTCGAACCCCTCTACTTGTACTTGCAGGAGCAGAATCGAAATATTCCTCCAGAGGAGTTGATACTATTGCTGGGTGATTTCGACAAGGGTGTGCGTAGGACTGAAGGTTCACAGGCTAATGTTGATTGGAATTTCGAAACTAATATTGGTAGCGCTGACTTTGCCGCTGCTCAGGTTAAGAGATTTTATTACATACGTATAATATGTGTTAGATCAGAAATTCTTAGGTTCAAAGCGTATTGGATTCAGTGGCTTTCAGAAGATCCTGGTTGGAAGTATTCGAGAGTCTGAACATAGAAAGCTATACTGAGGATATTACGAGGCAATTAGATGCGCTGGAGAAGCTCGGCGATGCTGAGTTAGGCGATGAGAAGTTAGCAGAAGTAATTATGCTTAAAATATTTAATTTTATGTCCACTAACTAATCAATATTCAGTTGAGATCCGCCATCAACGCAATGAAAATGCATCACGGTACAGCGAAGGTTTGTCGATTCTCATCCCCACAGTGCAATCCCTTAACACAGGGAATAAATCAAGAAGGTAAGTAGACAGTTTTAATTCCCTTAGCTTTTATAGATTTCGAGTCTTAGATATTGTTATAACTTCTTGGTATTATATTAATGGCTAGAAATATTTTTAGCGCATTCGCGACATTTCAGATAGAAAAATAAGAATTCGAACGAAACAAAAACACAAATCACATGTTTCCGGACTTATTACGTAAAATCCGAATATGCCAAAATATACAAGGTATTCCATTTGAAATTTGAAATTTGATCATATTTTCGGTAAAACTGGAAGTGATAAAAATTTATAATATAAGTTAAATAATTGAAAAATTGATGTAAATAATACATTTCGAATTTTATAAAAAAATATTTATAAATAAAAAAGTTACGGGCCTATGGGTTGAGGCACCCGGTATATTGTCATGCATCACAATTTATATTGTTTTAATTATAATACAATCTAAATTTCCTACGGGATCCTAATTTGACTACGGGAAAAGTGACGATATAACGTACAACTACATATGCATATAAACTAGGGATGGTACGACCTGCTCCTTATGCCGGAGCTGGTGCACCTGCTCCGACTCCGGCTTTGAACCTGGTGCAAGAAATCAGGTTCAGGTCTACAGGTCTTCTTTAAATTGTAGTATGTGATATCTAAAAAAAAAAGGTCGTCGGTTCTGTAAAAAAAAGTCTAAAAAAAAAAAAAAAAAGGTCATTAGCTTTTGTCATTAGGCACATCATTGTATGAACAGGTTTGTTAATTAAGGTTTAGAACGACTGCGGTTGCGGAGCGAGTGCACTGGGTGCAAAACCTGCTTTTTTACGGTGCACCAACTTGGTTGCGAAACCTGCTTTTTTACGGGTGCACCAACTTGGTGCGAAACCCGCCTCTTTTACGGTGCACCAACTTGGTGCGAAACCTGCTTTTTTACAGGTGCACCAACTTGTGCGAAACCCGCTCTTTTACGGGTGCACCAACTTGGTGCACCAACTCCGATCAGCGAACCAGTTCCAAAAGAACAGGTCCGATCCGGAGCAGCCATCCCTAATATAAACCTATTTCATTTAGAAATTTCCCCCTATTTTGTAAATAACAATAATATTCTGTTTGAAAAAGCTTAATGATCTCGTTTAAAAACTTTTTTCCATTTTCTTTTGGATTTAGTGGTACAAGATTTGATGGCACGTTCTACCGTCCAGTACGCAGAATTGGAATTTCTTTGGAATCGGTGGAGAGCAGCTGGTGATGGTGCGAGAGAGAACTTTAAGATATACGTCGGTTTAGCTAACGAAGCGGCAAAAGCCAGAGGTATGTAAGAGAAGCCAACAAAACTCTGTTTAAAGTAGGTTAGAAATTGTTGGAAAAAAATGTTATAGGTTTAACATCTTATAACACTAGAAATAGAATATGACATATTTTCGATTGTACAGAATATCCCAAAAGTAACTATTCTTTGTTATTCTAAATGGTTTATTAATTATTAAGGAAACATCTTGAATTAATTCACTTTTTGAATTGTTCTCACTAAAAATTAACATGACTTTACCCCTTACGTATCATACTGCTATCTTTTTAATAAGTGAAGTCTAAGTATTCAGTACTTTGAGCAGTGTAAATATCTTAGACCATATATATTACATGGATACCGCTATACTATAAGAACTTATAACCGATACTGTTTCAAAGATGTGCAACGTGTCTTTTGTTCTCAATATCCCTTTCATTCAACTAAATTTGAACAAAGCCTTTTAAATGAGCACAATTCTATTTAATAAGCTTAAATATGTGAGAAATGGACTTTATGTTATCGTTCAGAAAATTTCAAATTATACTTTCTTAAATCGTGTATTACATAACGGCAGTTTGAATTTCGCGCTTGAACGTGTTTCAATTTCGCGCAGTTTTAAGCCAATCATCAGCTAAGTGATATAGACCAAGCGAGGTAGATATGAAACTTCGTAAGTCGGAACGAGAAGGAGCAAAATAATTTGTCTGTGCTATGTTGGAAACATAGTTGGAAACCTAACAGGGTATCCATGTAATATATATGATGTAAGGTAAATGTGCACTTATAAGGAATCAGCAAGATATGCGAAACACAAAATTAAATGAATGATAATTAATACTAAAAGAAAACGCGATATGACATATGTAATAAGCTTCTCTGTATTAATTCGAATTAAATAAATTTTGACGCTTTCCCCTCTCGAAGGGGAAGTAGTTAGTTATCAATCCTCAGAGGCGCTGGGGTCAACATGCAGGTATACAAAGTTGCCTAGATATAAGGAAAGTACATTTTTCAAAAAATATGTTAATAAGATTGTATATAATTTAGGCGCAAGTATACCACTACAATTATTTTTTATTCTAGGTTGCACAATCGCTTGCATTTCTTAGCCATTTCAATAAATTAATTTAATTGCATTAAGTAAGTAATAGCTCTTTCAAGAAAACTTGTTTTAGAGCAAAAATGACTCTTTCGTTTTTCATCCTAAGTTAACTAAAGAGTCAGTTAGCAAATTAAATGTTTGATGATGAAATAACAGTTTCACAAAAATATATTTTCTTGAAGTGGTGAAGTAGATATGTAAATATTGTACGGCGTTTACATGTTTGCGTAATACGTTAACTGGAAATAATACATTTTGATCGGTTATTTTCTCCTGAACCGAAACTTTTATATATATGTGAATTGTGATTTGTGTAATCAGTTGCCGGGCGTTTCTTCTTTTTTAATAAATAGACGTTTTAGTGAATCTATATATATATTTAATACATCAGGTTAACATCAAGCACGTTACATCCGTCACATTCACATAAGGACTACTTCTAGAACTCTCTATTACCAACTTCACACCGCTTACCGATGTCTTATGGCGCCAAATTTAAATTTATTTCCTACAACTCGGTCAGCCTGACACTGCGATCGTCTCGATCACAGAAATTATCAGTGACACGCATAATCTACTTAACACTTACAAATATTACATAACCTAAAACTATATCATATCCATATACGTAATATACAAGAACACTTAAAACTACATACGTAAACATACATATTGGTCATTTAATATGAATCATAAAGTTTCAAATGGGAGGGATCTAAAATACTCTTATAGGGCTTATTAGAGATCTGAAAACCTTCAATGTCTTCTACCACATATCTGTCATTTGGTAGCACAGCTGTGACAATATAAGGTCCTTTAAATTTAGGTAGGAGCTTCTTATTGGTGCCTGATGCGGTGACTACATTGGTTACCATAACATAGTCTCCAACATTATATTGCCTCGCCATAAGATAATTGCTCATATCTCTTGACCAAAGACTCACTACAACCCTGTTCCTTTATTTCACAAAATGGTAGATCCAATTCTCGACAAAGAGATACCTTTTCGTGAAAATATAAGTGTATACTTTCCCTTTGCTGCTGTCGTCTCGATTGCATACACTTCCATAGTTCAGTCTTGCTTTTTTTTAGTAAAAATGTTTTCTTGAACGCCACTTTAAAATCATTCCAATCTTTCAACTCCTTGCTCCGACTTTGGTACCAATGTTTAGCAGCCCCATGAAGGTGAGCTCTCGCCGTTTCGAACATTACAGCTTCCGGCCAAGAATGTAACCGTCCAGTCGTCTCCAGATATTGCAGCCAATTTTCAGCAACTTTTGGCCCTTTTTCCGCATTAAAATTCTCAATTGACTTACTCAAGTCAGGCATTATATTAAAATTCTTAATTTCATTAGTGCTATTCGTTTGTGTTTGAACTCTATCTTGGTTGTCCTTTAAAGCGTTTAAAATTGAAGCGTTTTGCTCTAATAACCGAGTTATTACCTTTATCATGCCGTCATTATCACCACTTTTCCTTTCTCCTTGCTGGAAAACTTCGAATTCATCTGGAACTTCTTTCGAATTCATTTTCAGGCGGTTATCACGTTAACTTTCCCTCTAAATCTAAGAAATTCTAACCTCCAAAATTGTAATCAGTTGCCGGGCGTTTCTTCTTTTTTAATAAATAGACGTTTTAGTGAATCTATATATATATTTAATACATCAGGTTAACATCAAGCACGTTACATCCGTCACATTCACATAAGGACTACTTCTAGAACTCTCTATTACCAACTTCACACCGCTTACCGATGTCTTATGGCGCCAAATTTAAATTTATTTCCTACATTTGCTATAAACATTTAAAGTTTATACCTCTTTTATGAAATTATAAAAAAATACCTGCGAAATATTTGTTTATTTCCGAAAATACCTTCATATGTTTACAAACTTAATATTATTGTATCATTGCGATAATCGTGTTTTTGCATAGTATGTACGTTTGCAATAACAATGCGCTCAATTATCATATAATAAATCATACAGAGGGAAACATCAGGATGTGCATTGAAATTCCGCGCTCTTACTGACACGTATGCCCTCTATGAATTGATACTAGAACCTTACGCAGCGTAGCAAGCTTTTATTATTAAGCTTTTTATTATTATTATTTCAAATGTACCTACTGTCTCTGGTAATAAGTCAGTAAGGTGAAGTGACAAACTTCCCACCGCAATCCCTGACTTGAAACCAGGTTCAAACCCTCTCAGCGATAACTTTTTTTAAATTAAATTATACACATTGTCACAGAATTAAATTATACATGGATATTAATATAAACGCCGGCAGTACGGCTGAGAAGGAAGGGTGCATCATTGCCAATCTTGAAAGTCAAGCAGCAATATGCGGTACCGGTTGTTGGTTGGGTCACCATTCGGACAACACTTCCCAGTGGCTCGGTGTGTTCCGGCACTCTAGCCAAGGGCCTTCAAGGCCTCTGTAGTGCTGAGTTATTATTATTATTATTAATATAAACATTTATTTTACATTTTCGGTGTTTGTAGCTATCTTTTAATAATACTAATCAATTAGCTTGTGGATGTATTGGCTTAATAAAAACGAATTCATGTAGCAAGACGTTTCGGCAATATATTTGTCTTTTTCAATTGCTAAAAATTATTGATTACATGTTGATTTTTATTATATAATTATGTAACGTTATTTTTATAAGTTACCTTAATATTGTTCCGTGTTTATAATTACTAAGTTACATTTTTCTTAATTTAAATAAATTATGCTGAATCGTTCAGTAGAACGCTTCGATTCACCATAATCATCCCGTGAAAGCTAATACACAGTTCACTCGGAATTGTTATTGCTGTAGAACACTTGAACAATTTTAGCACGTTGAGCAATGTGTAAGTGATCTATTTCTTAAATGAGTTCTTTCAAACTAACATTACATGTGTCAAACACGCAGCATTAATGAAAATTGTCTAATTTACAATGTAGCCAATATCAACTTTGAACTGGATCACTTATTACCATACGTTTATTATTACATAAAATATATGTTTTTTTTTTTATTTTACTGTGTTATATTCGCTGTACCGAATCGAAATTTGTATGTGTTGTTTGGATATGTGGTAGGTTATTTGGATGAGAAATCATGGGTGCCTCCAAAGAGCAACATATTAAAAGACACTATTAAAGTATTTAGTTATATTTTTGGCTTACGTGGGGGACGTCTAGGATCGCCATCGATAAATTTACAAATAATCACTATCCACAACTACACATACTACGAACTCAAAATAATATATCACATAGGTTAGGGAAAGTGATTCTTTTTGGCATCTCTTAATGTATATTTACTAGAAAACTATATACACTACAAACTTAAAACTTCCTGAGATTGAAGATTATATATAAATCTACTGAAGAAAAAATTATTAGTCGAATCTACACAAAGGCTTCACTTTAGCTTATCAAGCTAAAGCCTTTAAGTTCATATGCTAGAACACAGGTCATAACAACAAATCAAGTGGTTATGATAATCTAAGTGTGTTAGTATGTACCTTAAGTGCAAAATAGAATTTGAAAATATCAAAATTTAATTCTTTTGTACGCTTTTATGTCTTCAATAAAGAACTCGCCATTTCTATTTAGGTTTTGAAGATAGAGGAGACCAGTGGCGCAGCGAGTTCGGTATTTCCTCAGAAGACGTTGAGGCCTTGTGGGGGGATGTGGAACCTTTATACATAGAATTACATACTTTCGTCATCAACAAATTGCAAGAGGAATATCCAGATGATTGGAATGACGATATACCAGCACCTCTTTTCGGTAAACCAAAGATATGATAATTATTTAAGTACAATCTCTAGATGTATATAAAGGTGACAGTACATTGCGACCTAAAATATCTATTGTGTTTCTTATTCTTACTGCTTTACGTCTGACCGTTTAATCTTATTCCTTAAAAAAAAATGCATGATTTGGGAAAGCCTCAGATTAGATAGATCTCCGTATTTCACTTCAGCGCCCTTGACTTGTACTGTGCTGTGCAGTTTGAGAGGAGATGAATGCGTGTTTCGTGCTGTTCCCCGCGAAATCTATATTGAGATTGCTTCGCTAATCTAACCTTATTTAGATCTCCTTTTAGTTTACTATGGCCTAATAGGACTGTATTAATATACAGATTTTGTTCTTACTCCGGTTAATGCATTTTGTAAATCTCCTCTAATTATATGTACAGCTTGTCTCATTCTTTGGAGATTTTCCTAATAGTTGGATATTCTCTGTTATATTTCACTTTTTAGTCTTCCTGGAATTGTATTGCAATTCCTGAAAGAGGGTTCAAGGCCTAAGAATTGCGTAGCTTGCTGAATTTTTCTACATACTTACTCTCCGATCATTTTGGAATGGCTTGGATAACTTTCTTCTTCCATATATTCCTATGTTCTGTTTTGCTCCTCCCATTTCGTTACCCCTAGAGTTTCTGAACCTTCTTCTACTTCGCTCCTTCATCTTAGTTTTTGCCGACCTTTCCTCTTTCTCCCAGTTAGTCTAATACTCATTAATAGTTTAGGCACTCTTGTTTTAGATATCTTCTCTGTGCATGTTAACTATCGCAATCTCTGCGCATTTATAATTCGTACTATGCTTGCTTCGTTTTATAATACATGTAATTTACGACTCGCTGTTTTTATTCACTTATCTGCAGTTCTTTACCACCAAATACTTTCCGAAGCACCTTTTTTCCTCACATCTCTAATCTAGTTTGTTCAGCTTTACTTAGAATCCATGGTATTTCGTACGCATATGTTACTATCGGCTAAATGATTGCATATATCTTAAATTTCTTCTTCTAAATATATCTTTAATTTCGTCCTCCTGAAAAGTTTTTATTTCGTAGTATTCTGTTAAGTGCTGCTATACATTGGCTACTTGACATTATTCTACTTGGTCTTTTCCACTTTCTTGTAAACATAGTCCCCATATATGTGAAGAGTTTACCTGCTCCAACCTATACTCTTTGCCTTCACTATTTGTTTTCCATTTTATATATTTTGTCTTTTCCTCATTGTTATCTAATCCCATTTTTCCCCCGTTTTCCTCCAACCTTATAACTATATCCCTTAGCTTCAACTTCAAAGTTTTTCAGACATTCTGTTATTTATTCTAACGCAACTTTTAGTTCTTTGCAAGGTTGTCTCTATCATTTTAATTGATTTTCCAATAATATTCATTTGGGTTAGTGCTTTGTAAATTTCTCTTTGTCCTCTTTTCTGTACAGTGGCTATATAATTACTTGTACGCATTCTGTCGGCGTTCTTTCATACTTAAATAATTCCGCCGTTATTCCATCGAGGACATTTATTATTTTTAATTTTTCTTATTATTTTCCTTATATGTTCTTTATTTGGTGATGCTATCTCTTCTGCTTCTGTACTGCTTTTAATATTAGGTACTTCTTCTCCTTCTTCCGTTTCGCTTTGTTAGTTTAGCAGTGCATCAAAGTATTTTCTCCATCTGTGTGTGACGTTTTCCTCTCCGTAAATCAATTTTTCGTTCCTGTTCTTGCACAAGATCTATCTAGCTTCCAGTCCTCTTCTTTCGTTCCACTATTTTTTCATTGTATTTTCTTTTTAACTTCTTAGTAGCTTCTTGGTTTTCTCTCTTCGTTCCATGTATACAGCTCTAGTTTCTTCAGTTCATTTCTTTAACATGCTCGGGCGTAATTTTCTTCTAATCTCCAATTTCTTTTTGCTTTCTTCATCAAACTATTTTTCTTCTACCCTCATTTCTGTAGCACCTTTTCTCAATTCCATCCATTGTCCCTATGAATGACGTGCCCTAACTCTTCTTTATAGCTTCTTCATATGTTGCTTGTTTATACCTGTCCTTTAGTGTAATTACTTTTTTCCTCCTTTTGTTATCTCAGTTTTATTTCTCATGTTTGGTATTATTTACTTCCTGTTTGCTCCTACTATAAAGTGATCCATGTCTCCTTCTAGGTGTCGTTATGATTTTATGTTTCTTGTGCCTTTTTCTACAACTTTTCAATTAGAATATGAACGATCTGGTTTTTTTTTCATCTAGTGCGCCCCACTTTTATAATTTTATAATTTTCCTATTTTTTGACGCATGTGCTTATTATATCATTTTTTTTCTCTAGTAATGTCTGTTAGTAAAAAACTTATTTTCATTTGACAAGTCATGGTTACTATATCTATTTATTGTTGCTCTATACCAATCTTCTTTTCCTATCTTAGCGTTTGTATCGCCCAGTATTATATTCACATGGTGTTTCTGTATTTTCTCATATACTCTATCCAAATTGCTGTCCTATTTGATTTCCATTCATTTTTCTTCAGTGGATACATGAAAGTTCAGGAAATTTATATTTTGATGTTTGCCCTAATTCTCAATCTATATATTTAAATTTTATTATCCAGAGCTTTATCTTCTTGCGGTATAGAAAAATACCTGATTTTCAATTTCTATTTGTACGTATCCTTTTTGTTTTGTTTCCTCTAAAGCCATGATATCGAACTTAAACTTCTAACATGTTTCAATTTTCCGTCCTCATACGTTTTTCCAACATTGCACGTTCCAGTCCTTATGTCTATACTATTTTCCTTTTCAGTTTTTTTTCTCCTTTCCATTTCACTCTCCTCTGTGGCCCTCCTCTGGTCGTTTGGTTTTATGCCCCACTTCAGTTTTCATCGACGTGGTAGAAAACAGCCGTCACAATCTCTAGATAATAACGAATCAATCTTTAGGAAGCATCTGGTCGGATTCCTGGTACAATCTCGCATCACTAGTCAGACCCTATTCAGAAGCCGGTTCAATTGACGTGGCTGGAATTTTAGAGGATAAACAATTGATCGATATATTTACTCAAACAAACCAATTCTTCTTATCCTTGGGACTTAAAGACACGTCTCAGGTATATCAAACTGGAGGAAACAGTATTATTGCGCGACCATCCGGATCAGACATGTCTTGCCAACCTTCTGCTTGGAATTTCCACGACGGTGAAGAGTACAGGTAATTAGAACTATTAGTAGTACTACTTACGTGTCAATTCTTTATTTTTCGTTTTTGTTTACAGAGTCAAAATATGTACCACTCCCAACAGGGAAGGCTACGTAGCGGCACATCGCATATTGTCGCATATTCAGTATTTCCTACAATACGAAGATCAACCGACTGCTTTTAGGAGTGCTGCCAACCAAGCCTTATATGAAGCAGTTGGTGGGGCTTTCGCACTATCTGCAGTTGCACTTCAACACTTTGCAGCGATTGACTGGGTGACAGAAATTGATGAAACGGAAGAAGCCTATATTAACATGTTAATGGACGTTGCTTTGGAAAGAGTAGCCGCCTTACCGTTTGCTCTCGCCATGGATAAGTGGAGGTGGGATGTCTTTAGTGAAGAAATCAGCGAGACTGAATGGAATGAACACTGGTGGCAGTACAGGTATAGCTGTTTCAAAGAAATATTAAACTTAAGTAGTATACCATTTGTCAATGTTCAGTAGCCACTAGAATTAGGAAGACTCAGTGTAAATCCCATTAAACAAGATTCAGAGCTGCTTCAACGTGAACTTATTTAATGGATCACACTAAAACATGCGGTTTACAATATTACATACTCCATTTTTTCAGAAAAATATACCAGAATATCTCCTCCCCGACCGAAATATCAAATGAAGGATTCGACTTAGGCACCAGATACGAGATCATTGCTGACGAGCAAATAGGCAGGTAAGTCGTTCGACGACTGCTTTATAATCGTGCATTGTCATCAATTTGTATTTCATTGTAGCTATTTTGCATTGGGCATTTTGGAATTCCAAATATACAGAGCGCTGTGTATAAAAGCGGGAAAATACGACCCCGAAACTAAAGATCCACCACTATACCAGTGCGATTTTTACGATTCATCTGAAGTGGGCGAGTTGTTGCAGTAAGTTTAACGTTAATGGCCGACCTCTTTTTATATACTTAATCCTGTACTTATCCTAGGAAAGCGTTATCCGCAGGTAGTTCCAAAGATTGGTCAGAAGTCTTGGAAATCATCACCGGAGAGACTGCTGTGAACGCGACAGCTGTGTTGGAGTATTTCGATCCTTTGTACGAATATCTGAAGGAAAACAATTCTGCTGTATTGCAGAAGTTCTCTATTATGTTATATCTTTGTTCATTTTTCATTGTATATTACATTCCAAGATTGTTATGGTAGTTGTTGTTATTGAAGAAATAAATAAATGTTAGTTTAGGTTATCACAATCGTTTCATTAAAAATTTCTCACTCTCCCTTTCAAAATAACGACAATTATTTATTCCCAACAAAAATATTAACAGGGAACAACTAAAATGCAGATTTCGATATTACCAGAAAGAGTGAAAGACTATCATAAGAGGTACAAGAACAACGTAATTCTTTTAGCGGCTCAATTCTCGATTTCAGGGTACACCTCAGTGGCAGCTCGTGCGTATTGCTCATAGGCTAGGGCTTCCAACGCCAAAAAAAAATAATATAATATATAATATATAGACGAAAAATCTTTCATTTTAACACTTAACTATTAACGCATTAACATGAGTCTTGTATCTTGTATGTTTGGTCATTTATTTTCTTGTTTATATTTGCGATTATTTACACCTGTTTAGTTATGTTAAAAACTAAGAGCGCCCCACGTACAAGTATTACGAGCCACACACTGGTACAGCTCATTCCAAAGATTTACATGATTTTCGGGTTTTTAAAAATATCTAAGTAGAACCAACAGGTATATCTTTTTTTAAAGTGTAATTATTATTATACCTAATATATCGCCAAAGATGGCGCAAATTATTTTTTTTGTAAAAAAAATAACAACGGGAGAGCGGAGTACTCTATATCCTTATATTGCTATGGAATCAAAGGTATGACATCTAATTTAGAGTCATTTAAAACAGGTTTCAAAGCCAAATGAAGAAGTAATTGAAAGGTGAAGCGCATGTTCGGTTGCATACTTTACAGGCCAATTTTGAATTTGTGAAGAATAACTATTAAAATGGACAATCTTAGCAATAGATGCTAAGTATAGCCTTAATTATAATGTAAACTTTATTGTCTATGTTTATTCAAGCTTACCTGGTATATTTATACGTTTTGGTTATATTTTGCTCGGAGATTTTTCATTCTTCGGGATGTCTAACTCTTGCTGTATTCTCCTCAAACTAGAGTAAATAATAATTCCTATAACGATTTTTATGCCACATTTTAAAAAAAATATCAAAGTTCCACAAAGTGTTTACCTAATAAAGTATCGATATTACTCCTGAATAATTTAAATTCTTAATTTTACCTATAAAATTGTCAAGAATTTCCTATAAAATTTCCTACGAAGAATATCCCGGCCAGTATACCATTTCATGCTATTGACCGATTTGGGGGGCCTGTCGAACCGAAAATCCAATCTGTATCCAGAGAATTGTATCTCCGTCCGGCTTAGAGTATCCCTGCTTCGAAGTCAAGTTAGTATTCCATCAAGTATACTCACCTAAAACAGAAAATAATTAATTAGTTTCATTTCAATATTAACCAGAAATAAGATTTTATAATTTATGTTCACTATACGTTAATTTGGGGTTAGATTTATATCAACCGCCATTAGTTTAGTTATTTTAGGAATTTTTAATATCTAAGGGTTATATTCAGAAATCACCGAGTTGGATAAAATAGTTATTCTTAACAAATATCGATAATTCAGATCATAGTTTTCTACTAAATTTAGTTTTTGCTATTTACGGGTAGATGGCTCTGAATTTTAAATTAATTGTTTTTATTTTGACGTTTCCTTAACCTCATAGTCATTTAAAATGCCATGAAAGTTCGAATACGTATTTTTGTATTAAATAAATTGTTTTATATAGTATTTACAGATTCCAACACACGGACCTGTGATCTAAGAGTCTCGAAGGTGATAAAACATAGCATCTTGGTAACGAAATAATGATTTAAGGTTGTTTTGGTTTAAAATATTCTTTTATTTGTACGTTTAGTGTTTTTACAACGACATTCGATAATTACTATTATTCAAATTTAATAATTCGAGAAGGAGCTTTGGGGGCGCGGCCGGTAGGTAAGAGAACTGCTTATTTGTTAGCAAGCGCCTGGATTATTGTTTTGACAGGCGATTTGCTGCTCCTAGAAGCGTCCCGTGCCATCTAGCAGGTAGGAAGTCACTTTTAACAGTATTCTTTCATTTATCAGAGAGGTCGCTGGGGTGGATAAAAACTACCATATTATTTATTTTTATTTTATTGAAAAAAAGAAAAAAAAAAGAAAAAGAAAGAATGGTATACGGACAAGCAAAATGATATATAAATTGAAAACATAAATTTAATAATAATAATAGTTAATTGTATTAAACTAAATAAAATAAAATTTTGAAATCCCGGGCATTTTGTTCTGAAAAAACAGAGCAATATATTTATTTTTTGATATCAAGATAACTTTGCGGATATAGCCGCAAAGAGGAGCGAATGTCTGATACTCTGTCGCAAACTGAATTATACGATAAATAAAAATATTCCGAATATACAGCGAATACACTAGGAGAAGAAGAGTTGAAGCATCAAATCGCAGTAATCGTTCGGGCCAAAAAGAGACTCTGGAACAGGATCCTCTCAGAGCTTAAGAACGACATATGAGGCGACGTGTACAGATTTGCAAGGCAGCATTTAAGTGGCCCTCTCGTTACGTACAACCCTTACTTTGCGACAAAAGATTGAGATTATTGCAGAATGACAGTATTGAATGTGACAGCAAAAATAGCACCGTGCTTCTTTTCCATAATTTCAGAAACGTTGTTGAGCCTTCTAAATCAACTCCTATTTTTTTCAGAGTTTCTTGGTATATAGGATTGAAGAGGGCCACTGTTGTTTTGCCGCCAAAACATAAGTACATTGAGAAAACATTCACATTTAGACCGATATGCCTCATTACCGTCTTGGGGAAGGTCTATGAATAACATAACGAGGCTGGAAGATGAGGATTCTGAGGATGGTGGGTTGTCCAAAAGGCAATTCGGTTATTAAACATCTTGAAAACTTGTCGTTCTAGATTTGACTCAGATGATGAAAGTAGTTTTGGATGCCTCTACGCGCCGAACATGATTTTCTTTTTCTGCTAATTATAGTTTTATGTTTACCTAACACTGACTAAATTACCCGTAATTTCATTTACCCTCTGCGATTGTGCTTCTGTAAACATCTTAATAGGTGGTGCAAAAGTTGAAGAAACGCGGATTCCGAAAGAACCCGAGAGGCACGCACTCATCCAATATTAATTTCAATTATACGGAAAACGTATCTCCGCATTTACTATTCTAATTGAAACAAAGCATAGTCCGCGCGCGAAATGCGGTGAAATATAGCCGTGGGGGAAGAACACAAAACAAACAAACCATTTATTCCACTGGGGCGTTGAGAGGAACGTGTTAATAAAACATGATCGTTTCTTGGTGTGTGTGTAATGTTCTTGAACGGGTGACGTAGCTATTCTAAGGGCGAACAGACATAAGTACCGCCTGTTTACGAGCAGGTAAAACAAACAATCTAACCGGCTTACGTAAAGGCGAAGCGATGCTGCAAGAGCATTTACAAACTGGTTAGACAAAACTCCACAATTGTACTTGCGTTAATGTGTCAGCAAAGTTGATACAATGGAATAATCGATCAAAATCAGAAAGTACAACTTTCAATTCAAATAGGATGATTAAAAATTAATAATAATAATAACCTTCGGGTAGGGCGATGTTGTGATTAACTCTAAACCGATAATCCTTATACAGAAAAGTTGCGTGGTTAAAATCACATCTAAATTTCTGCAGTTATTGTCTATACTAGGATTTAGGTTGGCTCACACTGTGGTCTCCCCTTGGTCTCCACGTTGAAACCTCACTCTCGAGTATCCTGAGACTAAGGAGAATATATTGTTTTTCATTAATCCAATGTCATCAAAGTGTGCATTTAGAAATAATGGAATCTTTTCTTTCGAAATATTGAATGAAAAACCATTTTGGACTTTAAAAACAAAGAATCGTAAGTCTAATTTTTTAAACTGCTCAGGAGAACCATTTAGTTTTGATAATGAACCAGATTGCAAAAAACCAAGGAGAAAATGATTTTTGTGTTCAAAATCACTTTTTTCTTTACTATTATAATAGGTTAACCATTTAACTGATTTATAGATTGTTATTCTAAATTGGAGTTTTTAAGTAAGCAACGGGATCGAAATTATATGGTTTTCTGGAAGGACTTAATAATTTGTGACATATGACATTTTTATTTTTATTCAATCATATTATTATCAAACAAAGCCTATTTAAACCCAAAATTAAAACTGATATTCAAAATACCCAAAAAGATGAGCTACAGAGTGTAATTAAGTACCTATCTAAGACTAAAAAATCCGACTCCGCAGGAACGCCTTCAGTTCTTTGAAAACTTAAGCTATGGTCTATGTAGAGCGGAATCCGCATGCGGAAGACGCGCTGCTGAATGCGCATCCGAATTGCGCATTAACCGTGGTCTATTTACAATGCGCATTGCATGCCGTTTGTTTTTTATTATCGTTGCTAGAGTGGTTTAGAACAGTCAACTATTAAAATGGCGAAAAGAAATATGTTAATGACAGCCATGCTTTTGCTTAGAAGAACAGGAAGATGATGAAGAGTTATTGTTATTGTCAATATTAGATAATCGGTATTATCGTAGCAACTTATTAAAAAGAAGAAACATTGAGGGCACTTTCAATGTTTTAATCCAAAATCACTTAAAGAATGATGACATAAAGTTTAAAGAATATTTTAGATTAAACCAAACTCAGTTTCAAGAAGTGTTAAATTTATTAACCCCAGAAATTGAAAAACAACCAAATAATACCGTGCAACAACTCATAAGTACATATGAAAAGCTAGCATTGACTCTAAGGTAAGTAAATTAGTAAATAAACAATTTTTATCAAGCATTTATTACAGTAGTTTACAAATTAAAATAATTTCAAATGATTTACTACTGAACTACAGGACTGCAAATCAGGGTCCATACACAATGGACTATGTATAGGTGGTTGACTTTGTGTAGAAGTATTTTCTGTTGCCACTGGTTGCGACTGGGCAAGTGCTCGATATTCCAATTCGATTATAATTTGACCAACTCTAGCTTTTGCTTCAATTGCTAGAGCTGGGGGGAAAAACATGACAGTTTGGGCCATACTGTCAAAAAAAGTTTTGATGGGGTGTGTTTCCTCGGTAACCGGTTTACTTAACAATTGTCGGAACAGTTGTGTTCTCTCCTCTCCTCTTTTTTCGATAAATTCAATGATGCGATCGTTTTTCTTACTTTTTTTTATTTCTTTTTGAGAAATACTTGCTTCAGCAGGTCTCTTTGCAGTATTATGTGTTTCCTCCATTATAGATTCTGAGACAGCTTCAGGATCGTCTCGTTTTTCTGATTCACTTTCCAAAGTACAAAGTATGCGGGCTGTTGCTAAAGATTATAATGAAATATGGAATTTTCCTAATTGCTGTGGAGCAATTGATGGGAAACATTGTCGTGTAGTATGTCCTGACAACACTGGATCACTATATTTTAACTATAAATCATTTTCTCCATTGTCCTGCTTGCAATAGTTGATGCTAAATATAATTTCATATGTATAGATGTAGGATCTTATGGTAAAAAAGGAGACAGTGGCATATTTAAAAAATCCAATTTGGGAAAATTTATGTCGAGTGAAAAGTACTGTATACCAGCAGAAGCACCCTTGCCAGGAAGTAATACCGTTTTGTCGCATGTAATTGTAGGGGATGAAGCTTTTCCACTTTCAAAAATTTGTTAAGATCAAACAACCGATAAAGAGAAAAGAATCTTCAATTACAGGCCATGTAGAGCTAGGAGAACTGTGGAAAATGCTTTTGGAATTATGGCGCAGACTTTCAGAGTATATAAACCAGAAACTGCAGAAACGTTAATTACAGCATGCTGTTGCTTACATAATTTGTTAAGAAGTACCCAAAACGTTCATAATTTAAATGAAGAAGAATAATAATGCAGCGCTTCCAATCGAAAATATGTTTCCTTTAACTAGAGTAGGAGGAAATGCAACTTTACAAGCTTTCTAAACTCGAGAAGAATTTAAAGAATATTTTTGTAGCAGACATGGAAGTGAACATTGGCAAAAAATATAATAAATCGAACTGAGTAGTAATAAAAGAACAGATGTATTTCTTATCATAGTTACCAAATGTTATATATACTTACTATACATTTAGATTTAGAATAAAGTTACAGGAAACAACACTTACCACTTCTGTTGACTATTGTATCAATTTCACACCATATGTTTTCAAGAACACTATTATCTTTATAGGATTTTGTACTTGGATCAAATAGTGCTATCACACTACCCATTAATATTTCGTCCTACTCCTTTGAAAATTTACAATAGTTTTTAGTCTTTTCAGCGGCCATTTTTCTAAATGATGAGCAGATAAACACATTCAAGCACATGCGCAATAAAACCTCACTACAATTTCGCAACGTGCGCGTGCGCTGTAGGGTGCGGACCAGTTGCCTCCAAGGTTGTTGCGACGGATGTGCGCAGCGGACTGCTCTCATCCGCAAGCGCAGTACGTCGTACATAGAACGTTTCTATTATCAGTTACGCATAATAATAGATGCAGACTGCGCAATGCGTTTTCCGCAGGCTTGTAATTTCGGTCCCGTTCGATCATCTGCCGTACGAAATTTTATTACTCGGAGTGTCCCTTCACAGTCTCTCGCGTCCCCACCAACTTAGCGATGCCACAATGCGACTAGCGACTATCAATGCAAATGCATGTGCATACAGAAAGATTAGTTTTCGTTTTCATTTAATAATTCCTGCGTTTCCTTTATTTCTTTTAAGTTTTTACTAGAGATTCCGTTTTTTTATGTTATACTTTGAAGAATGAAATTCCTATTCCTAGTTTAAATTTTATTATGAAGATATTTTCTTTTAAAACTTATCCGCATGAAATAAACAGTGGTTTTTATTTTCTCTACATTTTCTGAGTGTACTTTAGCATCGTTTTTTCCTTTCATTTTTTACTTGAGATTTCCTTTCTTATTTTATATTTTGAAGATCGAAATTCTATTTTTGGTCTACATTTTAGACGAGTTTCTTACAATACAAAGCATTACTGCGCGATAATCGGGGAAAATTTTTGTTTAAAAATTTAAGAGTATACTTAATAATTTCTTCAAATTATAATATTCGTTAATGATTTATGGATATATACTACACTGAATTTCATACGGTTTTCCTTCTAGAGAACAAAGAAAATGTAATATATACTTGTATGTGACAAACACGTAATTTTATATTTCTTTTTATTTTCATTGCATCAATTTTACATGCATGTTTACGCTAACCTAATGAAACTGTAGTTCATGGCAGTGCATCAGACGTATGGAATGCATAATACTGCTACGAAGTCTGAGAGTAAAGTGGTGAATACGCGCTCCAACTACGCACGCTAACTCCGCCCAGTTTGTGACGCGATTCCTGGACACTCGCAGCCATAAATTTTCGTAGGACTGTTATTCCAAGTGGACCGAAATTTCAACCCTGATTATAACAAATCTTATTAAGATCTTTTTTTGATTTGATACAGTGTTTTAGAGATATTCCGTTGTCTCAAGAAAAAAAAAACTCAGCCTGTATATAATGTAGTAGTATGTATAGAATGTATATTACTTATATATGCGAAACTATTATTTTTTGCGCATTTGGCTATTATTTTTCGCAACGTCAGGGCCTATGGTCAAGGCTGCCGAAAACATCAACTATCAAGTACGTTCACAAATTTTATTTTGAATAGTCATTGTTGAACCCATTCTGAATGCAATAGTAGTTAGTCCAGTATACAAGTGATTTTGTGTTATAGTACTTCTGGTGGTGAATAATGGACACGCAGCAACGTTCTGCATGGAAGTTGAGTGTGGTAGCATTGGGTAATATGCATGAATAAGATAGGTTGGTGTTAGTGCAAAAAATATGACGGTTAGGTCGCTGTCATTGAATAACTGAAAGTCTTTTTTCGGTATCACTCAAAATCCTAACCTCAATTTATGAAAGCCTACGCAACACTCAATTTATGAATATTTGTATTTCTGTCATTGCGATTGCGGTTGACAGCATATTGGGGAAAACGCAATATATGAATTATGCACATGAACACGAGAACTTCGCAATTATCTGTAGGGTATTAAAATATTGACAACTAGAACTACCTATAGTGAAGTTTAATTCCTATTTTTTTTATTAATTTACTTTATGCTGTCAATTGGATATATATACTGCACCCCTTCAGGTTGATGTTATTAGTTGCATATTGTAGAAATGAGGGAAAAAGGATTAGAAACATTTTAAGCGATTTTTTCTTTAAAACACACAATTCGTGATAATGAGGGATAATTTCTTTCAAATGATTTATTTTTTTTCACATCAAGGACAGACTATTATGTGTGTGAATATGTATGTAGTACCTATTAACAATTTATTTCTTAATACATAAATAATCCCTCCTACCTGCTAAGTAACATAATATGAATGTCATCCGTTATACAGGGTGTATCAAATAAAAAAGTAAATTTTGCTTGGGTGTTAACTACACGACATATAAAGCACAAATCCACCGAAACCGGAATTCATCATTAAAGAATAAAAAAAAGTAAAATTTAGAGCCAAAAATTCTTTAGTCCGGGCCTGATGCAAGGAAACGTCATTAAACACCCGCTAAACGTGGTATTATGTATAAATACATTGCACTTATTTAGTATTATTCTTAATGGTATGCTGTAAGTTCATTTAACGTTCATTCTGAATAAATAAAAGGCCCTTGTAAAAATAGCAAAACTGAGGCATTTTAAATTTCTTCTTTTTATAAAATAAACATTCCTTTTTTGTTAAGAGCATTCTACGTAAGTTTCCAAAGTATTATTTTTAATATCCTGATAAGACGTTCGAGTTTCACCGGATATGCGACTTCAGTTGTTACAAAAAACGTAAATATTTTTCTTTTGCTTTGTCGAATCGAGAGTTAGTTGTTAATAAACGGTACCACATGAATCTGAGTCATTTCTTTTGGATTTATTTAATCATATAACGTAAAATGAATTGAATCGAATTACACAGAAATAAATGTAGATACAGAAAATTTGCAAACACGCCTTTTTCTATGATATCGTGCGAAAATGAATCTATATATTCCTGCGCTTTTGCCGTTGCATCAAGCTTCGATTTTCTTTATATGAAATCATGATGGTCCTGAAAAGGATCGTTTTTTCGAAACGGGAAGAATTTAAATAAAATGTTCGAAGTGGCTTGCACTCCAAGCGGCAATCCACACAAAACTAACAGCGGTAATGGCTGAATGATAGTAGTATGTGGGGGTATACTCGGGACAGCATTTAGGTTGGGCACAGGTGCGGCTCTAGCCCACGGCATTTATAAAATATTTTTTTCTCGTTAAAATTAAAAGTGTTTGCAACCTTATTTCCGAGAGCAGTTAAGCTCTGTCCATAGATTCTTTACCTTAACTATTTCATTGGGTTTTGTTCGGCTGTAGAACGGTAGGAGCTAGGAGGACGGGCGCAGCGCCGTTCGATTCCTCTCGAAGAGACGCTTATTTTGATGTATAACATGTTGGTGTTATTTAAAAGTTTCGGTGATTTTTCGCAGAAATGTGCTAAAATTTTCGATCAAAATTTACGTTTTATTGATGATATCTCGAAAGTTTTTTTTTTTTTTTAAATTCAATAATTCGTCGTACTGTATTCGAGTTGTTTTTTGTTGCCTCTTAACTTTCTCCATTATTTTTTTTATTATTTATCAAAATCAAACACTGTAACTGTATTCTTATGTCAGATTTCTCAATAAATACTTGACAGCTTGGCACAAAAAACGGAAAAATGTCATATGATGCAATGCGTCCCTCTGTTTCTATTTACTCTTTGGACTTCTGAAAGAGTTTATACCTTTCTATAGCTTTCTGAAACTACATTCATTGCAGTCAGGTTCTGACAATAATTATTTGTATCACTAGGCCAGAAACTACAGCTTTGCGAGTATGACTAAGTACGAATACTCGCAAAAGAGCTTCAGACAGTACAAGTTGGCACACATGTTATATACCTTAGTATTTTGATGTTTCCGAGAATAAATCTTTTTCGGTAATTTTCCTTCTAGTTTAATATCTATTTATCAATAATAAGTGCAATGAAGAGATCAGTTCATCTTAGCATGGTTGAACAGTAGCTTAATGACAATTTATTACGCATCTGTCATGTGACTCTAGTGTGGCCAACCTTTAGTGACATTTTTGCCTGCAGTTATAATTTTCCTGCCGCTTTTAAGTACTGCAAAATGAGAGTTTCTGGGCGGAAGCGCAAAAAATGAATTTGCACGTAACTATTTAACTTGCTATTTAACCGGTATCACTTACAACAAATATGTATGCGAAGTATGTTAAGTGTAAATGTTGTGATGAGTTAACAAACCATGTTATATAACACAAACGTTATCCGGTAGGGAGGATTATCTAACTTTTTAATTTTTCTATTTATAAGAAGAATACTTTACACATTTAATTTATTTCAGTATTAGGTACATACTTTTAAAGTAATGAAAATACAGTTCTTTAACTTATTTGAAATGAATCAATTCAATGTAATGATGATTATTAACGCTTACATATCTCAAAGCATTTACATAAGATCGCAAAAGATGATGCTTTCTGGAAAACTGTCTGTTTTGACATATACGACCACGACCATACCACGACATGCTGCAATAACAAAGATGTAGTATGTGCATTAAAAATGAATTTGTACCTGTTACCTGCTGCCATAATGATTGTCATTAAAAATAGTTTAAAAACAATGCGAGCTGGGGAGGCAGCTGTCAACAGCTTTCCCTCTCACTCAAAACATACAATTTGCCCACTAGTTCGGCGAACTCTGATTGTCTGAACGCACCTTTATACAAACTGAAAGACAAGCTTGTGATTTAACAACTGACGCGGGCAGTATAAGAAGTGGATGCAGCCCTTGACGACGCTAGTAGTGATCAACAAACAACTAATAATCTAGTATAATGTAAAAAAATAAACTTATTAGCACACTTTTCAAATGATAACTTTGTATCTAACTCTGAAAAGTAATATACCTATGTATAATCTGTTTCATTGAGAGTATATCGGTTATGTGGAAAGAGTAATTTATACAGGGGAGAGTAACCCAAGATGGGATAGTTCCCAAGACGAGACGGTCATTATTTTAGAACATTTGTGCCACGTGGCGACATCTACCTTGTAGCATTAAAAGCTCTTGATTCGGTCGTGTCCACGCTTGAACGACACGCGGCCATTCCACCTGTAGCGTCAAAGAGGGCAGTTTGTTAGTGTTTACATATTTTTTTAAAATATTTCCTCGCAATAAAATATTGTATTAATCAACAACGGTAAGTAACTATAAAATTTAATGTCCGTAGTTCATAGGATTACTTAAAGCCATGGTATTTCCATATAAAATATTTACCTATAGGATTTTTATTAAATAGAGGTTATATTTTTTACAAAATGGTGCACGTTTCCTAAGATGGGAGATTGGAAATTTCCCAAGTCGAGGCGTCCCATCTTGGGAATCCAAAATACATCATCAGTGTTTTTTTAATAATTATGTTTTACAATTTTTACATTTGTGTTTTATGTTGTGTTTTGGGGTTTTGGGTTGATTTTCCAATGTTTTAATCTCGATATAAATTATGTAGGTATGTACCTACCTAATATGAAATAATAGTGATATGAAATATTGAGTCAATTTGTAGCTTTTTTTTTCTATTACAGATGTTCAAAAGAGATTCCTACTATAAAAGAAAAACTGATCGTGGAAAATGGTCCGTTCAAGATATGAAAATTGCTGTAGAAAAAGTACGAAACCGGGAACTGTCGGTTTGAGATGCTGCCGACCAGTACAATGTACCGAAAAGTACGCTGCAAAGACGAATTACAAATAAAAATAAAATTGTGAATGAAAACGAAAAATATCTTGGCCGGTTTAGAAAAGTTTTTACTGATGAACAAGAAAATGAGATAGTGGAATATATTATTGAAATGGAAAAAGATTTTTGGAATACCTATAAAGAACTTCGCCAGTTGGCATTTGATTTTGCCCATGCCAATAAAATTCCTAACACTTTTAATAAAGATAAAAAAATGGCATCTAAGAAATGGATTTACGGGTTTCTCTGTCGGCATAAAAATATTTCTCTCAGAAAACCAGAAGCAACATCATACGCTAGAGCCACGGGATTCAACCAGATCGCAGTTCAAAGTTTTTACAATAATCTTGACAAAATTTATGAAAAATATCAACTCACCCCAGACAGAATATGGAACGTTGATGAGACCGGGGTAAACACCGTCCAGAAATTGTCTAAAGTTCTTGCTCAGAGGGGCAAAAAGCAAGTTGGAGGTTTGACAAGCGCTGAAAGAGGAGTCAATGTTACTGTAATTTCTTCTATGAGTGCAAGTGGACATTTTCTTGCGCCTGGTTTTATATTTCCCAGGAAGCGAATTAAACCGGAGCTGATGGATAATGCACCAAACGGTAGTCCGGCTTTCCCACAAGACAAAGGATGGATGGATCGTGAGGTATTTTTACAGTTTATGAAATATTTTGTCGAACAAACCAGACCGTCGAAGGGGTGCCCGATTCTTATTATCTTGGACGGCCACTGTTCACATACAAAAAGTTTAAACGTTATAAACTTTTGTCGCGAAAATGGCGTTATTTTATTATGCCTACCGCCGCATTGTACACATAAAATGCAACCGCTGGACGTTTGTTATTTTAAATCATTTATGAGTTACTACGATTTGTACCTTACTAGGTGGCTAAAAAGTCATTGCGGTCGTACCTTCGGACTCTATCAAATTGCAGGTGCTGTTACAGAAGCGTTCGCATTAGCATCATGTGTACAAACTGCGGTAAATGGGTTTCGAGTAACTGGGATTTGGCCCTTTAATAAGGATATATTCCAGGATTGGGAATTTGCACCCTCTAAAACGACCGAGATGCAAGAAAATGCATTACCACCATACCTCAAGCCATCAGAGTTAATCGGGTAAAACGTCTACGTCCACAAATACAACATTGTATGATAGGAATCCAACTCCTTCAACGTCGAAACAATTGGCTTCGATTTCAGATGGAAGCATCAGCGATTCCGAAGACGACCAACCTATATCAACTCTTGTAACGAAGTGGAAAAACCAAATAACTCCTAAACAGGTCTTGTTGCAAAAGGTAAAAGTAACTGACATAAGTCCCCTACCAAAAGCAATGAAAAAACAAGGAAAGACTTCTTCTAGACGTTCACTGAAATCCACGGTACTCACAGAATCGCCATACAAAACTGAGTTAGAAGCATCGCAGGCCACACTTGATAAGAAAAATACTAAATCTGCTAAACGGGCTCTAACTATTGATGATAATAATAACCGGAGTGCTCAAAAGTCAGAGATTAAAGATACGATCGGCAATAATTTAATCACCACAACTGATGATGATGATACCAGTTGCACTGTATGTGGAGAAAAGTACGCAGAGAGTAACGAAGACTGGTACAATTGCCATTTATGTTCAGAGTGGGCTCACGAGTGTTGTGGAGTAATGGATGATTTGTATTTTACCTGTCGCAGTTGTGAAATGTAATGTCCCTTCTTGGGACACCCGTCGACCCATCTTAAGAGACCGGCTTCCTAAGATGGGACATTAACTCATTTTTTTTTAAATTAAAAATAGGCCTTTTCGTTCATTTGTTTATTATTTGTGTTATTAAGATAAGTTATAATTAGCATATAGTTTCACTTTATTATAATAAAGTTTTTTCAATATATATAGATTTTCGAATTTTTACTTTTGAATAAAACTGTCCCATCTTGGGTTACTCTCCCCTATAAACTACGTGCCAAAAAAATTGCAACATCTTGAAGGAGCTGAGTTATAAGCTGAAATTTTGGCATGTTTCAAGTAGTAAATCGTAACTACTAGGTTTCAGTAGTAAATCATAGCAATTGGAAAAGAAAATACAACAATCAGCAAAAAATTATCAATAAATGCATTGTTTAACTCTGTGAGGCATGCTCTGAATGAGATGATGACACCCCAGGTTTGCTGTAGATGACGGCAAAGTTGCCGCAAAGTGCTTGCTGCTTGTGGTAAACGTCTTATGTAGCGACTAATCATATCCCACACATGCTCGATCAGGTTTAAATCCGGAGAACGAGCAGGCCAGGGGAAAATTTATACTTTCTCTTCGTGTATGAAGTCCTGATAGATGAATATCAGCGATTTTTTTACATACAGCCAGTTGTTTTGTTAAGATTTTAATGTTAAATTAAAAGCTTAGGAAATGTTACGAGGATCAAATAAAATTTTAAATCATAAATTATCGTGTCCTCCTAAGGCTAATTCTAGTGTACCGCAAAATCGAATACAATTTATGATTATTTTTAATACATATCGATTTTTGTCAACTCTTTTACGTTTCCATGGGCTGAGTTTAATTGAGTTAAAATATTTAACTCACCAATAACAGACAATCTAAAAACATTGTTCAAGTGTACCTTTGATTTCGCATTCTTTCCCAGATGTGCACTAAATCCGTAATACCGTCCTTCGCCAATGTTAATTCTTTTCCGAATAAAACGTAAGGAAAACAAAAGAACAGCTTGCTTTTGGTCGTAACCGCAAATCCAATCGTTTTTTAAGTAAATGCTTCTATTAAATTTTCTTGTCCGTATTTTCGAAGCAGACGCGCAAACATTTTGAGTTTCTGAAATGTCCAAATCCGGTAGCCGCTACCCTAGTTGTTTTATTTCGAGTTTTGCACAAAATGCCTTACTTAATAGGTCGCGAATGCTGTTCATTGTAACATAAAACAACAAAAACACACGCGCATATACTGCTGGCAATAACAATGTTTTATGAAGTTAAATAGCAAATCAAGGTGTCTTGCCACTTCCGTGCCTCCCATTTCCGCATCAGCAATTAACTAGTATTAACTCTAGCCATTTTCGCGCCCAATCGTTTAAGTGTCCCATTTCAGCGCCTCTGATTTCTAACAGTATCTGATTTCACAATTGAAGCGGTGATGGATTGAATAGGATTAATTTAAATATTATTATTATTATTATTGCCTAATGAGGTAATGGCAGATTATTTCAAAGAAGATAAGTTATAATAAGGGGGAGGTTAATAAACTCGTTCTTTCGTTCATACAGCAACAACAAATTCCATTATATCATATACCGAAAACCCATTACAACCAATAACATAGTTCCATACGATCCCTTTCACCATCCTTCACAGAAATATGCCGCACATACAATATTAATTACACAATATACCCCTCACTACAACTGAATACAACAAAAAAATTAGCATCATAAAACAAATTGCGCACAATAAAAAATTTCCAAATAACACAATAGACAAACTTACCTACAAACATAAAATAAAAACCGATCCACTTTACATAAAAGAAAATAAAAATAACATATATAGAAAATTTACTTACAACAATATATCTACATCAATAAATAACCTTTTCAAACCATTTAATATACAATTGGCTTATAAGTCACCTCATAATCTACAAAGTATACTTTGCACACATACAGAAAATAAAGACAAACTTCAACGAAACGGAGTTTACAGAATAAAATACGATGATTGTGATGCTACTTACATAGGGAAAATTGGCAGAAAACTAGATACCAGAATTAAAGAACACAGAAAACAAAACAATTCATTTTTTTACCAACGTTTACTAGAATATGGACATAAAAGCATTTGTGATGAAAACATTACCTTACTGCACTTACTGTAATAGGGGTCAAAAACTTAGATTGTTAGAGGCTTACCAAATAGAACGGCATAAGAAAATACCAAACATACATCTTCTAAATGAACAAATAGATTACAACATCAAACCGATCTTCACTTACTTGGATTTGACAACCAGTTTAACACAACATTAACCACATTTAGACAACCTGAATAACTTCTACACATACAAAGAACACACACACTTTCATATATACATACTTTTTTTAAACAATCTTTCGCAGTTCATTTTACAATAAATAACACATAGACAGGTTTTTCATAATTTAAAATCAATTGCATTTTTTACTATTGAAATACCTATTCTTGTCTTCTAATGTGTATTTATGTTCAATTTATTATTATATGAATGTTTGCGTCTACGTAATTTACTGTCATGTTTAGTGTTTTTAACTTAATGATTGACAATTTTATCTGTTGACGTGTAAGTAAACTTTTAATGCATAATATTATTTTTTAAAAATGTCATTTGCGATTGTTAACTTATACTATTACATCTACTAGTTTTAATTTCATCACTATTATATTTAAATTTTAACACAATTATTTGTATCAATTAACTGATTAATTTGCATTTCTAGTGATCCGAAGATGGCTGTTAAAAGCCGAAACTAGTCATCATATATTAAATTGCTGTATGAACGAAAGAAGGAGTTTATTTACTCTTACTTAGCTTCTCGATTTAAATCGTTCATTGGATACTTAGAATATAATTATAATAAGGAGATTAGTAAAGGTTCAATAGGAACCTGTAATTTATCAATTAGTAATTACGGGTAGGTGTGCACCCTGGATACTGTCTAGATGTCTACCAATCAGAACAAGAAAAGGCGTTATTGTGGTAGGTGAAGGGAATCATCCCCAATATAAAAACTTAGATTGCGTTTTCATAACAATTAATTTACAAATTTAGTGCTATTAATACTGTTTTTATTTATGTGTATTTCCAAATTTACTTATGGCGTGTATAGAAGGTGTTGACTTCTTAACTACATCAAAGGGTAAGTTACATTTTATTATACATACACAATCTCTTGTAATTGAAGTTTTTTTTATTGATAATATTATAATCTTCAACCAAGACTAATAATTTTGTGAATATTGTAGGGAAACCTTTGCTTGCGTTTCGTGGATATATGTATCGTTTGAAGAGAACCAACAAATCTTCCAAAAACTGGGAATATATGAAAGCCAAAACTAGTAAATGTAAAGGACGCATTACTTCGACAGAAGAAAAAGTATTAGAAAATGGTACACATACGTGTGCATCTAATGATGCACACATGGAAAAAAATGTATGGAAAATTGTAAGAAAAGAGCACGAGAAGAATTCACTCCCATTTTGAAAAAAAAATCGCCAAGAGATGCAAGAAGTGCAAGATAGAGGATTAAACTTTGTTACTGAAGTTCCTCTTTTTACATCAGTAACTTCAAGTTTGTACAGAGAAAGAAGAAAAAAGTACGACTACAACCAAATTTTATTGTCTGTTGTAAAACAAAGAAATGCAGACATATTTTCGCCTTTTACAGTTAATACTAGATAAAGTTCCTAAATGGTCCCCAGATAAGATTAAAATAGATTTTTTACATACAGCCAGTTGTTTTATTAAAATTTTAGGTTTGTGGCTGATCTCCTTTGAGGTGTTGAATTTTGTTTGGCACGGGGTTTATATCTTCCGATGAAATAAAAAAATATAAATGCACATTTCAATTTTTTAAGCTATGTTGTATGTAATATCTGTACCTAGTAAGTAAAAACTCAATGAGAAGAGAAATTGAAATAATTTTTTTAGATACTCGGCGTTTACGTTACCACCCACAATTCACATCCGGTTCCATATTCAATATAAATACCACCTAGTAAACACTATCTGACATTTCAAAGGTTCAACAACAAAGGAAACTGTAATCTGATTGTCTTGACAATTCGCCACAACCTATGTTAGGTTATAGCTGAGCACGCCGGTTACAGATCCCTACTGATCCCCAAAAATAATTTGACACTCCATCATTATTACTGATAATTAAGATACGTAATTCAACTGGGCAGGTTCTTACATTGCTACTTAGGTTTTGAATTGTTTGAAACCTATAAAAGGGTACTTTTTCCCGCACTTATAGCTCGGTTTGTACGCTTTATTAAGTAAATTTAAAAGCTCAAAATCTTTTGTTATATAGAACGACATGTCTAAAATCGATGGTATAGATTTAGACATTTTGCAATAAGTTACAAATTAGTTGTGTTACTTATAAGTTTAAACGACAGCACCATCTATTGATCCTCGTCTTTCAAAGCTCCCTCTTAATTACTATCAAGGAGCAGTCAATTAGTTAAAGGATCTATGGTTATATAGTAATCTAAGCTGTCCAAATTTATTTGACACAAAATATCTGATCTGCAAAATAATCTATTCGACTATTGTCGGTCGTAGCTTGAAAAATGCCACCAAAGAAGAAGTTATCACCCGAAGAAAAAAAAGCTCAGAGAGCCCAGAGGAAAGCAGATCGCAAAGCACGCGCAGAAGAAAAAAAGAAACAACTAAAATACGACCACTTACAACGGGAACTGAGATATGGAGCGCTAACCATACAAAGGCACGAGAAAAACTGGAAGAAGATGCTATTAGATATCGCCATACCGGAGATGCGGAAGGAACTGGAATACGCCTGGCACAATTTCGAACGCGTGATAGACGCTAAGGATTTTCACATTTCGTTGCTGATGGACGAGATAAAAGACAGCGAGGAACAGTATATGATGAATATAAGATCGCATTGCGAGAACGTCGATAAGTTGATTAAATTATTCAAGGAACAACTAGACGAACTAAAGACAGATAATGAGAATGCCGTGCAAAAGCTCAAGGCTGATAATGAAGTGGAAGTATCGAAAATTATGTCCGTGCACAAGGATACCGAAGATTTCCTCAATATGATGCTCTACGGCTTGGAAATGACACTAAAAGAGCAGGAGCAGTATATAAGATGCGAGTATTGTTCCAGAATCGACGAGGAAATAGGAAAGAATGCTGAGACTTTGCAAAAATTACGATTCATCATCCACAAGGAATTTGCCAAATTATGGAACTCCATACAAGAATTTTTGCAGGAATACGGAAAGAAGGTTGCCGAACGGAAGAAACAGTACGAATTCCTCAATAGCCAAGACGAGCAAGTTAATTCACTACTGAGAAGCCAGCTCGAGAAGATCAGGCAGATGAACGGGGTAATCAAAAATTTACGCCAAAAGCATCTTCTCCTCTTGAACACACAAGGACAAAAAGTGAACGATTTGCTAATGGAAAGGCAGTTTTTTGCGGATTCATTCTGGGCTCTCAAGACGCAATTAGAAGATGAAATTAATACAGACAATAAGAATTTGACTTTGCTCACCGTGGAGACTAACGACTCTGTTAAGTATTTAAAAGAATTAGAAAAGAAAGGAGAAGAAATACTGACTTTAGCAGCTTTGTGCAGAAAATTCGAAACGATGGAGGAAAAGGTCTTACCTTTTCCATTATTGGGTACGTAAACAGCCAAGAATAAAGGTTTTAATTTAATACCCATTGTATTTTCATATTTCCGACAGGGAAGGCAAGTTATAAAACGCCTCTGGAAGTTGGCATTGATTTCTTTAACGACATCGTCGATTTAAAATTATTTTGGAAGCGCATAGGAAGAGCTGACGCTGTCAGGTACAGCATGTACGAGGAAAAGGAATATTTAACTAAAGAAAATGACGAACTCAGAAGGCGAATACACGAATACTGTCTCTGTTTAAATTGTACAGCTTATCCACCTCCGTCCACCAGGCGTAAAACAACCACTATTAATAAGATAGACGGCAACATGGAAATGAAAAAATATGCTAACATATCCTAGATCAAAATCGTATCGCCGTTCTTCAAATCTTCATTTTAGCTCCAACATGCCTAGTTTTCAAAAACTTTTATTCGGTAAATAAACCTGACGTCCGAAAATATATTATTCAAAACTTTGTAGTAAATATGCATTCTTGGAACGAACGTTGCAACTTCGATATTAACAAAGGAATCGAAGGAACATAAAACTTTTATTATCAGTTTTGCGCACAATATGTCGAGAGCGTCTTTAGTTTTAAACACATATGCGGGTATACGAAAGTTGGAAAAGGTAAGAACAAAACAGTACTCTTAATATTATATGGGTTGCATTGCTAAAGCGATAAAAAGTTTTATGCAAACTTTATGGAACTTCCCAGTTCAGTTTATTCGCAAATACGTATATTACATAAAGGGCTTTTAAATTTAGCTCGAGTTAATCAATAAAGTTTTCAATTTTCTAGCTGATAGGTTATGTCATGAAAATCGTGAAAAAGAATATTGTTTCAAAAAATTATTTTTAGAGATTTAAGCAGGTTCTATGATGAACAGTGGTGCCAAATGCCCATAAGTTTGTTAGAAATTATAAAAACCTCTCTCCAGGTGAGGAAAATTATTAAAATTTATAGATTAAGACATAATATTATTGCTACTAGATAGATTAAGGCATAAATACTGATCTTCCTGGCAGGACCGATAAAAAGTAGGATAATAACATATGAAAACACCGAATTTAATTTAGAACTGCACATCCAGTCACATACAGAGTTAGGCAAATGTGTGAAAACTCTTGATTTCTGGCTAAATTATGGGTTCGATTAAAAAACAATTTAGAAGAAAAAAATTTGTAGTATTTTTACTCTTGTCTATTTTCAATAACAATCACACGTTTCAAGACATGACGTCATCGGTAGTATATTTAAATGGAACTTCCTGCACCTTTACACATTTCGAAAATGATTAGTAGCAATAATCTATTCAAAACAAGACAATTCATAATAAATGTTCAAACCGAAGATCTTCAGCAGCCGTTTTGAATCGCGTCTTGTGGTGTTTCTTGAAAGGCCATCCTAATTTAAATTAGGTATCAAGTGTTCCCGAAGGAGAAAGTTTAATAGATTCTAATCTGATGATCGTAAAGGACATTCACGATGTCCTCTTCGACCTATCCAACGTTGCGAAAATATAGTTTATTTAGATATTCACGCACGTCAACTCCATAATGCGGTGGAGCTTCATCTTGCTCATAACAGATGGTATCAGTGGGTAGAACATATTAAGAAAAAAATCGATCAACCTCCCATTGGTTGTTGCGATTACGGGGTAAATTAGTTCATTGTGTTGAAGTGATGCATTGAAAAACCCACATTGTCGACATACCGCTGATTTTCAAATAACTCATAAGGCCTCATCCACCTGTACAAACATTCGTTCAACCGAACTAACAACAAGTTCTCAAGTTGTCGAGACATTTCAATGTGTTTTTTTTTTATCATGAATGGATGGAACGATATAAGTCTTAAAATATTTTAAATATACCCAGAACTTAACGTTCCAGATCCGACGCATGTTTATGCAGATGTGAGCTAAACTTAATGCATTGTTTGGTAATGGTTTGAGCAGGTGTGCCACACTCGTTACATCAGTATGCAGCAATTCGCGCAGAACGCGTCATTAGTTTTATATTGGTCGGCTTGTACCTGTTACTGCTACTTGATGAAATGTTTAATATAGCAATACCATAATTTAACACCGGTTTATGGGGTTATAATGCAATTTTAATTTGAAATATCTACTAAAGCCAAAGAGTTAGGTATAGGGAATGGTTAACAAAAGTAAAAGAACCGATAATTATCTATCGTAACATTATAAAAAATATAGAATGTTCCATAGTTTAATGAGAAAATTAAGGATCTGAGTTTTGGCTCACTTTATATACAAGAAATATATCTTTTGTTAAATTCTCAAACCAGCAAAAATAGAAGACATAGCCAACCCAAGTGCTGGTGTGAAAAAGGTGGTCTTACTGGAATTAATCTTCTTAATACACTTCAGTTTAGACGTAAATTTTCACTCCGAATAGATATGGCAAGCCTTATGCGAGGAGATTTGATTGTGAATCCGTGATTGGTCATATTGATTAATTAGAAATTAAAACTTCTTCCCAATCTTAACAATGTACTATTTACTTACTACATGTTTCGGTCCCACCTAGACCATCTTTAGGTAATCATACAAATTACAATTAATTAGTGATTTAAGCCCTACGTATGCACTTACAACACACTCATCAACACTTTACTTTACACATAACTATAGTCTGGTTCACGTTGAGAAGGAAGTATTACTCTTATGGAGATAGTACCCAACGATGCCAAATCTATTTAAGTACTTAAGTTTTCGTATGTTATCGCTCTGAATAACACCACGAATTTCAAGTTGGCGCTTAATAAATGTCAATCCTGTGAATTTTGTTTGTATATTATTGGTTGTACCTCACTGTGTCCCATTAGTATGAAAATCGATAGAATAATATTGATTGTATTATTATTTACTCCACATCAAAGTACACAACATAAATAAGGTGTTCTATTTCCTTCTTGTGTTTATTTTCAAGAAAACATACATAGATGTAATATGTCATAATAATAATAATTAGTAATAAACTCTTTGGGTTCATTGTCCAATTTCCATATGACTTCTTCAGCTAAAATAGCTAAATTTAAAACCACACCGTGCTAAATATTATATAATTATCATAACTTTGATAACATGTTTCATGGAGTTTTTCCAATTATCGATAGAAACAGTGCCGAATCTTTGCCGAATAAGCCAATCTTAGCATTCAGAACGAAGCAATTTTTGTTGTCACTATCAACTAATGCATAATGTTGGCCATTACCTTTTGATGCTCTAAGAGATCAATACTTAAGTCTTGGCAAAATGCTCGGCTAGATGTATTATCAGTACACTGTTCTGTTACGAAGTGTTATTTACCCACGATTTATCAGTGAAACCAATGTTTCTCCCTCGCTGTGATATCTTCCAGTAATATGTTAATAATCCTATGTCAGGTCATGGTCCATCAACATTTCTTTCAAATATTCTTAAATATAAAACTAATGTGTATTAAGAACATACTTGTCGTATTAGGTAAATCTTCGGTGTTTGCTGCAGCTAATATGATAACGCATCGTGGATGGAATACTTACACTCTAACAAGTGTTTGGATGTGTTCATCATACACCTGCAAACGAGAATTCTTGCGGATGCTGCCCTTTCGCCTTCGTTTGTAAGATTGCAGAGACCAGTTACCTTTTTTTAATAAGTAATTATAACAGCTGTTTTGTTTGTGCTTACAAACAAGAGACAACACAAATGGCGGTTATAGTAGTTTTTATAAACTCAGATTAATTTAAAATTAATAGGTAATGTTGGGCGAAAAAGCTGGGATAAATGCAAGTGATACAGAAAGAGATTCGAAATCGAGAAATGACAGGAACAGGAAACAGCGAATAATGCTGAATCAAATAAATTTGGTAACAATCCACATGTTAGAAAGAGATAGACACATATGGATAGTTATAAAATGAAAAAGGATACATATTGTCCATACACTGTTGAAAAATATTACGTTTGTCGTGTGGCGTTAATTTGCGCCAGTCAAATATTTTAGTGTTGATTTTCCAAACTTGCCAGACGAGTTGACTACGCGTATTTAATAGAACAGAAATTACTAGAATTTCGTGTGAAATTCTTTGTTCAGATATGAGGATTGACTATTTTTCTAGACATTCAGAAGCGTCAACCAATCAGAATTTTTCCTCGGATTAGAAATATAGAAACCCCACCTATTCTAATACAGTATTGCAATTATCGCACCACCTGCATGCACGTGTATCTGTTTTCGTGTTTGATTTCCATATTAACATATCCAAACAAACCACCAAATGTGACTGACTTGCAAAGTGTAACCTCGTGTTATTAAACGTTAATTCCAGTGGGCATAAAAATTTCAACATCTTAAAGATGTATTGGGAACATCTATTTACGCAATTAGTTTAAACTTGAATCAAATAGCATAAACATTCACTTAATTTTATAATGGTTCTCAAAAAATCATTTTAAAATTGATCTACGTTTAGTTGAAACTAAAACTTGTAAATGAGTGGTTTTGCACATTTATAATTGAGAAAACATCTTAAAGAGAGAATATTATAGCACTAAGAAATAGGAGTTGCATATTAAAAAGACGTTGTGTTTAGAAAATGGTGTTAAAACACCCAATAGATCGCATTCATTTAGTTAAACTGCTAGTAAATTTGTCTAGTCTAGATTAAATAAAATGTGACTAGAAGTATTTTATAATTCCACGTGTCAGTTGAACAAAATAACCCCTTAGCAATAGACAATACTTGACTATCTTTGCTCGTCAAATTTAAACTTCTATAGTTCTCGACAAAATAACACAAAAAGTGTGTGGACCTCTCCTGACTATTAAATTAGTCAAAAAAGTGTTAAAATTTTCAACAGTGTAAGAATATCGTTGATAAATAGTATATTCTTGGAAAAATATTTATGTTCGGGATATTTATTTATCATTAGTTCACAAAATTCCATGCGATGGTGATAATCGTTGGGTAAAAGTTCTTGGGATGTTCTAATTTTGCACGACCGATATTTATTATTATGTAAAATGTCGTACTAGGATTTAATTCCACTAATGCACAAACTTAGATTTTGATATCACTGACATTTTTTACTAAAACAATTTTATTGTTGTTATTCATTAATATAAACGTTGTAAGGAATTGATCTTTCGAGATAATTTACTACAAATACTCAAATCGTGTGTAACTACTGCTGAATTGCTACTGTAAAATTGTTTTAGCACCTATAAATAGCTTTTCTTCGGGTATATAATGCACCATTTTTTATAAAATCATGTCAAAACTTGCTAATCGTTATAAAACTTGAGGACCGTACCCCAATACCCAGCGACACTTTATTAAGAAACGAAGGAAATGAATCAAACACCGACTTACTTCAAGTGAACCACGCATATCTGGCGACTTGTTCCGATATCCGATTCGAGTAGTACGGAATGCAGGCTTCGTTGAATTGATTCAAATTGGAAAGATCCATGTGACCATAGCATTTTGTAGGAGCTAGATAAGGGCAGAGAATAGCAATGAGTGCTTGCCGTTAGACAGCGATAGCATACGGATTGGAGATGGTAATTTTGTATCTGACACATAACCGCCCAGAAGAATGGCATTCGTGTTGTTAACTGATAGAAATCATATTTTCATCCTTTTTCTGCTATTCGTATTACAGCAATGACAGGTCGAAAGTGTGCTCTCGGTAGATTGTCAATATGTTGACTCCATTTGCAATTTCACTCTATCGTGACCCCTCAAAAATCTGTACTATCATTCTACGACAGACTTGTTTTATTAAATTTTATCAAACTTGAAGTCTCTTTCACGCGTGTTTCATTTCTGAATTCAAGAAACGTAGTCTTTTTTTATATTAACCACTAAATCAACTTGGTGTAGATATTCACTTACGGTGACTAGAATTTTATTGTCTGCTGAAGTGCGTTAAGTTTACGGGCACCATCAACCAACAAAGACGCATCATGAGCACATTAGTACGGAAAAAGTAAATATACCTACATTGCACACTGGTTTCTAGTATCTCAGTTATTGGCCAAAACTCGAAAAATAAACAAATGTTTTTGCACACATCTATTTCTTGAGGGACCATTTTTATTTGAAACAAAGATCGGCAAACTACATAAACCAAAAAATGATTCATTCATAGTTACTTTATAGATACAGACGGTTGAATTTCATAAGTGTATTGTAGTCAGTGATCAATTTTTAAATAATTAATAGTGCATATATACTGTTGTGTACTGAAGGTACCAAAGAAAATGCAAAATGAAATAAAAATGAAAATAAAGTTAGCTAGTTCAACGGATAAAAATCTAAAAGAGCGCAAAAGAACAATTAAACTCAGGGTTATCTTCGTAAATTAAAACTTGAACGAAAAGTAAAAAGTGGGTGAAAGAAATCTGACTTTCTTTAATTCCAAAAATTGGAAAGGTTTAATCAAAAATAAAAGAACAAAATTTAGAATGACGTTAAATAATAGTCAATAATTTATTATATAAAAAAAAAGAAAAAAAAAACATTTAGTTGCAAATTGCAGAAAAGAAAAACTATGAGCTTAGGGCTCTGGCCGAAATCAAAAACTGCATTAGACTCTAATTTACAAACGGACAATGCTAAATCCTCTAACAAAGCAAAAAGGTAAAATAGTTCAGGAAGATAGTCCTTTTTATAACAAGGAATCCACGTGGTTTCAAAATTAAAACTAACTAAATTGAACGTGGGCAATTCAAGTAAATTTAACAATAGAAAATTTAAATACAAGCACAAAGCTTATATTCACCCAAACCGAGGTGATTAATAAATAATTACAAAACAGCAAAATTTAAAAAAACGAAAATTTAACTCTTTAAACTTAATATATCTTCCTGCACGAAATAATAAATGATCCTATATCTAATTTGTGTACACAAGAATATAATACCAATTATTATATAACGAGTTCCTTGATGGATGAAATAAATCAAAAGAAACGAAACAAATCTTTAAATAAAAATGAAATACCAAAAAGGCAGCTAACAAAATAAATTTACGTCTACTTACATCGGTATCATGTCAAGGAACTGGCCTCACAAGATTAAACAGTCGCATACATATAAAAATCCTACTCACGCGCTACGTCTAGCGCAACCGCATCAAAAATCAGTCCGACAACTTACAAAATCACAAAACATAACAACATAAACAATACAAGTGAACACAATATGTACAAAGGAATGAAATTAATTTAAACAAACTGAACAATTAAATAATTAAATTAAACAATCAATTCAATTCATAAACTCTTATATAAAATAAAATACACAATTGAAATTGTGGAAACTCTTTCGAAACATTGATAAAGACTGATCGGAATGAACAAGAAAAAAAAACTGAATTTGCAAAAACCGGGGTGCCAGACCACAGCAATACGTAGGATGAACCACGAACTATAATAGATGTAATTATTATTTTATGTACACACATGTTTGTAAATCCAGTATAGTTGAGTTAATTCGCATTGTAGGCGTGGTAATTAAATATATAAATTTATCGTCTGGTAACTGTACAATATTCCGGTATCCTAGGATTCGACTGTTTTATTTTTCATTACCTAAGTTAAATCAACTAAATCATATTCCTGTGGTATATCCGACATCAACAAGGGGATCTTCTTTCTATCAAATCAATGTATTTACCTTCGACCTAAAAATATACAGAAGAAAGGCCAAGATTATTCAACATTAGAAGAAATTTGCTGTATTAATATACCTTAGTACGTTTTATCATATGGAATCATGCATGCCTCTGCTGTTTCGAGTATAATTATACACTTTGGATGCTGTGAAGGAGATTTTTTCCCTGGATTTTTCTGACATCGGCGTTGTTCTCCTGATGTGGACCCTTTCTGTAACATCTTTACTTTGTCACTGCGAGGAAACTCGATTCTGAAGTACTCTGGAGTGTAAGCAAGTTGATATTCGAAATATCTGGTCAAAGCACTGTTAAAATTTTTGTGTAAATAAGTATTCAACATTTCAAACATTACTTTTCATTATTTGCAAACTGACAATTGAAATGTTAATGTGTATAAGTTGGTAGACGTGATTGGTAGTTTTTTCTCTTATGATAGCGGGGTATTTAAAAGTTATTTTGAGAATTTAACAATTTAAAATATACTAGTTAATATTTGATTTGAACATTCTAAATAAGTATACTCACTGTGAGTAAGAGTTCTCGTACTCTTTATTTTTTTGATGTGAACTTGTTAATAACATTATACATGTTATTAATAATTACACTGTATTATTAATAAAAGCTCATTTGATACACTGAATTATTAAAAATTAAACTATAAATTCAATATTTAACAAAGTGAAGGCATAATAATATACAAGCTAGTGATTTAGGAGATACCAGTCGTACAGCCACCTCGGAAACGTACGTACAACTGATAGAAAAATATAAACATAACTAGCGTGACCAAATAGACGTGAGACTCGGAAATTATGGGAACTAATTTATCACGTTTGACAGTCAAGTACAGTCCTGTCTCGTTTGTTTACTGGTTGTTTGTTTGCGTTTCGCTATTTATCTGTTATTTATCTCATTTTCTTTATTTTAGTAATTTTTTTTTCCGTTTTTGTATATTAAATAACAGCTTTTGTGAAAGCTATCAGTAAATCAACGATAGTGCGGCGGTGAAAAATATATAACCTTACTTTTTATGCGTATGCTCAATGTATGAATTTCAGCTGTACCACCATGGCTATGGTGAATCCCGGGAAGGATGAAGTCTTAATTGCTCTCCAGAACATTGTAAAATATTGTGATGTGGGGAAAGTAGCATGATTATATTGATTTCGTGTTGATCAAGTTATTAACCGAGTTGTCGCTACGACAGGTAAATCAGAAAGTACCATTCTACGTATTCGTAAGGCATTGTTTAAGAATAAAGAGCCTGAACCATCAACGTCGAAGGCGATCACTGAAAAATCAGGGTCTAACGTTGATTCAAATACTAATATAGAGACTTTATCACGTCAGTCATTCGAAGAAATTACTCCAGATCTGTGGCAGGCCGAGTTTGAACATGCCAAACAAATTGAAAAAGTGAATCAGATAGTGAAATGGAATTGGGCGGACTCTGAAAGCGAACTTTAGTTTTTTGTAGAAATTGTGAGCGGATCTATTATATTTTTGACAGATTTGTTATTTAAGTTTCTGATTTCACACATAGTTTAATACACAATACCACAGACTACCTCCAGACGACGAACTCAATGTAAATCAAGATACCGTTTTGGATTTTTTTTCTCTCACAAAAATACAAAATTTAGGTAGATGGCGCTTGAGTGTTTCCCGCTTAATTTCAAAAAGTATATACTCATCATTGGTATTTATTTTAGAGGACAAAGTGTTTAAAGATTGTATTTGACTATATTGTTATTTATATACATATAAACAAGAATATAGTCCAATACAATCATTAAACGCATTACAATAATATTTTAAAACTTTATTTCTTCGTACTACTGCATAAAGGTATAACAAACTAAAGATAATATAACTCGTTGATTTTATTTTTCTCATTTACAAAAATATTAATACGTAAAACAAGTAGCAGAAGCTATAAAAATTAGCGCATACTTTATTTCGTGTTTTGCAACCTCAATACAAGTAAAATTGCACCCAGCTGATTGAAATCCATTGAATGCGCATGCGCTTTCTCTATTGTATGCAATTTTTATTGCACGTAATACAAAAAATTGCGAACTGTAAACCGGCCTTTATAGACGGACAAATTACTTACATATATTGATGTAAAGTTATCTATCAAGCTGTCGTGGAAAGCAAAATAGCTTCTGCACTTCGGTTTTAGAACGACCACAAACTATGCGAAACATTTTCGTAAAATATGTCACAAATGTCACTATTTTTGAAACAATTTCGAAAAACACAGCAATTGACCTATATTGTAATGCATCTATTGGTAAAAATGAAACCTTTTGTATTACAATACGAGGCGCCATCTCTATTACTACTATCTCGTTTATAACATGTTGTCGTACAGATTTCTATAATACGCAGTCTTTTAAACAGCGCCTCTACACAAATTTTGAGTTTTTTGAAAAAAAGATAACCTTATACTATATTTCCATTAGATAGAAAAGAATAAAGAGAGCGGTACATATCTGAATGCGAGTTCGTCGTCTGAGGGTAGTCTGTGCACAATACTTTCTATAATTCTTAAATGTCAAAAGTCGTTGTAAATATATCTTATTTATAATAAATACATAATTCTATATCCATAACATATGCTGTAATGTAAACATGCAATAAATATAATAAATTGCAATATACATTTCACTTCATTTTATTAGTTGACCTTTGCAATATATATTATGCATTTACATATCAAAGAAGAGTATAATCAAATATAATACTATAAATCAAGGCTTAGTTCAATAGAGGTGATGCTGTTCAATCTATCACGAACTTAAATTGTTAGGTTAGAGAGAAGTTCAAATTTTGCGCGTAAAACTTTTGTTCCGAATGTGCCGTTCGATTCCATTGTGCTGCTTCAGGTTTCAATTCTACTTGGTTGCACTGTACTCGTTGGTTAGAGATAACTAGTACGCATGATCTGCAGTGGTGAATTCTAGATATATCAGGTATATTCGTATGTACGTTTAAAGCCATCTAGCGAAGAGGGATTATATCTTTAGAACATTATTAAACACTATCTGTAAGAAAAAGAAAGAATATTTCTTTTAAATATTAGCTGGAGAAATTTAATTAAAAAATCACAATAGTATATACATAGTGGGCCACCACATTCGCGTCGGTTTATATACGAAAAGTGGTAACATATTTTCAAATTGTTTTTGTTAAGGTGTATACGGGTTCAGAGAGCCACATTTAAAAATTATTTTGAAGTATACAGGGTGACTCAAAGATAAGTTACACATCAAAGTTGTGAATAATTAAATGGAACCTTGTATATTATGACATATTTTGATGGACGGACTAAATAAAGGCAAGTTGGTGTTAGGTTTCTTATGCATAACTCAACTCGTTTACGAGATAATTAACCATTCTTCACAATGTAAACCAAAATTTAAGACATGCCTGTCATGCATATTTAAGCTAAATATTTTAAACTGTATTTATTTTTTAACTAAAGCATTAAACTTGGTAATAAAATAAAAGTAATGCAGAAAACTATACGTGGTGAATAAAAACATATTTTTAATTTTCGCTATCTTTAAGGGCAAGTAACTTTCTTATTTTAAATGAAACACCCCGTATCTATTAACTTATTTAGATTCTAATCTTAACGGTCTTTAAGATTATATTAACGGTATAGGAAGCATTAGACCAAAATTTAAGCATGCTTGCCTCTCATACATATTTAAGTTAGATATTTGAAATTGTATCTATTTTTTAACTAAAGCATTAGTCTTGATAATAAAATAAAAGTAATGCGAAAAATTATACAGGGTGAACAAGAACATACTTTTGTTCCGCTATATTTAAAGGCAAGTAACTTTCTTGTTTTAAATGGAACACCTGTATTTATTACCTTATCTAGATTCTAATTTTAAGGGTCTTTAAGATTGTATTAATGCTTCCTATACATATCTCTTATAGTTTTTTAGTAATTTAGAATTTTCTATTTCAAATATTAATTCCTAGTCGTTATTTTTTTGTTTAGTAGGCTTGGACAAAATTGCTGTTATTATTCAACATAAATAGACGATATTTATCAGCCTAACTCTTCAACTGGCTTTTCCTACATACTAATTAAAAGTCATGACCAAGTAAACTTCAGATATGCACTTTATTAAAGCGGATAAACTGATATGTTAAAAACTGCTAATGTTTTAAAAAATGTTCAAAATGATGGCTATCGTTTTCAATGCAGAGACGTACTCTTTCTTGAAATGAGTCTTTAACATTACTCGAAACATTTGATGTTATAGATCCAAACACCATTTTTATTCGCTCTTTGATGTTGTCGGTTGTGGTTGGTGGTATGTCATAAACAATATCTTTTTGGGCTCGTAAGATCTGGAGATCTTGTTGGCCAATTCTATGGACCTTCGCGGCCTATCCACCTGTTGCGATACTGGCTGATTCATCTTGAACGCTTATTTGAAAGTGCGCAGGATACCACCTAATTGCAACCAATGTCTTTGTTGAATATTAATAGGTATATTTTCCAAAAGTATTGCTAAGTTGTATTTTATAAATTGTAGAAACATGGCACCATTTAAGTGACCATCAAAAAAGTATGGCACTGTCACATGCTTTCCAACTATTTCGCTCCACACATTAACAGACCATCAGTGTTGAAGATTTAGGGTTCTAAAGAAATTGAGCTTCTCGTCACTGTAATAATGAAAATTATGCCTATTAACTGATCCGTTGTTATGAAAAGTTGACTCATTCGAAAAATTTTCGTCATCTTCTAACTTTTCTAGAACCGATAAACAAAATTCAAGCCGCTGATCGTAATTTACTTCCAAAAGTTCTTGATGCAGTTGTATGTGGTAAGGGTAAAATTTGTTCACCTTTATAATTCTTCTGATACTCCCTCTTCTTATCCTGTAGTTTCATTTATTTTTCGCTGACTTGTATGCGGATTTTCAGCAAGAGATCCGAAAACTAAAACATTATTTCCTTTATTTACGGTAATGGGTTTTTGTCATTCTGTTTTCTTAAGACACACTTCCTGTAGTTCGGAAAACTTGCAGAAAATTTTAAGGAACGCTTATCGGGATCGCGTCTATTTTTTCTATATTTTTGCGCATAAATCCTTAATGCTAGCGAACAATTTTCTTCACACTCTTCAATTATTAAAATCATATCAATCCATTCTGCTTGAGGGTAATTTCTTCTGTAAGTAATTAAAATACTTTTCAGGTAATGACGAACAACAATTATGCGTAGCTGACAAGTTCTGCTACTGTTAAATGACTTTTGTGTATAATGAATAATAGCAACACTTTTGTCTAAGCCTACTTTTGAAAAAAGAATGGATAGGAATTAATACTTGAAAGAGAAAATTATAAATTATTAAGAAACTATAAGAGATAGGTATAGGAAGCATTAATACAATCTTAAAGACCGTTAAAATTAGAATCTAAATAAGGTAATAAATACAGGGTATTCCATTTAAAATAAGAAAGTTACTTGCCTTTAAATATAGCGGAAATTAAAAGTATAATTTCGTTCATCCCGTATAATTTTTTGCATTACTTTTATTTTATTATCAAGTTTAATGCTTTAGTTAAAAAAATAAATACAGTTTCAAATATCTTAGCTTAAATATGCATGCGAGGTAAGCATGCTTAAATGTTGGTCTACATTTTGAAGGATAGTTAACTATTTGGTGAACGAGTTGAGTTAGGTATAAGAAATCTTACACCAACTTACCTTTATTTAGTCTGTACTATCAAAATATGTCATAATATACAGGGTGTTCCATTTAATTTTTCACAACTTTGGTGTGTAACTTTTGTTTGAGTCACCCTGAATACTTCAAAATAATTTTGAAATGTGGCCCTTCTGAACCTGTATAATCCTTAACAGAAAGAAATTGAAAATATGTTACCATTTTTCGTATATAAACCGACACGAATGTAGTGGCACACCCTGTATATATGAAATATTTGCATAAATAAACTTTAGTTACGCTTTCTAAAAAAAGCCCGTACTTGCGCAGAAATATTTTTGTTTCTTATTAAACTACTATTATACGACATTAACTAGCCACAATTTTTTTCTGCATATTTCAAGCATTTGCTAAATTGCCAAATGCAGAATTTAAAACTCTTGACAAAGTTTTAAAACTGAAGCGATGAGTACAAAGTGCTCGGTATTTGTGAGACCACAATACGCAAAAAAAAAGCACGCCGCGCCGTCTCGGCTTTGTATTAGTGCCTCAGATCGCTGGCGAGGTGTTTATAGACTGATCGAGCCTTCTAAAATAAAAAAATATGGCCTCGTTATAAGGAGACTTAATATAATATTCGAAACTCCGATAAATTCAACAAAACAGTCAGATATTGCTACGCCATCTATGCCTTCTAGTTATTGTGGACGGCTAAGATTGGCATTTCCAAGAAAATCATATCGATGTAAGAGGAGGGATGCTTCGCAATTAGCTCAATCACAAGATAGTAGTTACTAAAACCATGTAAAATACTTCGAACGTCAAATTTTATATTCCAGTTAACTTTACTAGTTTTGGCCAGAAGATAAGGTCCTAGAAACCGACGTACATTGGTAGAAACCATAAATACAGACTCTTTATTTCTTATCTTTTATGTAGTAGATTTATCGAAACAAAATATCTTGCTGAACATTTTCGATTGTGCAGATAATATTTCTATTTTGTAGATGCATTGTCTAAATACTGCACGAGCCACATCAACTACGAGCAGGAACGTGCGGTTCATGCATATAACAACGTATCTAGCTGTTTGGAGTTTGGATGGCTCCTGCGGTATATTATGCATAAACACCTACACTAGTAGGACTTTTATCGTCCTTAGATTATCGTATAATAACTAAGTCATCTTAACGATTTTTGAAGTTAAATTAACTAGTAATATATCATCCAATCCAAAAATGGTAGTACATCGAAAGTGAATGTATAATTAAACTAAATACATAGATATATCAGCAGCGGTTCGATCATCTGTAATTTGCTATTGTACGTTTAGAAAGCATTTGCGTTTAATGTATATGAGCCGATAATTGCGCCTTAGTTGCTGTGATCAAATGGCTTCTGATTACCCATGCATTGCACTATTGGTTAAATTTAATACCTGTAATTACTCGCACATACGTAATATAATCATTACATAACTCATACAATGTGTTGGTAGAATCTTTTTCTTTCATTTTTTGTAATGTGGCATCTGTTATCTCTTTTTTATATTTAATTATTACGTAAACAGTGAGTTAGCTACAGTATTTTTTTTGTAGATCGCTTACAGCTTTCTACGTTCAACACCCATATTTCATTTCATGTATTAGATTGCAGTTTGTGCATTGGAACTACAGTAATAAAGCTGATATTTTAATATTTTTTTTTCGAATAACTGTAGTGAAATTAAGTCCAAAGTTCTTACAGTGTTTAATAAAGGCGTAACCAAAAACGAAATCCTTCCATCATATCTAGTTTTAGAGTTATAATCACACTCCCCTAGTAGAGAAACAATAATTGTATTTACATATTTCCTTAAAGAGAAGTTATAAAAAAGAAATGGATAAGCAAAAAAATAAAACATACATCAGATCACTTAAAAATAGCACATTCAAAACATCGTTTATAATTAAATTCCTCGCCCGTGGAATTTGCAAAAGAATTTGAATGCATTGGAGTTGGAAGCACACAATTAGTTCTTTTCAACGGTTTGCTTACAGACGAAATGCCCGGATACGTTATACTTTGCGCTTATTACTTTTTGAAAACCTTTCAATTTGTGACGTGATTTGTTGTTTTACGTCAAATTATCGACCTTTCTGGCAGGACTTCAGAACAATTGTTGTTTTTGTTGTACTGAATTAACTTTACATTATCCGAAATTGTGCATATAGATGGCATTGCTGGATATCACTGGTGCAATTAACAGCACAGGGACCGCCTCTTTGGAGACCATTGTGGGCCTCCCCCCGCTGGAGCTTTATGTGAGAGCGGAGGCAATGAATGCGATCTTTACACTGAAAGCCAACAACCTGTGGCATCCCAACTTCAGGGTGGGAGGGCACACTTATACTACGGGCACGATGGTGGACGGGCCATTGCTGTAAATGCCCACGGACAGCATGCCAGGGCACAGGAGCCGGTATTTGTGGGCCCAGTCCTAATCAAAGTATATCCATAAGCCTGGGGAATGCAACGGTTTTTTAGGCAGAGGTATCCGCCCTTGCAGCCTGTGCAGAAATGATTGCAAAAGGGGGCTACATGAGGAGCAAAATTAATATAATGACTGACAGCCAGGCTGTCATTAAGGTAGTCTCGAACCCAGTAACAAGGTCAAAACTAGTTAGAAACTGCAAACAATCCCTAAATGCACTGGCACGGGACTACACGGTGTCTCTGATTTGGGTGCCGGGACATGAGGATATAAAGGGCAATGTAATAGCCGATGAGCTAGCCAAGGAGGGCTCTAAGAAACACTTCATGGGTCCAGAGCCCGTATGTGAGATTACTAAGGATTCCGCAAGAAGGGAGATCTGGACCTGGTTAGATAAAGAAAGTACAAAGAAATGGAGGTCGACTTAATGTCAACTCCATACCAAAACGCTGATAGGAGATGGGGATGTTAGTTTCTCTGATAACCTACTCAGGCGCAGTAAGAAAGAAGTTAAAACCATTACTGGGTTGGTAACTGCGAAAAGCCAAGAGCAAACCTAGAAGTTAAAACAGAAGACAAAACGAAAACTTACATCACCAACAAAAGTAAAACGAAAAAGCAAATCGTGAGTAGAAGTGTAATAATATAAAGCGAAAAATGAAGGGTCAAAGGAAAAGAGGAAGGAAATATTCACCTGCCACAAGTAATGAATCAGAAATGAAATCGTTGAGTTCAGATTCAGGCGTGGATGTCGAAGATGCTCAAGCATACGTTTCAGAAGAAATAGAGAATGACAACATTTCAGTAACAAGTTATATTTTAGTTCAGTTCCCTACACCGAAAGAAAAAAAGTGTTGTATTAACTAATAAAATGGTGTATTGAACACTTTTTTCTTTTTCAATATGAGCAATGATATGTTAGTGTTAATGCAATACGTAAAAAAATGTTAAATTGTGTTATTTAACTGAATAATAATAAATGTTATGAGAAACAGACTACGCGTGATTCTTTGAACATGTACTTATTTTCCATTAACAATTTCTACCTGCTAATTGAATAGTACAACAACATTATTCCAACACAGTTACTTGTTGTAGACACACGAAGTAATAATTGTCTCTATAATTTTATAATATTGGTTTAGCACTATAAAATGTTGTTTCAAAACTTATATTGTTTCATTTAACCTACCTGTAGTATTCATCGAATGACTATTTGCATGTAATTCAACACTTTTAGGTGGTTATACGAAAAAGATTTTCTTGTTAGTGGAACCATTTTTGATTTTGCTTAAAATCACGTTACTGATCGGGCGAGTTTTTAATTTCATTGATGGATGCATCGATTACTGTATCATTAATGTATTAAACAGAGATATACTGTAATCGATGGATCTATCGATGAAATTAAAAATCCGCCGCACATTCAGCAATTAGTCCATTGACAGCAACGCATAGCTTATATTCCCTAATTAGGAAGACTATAGTAGGTAATAGAAGAAAAAACATTTACGGCATTATATACTAAACTTATATTAGCTTAATAACATAACTAAAAAATTATAAAGGTTTTATTTAACATTTGAAAGGAAGTACAATTTAACGTTTCATAACAAAAATCAATTAATAACAACATTTAACCAAAAATTCGTTATCAGCATTTACCCGATCTCGTAATAAACTACCACCAAATAATCATTATTTGCAACCGAATTGTTTTTATCATATATCGATTTACTTAAACAATTAGAGGCAAAATGATTTTTACGATTACATTTATGACATATTTTACCATAAGCTGGACAACTGTTTTGCGCATGCGTAAAATTACAACGTGTACACCGACCTGTTCTAGAATTGTTCGAATTCGTTACAAACGATCTTATTTGAATTTGCCGGACACCTTTCCAATTATCTTCCATCCTTGCGCGGCCCTGGGTGAAACGTGTCTTCTGTCTTGCTCCTGCATCGGCTGTCGATCGATGTGTTGTCAGCGTAATTTCAATATTATTTAAAATTTCTCGAACATCCTTTCTTATACAATGTAACAGCGTCGCTGCTTGTATTTCGGCTGTTTTCCCACTACAACACTCGCTGTAGAATATAATTCCAATTTTCTTGAATTGGCAATTTTTTGCTAGGTCGTTCTCCATTTTCATCTTCTCGGTTGAGATATATTCTCCATTTTGTTTCGTTCCTTTCTGACACTTTTTTTTTATAATTTGTTGCACTTTTCCTTGCTTTCACAGATTTTCTTTTGTATTTTGATTGTTTTTTATTCTGACTGCGCCATGTTATATGTATATACTGCGCGATGTTTTGATTATCTTATATTAATGTTACAGAAACTTACAAACAGGTCTTATTGCTACGGAGGTTGGATACTGACTGACTGTGCGCATGTGTGATCACCTATACCTTATGTAATAGTATTAAATATTACATTTCATTGAGTTAACACCGATAGTAAATATTTAAAAGAACACCTTTTTCAAATGTCAAATCGACAATTTGTGGGATTAAACCAACAAGATAAAATATTGGTTACGCATGAACACTATAATCTTGTTAAATTAACTCTAAAGTGTGCAACAATATAAATATGTTTATTTCAAATAGGAGCACATGATTCATTTAAATTTAACATGGCTAAATCAATGCTCAAATTCGTGACACTACGAAAAATGTTGAAATAACCATTTCATTTCTCTCAGTGTATAAAGAAAAATATTAAATATTATGTCGGCCAATTTCTATCGGTCTCTATTGATGATTACGAAGTCCAATTTATAAGAAGAAAAGAAAATAATAGCTTTGCACATCCGAATATTTAGGCGGATAAATCAATTGTATTTAGGTCTGACATTATTATGAAACTACCTGATCCCATCAAGTGGGCGAATACTTCAAGAGCTAACACTGTCATAAGATTTCCTGTAAATTTAACCGTGTATAATGTTCAATAAATATTTGTTTCTATTTACTTCTCTTTGCTATTCATATTTTCCGAAGCTGCCCCTATTATATCCGAAACTGCTCCGGCCTGGGGTAGCTTCGGACAAATTGTATTTTTTTTTAAAGCTGTATAATCACTATAATACTATAAATAATCAAAAATTAAGCAATTAGTTTATATTAGAACGTAACTAAAACATACCTCGTAAAATTCCTATTTAAAAAAGTCACCTGTGATAATTTAAACTATAATTAAAAAAAAAGTGTCTGAAAGTGCCCCGGTCTCCCCTACATAGTCTTTTGTGTAAATTAAACACTTATTACACACTATATCACTTGCTTGTGGTGTACGGCCCGCCATTATGTAAAACGTGTATACAAAGTAAAAAATACCACTGCAGCTTGTCACATTATTGCTTAATCAAATCGAAGAATAATGCATTATTTTTATACTGTGCGACATATCATTATTTACAATAAGCCCTTCTCGTTATAATGTTATCATAACTCTGTTAAACGAGAGTAAAGGGGTATCTTACCCCAAGTTCGTTAACTTAAATCTTCATCCTCCATTTGTCAACTACGCATCTCGTAAAACTGTTTACGTAGACAAGTAAACTCATACGTTTATCTAAATAATGATGACTTACGATGTATGTTAATACATATTTAATCAAGCGGGGACGTAAGATGTTTACTGAACAACCTACTAAATAACCTACGTATTTAGGGAGATAATCTACAGTTCCGAATCCGCCCAAGACCGTGAGATTCAATTAGTAAAACCGATTATATTACTCGCGTGCAGTTTTCACACAGGCGAGACGTAGACTTACGCGATAAGTAGTAATAAGTATACGGCAAACGCATGCGGTAACAACGTTACGTTACGCACTTCTTGAATCGTAACCGCATGGGTTAGGCGATCCGGTCTTTCGTTCGGGCGACTCGATTTTGCTTTACCAAATGATCGGACAGTGAGTGACGATTGTGGCCGTCGGTCGTAGATTCGATTGTGGTGCGGCCGCAAAAGACCGTGTGGGGATATCATTACGGCATTAAGCATAATTGGAAGGGACCTTCAATGGAGCTCTAGAGCCATTACACGCTCGACGGGTATTCAAGGAACAAGGTACTGTGTAGATTGTTAAATGCGCGAAGATGAAGAGCTAAGTCAATTCATTCATAATGTATGAATTCAATCGTAGCTAATAGTTTAGGTAGAGTGTGCCAAAGGAACCAAAATTATTTTCAATATATTCAACATAAAAATCTACACACAGAGAAGTAATTTCTAGAATCAAGTGAGAATTTCTCAACTGAAGTACCTCTCGTTCTTATATATAAGCAAATGAATAATTTCTTGGACGAAGAAAATTATTTTCTCAATATCCCAAGAAATTAATTCCTTGTTTGAAGAAATTTAATGTCCTTAGACAAAGGAAAGCTGGTTACTTGAAACAAATAAAAAAAAAAAACTGGTTTCAAGAATATTATGTATTTAATTCGAACTTATGAGAACTTTGAATTGAGAAAAAATAAATTTGATATAAACCAGGCCTCTCCTTAAAATAAATGCAAAGCGAGTTTAATATTAGTTTGTCGTTTTCTAGTGGTAAACATTTAATACCTTTAAATCAAACGTTATTTTATTAAACATGAAAACGGTACTTACTTGAACTTAAGGATTCCTTTCTTTAAATCAAGAAACAAAAATGATGTTTTTATTCTTAAGGTTATCGCACATTAGTCCGTCGCAGCACGGCACGGTGCGCCCCATCACAAAACCAATAGCATTGCGCTGAGCTATGTATGCTGGTACAATGGGCGCTTGTTCATTCATTTGCATTGTTTTAATTCTATCCGTTTTTTTTTGACGGGGCGCACCGTGCTGTTTTGTGACGGACTAATGTGCGATAACCTTTAGTCTAGTACTGCTGGTTGCAAAAAACTAATTAAAGTTTCGTCAAAAATAACTGAATTGTTGGTTATTCTGAAAAAGCCAGCAGCATGACGAAATGTTACTCAATTGTTTGCAAACAGCAAGACCAAACCCAATACATTATTATACTTTTAATTATGCTGGACAGAGCAGAGGACCCTATGCAGGATTAGTTGCTTGATAATAATTTTCGTTGGCTAAATATACATATTTGTATCTTACTTATAATATACGTTGTTTCTGACATTGGATTTGTATTGTTACCATGTAACACCACATACTTTAAGGTAAAAACTCGAAATAAATTACAAGTATACATAGTTAACATATTAATAAAATTAGTTTGTTTAAATTTTATTTTGTGAATTGTTAAATCACAGGTGAGAAAAAAAATACACATCGAATAACTTTATAACTAAAAAGTATTTATTTAGATACTACATTTACAGTATGTTTTTTTTTAAAGAATAATTCTTAGGTTATGTTAACATACAAAACGAAGCGAACTCTTCTTCTAATAGACACAAACTAATACTACATCGTGGCAACTATTTCTACAATTACTAAACTTGTAAGGGATTACATATTCATGCATAATGAAATCAATTATGCCAATGCTACACCACTCAAAATGGCCTTATATTGAAGCCGAATATAAAATTGTTCTTCAGACATATCTATTTATAAAAATATTCGTAACTATGTATGTATATTTTTTTTTATTTACTAGTACATATACACATTATATTATAACAATACTTATCGTTATTTAAACCACTGTAAACACTTTATTTATGAAAACTAAATTATTACAAATCATCCTAACCCCGTGCTCCACCTGAAAAGGTACTACACGAGGCTACCTATTCTAAGTACTATATGGGTTCCATAACAATTGAAATGATCCTACTCTAACTAAATAACTTCCCCATGATTTTTAATAACAAAAAAATAATACAGTCTCGCGACTAGCCTCGCGACCATACGAATATTACTTTTGAAAAATGATAAAAAAAATGTAAAATGTGATTAGTTCACATAATCGCGAGTCTACTGTAAATCAGTCAGCTATCAGTTATTATTAAATGCGCCCATGGAACGACTTTCGTTACCTCCCAGCATTCGCCAAGGACACTGATTATATATAATATACTTATATAAAATCAATGGCCACGGAGTAAGGGAAAACCATGGCAAAAACCTTACTCTGGGAGGATCTGGGAAGAAGTCCCAGACAGATTTAGGTAACGCACAGGGCAAATATTATCGAAATACTGCGAAATATCTAATATCGAAATGCAAACTCGATCATACTGGATAAAACCAAGTTTCAGCGTATATCAACCCCTCCACATTCCAACTTTTTTTTGTGTAGGAACACAGATGTACTTGACAATAGAAAACTTTTTCCTGTGTGTATGAATATTATTCATCCTTAAAAGCTTCTAGGATATCATATTTCTGGTGAAAATGTTCACTTTCTGCCGTTGTTGCTGCACACTCGGTTTTAAGTTCTAAGAGTCCCGGAAACTTAATTAAAATTAAAACTACCAGATACTAACATTGTTTCACCAAAACGTAGTAAGAAATTTCTTTAATATTATACAAGGTGGTTAAAAAATAGTGTTTAAATTGATACTGAGTGAGCAACTGGATGTGGCCATTACATTTTAAGGTGGTAACATTGCTAAGTTGGTATGCCACATTTCTGGTTATCAGATATTTTTTTTAATTTAACCTTAAAACAAGAAAGGTCATATATTTTTTTTACTTTCAAAAATAAATTGCTTTTTAGATCACATTTAAAACAAAACTACTTTGGTAAATATTTTTAGTAAAAATTTCATCTATAATAAATGCTTAAAATGACCACCACCATTTTGTAAACATAAATGGTTGCATTTTGAGCAACACGCTGTTTAAAACTTCTTCAATGATATCATTTACCGCTGCAGTGAAGGCATTTCTCAGCCCATTAAGAGTATATATGGAGAGGATTTTCGAATACTACTTTCTTTAAATGGTTAAACAAGAAAAAAAAATATCTAGTGGTATTAGATCAGGGGAACATGCTGGCCAACGTTCTCTATTTATTAATCGATTGCCAAAAACATTCTTCAAAGATTTTATTGTAGCGTCAGGTAGCATCATGTTGTTGGAAATATCTGTACTGGAGTTCATCATTGTGGAGTTCATTAATGAACAATATTGTGTCTATAACGAGCAGTAATAACCGTATCGTCAAAAAGCATCGGTGTCATAATGTGTTTACGTGATATTGCCAGTTTTAATGGGATGTAATGTCATTTCGTGGTAAAGGTGTGAGCTTTCTGTATCCCAGGTATGATAATTTTGGCTATTTATATAACCCGATAGGTGAAACCAAGCTTCATCCAAGAAGAAAGTTATGTTTAATAGCTCCTCATTTAAATGTTGATTAAACCATAAGCAATAATTTCTTCTTTGTTTACAATATATTGCTTCCTCAGTATGCGCCATTAAAATAAACCTGTCTTGTTTATCCGTGAATGCCATTTTCTCTAAGCAAATATGGATCGTTTCGTTCACTAGTCTTTAAAAACACAGTTAGTACTGTGCAATAAATGCTATATTTACGAAAATTCCCAAACAAATCGCAGGAAACGTCAAAATTAGCACTTTCAAATACGTTAAATGTCAGATGACAAAACGTAAACAATAAGCCGGGTAGATAACAGTAAAACAAAAAAATATACTATTTCTGTGACATTTGTGGTCACGTGGTTGTCACACCCGGTTGCTCACTCTGTTCTGCGTGTAAACATACTCCGGCTAATAAAATTTAGTGAGGTCTTATGTAGATGGTGTAAATCTGTTAAGGACAAAAAATACTTTGAGGTTACATCTGAAGGGAAAATACAAGAATTACAACAAACTTTTTTACTTATTGACTATAATTTGAAACATGTGGGTCGGTTTTTTTTTGCAATTCATCTGAAAAAAATTTGCAGCATTTAAACAAAGTATTAATATTAATTACTTGATGAGTCACATATTTAGTATCGTTTATTACAGGGGGTGTTATTTTTATAGTATATTTTACCATATCAATAAGAATTAATGCAGGGGAAACAAATGTCATCATTTAGGGAGCAAAATATTAAATTCGTTCTTGATAGATGCCTCTTGGTTTTGAGGTCTTTAGAATAATATAAGTATATATCAACGATCTGCTGGGTTTCCGGGCCGCAATCGCGTCCTGGATGTTCTTCTGGCCGATGTTTCGTCCACACTCACAAGGGTCATCTTCAGGGCTGCTGCTACTAGTGTTGGCCTGAACTGAAGCAGTAGCAGTAATCCTGCAGAACCAGGACGCGGATACAGCCCTAAAGCCTAGCAGATAGTATGGACATAGTACGGACTTCCACCGCGGAAGTCTACACACGTATATAACAACATTTCGCTTTATTTTAAAGCTTTTTTCAAGTTATAAGGGATAGATAAAAATTTTAATTGTAAAAAGTGATATTAAACAAATCAATTTGCTTAATAAATGACCAAATTATTATTGCTTTGTTTTAATACAATTTCTTAATATATATTGTTTTATATAAAAATTGCGTTTTAATGGTGTTTTGATTAACTAGTTAAATACGAAAACGTTTATAACTTTTGTGAATAAACGTATTTCTAAAAAGTATTACTGTATTTAGTCATAACATTAAATTATACAGTTTTGCGAAATATTGTTTGTCTTTTATCATTTACGTTTTTATGTTTCTAAATTTTGTTCTTTTTGAAAATTTTTGAAATTTGAAGTACGATTTTGAGTTATTTTCATGCTTTCTAAAGCTGTAATATTTTTGTTACACTTATGCCCTCTTATTCTGTTTTCTAAATATTTTATGATTTCACCACCCACAATAATTTTCATAGTTTATTTTATATACTAATCAGGTAGCAGAGGATATTTCTAAAACATTATTTAAAATGCTTTTAAATGTTTATTTATTATCAGAATAATTGCAAAGAATAATCTAATTATTCTTGTAATATATCAGTAATATTTTGTACAATATAGATATTCTAGAATTATTCCAAGGAATGTTCTAAGCCTTAACTAAAACTAATATTGCTGAAAAATTAAATTATTTAATCCGTGGGTATGCGGTAAGATAAAGTAGATTTCGTCTAAATGTTGTTTTCTTTAATTTTGTATACAGTAAAACGCTTCGTTTCTTAAACTATCGGTTTTTATTATAAACTTCACTACATTAAGTACACTGGTTTCTCCTTACAAAAAAATCATGAACGATTCATTCACCAAAAGACACTGCGCGTTAGATAATTGTTTGGCGGGAATTCAAAATATTTAACATAGAATATCTAACAAATTTCAATCGTAAATTTTAATCTTATTTTATTTTTTGACCTCAAAGTCATTAAAAATATTAACAAAACTCTAACTAAATGGTATACTAAACCAACTGGTCTGGATGCTATCTAAATTTCAAATCATCACAACCTTTTTCACAAAAAGTTAGTGTTATTTATTATTAGTTTAGCTGATAGAGTAGTAACACTAACAAGTCCAGTTTTTCTGATCTGATACTATTAATAAAATTAATTTATAAAACAGAATAAGACATAAATATAACAAAAATTTTAAATAAGTGCGACCAGTGTAATAAAAAATTAACTCCAAAGTAGAAGAAATAAACATATAACATTCTTAATAAAATTCAAAGTATTTATTAATAGTAATTCGATGATGTGAACATATAAAAGGTGTTTAAAACTATGGGATACCCCCAATTGAAGTTGTCGAAGTTTTCATATTAGTGACGAACACACAATACATTACAATTGAAGTATAAACACATCCGAAGGTGTAAGTTGATCTATACTAATTGTAACATTTTAAAATTTCGTTGATTTATTATAAGTGGTAATTAAATTAAAACCTCTTTGCTCAAATAATCTGACAAAATTTTTGGTAAAAACACAGATATATCTGAAATTAACGACTTAAGGTATGTTATATCTTATTTGTCTGGAATATACTGATATTTAAAAAAATGCAAGAATAGTGGTGGCATTGTAAATAAAAAAACAAAATTGAAGGTTATGCCTAGGTTTCTAAACACCTTGTACAAATGCCGAAAAGTTTATTTTATAGAAAAACCAATAATCCTAGAACAGTATATAAGAAAAACTATTTCCTATCTGTTACTGTTTAAGAATTATAGATAAATTCCCTTCCAGTGAAACACCCTGTATAGTATGTACTTAATCGTAATTTGTAGTTAACATGTATACTGTGCACCTCTGGTATTTTCCTGTGCCTGGAAAAATATTTTCGGTGCAAAGTTGTCTGATTTGGAGTTATCAGCGTTATATGGGTCTATTGGGTATATTATGCACACATACATCGAATTTGGCCTGTGCTATGATATATCAGAATTTGTATATTCATTCAACCAATGATTCATAACTTCCTAGTGTTTCCCTTGCTAAAATTCTATTTCGTTATAGAGAATTTGAACTATTCTGTTGAATATGATGTGTAACTCAATTCTGAAAAGAGAAATTCTTCCGACTTCTTGTATTCTATTGTATTGAGGTTAACATGATGGTTTCGTGGACTGAGCGGCGATTTAGTATTCAGATTTGGTATTTCCTAATGTTTATCGAAGAATTTTAATAGTAGTACATATGTACACAGTGTGACAAAATTACTGTCGCCGTCTACAGCGCAGTGACTATTAAAACTGCTCATTACATCGACAGGGGCTTTTGGTTGGCATCGACAAATGCAGATAGGAGGTTTATTGGAGTGGTCAATTATGAAAATCAAGTAGGAAAATTGAAATTATTGAAAATATATTGCAATTTGAACATGTTTTAAGTTCTTTTTTTTCACAGCTAAAATGCGATTGGTAACTTTCAATATTTACGTTAATTAATAATTCTATAAATCTATAGATGACAAAAAGTATTCGGAAAGAAATGAAGTAGTATACTTACAAGGTCTGATACTTGTATTAAATTTTGTTAAATTAACTTATTTACAGTTATTTTAAAAAATAGAGGAAGCGCGAAATAACAGTAATACTTTTTTAAATTTACTATGAGTTCAATTAACATTACTCATTACTCATTGCAATGCTTTTACGAATAGACTGGTCAACTTTCGTCTGCGCGCCAGGTCAGTACTAAGTTTCATATATGTAACATTAACGTTTAACACAAGTATACAATACAGTGCCGAGAAAGAACAAAATTATTTATTTACTTAACTATAAATATTGTATTATATAAGACCCTTATCTTATTTAAGTTAGCAGAAATGATATAGGACTGCTGAAAAGTCGTTGTTAATGTACATTTTAGTGATGTAACGAATATTCGCATTCGCAATAAATATTGCGAATAAAAAAGTTACCTGTTAAAATGGATAATTTAGAAAAAAAAAACTAATATTCAAATTCATTGAAATCCTAAAACCTATGAGGTAAACTTTTTTTTACGCAGAGCAGTCGTCGAGTTGATTGCTCCCAGCAATGGCAATCTCTGCCGTTCCAATGCCATGCATTCAAAAACAACGTGGTAGACTGTGTCCTCCTCTTCATTGCACAGTCTACACATGGGTTCATCTGTAAAGACTCCTATTCTGTATAGGTACTTCCCCTAAGCAGTCGTGTCTTGTCAGCAGACTCGTCACCGTTCTAATTGTAAGCTTGTACTCAGTTGAGGGCCAGTACATCTACAGCTAGTTGCTGAGATAGCTGCCTCATCATCCATTTGCTGTCCTTCTACGCTGTTCTAATGAAGCGGATTCTTTTTTAAGATCCGCTCAGCCACTCCACCACGCACCGTAACATTACTTATTTCCAGAACCGCTTCTGGTCCTGTGAATATTATTCAGAGCCCTTTTTTGCAAGTTAGTTGCCTGCTATACCCTTATGACCTGGCACTTGTTTCCTTGTTTTAATTCATGTTTAGTTACTGGGACGTTTTACCATTGATAAATGGTTCTACTATTTTCAAATAGGACAAGTTCAATGGTGGATATCCCGATACGGTAACATAAAGGCCATAGACGGATAAGCTAGTGAAATCGGCCCTTGCATAGATTCTGTTAATATTTTTTTCTTTAGCAGCTTTATATGTATATAATGTTGAATCCCAAAAAGTGTTGACTCTGTAATCTTTCAACTTTTCGAGTAAATAACTAATAAGAAGAAAAACGAAGAGGGATCATGTTTGCTAACCTATGTAATATATTTTAATGAGTAACTTCCAACCAATCTTCCTTCACATCCAACTAATAAATAGAAATCCCGAATGACTGCAACTTGTGCAATACATTAATGTAATAATTAATATCCTGTTAATTATTATTCTTTTTGTACGAGTTGTTTCGGGATGTGGCAGGTATATTTGGTGAAAAAAAAACATAGGTGCTATTTCAATTTTTGCTTGTTTTGCATAATTGCAAAGTGTTTACATCAATAAATCTTTTACATTTTATAAGCAAAATTTAAAAAAAAAAGTTATATAATAATAAAACAAGTAATTGTGTAATGTTTGTCAGAAATGTTATAAGCAACTTTAAGATGTACAAATTATGGCTCTATTGAGAAATTAGACCAAAACTAATGTGAAACTTGCGTAATTACCGTCCAGTGTTTCTGTTTTGAATGCTTGGTGTGCAATTGCGCTTCAAGGTAATTATTATTTACAAAACAATGTCAATTACTGCAAATAACAATATACCTGGTGGTTTTTTTTGAAACAAATAAATTGTAGCTTTTCGAAACTTGTATTGGTTTGTCAGTTTGGAGTGCAGCTAAATAGTTCGTTTAATCTTACTTAGATTAAAGAATTATTATCTCCATCTCGAATATAAGATAACTTTCCAATGAGCAAAGATATTATAAAATTATCACAAGCATTTAAATAGTTTAAAACTTAAAGTGTTACGCAGTGTAAATGTGAGTAGGTGTATACCTACTTTATTTAAGTATGGAGTATTCCATACTTAAATAAAGATGTTGAAATGAGATTTATAATATTCTTCGGCATCCAATACATAGGTCTAATAATACTTGAATAAATAGTATACCTTTATTTATAAAAAGCCAAATAATTACAATTCGTCCTAAACCCCGTGTTTCACCTAAATATACTACATGAGGCTACCTATCCTAAGTACCATATGGATTCCACAACAATTGACATGTTATTACTCTAACTAAATAATTTTCCTATGATTATTAGTAATAATAACAAAAATATAATAAATCGGTCAGATATAAGTTGTTAGTATATTTATGGCCATGGAGCGACTTTAGTTGTCTCCCAGCGTTCTCGCTCCTAAAATTTGTTATTTAATTATAACATAGCCTTCTATGGCTCCCATTTTAGTAATAATAATAAAGGAATTTATTAGCAACACATAAACCAGATCATATACATATATAGGTATAAAGATGACATTTTATGGTGCTAAAGAGACCGTATCACCATGTGGTGTTCTGCCTACAGCCTCATTAAGTAATGAAAAACAGAAAAATGATAATTATAATACAAAGATAAAAAAAAAAAGAGTAAATGAAATATAATTAAATGCAGCCTTACAATATAACAATATGTGCACGTGGAATTGTTAAGTTGGTAATCCAATAGTTATAGTTCCAATAACAGCCGTTTTAACCTTCTTTTAAGTGAGGGAATCGAGCACACAGTATACCCCCTTGAAATTATATATTTATTCAGTGTAACATCAGCGCTGTATGAAAAGCTCCGTTTAAAAAACTCATGGCAATGTTTTGGAACGGTCAGTAATTGAGTGTGGCGTACAGGAATATTATGTTCCTGATATCTGAATCGGTATCTATCAGACAAGTACACCGGTTGCTTATATTTCGCAATTCTCCAGCAAAAGAGCGTGAAGTGCAAAAGGCGTCTCTTTTCCATATCGAGGATCTGATGGTTTCGAATACAGAGGGAGGTTCCAACTCTCCTCGGTATACAATAAACGAATCTTAAACATGAATTTTGAACTCTCTGTATCCTCCTAATATCATATTGAGTGAGACAATTCAAATAAACAACATTGCCATAGTTAAAATTAGACATTACAAGTGACTCACACAGCATGGATTTGGTGTTCATATCAAACATATTACGGTTTATATAAATCGATTTTAACGCAATAAATGATCTTCTTATCAGTAATGTAGTGTTAAAAGCAAACCGGAGATCCTCATTTAGGTACATACCAAGGTCCTTCACAACTGTAGAAGGAGCTACTTGTTCGCCACTAACGCGTACGTTAATCAAAGGACTTAGTAGTCTCCCGTGCTTGTTTAGGGCCAAAGAGAATAAGCTGTGTTTTAGCAGGGTTGATCCGTAGACAATGAAGGGCGGAAAATTTTCGAATATTGTCAAGATCTGCGTTTAAATCCTGCTCAGCTGTCTTCCATTCAGATGGTAAAAAAGATTTATATATCTGTGTGTCATCCGCGTATAAATGGTAATTACTGTTTTGTAACACCTTCGGTAGGGCAGAGGTATATATTGAAAATATTAATGGGCTAAGTACAGCACCCTGAGGAGCTCCGGAAGGTACATTCAATACGCCCGAAGATTTGCCATCATATATAACCTTTTGTGACCGTTCAGATAGGTACGCCGCAATAAGATCCAGAGCCGACGAGCAGAGACCTTTTGAAGCTAAGATCGCGAGAAGCACCTCATGGTTGATAGTATCAAAGGCCCTACTAAAGTCCAGTAATACCAGCGCAGTTAATTTCCCACTGTCTGACGCTATGAGGATGTCATCCACGATGCTAGATAGCGCTGCAGCGCAACTATGTTTTTTACGAAATCCGGACTGTCTCGCTGGCAGTTTATTTGAGCCCTCTATATATCTGCGCAATTGAGCTTCCAGTAACTTTTCAAAAATTTTCCCCAAGGTTGGTAAAATGCTAATGGGTCGCAGATCACCCATGGACTCAACAGTCGCCACCTTTGGTATCGGTCGAATCAGAGAAGTTTTCCATACATTGGGATACACAGACCTTTCAATACAAAAGTTAAAGATATGTTTGACATAATCCATTAGAGGAAGCATACACATCCGCCAGATTTTCAGGCCCAAACCATCAACCCCCGACCGCCTCACTCCTACAAGACTTCAAGGAGGTAAGTATATCACCTTCGGTAATTATATTAAAAGCAAATGTTGGAGGAATTCTTTCTGTATATGCGCAGGCAATCTGGCTCATATCCACAGTTTGTTTAGTCGAAAGACCAACAAAGAAACTATTTAGAGCATCCAGATCACAAAAATTCTCAGGCAAAGTCTGAATCTTAGTTTTCAACGTACCTAGTTTATTAATTTCTCGCCATAAGTGATATCTATTCCCTCCGTAGCCCAAACATTGGTGTTCAAAATACGCCTGCTTTTCCCTCTTGATGGCTCTATTAACTTCATTCCTGAGCCCCTTATAGAATAGCAAATGGGCCGGATTCCCTGACCCACGATAGCGACGAAGAGCATTGTCCCGCGCACGCATCATAAGTCTAATGTTATACGTTAACCAGGGGGCAGAAAAAGTACAATTCATATCTGAAACCCAAATAAAAAGCTTCATAAAAATTGTTTATACAATGTTTTAATATTTTAAATAATAAGAAAGTTATATCATATAAGCAAAATTGAAGAAAAATCATTTTCTATAAATATCTTGAAAATCGTAAAATAAAATTAAGATATGATTTCACCAATATTTTTATCTCGAAAAAGTAGCTCTGGAGCTATCTCATTTTTTCGTATCTCCGCTGTAAAGTAATATTTACCCGTTGTGTACTATCGACTCAAAAAAAAAACATGACATAAGGAAAATAAGCTATTAGGAAACATAAGGAAAGATATATCTCCTTTAATCTACCAGCGATTGTACTTGTGCAGATTCTAAGAATTTTAGTGCTACAATATTCCGCGGACATTAGAAAGTAACATTCTGCAAATGTGTACAAAATATTTTCAATTTTTTTTTGGTTAGGGATTATACAGGTTCAGAAGGACCACATTTCAAAATTATTTTGAAGTATACAGGGTTGCTCAAAGAAAAATTACACACCAAAGTTGTGAAAAATTAAATGGAACATCCTGTATATTATGACATAATTTGATAGTACAGACTAAATAAAGACAAGTTGGTGTTAGGTTTCTTATATCTAACCCAACTCGTTTACGAGATAATTAACTTTTCTTCAAAATGTAGACCAAAATTTGAGAGGCACGCCTGTCAGGCATATTTAAGCTAGATATTTTAAACTATATTTATTTTTTAACTAAAGCATTACACTTGATAATAAAATAAAAGTAATGCAAAAAATTATACAGGGTGAACAAAAACATATTTTTAATTTTAGATATCTTTAAAAGGCAAGTAACTTTCTTATTTTAAATGGAACAGCCTGTATTTATTCCCTTATTTATATATTATATATTATTCCTATACTTATCTGTTGTAGTTTCTTAGCAATTTAGAATTTTCTGTTTCAAATATTAATTCCTATGAATTCTTTTTCAAAAGTAAGCATAGACAAAAGTATCGCTATTATTCATTATACACAAAAGTCATTTGACAATAACAGTCAGTCGCGCATCATTGTTGTTCGTGGTTATTTAAAAAGCATTTTAATGATTTACAATGAGAAATTACCCTCAAGCAGAAAGGATTGATATGATTTTAATAATTGGAGAGTGTGAAGAAAATTGTTTGCCAGCATCAAGGATTTATGCGCAAAAATATCCAAACAGACGCCATCCCGATAAGCGTTCTTTAGAAAATTTGCAGCAAGTACTACAAAGTACAGGAAGTGTGTGTTATAAGAAAACAGAACGACAAAAACCGATTATCGGCAACTTTGGTGTGTAACTTTTCTTTGAGTCACCCTGTATAATTCAAAATAATTTTGAAATGTGCTACTTGTAAACCTGTATAACGCTTAACAAACAAAAAAAAATGAAAATATGTTACCACTTTTCGTATATAAACCGACGCGAATGTGGTGATCCACCATGTATATACTTTCCTTTTGTTGTTTATTTTAGGTATCGATTATTTGCGGGTGTTCAGATGATACAATTTACAAATACTTAAAATGTGTTCGTCTCTAATTATTTGAAGAAATAAATTTACTTTGATTATAAAGACTGTTTAGAGTTTATTTTTATAAGAATTTTTTAATGTGGATGTATAAAATAATTTATCAGACAGAAATGTCCACCGGCAATTTATATTAACAAAGTCTAATAAATCATACACTTTGAAGAAATTGTTACCTTTAAAACAAAGTTATTCTTTCTTAATGCTTTATTTTTATTGCTTTTTTATGACGGTACAAATCGAATTACATCTGCATAGTACGAGACTTCCTTAATAGTAATATTGAAAATATGAAAAAGAAGAAGAAACATGTTATTACAAAAAGTACTTAGTTATAATTATTTTGCTCTTCTAGGGATTTTTTATAGAAAGTTTGTCCCTTCAATTGAATGGGAAATAAGTAGGTAAACCATTTGTTTTTCAATATTCTTACTTTACGGGTACCAATATTTGTAAAGGTAAAAAAGATATATGAAGTAGATATTTATTTATTAATGTAATAAGTTATATACACCCTATTATAACTGTAATAAAAACAATTTAAATTAAAACTACCTACGAAAATAAATCATTGTTTACAAAAATACTTATGATGATAACTAAAATACAAGAAAAGAAATACGAACAGTTGATTGAAATAAAATTGCGACGTGAATTTTGAATATAATTTTTTTAATACAGTTTGAGGGAAACTACAAAGGTTTTAATTCTGGGAATGTAAATCACCCCGTTGCGGATTACGATGGCATTGCATTTAAAGTAGATATGTTAGAATTACCTGCCTAAATTCGTTTTCAGAACCTGGGTCATAATTGTTGAGGTAATTGTACATCCAATTTAGTGTCGCCTGTACATAACTAGTTGTCCAGGTTTAATTTTGTCCCATAGTACGTTCCTTGGCTTTCTATTATTATTCGCGCACCGTGTCAAATGCACCTATTCATAGCACCTCCACATCGACGGCATATATAGCTTGTGATATTGGATGCGTCAAAGTGTTATGATGGAATTTTTTAGATATCTTTTGAGCAATCAACGTATTGTTATTTGCTATCGCTGCAATGACGTTGAAAATATCATTTGATACCTGAATTCCGCGAATGCGGATCGCTGGTTGAATGGGAAAAGAATTTCCTTCTATTGACTTCTAAATTATAGCAAAAACATATTTGCATTACAATTTTAATAATGGGAATATTACACAAAGAAGGGTAATTTAAAATAACGGTGATTATAATGTATCTACATTTAAACAAATTGGTATAAGTTTCTATCAAATGAATTCGAGAAACAGCAAGAAAGTAAATACAAACATACGGTGTGCATATCTATTTTCATTCGGGCAAGGTAAGGTGCATTGCACAAATATAGTAAAATGGACGAGCTGGTTCTACGTTTTTCTTGTAAAGTTGTACTAGTCTAGACTACTTAGATGCGGTCCACTTACTGGATACATTCAGTCTAGACATTACTACACGTATATCGTATATCTTCTAGTATACGAAAAGCAAGTTACGAAATATTTATTGTACAATTTGTTAAACAATATCTTTGGCATATATTCGGCCTGCGGTCTTTTAATTTTGCTTAAGAATTAAAAACAAATGCAGGAACATGGTTTCTTAATTGCGTATTTATTCAAGTCGAATCTGTTAAATATTCATATACCTTATTAATTTTAGCGATACCGCAAGATGAACACTCAGTTCTACTAAAAAAAAATGTACAATTTTGAAGTCATATACAACAATTAAATGCGATGTCGGCAAAAAATGTAATTCCCTGAATAAGAAATACATTTTAAAAAAGATTTGCATATAAACTACTTTCTATGCAAAGTATTTTCTGTAGGTGAAATAAATAAGATGCTGATAAGATTTAATAATTCTGAGTTATAAAAACGCTTTAATTGAATAATTAGATATTCGTCCTTGAATGAAGTTGTGGAATTTTGCAATAATGATGGTTTAATTTTCCTTGAAATTTTTCGTTACGGTAGAGTTCCTGAATTAAATAGTTTAAAATCGTTTCTTTTTTGTTATTGGGAACTGTCTTAAGCTAATTTTTGAAAATATTCAATCAGTTGCTGCTTGTTGCAATTAAATAGGATTCAAGAAGTTGCTATTTTATGACTAAAGACGGGTTATATACAGGGTTACAAGGCAATTATTTAGTTAGAAGTTTTTCGATTTAACGAAACCCTTCAGATTAAAAAAATCGGCTTTGTAATAATTGGGTAGTTACCTTTATTTTAAAATATTTCCAAGTTTTTTACACTTCCAGTAAATCGGAAGTCGCATTGAAATTTATTGTTGTAAATGGAACACCTTATACATTATTACATTTTCGCATTCGATATAAAATTTTGTGAAGATTATAACAAGGGTTTCATATACCTATCTTCAACTGTTTCCAAGATATTACAATTTTCGTAAAAATGTTGACACTTATACTGCACATTGATTAATGTTCGCTTGCTTTGGGTGCCCCATTTTAAAGCTACCAGGCACTAACATTGTTTCAAAATGTATAAAGAAATCCTATAAGAGGTGTCTAAAAACTGATGACATATCAAAGCTGCTAAACTCATTTTTTCAAATAGAACACCCTGTATATTCTATATTATTTATATTTATATTTATTAAATATGGTGCTAAATGTTAATGTCGGCGACTGTACAAATACGAACACTCGTAAAAGAGTTTCTGGTCGTGTGATACACACTATTTATTTGGCCAACAAATCTTAATTTTGAATTGAGAATAGGAAAGAAATTTTGACGCTAGGATTTACAGTACAGATTGGTACACATGTTATATACCTCGGTAATTTGACGTTTCCCAGAATAAGTCTTTTTGTGCAATTTTCATTCTAGTTCAATATTTATTTATCTGTAAGTGCAATGGAGACACCAGTTCATCTTAATAAGGTTGCACAGTAGCTTAATGACAAGTTATCACATATTTGTCATAGATAAGTAACGCATTTTATACTGAAGGCGATATTAAGGTCCTATATTACCGACGTCGGCGCTAGCAGCAAATATACAAACCTATGGACTTCAACGCTTGGGGCGCCCGTCCGCCTGAACTATTGTGTTCGCGGGAAATTTAATTGGAGATTTATTTCAGAAGTCCGCTTGCTCGATTTTGAAACCGATATAAATTGTAATTTCGTTCCACAATTATATTAGTTTAATTATTATTGTATAATTTAACTTAGATTGGAGTTGTTTAAGAGTTACATCTTAACGATATTTACTATTCTATATTTAAACAACACTCCTTAATAGTAGCTTCGGCATTGTGAATAGTTGCAATGTAGCATTTAAGAAACCCCTATTGTACTTAAACCGCGCAATGTGCATATAAAAGTTTCTAGCGACATAACTGAGGCAAGAAATTATAAATTTTATTAACAAACAAATAAGTTATGTATCAAGAAATTGCAAATTAAGTGAAAATAGATCCAGTATACCTATATTTAATAGTAATATATTTTAATATATTTATTTTTGCCTTTATGTGCTAATTTTTTAATTGGATCTGTGATTTCTGTTTCAATACCACAAGATCCATTACACACATAAAAAGGAATGTTTAATTTAAAGAAATTTTATTTAAGTTAAGAATATCATTGTTTCATATATACGCAAATAAATATATTCTTGGAACAAAAATAATGTTTATTTAATTTTTAAGCAAAAATATCTTAATCCAAGAAAATTGTTCATTGAATTAAATAAATCTTACTATTAGTTGAAACATTGCAGTCTCAGCCTAGATATGTAGATATCTTAGTACAAGAATTTTATTTTCTTGAATGAAGCTTTATTTTTTGCAAAGAAATTTGAATTTTACTTTAAAGAAGAAATACACTTTCAATTCAAGAGATTAGCTTTGGCTGGGAAAAGAAGACTTTTACTTGAACTAAATATTTGTTATTTTGAAAGAAGGTTGTAGTTTTATTTACAATACTGCTTTTTTCTAAAATGTATTTTTTTATATGTATATAAAACCTGCCACTAACATCAAAATGGATACTAGATATATACCTCTATTTAGTATTCTATTAGTGGTAAAATTTTTTATATATAAAAAAACAATTTTAGAAAATATAGCAGCCTTGTAACTAAAACCACATAAATTTATTTTCAATTTATAATTTTGGCGTTATAGGAAAAAACATATTACCGCACTACATCACACACCTCACAAAGAGACTATACATTTTCTAATTTTCCGCAACGTGCAATCGAATTTTCTGGATTCTTTAATTACACTTTAATCTTCAGCTGTTCTTCCGGCAGTCACTTGTCGTTTCCTTATTAACATTTCAAAATCTTCGGGTATCTGAAGGGATACATTATGTTACAATAAATACATATACTTCACAATAAATAGTAGATAAGAAGATGTGGTATAATAGTTGGTATATTTTTACCAACTTGTTAGTGCAACTAAGCAGTCGAATATAGGGCCATGCTGTTTTATTTTTATTTTTCACCTCAATTGAACAACATAATTATAATTATTTATTTATTAATTTATACAACTTATGGCTAGCAAACATTCTAACTCTTGTAATTATTACTTTTTAAAGGTTTGTTGCAGACCAAGAAAGCTTAAGATTACTTAAATCAGAGAAATTAGGAAATTAGGCAGGATATGTTGATTTACAAAAGCAAAACACACCTTCGCATGGATAAAAATGCTGTTTTGCTTTCAAAGCTGGTGTTTCCAATACTTTTTTTTCGACATTTTGCAGCCTCGTTAGAGGCAGTAAATGCAAAGGAATTAAGAATTGGTACGCAAATTTGAAAACTGTAATTAAATATACCTTAAGCAGTTCTATAAATTAGCAAAAGATAATTATCTTTCAAAAACTTTCATTATCAAGAAGCTTAAGTACGGCTCTGCAGTTTAAAAATAAAGCAGGTAAACCTTGAATTACTTACCGACTTCCTACTATTATATATACAATTTAACGTATTTAGCACCACCATAATTCACATTTCTATCTTCGATGCATGCACACAAGTACTGCATTATTGGTAATCGTTCGAGTGTCACGTAGCCAAATTCACCCCACCGCAAAAATGACATCATATTTTTTAAAACGAATTTTCACCTTAACATAAGTATACTTGTAAGATTTACCTAAAATATTAAAATCCTTAATAAAAGAATTTATTTTCTTAATTCAAATTATCTGATCCACTCTTTCGTTGCCTCTTTTATTTCTTAGGTCGAAATATTTTTTCTTGGAGAAAATATATATTTCTTAAAACAAGCCTTATAACCAAGAATATTATCGATTAAAACCAAGTAAAATATTTGTTTCTATACAAGAATAATTTCTCATTTCAAATACAGATATATTCCAAAGTTAAACTTTTTAAAGAAATATATTTACTTAACTGAAGAAATCCTTTTTATGTGTGTAACATTATGACTCTATAAGTTACAAATAAAAACAAAAGCTATAGTTACAATATTATCAAAAAATTGCTGTTTTGCATGAAAAAGTAGAGGTAAGCCGTACATTTACAGGTTTCGTTTACAATTTTTTCTTAGCCGCCGTAAAATAATAATGTCAAAACTGCCGCTTAACAAACGAACTCTTTCAGTTGTTTGTTGCCAATACTACCGACTGTTTCAAAATGACTTACATCTAGACGCTCACGAATTTCTCCTATAAATTATGATATTCCGCTTTCTTGAAATATAGATTAAATAGTATATAGGTATCCACCTGTCAAAATTTATCGTCGAGCGATGTGTGATGAAATTAATAACAAATACAATTGGATTATTAATTTGTAAGATAACTTTAAAGATGGAATATTAACCAAACAACTAAGGTAAATAACTTATTTGCAGAAATTTTATTTAGTTATAATTTACAGCAAATGTTCAAAACGATCACCATTCTGTTGAATGTATAATGCAATGCAACGTTTCGTGTTGTCAAAAATATTCTGCAATACATTTGATGGTATTTTATTACATTTGTTTGCAATTGCGTTCATTAGGTTATTTAAGCTATTAATTCTTGTCTTATATGCTTGATTTTTTAGCTATCCGAAAATAGAAAAATCTAATGGAGTAAGGTCTGGTGATCACGCTGCCCAACACCTTTGCTTATAACTCGATTAGGGAAGTATTGTTCTAATAGCGCAAAAATTTCACGAGTTGTATGTGTAGTAGCCTCATCTTGCTGGAAGAAACCCGCATTGTATTTATCCTGTTGCAATTGATTTAAAAATGCTATGTGTTGTCGGCAACACTTATTGTTATTTTGGTTGCTTCTTGCTGTATCGTTATTTAATAATAACATTAATAATGTCTCTATTACTAATCAAATTCCGTAAAAGATATGTACTTAGACACGTTTAACGCAGCAAATAACAGTAGGTGTCAAATAGCGGCCATTTTGAGATGAAATTATATTTCCTTCTCTGACATACGCTCTTTATGATCGGTGCAAAAGAATCGAAAGATAACTGATGCACCTGGTGCCAAAATAATGAAGTAGCGCTAGAAGTCATATTTCCGGTGACAAAACATCAAAGGTTGTCTTATCTGTTCATTGGTCTTACTATTCTGCGACGAGATACAGCTAACCAACTTTAACAAGATGCAATACAAAGGAACTTCATTGTGATTGTTTGGATTATTTATAGTCCATGTTCTGTAATTTTTTTATTTACAAACCCGCTTAAATGAAACCATGCCTCATTAATAAAAAAAAAATGGATCCCAGAATTTTGTTATTATTTAAATTTTCGTCAAAGAAATTGCAATAATTTATCCTACTAGCGCAATTTCTAGGTAAGATCTGATGAACAGCTGATACTTTGTATGGATACATATGCGAACGATGTTTCAAAATTCTATGAACGGCACTAGAAGATACATTCGTTTGAAGCGATAAACGACGAACTGATTAATGTGGGTTATCGCCAATAAGGTTTTCTACGCAATTAACAATATTTTGCTGTGTACGTGGTCTACCAGAACTGTTGCCCTTATAACAGATTCTGTAGTCCGAAACTTCTCTACTACTAGGCGAGTATGATGTTGCAAAGCGGTACTATCCACAACTCTATTAGGAAACTGCAAGCGAAACTGTTGTTTACATTCAGCGTAGGAATATTGCCATTCGCCATTAAGAAATTGTGCATTTCAGAAGTATGCTCTAACAATAAAAATATTTTCCTGTAATGTGTACATTATTTAGTAGTATCCTTGTTTATATATCTTAATAGTTATTCAACCGATTGAAATACCTTTGGGTGTCTCTTAGATGGCGCGCAGCGCAAATGGGATTTTACGTTGACGCAGAGCGCCATCTGACAGACACCCAATGGTACTTCCAATCGGTTGAATAACTATTAAGATATACAGGGTGATTCTCAATATATGCGACGAACTTTAAGAGCTGATTCCTGAGGTTATTTTGATCATAAAAGTTCATGAGTATATGTCCAAAACAGTTTGGTTTTAAAGTTATTGTATGTTTAATAATAATTGAACTATGACTAATACGATATATAGTTTGTTCGCATCGCATGAACTATTTGCACCATTATGCACTTTTGCACACAAAAGTTCTAAAAAGTGCATAAAAGTGCAAATAGTTCATGCGACGCGAACAAACTTATAATATCACAGTTGGTTCTATACAAACTATTGTGTTGAGAGGGAATTGTTTATTTGTCATTTCAAAATTTGTCAATAGTTGTCAGAGTATTCATTCAGTTTATTGCCAGTTTCTGTTTTCTAAAAATAATTACAAGAATGCTGAGATGTGTGATATGCATTTCGTTTACGGTCTTGCCAATGGAAATTCGCGTGCTGCTAGACGTCTTTATGAAGAACGATACCCGAACCGTATCATCCAATATTTGCCCGTCTTCATCAACGCCTTAATGAAACGGGAAATTTTAAAAAACGGACGACTGATAACGGGCACCCATCTACAGTGAGAACTCCACAAGTTGAAAAAATAGTACTAAATGAAATTGAGGAACATCCTACTATAAGCACCAGAAAAATTGCGTTTGCTTTAAACATGGGTCAGGTCACAGTTTGGAGAATATTGAAAGATCAACTGTTGTATCCATGGCTGTGTTCGCAGAGGAATCACAAACTAGTCAGAGCCAATCATATACCGTGAAATCAGTCAGAGAACTGTTTTGGATTTCTTTGAGCCAATCGAATCGCCTCTGACTAGTTTGTGATTCCTCTGCGAACACAGCTCATATCACATTCAACGGGTGTACGCACTTTTGCCGGCAGATTTTCCGCCTTGAGAGTGGCTTTTTGGCAATGGATGAAATACAAATCGCACAAAATCCTCACCGACGAGGCTACTTTCTCTAGAAACGCGAATTACTAATTTTCATAAATAATCAACATATGGACCGAGAAAATCCGCACGAACTAGTGAATGTCTGTCATCAACATCAATTCTTTGTCAATGTGTGGGCCGGAATTGTTGGAGATCACTTGATAGGTCCCCATTTTTTACCGATGCGGTTAAATGGCGAGGTCTACCGCAATTTTCTTGAAGAATAGCTTCTTCCAGTAGCAGTCGTACTACTGGAAGAAGTTCCGTTGCATTTAAGATTACAAATGTATTTTATGCATGACGGTGGTCCAGCGCATTTAAGTTTAGTTGCTCGCTAGTTTTTGGACAATACGTATCCAGATCGGTGGATAGGACGGGGAGGTCCACAACCGTGGCCTCCTCGGTCTCCAGACTTAAGTTTTTTGGACTTTTTTCTCTGGGGTCACCTTAAATCATTAGTTTATACGACTCCCATTGAAAATGTCGATGAACTGAGAAATCGTATTATCGCAGCTTTTCAAAGAATTCAAAATACCCCCGGTATTTTAGAACGGACTCGCCAGTCAATACGACGGAGGATAAAAGCTTGTATTGCAGTTGGGGGCGGTTATTTTCAACAGTTAGTATAAGTTAATCTTGTTTTACAAATTATTTTGTTAATTTATAATAAAAACATTAATTCTGTTAACTTACTATTAAACATTGTACAACTTTAAAACTAAGCGATTTTGGACATATGTTCGTATGAACTTTTATGATCAAAATAACCCCAAGAATCAGCGCTTAAAGTTTGTCGCATATACTGAGAATCATCCTGTATAAACAAGGGTAGTATTAAGTTAAAAATTGTCAGGAAAATATTTGCTACACACAAAATGACAAATGTTAAAATTACATTAGCAATATTAGTTATCATAAAAGGTAGGTATACCATAATATGCAAGTACTAGTTATTGAGTACGTATTGAGATGTAATTCATTTTGAAACTGTTTGTATAATATTGACATTATTATAGGTATGCTTAAAAAAAAAAAACTGTAGTTTTCCGGCCGCTTTGAAGTAATGCAAAATGTGTGTTTCTAGATGGAGGCAACAAAAGTATGTGATTTTAACAAAGTTAGCTTGTTGGGTCAAATAGGAAATGTCAACTCTGAAGTACATATATTGGTTCTCGTCAATTTTTTCCTCAAAATAGTATTATTTAAGTATCTATTATCTGGCTAATGTTAAGTTCAGTTACTTAATCGAAATTCCTTTCAGCATTTCCACGTTTCGATTTATACATCTTTCTTTTCCTACGAAAGGTTTGTTCAATTCTCGCCATAAAAACTTGAGAATGAAGTGAACCTATCGCATCCGTACAATGCCGCATACCGAACTGTGGTGCGCGTTTGGTTAAAGAGTGGGGAATTCAACTTTATATTAGCTATCAATCGCTCCTGCCGCGTAAATCAAAAATTGTGTATGGCATTCTAGAATTGAAAAGTTATTAGCGGAAGCCGTCGCTCGTAAAAGTCGCATTGTGTTTATCCCGTGTGAGCTCAATTTGAACTCCGGACCGGTCCCATATAAATATAACGGAGTAGGAAAACTAACGCAACTGACCGTTTGGCATACGTAGCCGACGATTTTTTCTTTTTTTGGAAGTAATTCTATAAATGTAATTTTGAAAAGTGTGAAATTATCTCGAATATTTTGTATGTAGTTGATGTTCTGAGTGTCGGGCAATCTTACGTTTACCGAATCCGGGGTGATCTTCAGGTGAGTTTACAGAATAACCGTTTTATTCTTCTTGTAATAGAGAATCGTTTGACCAAAGCCCCCGTATAAACGCTAGACGGTACATGTACTATAAAACAGGTTCTTGATGTTGAAATCTGTCTTCGTTGTATTCCTATACCTCTAAACGTGTAAACATAAAGATCTTGCTTATAAGAGAAAGTGCAGGAGCGCGATGCGGTTTAGTGACACACGAACGAAAGTTAAAACGTTAAAATCCCTATTTAAAGTTAACAATTAAATTCGAATTTTGTAACATTAAATTTCATGGATCCAATCTATTTTTTCTTTAACTGTAACTACTGAAAATATGTCTAACACTTGAATAATTCCTTACAACAACAACATTGTGCGTGTTGTTTATGCTATAAAAAAAAAAACACCTTTTGTAGCATACTAAATGATTTCGCTTGTTTAAAAAAGTATATAATGACCTTTTGTTTTAAATTTTTCTTTAAAATTGGTGTAAGTTGCATGTAATGGTTTCAAGTTGAGTGGAAATAATGCAGAATTGTTATAGAATCGTAATATGCCTTTTAATTCACGTATAGAAATTCTTTAAATGATCGGGTTCGACACGCGTGGTCAACGTCAACCTATACCGTCATAAAAAACAAAAACAAAAATTACTGCGTTATTATTGTTAAGTGCTTAACAGGTTCTCTAACCATAACATCTGGATGTCAATGATATATATTAGCAGTATCATTTTTGTTTGTTATTTCTGCGTCAATTAATACAAAAAATATATATAATCAGCAATTTTTAATTAATTGATTCTATTTTTTAATAATGACGATCCATAAATCGTTTTATACCTGCAACTAATAAAATTTTGCGTGTGAAATCACAACACGTGTGTCTCATTATTAAAAAAAAAAATACCATCTTATATGACGTTGTTTGCCAAAGAAACTGGTTCCTTCGTTCCAGTTGTCAAGAGAAACATTATTTCTTATATTTGAATACTATATATAGGTGGTGTTGCTGATATGGTTTAAAAGGGGAACAATAATAAACATTTTTTTGTTATCATAAATAAGGTGTATTACACAATTTACAAAATGAAACAAATTGTTTTCGAAATAAAACATAAATATCTGGGTTGTTTAGACTCGTAAATCGGTATATTTTTTTTTTCGATGCAAAAATAGGCATTATTATTCGAGAAAACAAAAATTCGGATCAGGAGAACAGTTGTTTTTAATACAAGTAATATACAATATGATGAAGATAATTTAAACTCTCTAGCAAGCCGTGATATTATTCATATTATATTACAGCATGGCTTACCAGAGGGCAAATGTAATTGATCATATTGTATAATTATATGGATAAAGTAGGTAGTTGATATAATTAATAAGTGTATAATATACAGTGTGTCTACATTTCGGCGCTCATTATTGATATCTCGGTTATTAGAAGAGATAGAGATGCGGTGAAATGGGAAATGTTTTTCGGAAGTCAGTAATCTCAACAAATATCGTTTCAACTTTACCCTAACTTTTTAAATTTTAAATATTTTGAAAAAAACAACATTTATCGATTTCAATTTTTATCAATAATTCTATAATTCTTAATGTGACCGCTTTTAAAGCTTTACATTTTTAGGCACGTTTTCAAGACAATCTTTTTGGTGTAGAGAGAAATCCCCGATTCTCATTTGTTTTCAAGTTGTTACGGCTATCTTATGTTTTTTATACGGCGGTCATATTGATTTTTTAGTTAATTAAATAGTCTTTAAAGAGAGCTTTTCGACGATATACATATAACATAGTTGAAATTTTTTTATTTGAAGCGGAGATATTGACAAAAAAGTAAATTAACCTATAATTTGAAATTAGTAGGCTATGAAATTGAACACCGATGGGATATAAAAGCCTGAGAGGTAAGTAATACTGTGAAATAACTAAAAAGATACTGAAGGTTAGCTTCATATTAACAAGACAGATCCTCCAATAAAATTGGAAAGTCATGGAATTAAACGTCAGTGTAAAACAAAAAGATAAGCTGTCAATATAAAATTAGTGTTACAGAGTTTAGTTGACTACAACACTGTGCACTCATAATTATTGTTAATTTCTTACTGTAAAAAGCTTGTAATCTTTAGTATCTTTTTAGTTATTTTCCAGTATTACTTACAATTAGCACATCTCTCAGCTTTCATTTCTCATCGGTGTTCAATTTCATAGTCTACTAATTTCATATTAGAGGTAATTTATTTTTTTGTCAATATCTCCGCTATAAATAAAATTTTTTCAACTGTATTATACATCGTTGAAAAGCTCTTTTTAAAGACTACCTAATTAACTAAAAAATCAATATGGCTGTCAAATGAAAAACAAAAGTGTTAACAACTTGAAAACAAATGATAATCGGAGATTTCTCCTTACACAAAAAAAAAATTTAAAAAGGTGTTTAGTGAATAATGTAAAGGTTTAGAAGCAGTCACACAAGTATTATCGAATTATTGAGTAAAATTGAAATCGGTAAGTTTTGGTTTTTTTTTTTCAAATATCTTAAAATTTAAAAAAGTTAAGATTAATTTAAAACGATATTTCTTGGGGTTATTGAATTCTGCGAAACATTTCCCATTTAACCCTTGCTCTATGTCTTCTAATAATAGCATCGAAATGTGGACACTGTATAGAGTGATCTGGATTAATTGCGCTACACAGTATAGTTTTAGCACAGCTATTTTTGATCACATGAAGCAAGCTAAATTGGCAATGATGTATTGTTTTCTTAATCCTGATTAATATCCAATTAAAAAAAATAACCTAATTTGTTAGATTTTGTTAGTGCATTATTGGCCTAACATAAATAATAAGAAACATAAATTAGTTTTCTTTAAAAGATACTTACCTACATTTTACAAAAATCAGATCAAGAATCCTGGTAATTTGTGCGTTTAGATCATAGAGAAAATCAGTGGGTTTCCTTTTCGTTTATCCAATGACACTACGTTTCGTTACTAATCTAGTAACACTTTCAAGCACAATTTTTAATTTTATTTTGTCCTATTTTATCTATTACTTAATAGATCAATTAGTTACTCTTATTTTAATGTAATTATTAAACTAGTAACGAAAAGTAGCCCCAATAAGCAAACGGAAAAAGAAGTCGTTTAAACGCTTAAATTACCAGGATTCTTCATTAAGCATTTAAATGTGAATTAAATATTAATATCTGATAAAAATCAGAGCAAATTTGCTTCACTGTACTCGAAAATAAATAACATGTAGGCGGAACTAACTTGCCAAACACAACATAGAATTATAATATGAAAACAAATTTCGAAAAATTAATAAGGTGCACTTGATTTGAATTGTCATAAAATCTAACCCAAGTAGCATGGAAATATTAAACAAATATTGAACTAAATATTTTTCTTATATCATAAACGACAGTTTTTTATATATTTTGTGTAAAAGTATATATTATTTTATAATATTGATTTAATGTGATTTTCTATTTTATACAGGTTGGTGCATTAGTTTGTGGAAGGTCGATATATCTGACATTGTAAAGTTATCAAAAAAAAAAAAATTAAGAAACGGTATAGGTATTCTTGAGGTTTATATTTTAAAATTAGGTCAATATATACAGGGTGTTTTATAACGTCGTACCAGACCTAACTTATATTTCTTTTTGATGTTTTTTTTTTTATGTTTTTAATTTCTGCTTACTTTTGCGAGCCTCTTCATATAGGGGTTGCCACACCTATTCTGAGTGTTTAGAAAGTTATGACAATTTTTACGTCAAAATTGAGGTATTTAAAAAGGTTAGTTCCGGTAAGAAAAAAAAATTTATACCATTCTTCTGGCACATTACTGGTTTGGCTATGTTTCTATTTTTAAGTTTGAGAATTTAACAGAAGTAATATTTTCTTGCATACTAGGTAAGTCAAAACTTGTATCCTTAATTTTCTCGTTAAACTTTAATGGAACACCCTCCATTTTTTATGAAGTTTGAATAGATATTTATGGGCTTCTACATTTTCTCTATACCTAACTCTTTGGCTTTAGTAAATATTTCAAATTAAAAATGAAAAATTATACTACTACTGCATAAACCGGGGTTAAATTACTCCATTTAAACTTTAATTTTATCAGGTAACAGTAGCAGGTACAAGTCAACCAATATTTGGTGAGAGCTGATGACGCGTTCTGCATACTGATGCAACATGTGTGGCGTGGGCCGGCGAAGTTACGAAGACGTCAAACGTCAACTGAGCATTGTGTTATTGTATTTCCGCGCAGCCACTGGTATGTCAGCTTCAGTTCGTACAACTGCAGTCCACAAATGCACTGTTCAGTTGAAGAATTAGTAGATATGATTTGGGTATTGCGAGAATGTTCGAAAAATTGCTTTCTTGCAACAAGAGTTTATGAAGTTAGGTATGACGATAGCCAAAAGAAAAAATAAATTACCTTTAATAATACGAGAAGATATTAAGGAAAGAATAAGAAAAGCTTTTTTTATCAATAACGCACAGCGTCTAACTAGCTAATTAATAAAATAAAAAAAAAACTATTTTCATTTTCAATTTGAAATAACTACTAAAGCCACATGATTCATTGGCTATATACCGTCGTGATAAGACCAGCGTAACATACGGGGCAGTAGTCTGGTGGAGGAGGACAGAAGTGTCCTCCGCAGTGAAGCTGCTAACCGCTGTCCAGAGACAGGCATTGCTGGGAATCACTGCTGCAATTAACAGCACAGGAACCGCTTCTTTGGAGACCATTGTGGGCCTCCCCCCGCTAGTGCTTTATGTGAGAGCGGAGGCAATGAATGCGATCCTTAGACTGAAAGCCAACAACCTGTGGCATCCCAATTTTAGGATTGACAGGCACACTGATACTACGGGTACAATGCTGGACAGGCCATTGCTGAAAATGCCTACGGACAGCATGGCACCCGAAATTATCTTTACTGAACAGGTGAAAATCTCCATACCGAACAGAGACCAGGCACGTAGTGAGATCACTGCTATTGATAACTGGTTCACGGACGGATCCAAATCCAGCTAGGGTACAGGAGCCGGTATTTCTCGGCCCAGCACTAATCAAAGGATATCCCCAAGCCTGGAGAAGCATACAACGGTCTTCCAGGCAGAAGTATTCGCCCTTGCAGCCTGTGCAGAAATGATTGCTTAAGGGGGCTACTGAGGAGGACATAGCGGTCAAAACTAGTTAGAGGACTGCAAACAATCCCTCAATAACTGGCCGAGACTACACGGTGTCTCTGATTTGGTGCCGGAACATGGAGGATATAAAGGCAACGAACTAGCCAAGAGATCTAAGAGACACTCATGGGTCCAGAGCCCGTATGTGGAATTACTAAGGATTCCGCAAGAAGGGAGATCTGGACTTGGTTAGATAAAGAAAGTACAAAGAAATGGAGGTCGACTGAAGGTCAACTGCTAATAGGGATGGGGAGGGGGATGCTAGATTCTTTGATAACCTACTAAGGTGCAGCAAGAAAGAAGCTACAACCATTATTGGGCTGGTAACTGGATACTGTCTCCTGAAAAAGTATCTATACAACAGAAAATGCGAACTAAAGGAGGAAACGAGTTTACATGTAATCTGCACATGTGAGGAATTGAAGGTACTCAGGCGGAAATATTTCGGGAGAGATCTATTGGTGTCCTCGAAGGTTCTTAAGTTTCCACTGGGCAAGATACTGGGCTTTATAGAGAACACCAAGCTGCTCGAGTGGAAATAAGAGACTTAGTAGGGATGGTACAATGAGCACCTAGCATTCCCACACATACACATCTTACAATTTACACATTTATCTTATTGCATCTAGATACTAATAATGGAGCCGCAATCAGCCCACAAAACCGAGTCAGTGGTGCACAGGACAAAACAAACCAAAGACCGCAAGAACATTTTATAGATCCAGTTATGATTGAATTTTCGTTTCTCCAAAGTTAGTTTCTTGATAGATCTTTTAAACACGCAGATCGGGAGCGCCTTCAACTTCTCAGATATATTATTATGGCAATAATATAACGTAAATGAAAATGATCGTGCAAAAAGTGCAGTTCTATATGGTGGTGGTGATATTAGCCCCCGAAATCTAGTAGTTAGATTATGTATATCAGTATGGAATGTGATTTTGTTGTATAAGTATGGAGGTGTTCTGTCTGTTAAAATTTCGGGATAGAGACTAAGACATTGAACAAGTCTTCGATTTTTCATGTTTAGCCATCCAATTTAAACGATACGTTCTGAAACTTACGAAGACCGTATATGAACCTAAGACATGAGTTCTGCATTTTTGTATTCGTATTTCGATCCAATGCGGCATGGTAAACCGTTGAACAGTACGCAAACTGTGACAGCACGATGGCATCACACAACCTGGTTTTAGTTCTAACATCCAGAGCTGATCAGTAAGGATAAAGCGTTGTTAATTGAAGATAAGCATTGCTTAAATATTTTGGGTTCTGCTGCTTGTACCTGAAGGTATTGTCCAAAATTAGGCCAAGACTCGCTCTTTAAGTGATTACGTATTCTAGTCTTGCCAAACAGTATCACCTGCGACTTACTAGTATTAATATTTAAATTTTTATCTGAGGCAAATGCCTATAGCTATAGCTTCAAGATCACGGTTAATACAATTCATAGCTGTCCGCCACTCGGATTGGGCGAAAGATCGTAACAATTGCACATCGTTAGCATATAGAACAAGTTCACAATGAGTTACACATCTAACAATGTCAGATGTATATAACGGGGTCCCAATATTGACCCCTATGGAACACTTTGTAATATTGGTAAATATTTGATTTCTTGTGAGTAAACTGGACGCACTGCTCCCTCTAGCACAAGAAACTGCCAATAAGAGCCAGCGCCACCGTGGCAAAAACCCTCACTCTTCAGAATCCTTAATAATAAATGATATCGACGATGTCGAAAGTTTTGCTAAAATCTAGAAGCGACAAAATTGATAGACCTCCACGATCTGTAGCAGCAACGATGTCATCAGTAATTCTGAGTAAGGCAGTTTCGCAGCTGTAGCCGGCACGAAAACCAGACTAAGCAACAGGGACAATATTGTTTATGTTTACATAATGTGAGATCTGCATCCACATTGTCTTTTCTAATATCTTCGAGAGTGTCGGCAGAATGCTAATAAGTGGTGAAGGGGTGCTGAAGCTGAAGGTAAGGGAATAACGACTGCAAGCTTCCATTGGCGCGGGAAGATACTATCAGTTAAGCAGCAATTTATGATGTGTGTTAAGTAAGGGATTATTTTTAGACAGCACAGCTTGGGCATGACGCAATTAATACCATCAGCACCAGTAGCACTGTATATTTTATATGCGACCAACATATTTACGTAACAGAAAAAGAGTATTTATTTAAATATTTGTTACCTACATAAAGTATAGGATTTTCAAATGTTTTGCTTAACACAACTAATTCTCACGCTGCATATTTCAGTTGGTGCTTAAATAGCGTTAACAATCCTAATTATATTTCTGAAATAGAATTAGGTAAATACAATAAAGGAATGCAATAAGTTTTCATATCTTGTATGGCCAGAGTTACATTTGAAAATAAATGAAATTGGCGCCTTATTTAAGCAATCAACAAAAGAATTCTGACTTTGCGGTTTGGCTTCAATAGTTGAAATTGGGATTGAAGTAAAAAAAGTCTTTAAAGTCGGTTGCTGAAAAATTTTGTTGATGGTGAGGTTTTTTTTTTTTCAAGTTGATCTTTAATAGATTTGAGGTATTTTGTATACCATTTAGGGTTGCTATAATTGTGTTGATAAGAAAATTAATTTAATGGGCAATTATGGTTGAAAGCTTTAATGAAAATATATTATATTCCAATCAGAATGAGAGAGGTTATGAATAAACGATGTTAAATTGTTTTCTTTAATGTCATATTTGTGCAGAAGCATTTCCTTCCGACTGCAACTGGTATTGATTGCAAGTTCTATCACAATAGCATGGTGATCGGATAAGAGAGGATTAAAAACTGCAGTACCTATGTTAGAATTGACTAATGAAGTAAAAAAAATTAATATAATAACGAATTGAGTTTTGAAACTAAGTTTTCACACTGATTTTACTAATTAAAAGTTCATTCATCCCTATTCCTAAGAATTTCATAGTATTTGTGTTAGCTAAAATATTATTAACCAACAAAAGATTTGATTAAAAATTTTTCTTGCGTTTGTGGCTGATAAAGATGGAATCAAATGAATTGAGTTTTCGAGTTAAGAATAATAAGCTTATTTTTTAGAAACCAATTACAAGTTTTATTTAAAACATTATTATTATTAAAGATCTTGATTGTTCGTACCAGTAGCTACAAGAATAATGTTATCTACATAAAGAGTTATATTTTTATTTCAAAAATTGCATAGAAGATCATTTATGAAAAGTGAAAATTAGAAAGGTTTTAAAATTGATTCTTCTGATGGTCCATTTGGTTTATTTGAATTAAATATTTCACAAGCGTCACTGAAAAAATGGTTACATAGTGTTCCCTGTTCAATAAACAAAATCGCTAGTCAATTTTAAGCAGTTATTTAATTCAATTAATATGATCAAATGATTCGCTCGAGGGGCAAAACGATAGGAGCCAGTTTTAATAGATCTCTAAAATATGGAAATGCCCCTGTTAGAACACCATACCTCTAAATACATTTTGTTCTCTAATTATTTATACACAATTAAGCATAATACTAAACAAGGACTTAAAGTATGTTCATGTATCACTGTTTCTAAAGATCTTAGAGTTAACTGCTACACGAAATACAAACACTTACTTTCTAACAGCAAATATTTGAGGCAAATATAGGCAGTGATGTATATTATGTATATACCATCCAGATCTCAGTGACACGCACTTAAGATAATCAGTTTCTCTATTTTATTCTGCTTGTTTAACATTTAATATTAATTCGCATTCTAAATATTAGTCGACGAAAAAAATATTAAATAAATTTTTTACTTCACTATTACTTTTCTTTGTAGGTTGGTAATTTAATTTATTTACTAATTGTGTAATTCTACTTTTCAATGGAAATGTGTAGTTAATTATCATATGCTGGAAGCTATAACTTTCAAATAGTGAACCACAATAAGTCCTTAGAGGTGAATAGTTTTTAAAAAGAACATAATTGTTTTGAAAGTTTTTAGTTTTAAAAATATAATCGGCGTTTACCGTGACATGACTTGTATGTATCTAGTTTCAAATATCCCTTTTTTTAATTGTTCTAATCGAAGTGTAATTATGATGCCAGGCAGTATTTATTTTTCAAATCGTAATTAAGAGTTGTTCTTGTTAGACAGTTATTTGCCTCACAATGTCTTCGTTTACAAACTAGTTGCAGATGCACATAACAAATAGATTTATCTTTATGACTTGTTTACCATTTTATACCATATTTGTTTTTAGCATAGAATTTGTATAAAGCAAATATCTAATTGTAAGCAGAAACGATTAGGAAACTACCGTTTAAAATAGATTAAGTGAAAGCGTGTTTTTAAAACGAAATTGCCTAAAATCAATAGTAGTTAAAACACTGGTTTTATCAGCATAAAATGCAAAATAATTTGTGGGTTTTTACTTATAATAAAACATCTTTCCATGCAATGTTTAAAACCCCATTAATTGCAGTAAAATAATAATATATTCATATATTCATGTTTTTTTCAAGATATATGAACGCGTTTGTCAAGTAGCGAAACATCAGTGTACAAAAAAAAAAAAAAAACTAAATTAACTGGTCGCCTATTTATTTTCATAACAGATAGCAACAAGAAAAAAACCTTGCAATTTACTTTGCACACACCGTCTTAGAATTAAAATTATCTTTATCCAACCATGCCAAGGCTTTCTGTGCGGTTTACTCTTTCTTTTCTGATGTCGTTTACTAAATTGCAGAGTAAATGCTAGAGAAAAAGGAATCTGTTTTGCGAATTTCGAAATCGCTAGTCGTAATTTGGTTCAGGTATTAGAAACATTATGTTATAATCGGCAACAATTATTTGCGTATACTGGAGAATGTATCTAAATTATTACGTGAATTTTATATGTACTTGACATAAAGGTCATAAAGTATGTGTAAAAAATTCATTTTATGATCAAAACTAAATATATTGATATTTTTTTGGGTGATTGGTTTATTTATAATACTAATTAAATAACCACGTATAAGATGTACCGGTTTTTAATAAACATTTTTAGGAATTTATATGAATAGAAGCAGAAGGTCTACTATAAAAACGGATCTTATATACAGGTGTCTCACATCTATTTTCCCACGTATTTACTCGGAAACTAAACTAAATAGTTGCAGTAAAATCCGATTGGATTGAGACAACATTGTGCACAAGATTCTGCCATTATAACGGCCTTGTACAAATAGTTTTTCACGCCTCTTCCCCACTATTCTTTTTTTAAATTGTATTCATGATCTTTTAGCAAGGGAAATATTTTCGAAAGATATCTCATAAAAGTGAGAAATTAAGCCAAACCAGCAAAGAGAAAATATAAGAAGGGTTAGTTTTAGTCGTTTTATCGCCAGAAAAAATATCTTTAGTGATACTTTATTATTACTTTATTATTTTAGCACTAGATGCTTCAGCTGCATTTACACCAATCATAAAGAAAGTCTGTCAGTGAGGAAAATACAATCTCGAGTTAAAATGGCAGCTGTTTATTATTTGCTGTTTGCTCCGTTCATTGTACACTCAAAGAACAACCTGTCTAGTTTGAGTGAGAGAGAAGACAGTGCGCTAATCCCCTGCCATTGCGGCAGTTTTTTTTTGTCTCGCTTAAAGCGGATAGGTTTATTTTATTTGAGTGTACCATCTTTAGCAAATTAAATGCCAACCGAAGTTCTACAAATCTTCGATTATTAATGCAATCGAAGCTTCAGTACACTGAAATAGTAATTAAAAAGTATTTGCAAACAATTCTGAATTACACATTAATCAGTAAGCAGTACTTGTAGTTTTAGTTGCATAAGTAATTAAAGATTTGTGGAGCTTCAATTCGCACTTAATTTGTTAAAGAGTCATAAAGTCATAAAATGCAAATTAGGGTTTATTCTCGCATGGTAACGTTTTGATAACAGCTTTACACTGACAATATCTACAAGTTATTCTTACTAATGAACAGAACTCATTTTTTGTTGATATTTTTCAATATTTCGTATTACTTCTATATTTAATTATATATTAATTATAATATCAATAACAGTTTATGCATTCTTGAAGTGGTGTTTCAAATAAATTTATCAATTTCTCGCAAAAATTCCTTACTCGAAATCGCTTCCAAACAAGTTCTTCGTGTTGTCTCATGTTGCTATTTCTTGCTTCAAATCTATCATTCATATCGTTTTTTTATATTTTAATACACGTAGTTTCACTTCTGTACCTTATTTAGTTTAATTAAACGAAACACGTCTCTACTAATATATAAACTCTATTTAACTGCTCTTTGTAACAATCTTTTAATAGCAGGCAGAATTTGTTTTTTTTAAACGCTGGGTGTTCTTCTTTCACATACTCAACCAGAAAACCAATTCATTGAGTGTGAAAAGAGACTACTCCTGAAGGTTTTGCCACATTTAGGATGAGACGCCAAACCAGAAGAAACCCATCTAGACACTCTGCTCAGAGGATTGATATTAGGCAGGCTTGCATGGCTGGATGATGAAACTACGGCAAATGAAGCAAAGAAGCGTTTCTTAAACCATATTGGTAATGGTCCTCTATTACCAGCGGATCTAAGAAGCGCTTGTTGCAAAGCAGTCTTGCGCGCAGGAGGACAAGAAACGTACGACACTTTACTGAAGCTGTATCGTTTTGCGGACTTGCACGAAGAAAAAGACAGAATTAGTAGAGCTCTTGGTGCTGCAAAAGACGTTTCGTTGCTGTTTAAAGTTTTGGAGTTCGCTATGTCGACAAAGTCCGCTCCCAGACACTGTTTTGTTATAATGTCTGTCGCTATGACTAGAGTGGGAAGAAAACTTTCATGGCAATTCTTCAAGGATAATTTGGAAAGAACTAATTGACAGGTACCAAGGCGGAATTCTCTTAGCAATACTTGTGAAGTTCACCACTGAAAACTTTCGCAAGTGGAGAAATGCCAATGAATGGGACTGGTTCTTCAAAGGAGCACAAATCTCCTGGCACTGAAAGGACAGTTCCGCAAGGTGTCGAAACGATTCGATTTGAATGCAGCCTGGTTGAAGAGAGATAAAGATGCTATTATACAGTACCTCAACTCCCAAAATTAATTTACTTGTATTTCATTTGTAAATGGTTAGTTTATGCCAGTGATTGCACCTACAATTTTACTTTACAAAGATTTTGTATTATTTTCGATCATGTATGTTGCGTAATTTATTAAAAAATTGAACAGGTAAGTTTATTAGTACTATTGAAAGGTACGTCTAGTTTAGTGCAGTTTGTGATGAGTGGTCTAGGAGAAGTGGCACTGGTAATAGTGCCACAGTTTGGAGTATTTTTGTCATTGGATGATTAGACAATCGTTCCAGGAAGGCATACGAATTCAGTTTCATGTATTATTCGCAAATGTCTGAACGCACAAATTATTATTTTTCACCAAGTGGCTTGTTTAGACAAACAAATTGATTCAAACATACAGTAAGCACTTACTGTATACTTATAATATAGTGTGAACTGGAATAACTAGTTAACGGGTTTGCAATTTGAATGTAGCTTTTTTTTAGTTTTAATTGCATAACTGATTATTACGCAATGTAAATCGAGGAAAAAAAGTAGACCTTGACAAAAAAAAATTATCACCTGCACTTTGGGAAAACCGTGGACGTTATGCAATCATTTGTTCAAAAAGAAAAGAAAAACAGAGAGTTCAGAAACAATTTTACAAATTAGGCGTTTACATTGCCTTCATTTAGAGACAGTTTTATTAGGTTCCAAACATTTTCTATTTAGGAGATACTAGTAATAATTTAAAATAAAACGTTTTTTCCCTGATTTATTGTTTTTTCTATAGCTTCATTAGTAACAGTTAAAAACAAAAGAATTATCTTAAGCTGTTTATTTAAAAAAAAAAATATGCGATGTATAATAATAATTACTCTCTATGCTCATATAGGTACATAGATATAAGTGTGTCCATTTAAGCCAAGGCTCAAGTATATTATACAGATGTAACTTCGTGATTATTATTCTGCGTGAAGCACGAATACTGCCAATTAAATATTACTACTGTATAGTTATTATAAACAAATTTATTTTAAATAATTTATGATTTTGAAGTAGTTGCTACGTTCTATCGTATATTAATTCTTATAATTACACTAGATAGAAATGAATCAGTACCAATAACAATAAAAAAAGGATTACGTGTGCTCCCTTTGTTTAAAAATTATATCTAAAGTAATATAAATAATATGAGTCACTTATTTATTAAATCAGATTCATTTGAAATTGAAAGATGTTAATGATTAGGGATTGGTGCAGTAACAAAGCAACGAAATTATAAAATAAAAGAAATATGATTTCTAAATAAATATAAACAAGGATACGAGAATTAATTCAAAAACAGTATGCATTAAAAAGATCTTCTCACTTATAACAGGCAATTATGTTAAACAAACTCTGACGAAATTTGATGGCTTCCATCGCAATTTGATATCAAAAAAATCGTTCCATCCCAATTCCATAATTGATTGTAAATACAAATTTAATTATGTAAAATCTTGCACCGCCAAACATTTTTTTTTATTGTCATTAAATAAATTTAGGTAAAAACGCTATGGTAATTATATAAATAACTAACTTTTGGCAAATTTGCACGCTAAATGCAAATTAGCCTCCTGGATGGATATACTATGCTGGCAATTTCTCCTTCGATACCCCAAAAACGTAATGTATTTCATGAAACGTAATTTGTTCACCAGTACGGTATACACTGAGAAAAATGGGTATTTTACATAATAAATGCTGTAATAATTTACATAACCTATTCTGTATCATCCTCTTTACGTAATATATTATGGAAATTATTTTTACTATTTAAAATCACAGATCTTTTCAATGTAAACTAATATTACATAGTAGAAATACCGTCGTACACGAATTAACCTAATTAATTATGTAGTGCCTAACCTAGTTTATGTATACGACGGTACCTAAAAAAAACTTCACCTGCCGAAGTGTAGCCAGATATTACGAATATTTTATTACTCACTAATACATTGCTATTTTCAAAACAAGGTGCGGAAGCGGAAGTGAATTTCTTTTCGCATGAGTGCTTGTTTAAACAGAAGCGAGTCTCTTCATTTGCGCGAATGCGTGAAATTTGTACGGGCACCGTTGTTGTGCACAATTTTTTGACGACCAGATTATAAATAAAAGGTAAGTTTGTTTACATGTAGTAAGTTGAACATGCTGTACATCTATTGCTTCTAACTAATTGCGTAATATGTTCCAGTACAGAAAATGAACACACCTAATGTTTGGTTAGAATTGCATAGTGACAGTTTAGTTAACATTTCTGACGCATTATGTTCAAGATGGGGTTCTAGATTGTTTTGTTTTAATATTTATAATATATCTTCATTTCTAATTAATATTATGTAGGAAAATAACATTTTCGAAAATGAAAATGCTGTTAACACTTTCAGGATTTGTTCTGGGGAATTTTTTTAATGATTGGCGTTTCTGCGATGATACAAAGTTGTGACAAACTCACGCATGCGCCTATGTGTCTAATCTAGTAATAACCAGTATCGTTTATATTTAAATAAATTTGTCTACATCATATAATTTTTTATTTTAGGATCAGGCCGATATTGTACATTCATAGAAAGCGAAAATGTGGACGAAGAGGGATACTCGACCTTTTTAGAAGGCCTGAAAGTGGCATTTAGACTTTATTTCATCTTTAATTTAAAATATCCAACGCAATTTGAAATTACTTTAGAATTTTTACAAAGATTTTTTTGTAAAATTCATCCGGATTCTGGCTCAAAAACTAAAAAAATTTCAGGAACTAAAAAAAAAATATTCAATTTCTTAAATAAATTTAAAGATTTTACTGTTTAAAGTTTTATCAAAAATTATATACTAACTTTTAAAAACTTATATACTATACTTATAGATATACATGTTCATATGCTTCAATGTTTAATCCTTCCAATCCACGTACACAAGTTTCAACAGAAGTTGTGTTACATTTTCTTAAGGAGAAATGTGGCAAAAAAGAACAGATAACAGGAATGTTTTTTTTAGTATCTTCTAATTTTATTGATTGTGCTACACATATTTCGGTCTTTCAACCTTCATCAGGCAAAAACTTAAGAAATGTAATAGTCAAAATTAACATGAAAACTGTGTGAGAGGCATTGGAAAGGGTTCGCCCGCGATGGCAACAGCCAGGTTATATTTCTTAGGTTTTATGTCTAATGAAGGTGAAAATCCGAGATAGGCCAGGCTAGATGTAGTTAAAATTAATAAAAATTAGGAATACTTGCTACAAAAAAGAATTCTCTTTTTTATTTAAATTTAAATTAATTTAATTATAAACACCACGTACGCAAAAATAAGTATTAAGCATTGAAGTTTTATGGAAAAATTGTACAACTTTTCTAAACTTTACTATATTTATTATTCTTAGATGTAATATGTTTGCATATATATGTTGAATGCTTTGTTTAAGTTTGTTTAAGTGTTGTTGTTTGTGTTTGTTAGTAACATACCTTAAGTAATAAAAATGACAAATTCACTTCTGTTTTCACGTGGACATCCTAAATATTAAATACCGTCTCAATATATTGATATCCTTTATTTATAGAAGCATTAGAAAGTATTTCTAATCTATTTCTATCTAAAGTATAGAATAAACAATGTTACTGCTATACAAAATATATTATAGCTTGGAAAATGCACGCCTACAGCTATGTTTTAAGTGAACTACAGGTTCATATGTCGGGCCTACTTCCAGTTTTTCTTTGAACAATTTGTATATTGCTTGATTTTCCTGAAAACGGATAGAATTGACAAGCATGTAACAAATATCCGAGGAAACGTATTTATATATTGGAGTAAGCAGTGAAACTGTCTGAGGAATGGGCCTATTATTTAATCCGGTTTAAATGTATTTCTTGCAATATTCATTATTTTTGGCTTTGGCCGGCTGTGTATGGAAATAAGACGGTATTGCATTCAATAAAATTCCAATGGAAAATATAGGTACCACAGTATTACTGTAAATTTTTATTGGAAAATTACAAGGTAAGAATAATCAGTATTAATACATATTTTATGTAAATCTAAAGAATACTTTATTTAAAAATACATTGGAGAAGTAAATAACTTATAGTTGTAATATACATAACTAAGTATGTAGTTTATTACATAACAAATATGGAAAAGTACATAATATATCATGTTCTGTAAATTTACAGATAGGTTTGTAAAATTACATAACTAACGTTGGCAAAAAATTGCCAACATAAGTTATGTAATCTTACAATGTGTTTTCTCTCCGTGTAGTTTATGTATAGTACAAAACTTGTGTACGTTAGAACCCGTTAATCATTAGTGTGAAGAATATTAGTAACATTCCTTGCATGCGTCATTCGCATTTTGGAATTCGTTTTGTATTGTAATAAAACATAACAGGTAGATTAACTACATAGTAATTTTTAAATTCAAGGTATGTCATTTTGATGAATATAATACTATAGTTATTTATTTGTTTTGATGTTCTTTTATGTGACAAGCCTAATACAATGTGTTTAAATTACTTATTATATATACGTATATTTTTTATATAAAAAATGTTTAATGTGAGGCAGAGCTGTGCGCGCTTTTTAGTATTTGCAATTATTGCGCGTAATTGGAAATCCTATATATTGCTAGTATTTGTATTTATTTTGAATAAGTACAAATACTAGTATTTGTAATTGTACTTGGGTTATAATTACTTTTTGTAAGGTATTCACAGTATATGAGCTCTTTTATGTGTCAATACATATGAAAATCCATTTTGCCAAGGTCAGGAAATATTGTTTTCAATATCTCAAATTAAACATGTTTTACATCAGCGGTTCTCAACCTTTCAGGCTCTGTGCTCCCGTTAGAACTCTCAGGTGAGGCACGTCTCCCGTTCACCACCATCATATGTGGTCATCACAAGTACAATCGGAATATGAAATAGAAGCTAGTTAGGTTAAGTTAGGTTAGGTTGGGTAGTTGCTTATTAAAGTAAACTTCAGATAATTTTAACACAACATTTACACACCTTTAATTTGAACATATTACTATTAGCATAGCATTGGATTAATTTTGAAATCAAAGAATCATAGAACTAAATACAGATTTGTTTGAGATAATCTACGTGAGGTAATTATGCATGTAATATCAGTCACCATTGCAACATTAATGAGAGGGCCAGTTGATTGCTTGTCTTTTACAAGCTTTTGAATATTCGGTTGTAATTGTGACAAAGCGCACCTCATGTCACTTTCTACGTCCAGTCCTGCTAGATATTTTGACTTAATGTATGCTAATGTAGAAAATCCAGATTCACAGAGATATGTGGTTGGCAATTAACAACTTTGCGGCTTCTAAAGCAACTTGTGGGTACATAGTAAAATAGCTTAACCAAAAATTTTTAATACGCATGTTTGCGAATTTTGCATTTGCTTGAAAATCACATTTTAGGTCAATTGCCTGTTCTTGAATATGATGAGGAAGTATATCTAGATCGATTTTAAAGGGATCTTTTGTCAATTCACAGTTCTCTGAACTAATATCTGGAAAATAGTTTATAATTTCATTTCTCAGTGCGAAAAATGCCGTCATATAAGGTCCTTAAATTCATTTATTAGGTATAATGGAAGTTTTTTTGTATCATCGAGGAGGTCGTGCAATCTTGGAAAGGATGAAAAGTTTGGTTCAGAACTCTGAAGGCGGCGTTGTCAAAGAGCTATCTTTTCTGTGAAACCCTTAACTGTACCATAAGTCTTCAGAATGTTTCTTTGACCTTGTAGTTTCAAGTTGAGAGAGTTAAGTGTTTTGAAAAATCAAGAATATTTCAGCTTCCGATTTTAAGTTAAATAATATAGCAAGCATATTTTCTTTGGATAACCAACGAACTTCTATGAGAAATATTAGAGTTTCTTGGTCACTGTTCAATTCTTGACACAACGCCTCAAAGAGTCTAGTATTCAAAGCGCAGAATTTGACATGGTTTACTATTTTAATTGCTATATTTAAAGCAACGTTGAGTGATTCAGATAGGGTCTGATAAGCTAAAGCTTGTCTGTGAATGACACAGTGAGAACCAACTATTTTAGAATTCTTCGCTAATTCCATAAATCCCGATCGGCATCCTATCATGGGTTAGGCTCCATCATTACATAGTCCAATAACTTTCTCCCAAGGAAGGTCGGTAGCTGCCAAAAAAAAACTATGCAGAGCAGAAAATATATCAATAGCTTTAGTTGCCGTTTGGAGAGATATTGAAAACAATATTTCCTCAAAAACTGTTTTCCTTCAATAAATCTGCAGTAAAACAATAACTGTGGGTGTTTTGAAATGTCGGTTGTTTCATCAAAGAAAAGAATGGGGTGCCGTTTAGTTTTTACACCACCTGATTTTTTAAATCTAGAGCCATCTCGTCAATTCTGCGCTTTACTATGTCGTTTGAAAGAGAAATTTTTGCAACTTTATTATAGCTAACACTAATACAAGCAGTAAGTAAACAAGGTTTTGTAGTGACTTACCAATTGTATGAGGTTTTTTGTCTTTTGCCATCACTAAAGCAATTTTGTAAGAAGCTTCAACAGCTTTTTTCATTTTCCATTAAAAAACTTCCAGTGCAGTCAAATTTCATGCTTTTAAGACTGTTTTTCTTAGCAATAAAAAATTAATAGGCTTGTCTTTCAACAACATGGTAAATAACACACTGAGGTCAATGCCTACCGCATATAATCTTTTCTTTTGTAGCGATTTAGCCATTTTCAGTACTACTGTAATACAGGCGTCAAGAATCAAAACAAAAAATGCGGTTCACAGCTATATACGTTCACATGCAGAGACAATTCACCCGACCGACGACACTGCTACGCATGACCGTTTGTCTCAACGGTAGAACTAAAAAGATAATGTATTTAAATATTTTAAATTCAGTGGTTTATTTGAGGGATTTTTTTTAATATGTTAGTTCACAAATAATCTATTCTATAAATTTTAAATATATTTAAAATAAATAATACAGAATAGAAAACTACATAATAATAAGATAATAATAATAAATACGACAATATATAAAATTGTCATGCACGTTTTATCAAGCAAGTAATTACTCTTTACAAATAGTTTTAGTCATTAGTCGGCGCATACCTTTTTATGTTTGTAAGTACTACACATAATCGTTGCGAGAGGACAGCGCAATTTCAAGCATGTTGCAAATCTACACCGCTCTACCGTACAACAAGGCTTGATTGCAGTTTGTAAGACAAGACGTTTAGAATTATTTTATCATGAAAAAGAAAAGGTATAAAAGCGAATAAAATTATTCTTATTAAATGAAAAATTACATAAGGGTTGAGAACTGCTGTTTTACATAATCCGTTTTAGAAAACTCTTAATGAGGCTGAATGCGTTACTCATGAAAGCGATTTGGTTTTAGAATTAGTTGAACAGATCTGTCACTGATTCCTATTTCTTCGTAAATTTATTTTTGACTAGAAGTAGGCTCTTCTTATGCTAGCAATAATACTGAATACTCATTATTCTCAGGTTTTGCTGGTTTTGGACTTATTTTGCGTTTTGTATTCCCATTTCTATGAATCTATACAACAGATTCCTAAAATTTCTTTTACCTTATCGGAAACAATTCTTTTCACTTTCATCCAATGCAAATATCGGTAAGAGTTCTGAATTAGGACCACTGATTTGACGATTTATATGGACATATGGACAAAAAGAGCATGTTTCCCTGAGTCTGAAGTGCCTATTCATTTTTTGAGTAAATGAAAAGAAAGTACTACAAACTGTCTTCAAGAGCACTATTTTGAGGTTATGTGCGAATTGCTTTTGACGGATTTAACGTGTGGTAGTAATGATGTGGAAGGGAGAGTTACTAAAAATAACCAAACTTTAAATAAAACAGGCGCTAAATACAAACTTATTTGTTTGACTGATCGCGTTTATTTGAATATTAGTAAATTAAATTAATAATTAGGCAGTGGTTCGATACAATATCCTGAAATTTGTTTGTTTTAAAGTATTTGTTTATTTTCAACAGTACAATTGTAAAAATTATAAGTTTTCACGTTTCCTGTTATTGGTTTCTTATAATTGATTACTGTATTGGTTAGAAGTAAATTCAGAGTTCGTATAGATGATTCATGTGAATTTACTTATGAACTGTAATTAATATTGTATAGTTGGAATTATAACAGAATTATTTTATATAAAAGCAATTCATTTGATTAGGTACGTCGTAAGTAAAGCATTAATAAAGAGATTGATGTAATGATTTGTTTGAATAAATGAGTTTGTCAATCAGGTATAAAGTTCTTACTCCTTAGTGCCCTAAAAGAATATGTGCAATAGTATATTTCAAATCAAGGGAGGAAAGTGCTCTAATGCAGGCCACGGAAAAATATTATAAACCGAGTCGAAGGCTCTTTCTGCGTTTTTTAACTTTTCTGATATTGCTTCTTCATATTGCCGCGCAATATTCTTGTTTCTTAATTTATATGATCTTATTGTTTCAGTTTCAATTTTTCTTAGTCCATCCATACTATTTGCCTCTAGGTTTTCCTTTTTCTCTCTATTTTTTGTTATTACTACGCAATAGCCACTGCCAATCTCAGGCCCTCTATTGGCTAGTGTATCCATAATTATTTTTCTGTTCTTATTTTCCACTAATATAAAATCTATCATAGATCTCTCTCCCCTACTTATTACTTCTCTGGTACATTTATGTATTTCCTTATGTTCAAATAGAGTATTTGTGATTATAAAGTCGTTCATTACACAAAAGTCCAACATCATTTTACTGTTATTGTTTCTTATGTCTTCTCCGTGTCTTCCTATAGGTCTGCTATATATCTCGTCTTTCCTACCTACTCTACTATTAAAATCCCCAATTATGAATATCATTCCTTTCGCTTCTTCAGTTGCTTTCATTAAGTCTTTCCAAAATTTCTCTTTAGTTTCTGTTTTGTGATCCTGGTTAGGTCCGTAAACCACTATTACTGTTTTTATTGACTTGTTCGTTTCTCGTAGTTCTATTGTTAAAATTCTCTCTGTCCATGCTTTCCAATCATATATTTCCCGTTCTAATCTCTTATGTATTAAACAACCAACTCCCGCAGCAGCTCTATGATCCTCTTGAACGCCACTGTATATCATTACATGTCCTTCTTTCGTTTTACTTAATCCCTTCCCTTTTTTCTTTGTTTCAGTAATACCCAATATATCCACACCCATTGCTATAAATTCCTCCTCTAACTCTTCTTCTTTCCCTGCTAAGCTTCTGATATTCCATGTACCAATTTCCCATGTCTTGAATTGATTTTCATTCGTATTTTGTCTTCTCCTTTTCGTGTCCTTTACGTTTGCCAGATCCGCATCCTTTTTCCTCCTATTTTGTTTGTTATTTAATTTTTTGGACGTTCCTTTCCTATTTCTGTTAATGTATTAATTTTATCGCTCCAAACTAGTTGTGTATTATTAATTTTTAATTTCCGATATCCCATCAGTACGGTATTTCCTTTCTTTTTTTCTTCATCTGCTCGTTCCTTAATCTGTTTTTGGATTTGTCTTTCTTTCAGAGTTAGATCATTATTTATGAATATTCTCTTATTAGTTACATTTTTTAATTTCTTTTTGTTTTTCATAATGTTCATCTTCGTTTCGAAATTATCTGTTTCGACAATGTATTTATTTTCTCCTATAAGTTGTACATTTTTCATTTTTAAATCAATATCTAAATGTGTTTTAATGATATTTCCTATTTCTTCCTTAATTATGTTAGTATCTCGAGTATTTATTTGCATACCTTCGATAATAATGTTATTTTTCTTTTTTTCTCTTTCTAACTTTTCTACTTTAGTTTTCAGTGCATCTAATTCTTTTTTCATTATTTTATCTTCTTCCATTATCTGCCTATTTATTTGTGTTAAGTTAGTAATCATTTCTTTATATTCTTGCTGCGTTTCCCTATATCCTTATGTTCTTTTAAGAGCTCCATTAGTATATCTAATTTATCTTCTTTTGTTTCTCCCATTTTTATTTATTTATTTATTGCAAGGAAATTTTTCAAGTTACGGTTCTGTTTCTGCGTGTACTATTAACAGCACGCCTGTTTTCCTTACTCTTTTTGTTATTGACCTTATCGCTCAGCGATTCGCGATAAAAACCTTGTCCGAATCGACTTCTCGGAGACAGGGCTTTTCTCTTCGCTTACTTATACACAATATATGACCAAATTTATTTTTCGAATGATATTAATACTTATATAAACACTTTCTCTAATCGATACTCACAAAAATTAGTAAAACAGAAAACACGATACTGCCCAATTTTGGGTTTAGTTTCGGAGCACTGTTTCACTCAACTCACTTTACCCGTGCCAGAACTGGACTCTGAAGCTGAATCTCATAGCTGACATGATAGATAAGTAGGCTTAATCTGTCAAATATTTTTTGAAAACTGTCAAGTTAGCGCCGTTTTAAAAGTGTTTAATAATAGTTTAATTAAAAATTAATACCTAATACCTTAGCGATTATCTCATAAATGGGCCCAGACTGGGTCGAATGTACTAATGTCATCTATCAATAATGTCACATATAAGATGTACAGTTTCATCATGTCAATGTCACTTACTTTCCGCCCTAGGGAGGAAAAATATAACTTTCCTCACTGCTGGGAAAAAAATAACTAACTACTCCAAATCGTAATATGAAGACCGATTATGCTTCGTTATCATATCTAAAATTATTAAAAAGGCGGTATAGAAACAACCCACTGCTTCATAAAATCTTTAAAATCACAATAATGCAATAAATTTGTTTGATTTTAAATATTTAATTTGAATTATACATATCGTTAAATGTCTTTGTTATCGGTCACATTACCTATACCTATTTTAATGTATTTTTTAAAATGCCATGATATAACTGGTGTTATATTGTTCTAAAGTACTCGTAATCGTTTTCTATGATCCCAACGATTTTTGTTGTGACCCTGACGTTCACAGTTTTACTTCTTTCAGCGAAATCTCGCTTGAATATTTCTTCTTTTGGGACCGTAAATTTTAAACTTTCATTTCAATTCCACTTTCCTGTAAAAGGAGGGTTCCCATTTCTTACTTAAGGGCTTCTCTCCTTGCAGGAATATATGTATACATCGAAGTTGGAGTAAATACTGAAATGGGATCACTAAGTCAGAATCAGGTCTTCGCGTTAAAAGAAATCAGAAATCTATTTCATTTATTTTGTTATTTCGGCGGCACTAACAGACAAAACATCTCTACAAACAAGCCTACACAATACAGGACCGCAGGATTTAGATAAACAGTAATTGCAATGACTAAAATTGACAATTGCACTCGCAATTCAATCTATTTCGTTTAAACTTTGCGCCTGTTTTGTCTAAATTTTAAGTAACTTTTCCTTCCACAACCACTAACCACTACCACACGTTAGATCCGTCAAAAACGCAGTTTTTAGTATTTTCTTTTCATTTGCTTAAAAAATGAATATTTTATAGACTCAGAAAAACTTGCTCTTTCCTCATTCGGAACTATAGCCCAAATATCATATCATATTATCTCTCTCGTTCTTCTTTAGAATAAATTCATACTGCGTAAAGCATTTCTAAAATGTAACACAAAATCGGCAAAAAATGGCTGTATATTTGCGGCAGTATTGATTTTTTCAATGGTCCTATGTAAATATATATCTAGTTTTTTTATCAAAAATATTTTTCGCCACTAAACAAACGTATCAAATAATAAAATAGGTGCGTGCGCACATTAGTCAGCCACTGCAAAAAAATGTAAAAAAAATACATTAGGAAGCTTCGGTTAAAAAAAAAATGTCAATTATGCCGGTGTTTTGGACACTCGTTATATTTCAAAATAATCTTTAGATGTGCTGATTAATGCATAGGTTCACCAAATGTTCAAGGGTAACATCTAATTTTAATAGCAAATGAGCAATCGAAAACCGGATTTCAATTGTAGGACCCCGTACAAGTTTCCTTGCCAGTGCAAATTTGCTTTTCCGTATTAATAAAATAATTCGATGTAAAAGGAGTTGCACTTATTGCAGTATAAAGTATAAACACAAACACAATGTTTGTACTTTCTGTCATGTACAAATACAATTCCAAAGTTTGTATTTATAGTTATACATCATGTAAATACAAACACTCATATATTTGTATTTGTAATTGTGCTAAAATGTACTTAGCACAGCTAAAAATAATGATTTTAAAAGTTTTTGCGTCCACATTTTTTCATTTCTCTATTTTTACTTGGTAATAAATAAAGATAATTTTTTCATGATTTTAGAATGGAATTTTTAAATTAGTTCTATTTTGGTTGAATACATAAATAGTATAGTTTTTTTTTAATGCCAAAGCTATTAATTTATATAAAAAAACTTGCACAACAGCGTTTGTGCGCTTATTGTTAGTAACTAGCTCTAAAAAGTTGATAGTCATTGCCTTGGCAAATAGAAACCCGTCTGTCATTAGTAATTTACGTCAGCTTGCATACAAGTGCATTCTAAATTTAATCATTAAAGCGATCATACTTGATACCTAACTATTTAATAAATCGAGTGCAAAGGGTCAGGGTTGGGAGAGGTGAATCTACTGACAAATGTGGGTATTATAGCGGGCGTGCCTCAGAGATCGGTGATGGGATTGTTATTATTTATTTATAAGTAATAATCTAAATATGTTCTTCAAAGTGTGATGATATTATTTTTTAAAATGGAACTTACTAAAAGTTACGTTATATTATTTGGATGCAGAAGCATCATTTTCAATGTTGATAGTACCTATGGCTCTAAAAGTCTTCTAGTCGATGAGTCAAGGACATTGGGTGTGACAACTGATAAGGATTAGGATTTTTATTTTATGTTAGTAATTTGATGCAAAAAAAACACGTGTTAAACTTAAAATATCTTACTTCAGCAGACTACCGGTGAAAGCAGATCCTAGTTGCTTATACAGGCTGTCCCACCGAACTGGGACATTAGATTTTTTGAATTTCTAGCAGAAATTTGATTTTGAAACTTGCAGTGTAGACATGGCCTACTGTGATCTGTTTAAGGAAAATATTTTCAACTTTATAGCACTTTCGGTATACAGGGTGTTGATATCAACTTTCTTATTTTAAATGGAATGGTGTAATTTTTATCGGTCTAACGAATTTGGCGAGTCATTTGCAACTAGTTTACTAGCAACTCGACCGTTTTTGAGATATTTTCATTTTCGTTTTTTTTTTGACATTTGCATTCAAATAAAATCAAATATTTCAGGAGATAGCAGATATTTAATGGTTTCGGAAAAAAAATTATTTACTTGACTTGGAAACTTGGAAATTAGTCATATTTTAGGCAATAAATGCTAATATCTTAAAAACTATCAAAAATAGGTATACCAAATCCTAATGTCATCGATGTAGAATTTTACGCTGCATTAATGCTGTAATAAACCAATGCCACGTTCCATTTGAAATAGAAAAGTTTTGTTGGTTTAAAGGTATCCACATTCGAGATGCGTTTTCGAACACCCTGTATGTCAGTTGGTCATTATTGCCATAACACTTTCTACCTACGTCTTTGTACTTACAGCGACATTAGTAGAACTACTAAATATCTGATACCTCATACCACCTGTATATGTGACTTTTTAATTTTGTCCACCATTAACCGATTAACCACTGCGGTTCTGTTTACGATCATTGCCTGACAGCAAGAGATTCTGAACGAATATAAAGAACACATAAAGCATACTTCTATTTACCGACTGGCTCACCTCACTTTTGTGCTCTAAGCTTATTCAGTCGGTAGGTTTCGCCGTTTGTAATAAGTAGCTCACAGATTAACGCAGAAAACTGTGAAGTGAATGAGACAGTAAATAAAAAGCACTTTGAATTATTGGTAATTTTAAGCGGCAGTTGCCCATATTTTATATCCGCGTGCTTCTCCCAACTTCTGCAAGAAATAAATGATAATAACATATTTTTGGATTTGCTTTTTTGATCATTGGATGAAGTCACGATAATTGGGAATATATGAGGCGTCCCACCGAACTGGGTCATTAGATTTTCTCTTCTAATAGTATTTGATTTTTTGATTTTGATATTTTCCGTAAATAGATCATAGTCGGCCATGACTACTCTGCAAGTTTCAAAACCAAATTTCCACTAGAAGTTTGAAAAATGTTAATGACCCAGATCGGTGAGACACCCTGCATATCCCATCACTATTTTTCGAGGATATATGGTTGTAATCAAGCGGTCCTAAGGCATTAACATCGTATCAGAAAACCTCGAGAAAATTAGCTTAGGATTGTCTGGAAAATCTAGATTCTGGCTAAAAATAACCAAGAGTCGGAACATAAAGGCATAACAGGCAACGTGTCTGCAAGCAAGCTGCCAAGAAAAGGCTTTCCAACATTATTTACGGGCCTTGAAATGGATCTGGCGATAACCAAGGCGATCTGTAATGTAGTGGCAAAGTGGGTCATAAAAAGTATCAGGTTTACTGGAAAAGCGTTGAAGCATAGCAAACGGATGATGAGGCAACCACCTCTGATCTGGCAATGGATGTGCTGGCTTTTGACCAAATTGTAACGAGTCAGGTAACAGGACTCGGCTCCCTACTTACGTAGAATAGCCATCTTTAAGGATGGAACCACGTGCAGACTATGCATGGAAGAGGAGGAGACAGCACAACACCTTATCTTCCAATGTGTAACATTGGAACGGTAAAAACTGTCATCGCTGGGAACAATCAACCTCTTGGCAATACGCCAAGCTTTACAATAAGTACGGAATAATGCAATATACCTAACCGCGGTGTTAGGGAAATACTGAGAAGACTTGTTTATACTATATCAACAATAACAATTTAAAGTTAATTATAATTATAATAAAGTTATTAAAATTTGCAAATTAGACATTATACGGCAGAAAATGAATTCATATTGGCAAATTAGTATAACAAATCGCTAATTATGGAAACTTTTTGACTATATTTAGAACGGTTACAGTAATTTGGTTTTTTTACTTCACTATTTTTTAAACCGAATTATATAATTAATAAAAACATTTATAATTTTTCTTTCTACTATTCTACCGTAAAATCTTAACTATTATACTTGGATATCGTTAGTCTTTTAAAACCTTTTGACGTCGACTATTGTTAAATTTAAAATAAATAACAGTGCTGTAAATTAGATTAAGTAACTGACTTGCAAGATTTGAAATGAATCTAAATGAACATTTATATTTACTTATTTAATTTGTACTTTGGTATGACTGTGGAAAATTATGTATACAGGTAAATCAAACAAAAGTTATCCGGTGTATTAATATTATTTTATTAAAAAAATGATTTCATTAATAATTTATCAGTTATGTATAAGGTGAGACTAGTAATATACTGCTGCTATTTAGAAAATCTATTGTTCTTGCTCCATCTATTCCTGAGCGTATAACCCTATTTCTTTGGGAAGCAAGAATGTGGGCACGTAGATTGAAAAGTGATAGAAATTGGAGAACCCAGAATCGAAATCGCGAACCCTATCCTTGAAATTGGAAGTGACATGATGACTTTCCTTTGCCAAACCCTTCAAGGTCTTGTTAGATTGGGATGAGTGGAAAGTCAAACAGAAGCCAAGGATTCAAAATCAAAACTGGTATGCAGATGTGTCAAAAGGAATCACAGGTTCTGAAACTGGGATATACGGGGATATATCATAAAGTATATATGGTATTGGACAATATCATACTCTACCACCAACGAGAATAGTGGCAATAGAAACATGCAGAAGCCCAAGGGTCACCGGATTAGTATCCAATCCACTAGCCAAACTGTCGTAAGGACACTAGCATATTATCAGATAATCTCGAAACTAGATTGGGATTGCCTGCAAACATTAAAAATCCTGGCTAGATACAACAAAGTTAGTTTGGTGTGGGTGCCGGGTCATAAGGGCATAGCAAGCCACAAACTTGCAAGAAAGGGCTGTGAAATAATATTCAGACTACTAGAACCAGGAATAACTAAATTTGCGAAACGTGGTGTACTGGATAGTAAGAAAACACCAAGTTCACTGGAACAGCGTTGGTGGAGAGATACACAGCAAACGGATCATGAGGCAACCATCTCTGCAACTAGTTGAGGATGTACTGGTTCTCAACCCAGTACAGCTTATTGTTAGAATGGCGACGACTCTGCTGACAGGATACGTTTGTCTAAGTACCTACCTACTAAAATACCAACATAGAATAGGCGACTTTAAATGATGTAGACTATGCCACGAGGAAGAGAAGACAGATCACCAGGTTGTTTTTGAATGCGCGGCATTCGACCGATACATCCAGGGATCTCATTTAATATGCGGATATTATTTTTATTTGAGTTGATGCATTCTATAGATCTCTTACGGTTGTAGATTTTCAAAAGGGCTTTTGGTTGCTTTCTCTGGCGATTTCTTCAAAATTTGTAATTTCTCTAGCTTTGCTTTACTTTTTAGTTTTTTCAGTATTGTAGAAAATACCACAAAAGGATGGGGTTTCTAGAAATGATGTTAGTAGCCCTTTCTTTAGCGAGATTAACTATTATTTCATTTCCTTTTACTTCAGTGTATTACGAAACCCACAGAGAGCCAACCTTGTTCCATTTGCCTCGTTTTATTTTTCTGAGCACTCTCGAGACATTGTAGAGCTCTAATTACGAGTCAACTAAGTGCACTGACAACTGTTGGGATGCGTCTTTCGATAGCGTCGAAATTTCGTCTGGAATGATACATGATCATTTGACCAAGCTTTGGAGATATTTGGTTCTTGGGCCACTCCAAGTCTAGTCATCTGCCGTTTTGGAATGATCTACAAGGTATTAATCCATTTCCCATTCGCTCTAGTGTTTTTTGGAAAATCCTTGACATATCCCTCAATTTTAGTCATCGACCATTACGAAGTTTTGTAAATCATCTAGAAGTCTGAATGTAAAAAGCTGACCGGTAGTGCAATGTTTGAAAATAAAATCAATAAGAAAGTATCTATCATGACAAAAAAAAACGTATGAAAACACATAATACACCGACTAAAATACACAGGAATAAACGTGCGTCTTAAATGTATCAATCGATTAAATTATTAATTATTAATATTAATATCAAAAAAGCATATATGCATGAAAATATACCACAAAACTACTAATTCCACAGCGTTGGCAAAACAGGCAATTTGATGAAACTATATGATGAAATTAGTATTAATACAGGAAAAATGGTATAAAAATATACAAAATCAATTAATGATAAAAACCATATAGATAACCTCAGTTATATCTGTAATGATTTAATTTACAAAAGTAGAATATCGTCCGGAATTATTTGGAATCGTAAACTTCTTGTATATGATTGATATTAGCAAAATAAGAAAAACTCGTTTTCTGAAACACAAAAGTTGTTTTTAAAATATAGTGAACTTGAATGTATACTGGTTAGATGTTATTCCTGTGTATTGTAGTCGATGTATTATGTGTTTTGATATGTTTTTTTATGTATTAATCAACTTTTTTGTGTTAATAAAATATAAAACTTCAAGAGAAAAATGGATCCGCAAAAGAATTCTAATTGAATTCCCAAACGTACGTAACCAAATGAGTATTTACATTTAAACTCAAGCCCCATAAATTGAAACCGGCACATCAAAAAAGAAATTAAGAAGTTTAGCATTTAAAATGAATGAGTAAAGAAACTTAAAACAAAAAATACTTATCAATACAAAATAATAGCGGATTTAAAATCTACTGAGATTGTTAATACCGCAGTTAACCAAAAGAATTTGCTTATGTCATTCGACATTGAAAATGTACCTAAATGTGTGGCCCAAATCTTTCGGCTAATTATAATAATTCTGGTTCCCAGACTAAAAGGTTTAGAATTGAATACATAAGTTACGTATCCATCAAAAGTAAAAATAGCTTTTAACTTTTGCCTATTCGAATATATCATTGATTATTTATAATGTTCAATAAACCATGACAGTGACATTCATATGCTTATGTGTATTTGCAATAGACACAGTTAAATGAGTTGAATTAAAATTATGCTCTATACTAGTAAATGAGACAAAATGTAGGTACTTTATTTCATTTTGCTTATATTACAAAATATTGCACTACCGGTTTGAGCTTTTTTACATTCAGACTTCTTCAGGTGATTTAAAAAACTTTGTAACGGTCAATGATTAAAAATTGAGAAAACATGTTGTTTTTTTCAGGGTATTCTTGCTTAGCTGTTGGTATGAACTTGCAGAGTGGGTACACCTGCAGCACTGCACAAGAAAAAAAAATTTCTAAATTTTTACTCATTGACAATTACAAAGCTTTGTAAATTACTTGAAAAAGATTAAATGTAAAAGTCGAAATCAGTAGCATAATGCTTTGTAGTGCATGGAGAATAAAATACATTTACACATTTACATAGTACAATTAAACTTCATTTACTAATAACAACATGCGCTAATTATCAACGTATGATTACTAATTGAAAATAATTTGTGTTGTTGCACGGTTTTTAGGTATTGCATTGCTTTGGTATTTAATTCGTGTAAAAACTGTTGGACAGATTTCATACCACAGGTAACGTTGCTTACATAAAGCGATATAAAACAACAATTGTAAGCGAGGAAAATGAATTTGTGGTATTGGGAGCAGTCATTGAAGAACCGCATAGCAGCACAAGAAAGATGTATCTATCAACGTAAAGATATACTCGGTGTTCCATTTAACATAACATAGTTACGCACGAATAAAATTCAGAAAGTTTGCCATAGATACTTGAACATCCTATATACTGTTGGACAACGTTGAATATCGCATTCAATCAGCCAAAGGATCTGCTATTTACGGGTTTCCTTTCACTTCTCTAAATTAATTCGTTTTCGAGACATTAGACTTTTTTGCAACATTGCATTTTTAAACAAATTGAAATATCTCATAAATTATAAAAATTAGGCATAGGGAACCTTAAATAAATTGATCTAGTTTTTAGTGTACATTTCAAAAATGTTATAAAATACTGGGCGTTCCATTAAGAAAAAAATAACTTTGATACACTGCTAAGTTTTGGAGCATCCTGTATATTGCATATTATTTTTAAATTATAGATCTAATCCACCTACATATATCCTAATATACAATATTCCAAAAATTGTTACCATTTGACTATCAGAGGCCACGGCGTTACCATTACACCCTGTATAATTATTAATTAAGAATAACGAGAACACTAAAAAAATCTTTATATCAAAGATATATTTAATGTTACCGTTGTTTAAAAAAAAAACATATCTCCCAGTTAAAACAAATTATTTATATATACCGAACATTTTAAAGAAATATTTCTTTGATTTAAAAAATATATTTTTTTTTCAGTGTAGAAGAATCTAAGAGACAAGTAAGAATACCATGCAAAATAGTATCAGATTTAAAATTTATGGAATTTGGTCATATTGTAACTCACCCAGCAAAACATTTTGCGTTTACACATGAAAAGGTTTATAATTGAGTAGTTCAGGTTAAAAATAACCTTAAACTTTTGTATAAACTGTAAATAATCAATGAAATCATTGATTATCTACAGTGTTCACTAAACCATGACAATGACATTCATTCCAGCTTCCATGTATTTGCAATATTCGAAGTTAAATAAATGATTGCTCACGTTGAATTGAAAATATATTTGCTTTGCATTTTGGCTATTCTGAGTTGTTGCATATAAAATGTTAATAGTGTCAAGCAAGTTAATTATTTATTAATTCTGTAGCTCCACAACAGAACGATTATATGGAATAATTGTTTTATTTTTTGCTCTGTAGTTTAAGTGAAAGCAAAACAAAAATACTTAGTAGCTGAACGGCTGCTTACTTCACCTAATTGATTAATTAATTCCAAATATTAAAAAAAAACAATTTGTATGGAGGTTACACTAACAGTTTATTGACTTTATAATAATTTACCTTAATTAACATATTTCAGCTGTAAAGGTTCAGCAGATTAAGCACGCGTTGATTAGCCATGAGATCAAAGATGCATTTGGTTCTGCAGCTATTGTAACATACATATAAGGTTAAATTATTTTTATAGCAAGGAGTACGTTGCATATAAGATAAATGGTATTTATCTGATACATCACATCACAATCAATTCGATTAAAATGCAATTTACCTTTGAAAATTACAATGAAATTATCCTCGCACCAAGGATAAATTTATATATTAAAAAAAAAATTCGCATGGTCTTACCGGCTTTTATTTAGTATGTCACGGCGCGGCGTCTCTATAATATTATTATAACAGTTATTACAGCATCGCCGCAATAATGATTGTAACAGTAATGTTGTTTTTGTTGTTGTCTATACTTTCGCTTTTCCATCAGAGGTGAAAGAACCTAGTTAATACATCAAACGCTGAAGTCATAATTTTCGTTGCCTTTTTATACGATGTGGATAACGTTCACCTTGTCAATTCAAGGCGAGATTTTGCAAGGTATATAGATATCCTCGTTGCAAAATCGTTAATTGACATCTTCGCAAGTTAATCAAATATGGACGGTAAGATCATTTGAGATGAGTGAGTGTGGATCTTTTTATGGCAAAATTATACATGGTTTAACTGCTTCCTTTCAGGTATATAATTTATGGTGTTCAATGTGAGAGACCAAGGATTAGTTAATAATTGTCATACGTAATTTAACAACTTTGTTTACATTGAAGAAAGGAGTTCTAAGTCTTCTTATTGGATTTTACATTATTAGCGTTTCCTTTGAATATTACGGGAATATCTATTCATGCTTTGCTTAAATTTGTGATAAGGGAAGCTAGTGGATAAGTGTAAAATAATAAACAACATTCATTTAATTCTTACGCGTTACAGTTATTTATTTAATCGTTAGCGATTTCTTAGGAATGTGTGCAGTTATCTGGTTGAGTTCATTCAAAATGATTCAGAAGTGCAATGGGAATGCACTGAATATTTTGCATATCATAAAAGAGATTTATTTGCCATACCTGTTTCTCATTCATGATGAAAGTCTTAGTAAGTCGTATTTATAAAATGATTCAACGAAGCTACTCATTTAAGTTAGTATCGTTTCAGTGATTTAATTTCTTTTAGGTTTGGCAAGATTAAATGCCGGTTTTCCAACATTCTGACATGAACTTTCTTATATAGTAAGTGCAATGAAATATCGACCTTGTATTGTTTCTAGTCATAATAGCTTTTTCAAAACCTCCCTCACAATATCATGACAACTATTAAATTATTGGTCTGATTATAACTATATGTTTGCCAGAAAATTCCACGATATCTTAATTAAACCAAATATAATGGAAAATATTCGGTTTACAAGCTATTATTGTTGCTGTAAAAAGGTATTGTACCAGATTTTATGAGTAATAACATTTTACGACTAACTACATACAAATTTCGATATAGTACAAAACAGTGCAAAAGTAAATATCAATAATTCGAATATTAATCGACAATACACTGATGAACACTGATGAGACGTGGATTCTGAACTAGACGGCGCCGCATTATGGGGAATCGAACATTTAGACTAGTGCTGAAATTATTAACTGGATATCGGTTAACCGGTATTATCATAACCGGTTAAAAGGTCACGACGAATTAATGCGTCGGGATGGTGAACCGATCAATTCAATTGAGTCAAAAATGTAATGGAGCTGCTTGTTATCTAGCGTTGCGAACGAAGCTTTCGCCATCATTCACCGCAGATCCTTCGTATCATAGCAGGGCTTCAAGCAGCATATTTCATTCTTTACCTGAGTGAATGAAGCGTTGCTGCATGAATTGAAGCGCAAATTTCTCATATCGCCTTCACGCGTGAATGTTGCAGTGTGAACCGACGAAAGAGTGAAATGAGCCTATTCTCAAGTGACTGTATGCATTGCGCACGCACTACTGATATCTACTTCGTGAAAGATTGCGAGCGGGCAGTTCCGTTCATGGCATAGTTTTTGTAATCCAGTTATATTTGAATATTAAATCAACAATAATTAAGTATATTCATTGGCACTTGTATTTTCTCCGACATTTATTTTTGTTTTTAATGCCAATCTTATTCCTTTTTTTTAAACATCGGGAGAGAGGACGCAATAAAAATGTTTTGAATCATAATTTTTTTTTTAACATTGGAGGGGGTGAGGGGGGGCGGAGAGTGTATTTTTTGAGTAATATATTGCTTTTTTTTTGAAACATCGGCAGAAATGACGCAATAAAAATATTTGAAATCATATTTTTTTTTAATTGGTAGGGGTGAGAAGGGGAGAGGGATTTTTTTAATCATATTTTTTTTTAAAACATCTGGAAAGAGGACGCCTTAAAAATGTTTTAAATCGTATTTTCTTAACATGGGAAGGGGTGAGAGTTAAAACAAATCATCCTCCTCCCCCTCTCACATCTTCCAATATTAAAAATATGATTTGAAGTATTTTAATGCGTCTTCTCTCCCGATGTTAAGAAAAAGAGAAAAATGATCATTTAAAAAATCATCTCCCTCCTCCCCTCTAACCCTTTCCATTAAAAAAAAATGATTTGAAACATTTTAATGCATCCTATTTGTCAATGTCAAAAGAAAATATTATTAAAAAAGAATCTCGCCCTCACCTCTTCCGATGTTAAAAAAAAAGTATGATTTGAAACATTTTCACATCCTTTCTGCCACTAAATGAAAGAAAAAAATTATCCTCTAAAAAACATCCTGCCCCCAGCTCTAACCCCTATTGTTAAAAAAAAATATGGTTTGAAACATTTTAATGCGTCCTATTCTTCCGATGTTTAATAAAAAATGAAAAAAAAGCATCATTTAAAAAATCATCTTCGTCTCCTTAGGTAAAAAAAATATAGAAAAACCATATGATCAACTCAAATTCAACTGGTATTGTATCGGCGTCAAAACGTCCCGCGTCGAAACGTCTTCGCGTCGTCCCATTCCGTGTCTCACTTAGGTGTCAGATTTACTGTTTCTCTGTTGTACATGTTCTTTACCGCTATTGTTTACTTTGTCGCCTTTACAGTTGAGCTGCCTCTCTATACAATGGGCGTTTTAAAATTTAATAAAATTTACATACTGGAAGTCCTATAATCGTTCAATGTATATCTTTTCAAATCTAATTATAAACACTCTGTTTTTAATCATAAATTTATTTTTATTACAAAAAAAATAAATATATTTAAAATCCCTTGCATGTATATTGTACATATACCAAATATTCCTGCTTAAATAAGTATTAGAACAAGAGTTAGTTGTGCTTTACATTGCAGCCGTATGATACGAATGATCTATCGCGAATGACGGTGAAGGCATCGTCACACTACACTATACATTCACGCCGTGAAGGCAATTTTGAAAATAGGCTTTACTCATTCGTTGGCTTCACATTGCAATATTCACGCACAGCTATACATGTGAATGAAAGCTACGTTCATCACAACACTATTGTTATCAGCTGTAACGTCAATTGTCGATAGTGCTGTAAATTACAATGTTCGTACGAAAATAATTTCAATTGAAACTTGAATTAAATACATTGTACATTCCTAGAGATCTGGAGACTTGTTAGAGTAAGTACAGGATCGTGCAAGGTATAAGTACGTAACATACACAGGTGATATATTTTTGACGCGTATTTATATGACGAGTGTATGCCCATACTGCTGTGAACTGATAGTACAAACATATATGTTTTAAAAAAAATTAAAAATGACAAAATTAATTTAGCTAGCTCAGCAAATATGAATTTAAAGGGCGCAAGAGATTCTTAGATCTCAGAGTAACTTTCATGAAAAGTAATAGTGGGCGTTTGTAAATTTGACTTTCTTTAAGATCCCAATAATTGAAATGGCTAATTCAAAAATAAAAGAACTATTTAAAATGATATTCACAATCTAAATTTTATTGATCAAAAAGAAAAAAAAACATTTAATTACAAACAACAGGGGAAAAAACCTTAAGACAGAATGTCTTGGATTAAAATAACCCCTTCGTGAATTACAATTAAAAAGGACAATGCAATCCTTTAGCAAACAAAATGGTAGATTCGTTCTAGAAGGAATTTCATACACCACAAAAAATCCACGTGGTTTCAAAAATTCAAAGCAAACTAAAATTTAATTAAATTAACGGAGAAAACAAACAAAATCAAAATGAAATTTAAAATACAAGCTCAAAGCTACTCTTCACCTACCCCGAGGTGATTAAAATACAATAAAATTAAAACTAACAAAAAACGAAAATTTAAACTCTAAACGCGATCACTTCTAAAACGAAAATTATTAACGAGCCTTACATATAAATTGTGCACAACGATATAACACCTATTAATAAACTGAGTTGCTAGATGGACGATTTTAAAATTTCAAAACAAACGAACTACATCTTAAAATAAAAATGAATTACCAAAAACGGTAACCAAGAAAACTAAACAAAACAGTACTCGCGCTCGTCAATCTGGTAACTGCCAAGGCCTCAAGGTAACACAGTCATATATATGAAATTTACATCTTGCGTGCGATGAAGCCGCAACGCAACGTAAAGAAATACTAGGATATTAAACTATATACAATACTGGTACACGCAAATGTACAAATAAATGAAATTAACTTTACACAACTGAACAAATAAAATAATACTAACAATTAAATCAATTAGCAAAATCTTTTCAAAATAAACAAATATTAGAATAGCGGAAACTCTATCCTTGCTCTGACAAAACCAATCCGGACTGAACAAAAATACAAATTTAAATTTCCGAAACCCGGGGTGCCATTCCACAGCGTATAATTGTGCACAGGTGTTGTAGGTAGTACCACAGCATCGTATGATTAGTAGTTGGCATTGTCAGAAACAGTTATATATTAAACTTCTTTTTTATTTTTACTTTTTTTTATTTACGCGTAGATAACAATATTTACTGCCTTATTATTATTACTACTATTAATATAAAGACCATTTAAGAAGAGAGAAATAACAATTTTACTTTCCCGTTGTCTTACACAAAAAAAAAACATTAAAACATTAGTAAAGTTCTTAGATCGTTGCAAAAATACCCACTCATTTTTTTAGTTAAATGAAGAAACAGCATAACTATACTTTAATTTTTCCGGTTTTTTTTTGTTAATTTTATGACCGTGTTAAATGATATTTTTGCAATTTATGGAATATATCTGTTATAGATATTGTATGGCATTCCGTCGTTTTCTTAACTATAAGTAACTTATCTCAAGTTACTTCCAAACACCCACCCCCAGCGGCTTGATCGTGCCGCTTCTATTAGAGATGAAAGGGTACAGAACAGTGTTGGGCAAGATAGGAGAAGTGAATAAATTTCTACAGCGACTAGATACACTCGTGTTTATTCGCGTCATGAGTGGGGAGCAGCGTTAACTAGTGATTTACTGAGAGGCGACAACACACGAGTATGTCTAATCGCTGTAGAAATTTATTCACTTCCCCTAACTTGCCCACCACTGGTACAGAACCTCAGGTTCACGCCCTAGTGAAGATGTAGGTTCCAGAGACTTGCACGAGTAAGTAAAAATGTAGTCGATTAATAATCGGCGGTTACCTTTCCCGACGATGTGAGTAGGTAATCATTAAGACCGGCATCGTAGGAATCGGCATCGTCGCATCGCAAGAATCGTACGATCTTACTCGTAAGAATAGGGTACAATAATTGTGCATATATGGTGCTATTTGTTGGTTATCACTTATTATAGTGGCTTGATTTTCCTAATGTATTGTATGTTTATAGTTTCTAATAAAAGTTTTCCAAATTTCGTGTTCCTGTTTTTTTATATGATATGGTTTCTGTCGAGATTAAATCATACTAGATCTGTTTAACAAACGTTAGTTTTATTGCTTTCTACCAGTAAACGAATAACAATGACACTGCAAACTGCCCTAATCGCAAAACTTCAGAAAAAAAAAGAAAGTGCTCCTCAAGGTCCGTATATACAAGGTTACCTCATAACTTTTCAGCTAATCAAGAGAAAAGAGCGCGAACGCGTCATCATGTATGCTGTTTTTAATAAATAAAGTGGTGCATATATGTAAACATAAATGGCGATTTGTACTCCCAAAACTAAATATTTATTTTTATAATAAAAAAACGAATTTCTACTATTATGTAATAGTAAACATAAGTAAATCAAGTAAAAATATTATATAAATATAACACAAAACTTAGAACTACGCACATAAAGCATGACATTAAATTAGAAACTAAGAAAAAGTAAAGTAAAATGGTAAAAAGATAACCATTATATATTATCAAACTAAATATTTATTCTTCCTATTAAAAAAGCAGTTTCTTATTATTATATAATCATAAGCATAAGTAAATTAAGCTAACAAAATAACATTAATTTAAAAACTAAGAAAACTAAAATTAATGTTTTTTTCTCTTTGTTTTTTGGCAAATTTGCGTCCTTCAGATTTAACTTTTCTCTTTCGAGTAATTTTTTGTTTGTTTTAAGTTATTATTAAGTTATTTTTTAAAAAAAATTAATTTAGAAAATTTTTGAATTAATGAGTTATGAAAGAGAGTGGGCACAATATAAGAACTTGCCTATTTTTTGTACATAAAATTCATTCTCCTATTTTTCATGCTGGAAAAGACGTCAGTGACTTTGTTGTAAAAATGCGTTCAGTCGATCTTCTGACATTGTGCTTCTCAGAAATGTTTTAATGCGTTTTAGGTAGAAAAACATCGTTCACATTCTGCAGTCGACATGGGGGTTGTACAAATAATATCCAACAGTTTATATGTTTCCGTCAAACCTTTTTTTTAAGCTGTTGTGTGTTATGAACACTAAAAGCGGCAAAACACCACCTACATCTACGCCACATATGTCCTCGCGCTCATAAATTACTGAAAGCTCACTTTTCATTTTTACTCTATCCAACATAGGATAAGATTTCACATTTTTTTTATACACATAATTAACCGACCCAAAATATGACGATTTTTTCTACACCTTCGTTGTACTTAATTTTATGTCGCAAATAAGCATTGTCTAACTATTCACGTATGTCCACTTTGCGTAGAACATTGAAATCATGTAAGAAACGGAATTTTCGTGTTTCTTTACCCTCTTTGCGATATGCTTTAAATCATTTAACCCTTGTTTATTACTGACCTCTTTCTTAAAAATTAAGCAGATAAAACAACATAGTTTATTTGTTAGTGAACATCCGCACATCCACTCATATCTTTATTAAATACTCTATTGTAAGTTCGAGGTTTACTTGTGGAAGTGTAGTTTATTTGAAAATCAGGAATAGGCCTTGCTTTCTCTTTAATTAAAAGTGTTTCCTCAAATGAGAGCGGGTTTTTTTTTTTCAAGATTTTGCATTCAATTAACTTCCATCATTGATAATAAACGTCACTTCAAGCCTTTGAAATCACACATGCGCGGTACGCGTTGAAAACGATGAAGTCGCAACGAATGCAAGACGTTAACTGGGGACACGGCATTACGTGCCCCGTAGCGACCGTATAAGCGCATATAGCGAACATAAACGGAGCCGTCCGATTCATACTCCAAATAGGTACATCGGAAAGAGTGCCCCGGAACATAGTTCGCTTCGCATAGCGTTCCCATTTACGCTAGCGTCTGTGGTGCGGAAGGATACTTTCATACCATCGTTATAAAAATACGTAAAAATAATAAAATAAAATAATGCGCTGAATTACATGCAAATTTCTTTTTGTGTGTATCTTGGTGGTCGCCACTCATGTTTTATCAACAGAAACGTGTCTTGCAATATACTTTCAAGTTCTTTTTAGTATAACAGAATACCCAATACTAGCCTTTTAATGTAAACAAACACGGAATGATCTGGAAGCTCGTCATCACAGCGTCAACGTATATCCACCCTCTCCTTTAACCGGGCCTCACCTTACGAGGTAACCATATGTATACGGACCTTGAGTGCTCCTGACGATGCTGCGAGTAGTAATCATACGATGCCACGATGCCGATTGCTACTCATACCTCATATACACGATTATGCGTATTACTAGACGCATCGTTATACTCGTCAAATGCGTAAACATACCTATACTCGCACGATGCCGTACTCACTCGTGCAGGTCTCTGGTAGGTTCAACGTTAACGCTCGAACTTATCTTGCACTAACTTGTCCACGCTTACTGACTTGCCATGTTTTTCATTTTGCCGAACTCGTGCACGCTTGTTGATTTGCTGAGTTTTTCAAAAGTACAACAATGATACTTTTTATTAAAATATTAGTCATTCTTAGTACAAGTTGGTACACGTAACACAACTTATACAATATCTTGAAAGTTTCAAGTAAGAACTTGTGTTAATTAATAGACCTCGTCGACCCCCGAAATCAGTTTTCGTTTATGTCCACCCCTGGGAAACCGATATCGACCACTTTGGGAATCGTTGATCTAGATGTTATAAGTTTTCTTTCTCTATATTTTACATTAAGTCTACCGAGATGTTTACTTTATCACGTTCGGATCTAGAGACCGAATATCCGCGTAAATTCCTCCGCATTCATACGTCGTCCAAGAAAAACAAGTTACTTTTCTAAAAGTAAAAAATTAATGAAAATATGATTCAAATAAAACGAAAACTGCAAATTATTTAAAGTTGTTAAATATCTAGTAAAATTAATATATAAAAACAAGTTTAGTAATAAATGATAAATGCAAACACATGCCAATATCATACATACAGCGCTGGCCTAATAAAAATACACGCTAATATAAACAAAAATAATAAACATCAATTTTAAATAAAGGATAAGCTGTGTATTCTATTAAAACGTTTTCAATGCGAATGTGTTTTATTCTTTTAATATGTTTTTTGTATATATGCGGACGTCTATCCATACTGTCAAAACCTTTTGTTCCAAACTGTTAAAGTGTATTTGACGTAAAAGAGAAAACTACTTATTATTAGTGAAGGTAAGTGCAATAAATTATTTATTAAAATCTTTCGATTTCTTATTATACCTTCAGTTTTTAGAATAATAATACGAACAATGGCAGAATTGACGTAAAAGAAACGGCAACCAAATCATGTTAGGATGAACCGTCAAGAATTTGATTACAATGAAAGAAGCACACAAAGTCATTTCATTTAAAAATGTGTAGAAAATTGCATCTAAAAAAATACATTAAATGGATGCAAAGTTGAGCACTGCTGTTCTGCAGGAAAATATCGAGTTAAAGAACGTCCAGTTGAAGTATACCTGTTGTATTATTCTGCAAGTGACAAAGTTTTACTTTTTATATCACAATGTGTCAAAAACATGAGGATAAGACAGAATTTAATAGCAGAGGTTTAAGTCAAGAAATTGTCATGAATGAATTAAATCAAAAAAATTGTTAAAGAAAAGTATGACGGTATTCGAGAATCTAACGCGATATTAGCCATTATGAGACAGAAATAATAAAAATAAATATAAATATTAGGTATACATATTTATCTTATTTAAGTAGCAGAAATGGTATAGGATTGCTGAAAAGTTTGTAGCATTAAGTGTTTCAAGATTTTTCTCACTAAACCGCTTTCGTCGCGATGATGAGGCTTATATTTTGAAAAAGACCGTTCAACATATACGCACAATTAAAATAATCTTTATAGGTAGGTAAGGGATCAGATGCACCACCATCAATGAGTAGTTCGATTTGTGCCAGCCCAATAATTGTTTATCGCACACTATACAAACTATTTTGGTACCACCATAATGTAAATCCTGGAATTCACCGATATATTTTTCTACATTATAAAACAATGGTCGTTTTCTGGGATTTTCTACGCTATATTACATGACAACAACATTTAATAACAAATGAGAGCTGTTAATATCAAAGTAATAATAATAATTTTATGGTGTGGTATAATTGTTTGCTGCCTTTTTTTTAAGAAAGTTGTTAGTGTTAGATAAACCATAAATGATAGTTTTATTATAATTAGATTGGCAAATCGCATACAATTGTGCGAAACTTTGCATAATATCAACAAAATCTGATTAGACATTAAATAAACATAAAAACTTGAATAAAAGTGGTTTCATTAAGACGGATAATACGCTATATAAGAACTTTGATAAAAGATATTGGATAAACAAGAAAATTGAAAAAAATTATGCTGTCGTCTACATTATCGGCCATTGAATTTAGGACAACTAGTAAATTACTGCTAACTAAATAAAAACGACAGGAATTCGAAAGAAAATAAAAAGGTATTCGTAGAAACAAAAATATAAACAAGTAACAAGAGGAAATAAAAAATAAAACAAGTCTTTCTCATTAAAATATTATACTTTCTTCTCGTCTAAGAATCGTCTTTTGGATTTCAATACGGCCCAGACCACTCGTGGCATGCACTTTGTTAATTTTGTCAGAGTTTCCTGACGTTGTCCATTCCGCTTGGATAAGCCACCGCAGGTTTTTCGAAGTTGGGCAGACTTTCCTTAATCGTCTGTCTAACTCATCCCACAGTAATTCGATGGAGTTCAAATCCGACTCTGCGGAGACCAGAGCATGATTTGCAAAACATTAATCTCTACTTGAGACGCGAGATAATCTTTGCTAGTTCGTGCCGTGTGTTTGGGGTCGTTATCATGCGCAAACACGAAGTTAACCCCAATCAACCGCAAACCTGATGTTGCAGCATTTTAAGGTGTCGATCTCCGCGAGGGTTGTTATCCGTGACGGACCTGGGCGATTCCGGTCTTCGAATATTACGGTGTCTCGGTAGCGACGAGTAGTACAATGACCTGTAGATTTTGCAATGTGATAATAGTCGATCTCTTTTCTACACTTATCGGCTTTCCTTTCGGCATTTTTTAAATACTATTTTCACCAAACACCACAATTGAACAACCGTATCGTATCTAGTTAGTAGTAGAAAAATTTCATAACAAGTACGATATTAATTATTCCTTGCTGTAGTGGGAGATCTTTAGGAGTGTTAGTGAAATTTTACAACCCTGTCGACCCACCCTTCTATCGTAAACATATTTGTGGGTGTTCCTTTAAATATTGTTTGTAATGATTTATTACCTGCTATATTAAATTAAATTTTCTTTTTAGTAGACTTATTCTAATGATAATTGTCGTCGTAAATACTTTGTTGTTGTGCTTATTTTATTGTAGAAATTTTACAATCATGGTAAAAGTATTAAATATTGAAGAAATTGATTTTTTAAAATTACACTATTCTAACTTCAATGGCCGGCAGTTTATATACTTGCTTATGTACTCCCGTTCTTTCTATCTGCGGTACAAACTTGAAATTATAAAGCAGTCCACAAAGGAAAAATTATGAACTTTATCAGGTAACACAAATTTGCAAAATATTCTACTCCGTTTGTTTTAGCTCCAATAATTATGAGAATGACCACGATTTGATATTTATTTTGGCAAATTTATCAAAGAATCGGTTAAATATAAATAAAACAATTGTAGCAGAGGAATATTCCGGTTTACACTGTAAGCATTAGTAAATTAATTAATCGGGTCCATTTATGAAATTTTTATAAAATATTTTAGGTAGTGTAATATAGATTCTTTCGATTGTCGATTATCTTTTATAAAAGAAGTTTTAGTAAAAGTTTTATAAAAAAATCTTTGCAAAGAACTTGTATAGCGTAATATCCGTCTAACATTTAATCTTACATACTTGTTTGTGTATTCTTTGTGATACAATAGAAAATATTGTTTTTTAATGTAGCTACATATGCATTAATAATAGTTACATAACCGCATACATATAATGACAGTTAACAAGTCTTTATGTACGAATTATGCATTGCAATCATGTGGTATTAAACTACGGGAATTTATTGTTAATTTCGAAGCCGGAAGGAAGATCAAGGTCCACGTCTCTAATAGCCGTGTTTTCAATGAAATTTGCTGTGCATCCTTGTGTTAGTTATTTTCACCGTACCCACATATCCTGGTTCTACTCGTCCTTTGGCATGGAAAATACGTGCAGTGCATATCGAAGTTTATAATATTTTCCTGATAATAAATAAAATTGTATTGTAATAAATGTTTTGTGTGTAAGTTCTAACGAACAGCTAATAAAATTGTTTAAAGAATTGCTGGTAACTTTTTAATTAACTTAACAAAATACCTTGTTTTTTCTTTGGTCTTTTTTTTTGAAAATATTTATCTAAAGGTAGCCCAATTAAATTAACATTGATTGTAATTACTTAAGAATGCATGTGCAGCGAAAAACTGTATGTCAATTTTACCCCAATTACACGAACGCAAAACGCAAAAAATTGTGATGCAACGTAAGGTTCTATGAAACGAAATTTTATTTCGCGACACAAAGATATAAAGTAATATTCTTCAAAACTCTGAAAGGCTGCGAAAGAAACTGGATAAATAACAACATATGGAACAACTGGCAACAAAGATCTAAACAGAACAGTAACAGCAGAGAAACATAGTACAAGCAAATCTGTGTAAACCACTTTCAGGAACTTCCGAGAGTATCTTATATGGTGAACAAAAATTGGCAGAACTAGAAATATGGCAGTTAACAGAATAGAATCACTAAGCTTAGAAGAAATAAAAGAGATAATAAACAAAAGTAGAAATGGAAAAGCTTCAGGAAGGGATGGTACAAATGTGGAACTTAAATAAATACGGAAGCGATAAACTGCACGAAAGAATATTTCAACTCATACAGAAAATATGGATGAAGAAAGAATACTATAAAGCTATTAGATTAATGAACGTTGCCTACAAAATTATGTCAGCTATAATCCAGAGGAGATTAGTTAGCAGCAGCAAAGCTCAGTACGTCAACATCAGTGTAATTTTACGCAGCACAAGTCGAACAATATATGCCATACAATACTGTAAACTTCTTCTACACCCCTCACCACCCTCACCATCAGCAGAAACACTGAACTGCTCAATGTTTCTGCTGATTGATGATAGCTTTGCTATCGAAACGTACGTCCAGTTTAGTGCAGTTTGTGGTGAGGGGTTTAGGAGAAGTTTACAGCATTACCAGTACCACAGTTTGGAGTATTTTTGTTACCATACATACTGTAAAGCAGTGGCGGCTCGGGACAATATTGGGTGGTGGGGCTAATCATGAGCCAATGCTCCATGTTATTAATTTTACAAAGTTTTAAATCAGTTTAACTCAGCTTGCAGTAATTTATTACCTCATTTATTGCTAAGGGCCATTATTACAATCGCGATTTAAGGATTGAAAATAGCAAGGTCGAGTTTTTTTTTATTTATATCGATTATAAGTCTAAGTGAAGTTTAAACCGAAGATTATTGATCTACGGTTTAAACCGCGATTGTAATGATGGCCCTAACTAAAATAATACCCACAGAAAAAAATTAATGTACACAAATTTAGAAGCCATTTGAAATGAGGACAGTTGCGGTCCACTTTTGATGTCGCATGCTTTGAACCGCATACGTCTACAATTTAGTATTCTTGAATTCCATGAGACTCGACATTTAGATGTATTGTGTGGTCTTACGTGACAACATCGTAAAAGGCAAACATACCACTCGCAGGTATAGGAAAATAGTATAGTTAATGGTGAATACAGAATTATTTCCTTTGATTTTGTGTGGCACGAAAACAGTTGGTCGCACAGATTCAAGAACAACCCCCTGGGATGTGATCTAGAGAGTCGTGCTGCACGGATATATACTAGCACCCATGTTGTTTTTAATTTATGTGAACCGACTGCCTCTCATCCAGAAAGGGTTGTCGCGATTTTCACGGATGATGCGTTCTTGATTTTGAGAATTAAAGACATTGACCTCCTGAAACTAAACATTGTGACATCGTTACACATAAACAAAAATTGTTTTCATAACTATAATTTGAAATTAAACATAACAAAGACGAATTTTGTTATTGTAAGTTCTGGATTGGTGGTATTGAAATTTGGTATTAGAAAGATGTTGTTCTATTTCTCTATTCTATTTTTGTTAATGTTTTTAAAATGTAAGAACACTTCATTTTCTAATTCGACGTATTAAGCCTGAGAATGGCTGTAAGCCGCTAACTGTAGCGGCATAGAGCGATTATTTATTATTCAAAACCGTGGTTTAAGAAGTATATTCAATTTAAAGACTAGAGACTCTTGCAGATATTTTTATCAATTATAAAATTCACACACTGACCGGATTATATATTATTGAGTGCCCAATATTTATTGGCAAAAATTACAATATATTTTTTTTAACAATTCGAACTTAGGTACATATATGCAACAAGAGTCACTACTGCAAACACTTTTCCATCAGGATCAAGAACTAAGTTAACAATCGTGCAAAGGAATGTTATTTCACGGCTTATCAAAATCTATAACTTTATTCCGATAGAAATATGAAACTTAAAACACATATAGTTTAAAAAGAGACTAGAAATGAGTATGTTTAGACATTCTTTCTATACTTAAAATACTTTTTAATTGTAACATACTTGTGGTGTAGATATTTATTGTTTGTTGATTTTAAATATATTGTTATGGTACATACATAGGATAGATGTAATTATAATTTTATGTACACACTTGTTTGTAAATCCAGTATATAATTGGCTTAATTTGCATTGTAGTCGTGGTAATTAAGTGTATAAATCTATCGTCTGGTAGCTGTATGGTTTCAAAATAAGTTTCCTCGGTTCAATAATACCTCAAAGGGGTAGAGGCTCAACGTACTTCATATTAAATAAATGAATTGCTGGTCCACGAAGATGAGAGGGTTGAAGATAAAAAACGTTCTTTGAAAGCTGTTTTATTTTTCATCAAGTTAAATCCAACATCGAAGTGGATTTCCTTTGTGAATTGATGTATCTATCATCGGCCTAAAATTATACGGAAAAAACGTTAAGATTTTACAACATAAGAAGAAATTTGCTGTATTAATATGCCTTTGGTATTTTTCTTTCGTGGAACTATATATATCTCTGCTGTTATATATATATTGATACATTTCGGATGTTTTGAAGGAAATTTTTCCTTGGATTTCCTGACACTCGCGTTGTGTTCTTGATATGGATCTTTTTCTATAACATTTAGGGTTTGTCACTGCGAGAAAGCTCCATTCGAAAGTGTTTTTGGGTGTAAGCAAGCTGATGCTGAAGGTATTTCGTTTGATTAATATTTATATTTCTGTGTAAATAAGTATTTAACATTTAAAACAATTTGAGGTTACTCTCCATATTTGTAAATGACAGTTGATATTGAAATTTTAATATGTATAGGTTGGTAGACACATGGTTGGTGGTTTTTATTTTAAGTAGCGCGATATTTAAAAGTTATTTTGAGAGTTTAAGAATCCAAAATATACTGGATAGTAGTTAATATTTGATTTAAACATTGTAAATGTATACTCACCTTGGGTTCTCATACCCTTTATTATTGGTGGGCACTATCGGTATTTTCAACTATCGATAGTTGACTATCGATAGATCGCCATCAATAATGCCCACTACTTTACTCAACTAATATGTCCTCAGAAATGCATTTTGTTTTGTTTCTTGTTATTTATTATTTGTGTTTTTTTTTTATTCCAGACTAATAAGAACTCTGAAACTAGTATTTCATGGTTTCATAAATACCAGCTACTATAGATATTACAAAAGAAAGAATTAGTTCCACTCAATGAATAGTTGATGATTGATAACACAAACTTTTCTAACTAACAAGACAATACATAAATAAACCATTAAGCTTCTCAGAAAGGGAAAATAAATAGCACATTAAAATGATACTTGCCGTATTTACATTGAATTTGAGCATCTCTCTGTGTTGTAAACTATATATAAATATAATACTGGTGAGCATTATCGACATTTTCAACTATCGATAGTTATCGATGGTCAGCTATCGATAGTTGACTATCGATAGTTTTGATAGTCAACTATGGATAGTCGAAACTATCGACAGTTATCGATAGTCAAAACCATCGATAGTTATCGATAGTCACTATCGATAGTGCCCACCACTACCCTTTATATGTTTTTAATATAAATTTGTTAATAAATTGTGCATATTATTAATAATTGCACTGTTTTATTAATAAAAACTCATTCGATACACCGAATGATTAGGGTATGAATTTAACATTTATTCAAGAAAAAGCGTAATAATATATAAGTTAGTGATTTAGCAGACATAAACGTGCACCCACCTGGATAACATACCCACAACTGATAAAAAAAATATAAATATATAAACTAGTCATAGTTAGAAAGAGTCTAAGAGTTTCCTGGAGATTACTAGTGCGCATGATCCGTAGTGGGGAATTCTAGATGTACTAGTATATTTATGCGTTCATAGCCATCTAGCCAAGTGGGATTGTATTTTTGAGTCTCATTAAACATACAAAAATAAGTATCTGCAAAGAAAAGCCAGATTTAAATATATAACATACCCACAACTGATAAAAAAATATAAATACATAAACTAGTCATAGTTAGAAAGAGTCTAAGAGTTTCCTGGAGATTACTAGTGCGCATGATCCGTAGTGGGGAATTCTATATGTATTAGTATATTTATGCGTTCATAGCCATCTAGCCAAGTGGGATTGTATTTTTGAGTCTCATTAAACATATAAAATAAGTATCTGCAAAGAAAAGCCAAATTTAAATATAAAGTTTTATTTATTTAAAAAAAAAGCATTAGCCGGACAATCTAGTTAAAAAATTACAAGAATATATATAAAACTTTATACACGCTTTTGTTTAGTCATAAGTATTTTTTTTTGACGTGTTCTATACTTTATGTACCAAGAAACGAATAAACTAATTAACTGTTGTTCACGTTTTTCTTTAGTTTTATTCAATTCAATTTTGCGTTTTCCAATCTGTTCTACACTGCTATTTATTTTGTAGAAAATTGGTAAGAACTTATATAGATATGTATCTAGTTTTTATATTTCGCCGATTTCGATTTTTTGAATATAACAAAAAAGAATAATAAAAACATTTGAATACTGAATAATGCAGAAAAACGCAAAACTAATAGCTTATTCGAAATTATATATATATATTATAATTTTGTGTTCGAAACAGAACATATTTACAGATATAATATTGGTAAATTAGCGAAAATATTTAAAAAATAATGAGTTTGAAGATCTTAAAACTACTCACACAGTCTCATTTACGAAATCATTTAATATATGCGTACATCTATATTTTCTGCATCTCTCCTCAGTAGACGGTAGACGCTCTTTTGCAATGTAGAAATATGTGCGCCTGGTGAGTGTCCGTTGTAGAGAAGTCTCACTGTATCTAATTAATACCAAGGGCCTTTTTTCCAATCCAATAAATAAAGTTTTTACAATATATAGTTACATATTACGATTCACATTTTTATGTTGGATTGTCAAGAGTTATGTGGCTTGTTGCAACATCATAACTATAAACTTATAATTAGTTTTATAATCATTTAAAGTTATATAACCTTCAATATTCAAAAGACTTACCACAATGTCAAGCCACAAATGATGATTGGTTTTAAACACAACAGCCTTTCTCTCTCTTTTTTTTACACTACTAATGCAATATTTTCATTCCATTGAATAAGAATCGATAACAATCTGTAATTTTTTCAGATCAATTGGCACCATGGCACAACTGAGCGAAGCAAAAAGTAAATCCGAAAAACAATCCAAAGAAAACGGTGACGTCAGCAAAAATGAAAAGAACAATAAAGACGAGAAATGCGAAAAATCAAAGCCGTGGAGAGATCTGCAATGGTCGGAAAAGTACAAACTGATCAAAGCCTACATAACAGTGGAACCCATGATAGCTTGTTATATAATGCCTTGTGTCCTCGCCAGTTTGGCCACCCAAAACCTGAGTATAGAGAAAGCTTGCCGCGTAAATTTGGCTTATACAGACGAAGTATGTGACGCTCTCAGTAGGAGAGACACAGCGAATTTCACGAAGGAAGAAGCGGAAGTGCAGCAATTGGTCGCCTCTATGACAGTGTGGAAGACCATCTTACAAAGTGCCTTACCCGCGTTCCTAATTCTCTTTATCGGTGCGTGGAGTGATCGATGGGGAGTGAGGAAACCTTGTATGTTACTGCCGATAGTCGGTGAATTCTTCACGGTTATTGGATTGATGCTTTGTACGTATTTCTTTAAGGAATTGCCCATGGAAGTTAACGCTTTCATCGAGGGTTTATTCCCAGCGCTGACTGGTGGGTGGTTCACAATGTTTATGGGGGTTTTCAGCTATATAGCCGATGTTACCACGGTGGAGACTAGGACACTCCGAATCGGTGTCGTAAACGTTTTTTGTTCACTCGGTATACCGGTCGGTTTAGCGTTAAGCGGTATTTTGTTTAAGAAAATTGGATTTTACGGAATATTTTCTATATCCGCCGTAATGTACGTCATGGCGTTCTACTATGGTTACTACAATATACAAGAAAGGAAAAAGGTGGACGTTCCTCAAGTTGCAAACGGATGTTGTGGCTTTCTAATGGACTTTTTCGACTATAAACACGTTGTAGAAACATTCAAAGTGGCCTTCAAGAAGGGAGAAGGCAACAGGAAGAAGAAGGTGCTGCTTTTGATGTTAGTAGTAATGGTTGTTATTGGACCAATGCACGGTGAGTAGAATTGTAGGAATTAGAATGTCACTAATATTATCCTAACAAATTCAATAATCGATGTACTTTGCCTTAATGCAAGTAATTATTTCATTACTATTTTTATTCGATTCAGCCACCCTTAGTAGTGGCATTCCTTCTTTCTTTAAAATGGCATCTGGTTTTGAAGTTACGTGAAGCTCAAAGTGTTACTATTGATAAATTGATGAACCATTCAAGGTATTATTTTTCGCACTCCATAAGATTTAGAAAGCCTATTGGTTTAGAAATCGATCGTGCAGTTGTTCGTTCCGTCCCACCGAAATGTCTATTTAAATTCTTATCTACGCGTTTGAGAAAGAGAAATTTTATAAATAGGATTATTTAAAATAACTTGTATTTAAGATTTGTATGAATGCATACATGTTGAACTTATTGATAAAACACGTTTGAATTTATCCAATAATAACTATGAAATATAAAAAAAATAGAGTAGCTTTACATACAATCACCTACTGAGTAAAAAAGAGTTCAGTTCTGCCTTCCCTAGGGGCCACGCACCAAACTCCCACCCATAAGCGACTGTAGCATAAAGCTGGCAATGCAGTCGTTGAACTAGCTCGGATAGTTCATGGACTATCAGTCCCGCTAGATGGCTCGTATGAATGACAACCAGACTGTGTATGATTGTGATTCCAAGAACGAATTTCCATGATGTAATGAAACGTCAAAGAGAAAATGCCTAGATACGTATGCCACAGTCACTTGCATGTGGGAGTTTGATGCGTGGCTTCTAGGAGACGCACTAACTGAACTCTTTTTTACTTAGTAGATGTTTGTAATTAAAGCTTGAGATCTGATAGCGATGAAAATGGGTTTATACTCGGGTGCGCTCGTAATCTTATTCCCCTTTCAATGCTTTTTTTTAGTATGATGATTTCTACAATAGACCATGAGTCCCGCCTGGTGGCATATTCTATCTATCGGTTTATAATAATAAATGTTTGTATTACCCTTTAATTTTTAATTATATTTATATTTAATTGTATTTTCATTTTAGTTATTTAAATTAACAGCCAGATATATGTATGAACAATTTACAAACATTTTGAAATTGTATAAAATAGACAGGCTAAACGTTAAGAATGGCTATGAATAAAATCAACTCTTTATCATAATATCAAGGCATGTTGACAGAATACGTATATCTATTTTTAGCAATATTGGAAACCATACCTTTTTGTTTTTAATGTTTGTAAAATCTCCGAAATAAAAGCAGAAGTGTAAAGACTAGATTAAAAGTTTGGAATAATGCATACATTTTGGGCAGCTTAGCAATATCTGTGCTAATGTCATTTATCTTAGTTTTGTTTTCTGTACTTATATAAATTATTTCTAAACTATTTCAAGTGTAGTAATTGTTTTCTCATTAGGTACGTTTTTTGTCTTAGCAAAATTAAAGTTGTTTTCACGTTGAAAGTATGGCCGACAATTATTGTTTTAAGTATGGGTCTGTTTTTTTGGGCTTTTAATTTAAGCATCTTCCACAAGATATTTTGTTATACCGCCATGTCGAGATGATATTATTGTATTTATGGATTCGGAATGTCGTAATTTAAGTTTCTATTCTATATCTATATCTATAGTGTCCCAGGGGATTGGTGTAATGTAAGTTGATATTGAAATTAAAACAAAGGCAAATTCGTGTTCCAATCCTATTTATTTTATCTTTAATGCGACATGTTTCGGTTTTTCAAACCATCATCTGGCAATAAAACGTCAAATGTTTGTTTCCTATGTAAGAATCATGTGTCGAAAAAAAATTTGTGGGTGCAATAATAGAAAATTCTTCAAAACAGTTAAACTAATTAAAAACTAAATTAAAAATGATGGAACATGAAAAACAAAACAACACATTAAAACGCATGTAATTTAAAAAATTACTGCGATATTGTGAGATTTTTTAAATTACATACGTTTTAATGTGTTGTTTTGTTTTTCATGTTCCATCATTTTTAATTAGTTTAACTGTTTTGAAGAATTTTCTCTTATTGCACCCACAAAAAATTTTTCGACACATCATTCTTACATAGGAAACAAACATTTGACATTTTATTGCCAGATGATGGTTTGAAAAACCGAAACATGTCGCAATAAAGACAATAAAATAAAAAGGATTGGAACACGAATTTGCCTTTGTTTTAATTTCAATATCAACATTAAGTTCCTATGTTTAACGAAAATTGTATTTTAGAATGACAGTTATTACAATATGATAAAGAATGATTTATAATTTGCGAAGGTAAACTGAGTAAACTATCATCTACATATTTTTAGCTTAAATTTCAAATTAGATATAGTTTCAAGGTCCTCAAGTACAAGTTGTGCAATTAAACTTCATGTTAGTGATTCCGTTACTCAATCTGTTTGAAGAATTCCTATTTGCATTGAAAATTATGTATTTTTATTGTATTTAAGGATTCGATTAGACCAAATGATTTTTTATGTAGTAAATATTATTTTTTATTATATTAGAGGCATTAGAGTTAGATAAAAACTTTGAAAGCCCTTTATATAAACTGTTAGTTCTTCTAGGCAAAAAAAATCATAATGTTTATCTTGTTTTCTGATTACGTTTGTTTTTAACATGATTCATCTGAAACATATTATCTTAAAATTAATATATAAATTCCTAAACTATGATACTTGTTTGCCTTATATTAATTGCTATTATTAAAGCATAAAGCATGTGATAATATTTGATGTTTTAAGAAAGTATTCAGAGACCAAATATTAAAGAGAAAAATAACCGCTAGCGAATTAAAGAATGCAATGTGCAACACCGTGTGTAACGAGGACTTAAATATTTAACTCTTCAGGTAATTAATATTATTTTTACTATTATTAAAGTTAGTGTTATTTGCTTATTAGATAATTGGTAAAGAAGAAATCAACGTTTCAAATTAAAAAATCCTAGTCTATAAGCGAAGAAACTCCAGAAATAAAACAATTTCTGGTGTTTATTTTTCTTTAGATTTAATCTAAAAGGAGTTTTAAGCCTTAAAAAAGAAATGTTCATTTCCGAGCGCACGTGGCCGTTTGCATGAGACTCCACCACCACATTAAAATGTTATTGGCTAAAATTATGAGAGAAAAGGGTGGTGCCGATTTGAATATTTTTAAAAATATTAGTTTGCAACCAAACATACACGGTATGAATATTCTCCATAAGAATGAACTATCAATTGATCAATAATATAAAATTAATTATATACATGGAAACGAAACCATTTTCTCATAAGGTACTAAAACAGGAAGAAATTTAGCATCTAAAATTTGAATTAATTATAAAGAAACCACAATTTGATTTTTTGAATCGACGCGACGGTGAAACACCATCATCTTTATTATATTACTTTTTCATAACACCAAATAAGGCTGATTGTCGATTGCTTTCCACTAGGATGGTTTTTAGGAAGATCTAGAAAGGGTTCGATGAAATTCTATCGTTTTTTAATCCATTGAATTTTAAAAACTACTCGATAACTGATGGCATGAGTAAACCGTAATTTATGATAATTGAACTTGAGGAGCTCTTAGTTTTTAACATAACTGAGCAGGTGTAAATAATTCCAAATATAAATATAAAAATAAATGACCAAACAAATACAAGACCTATTTACGTTGCTTAATATATTAATCTAGGAGAAACAATGTATTTTGTTAGTTTTAATACTCGATGTACACTGCCCCACTTATTTAATGTAGTTGCCTACAGCGCGGTTACTATCAAAACTCCCCACCATTTGAACAGATGCGCGTTCGACTAGCGCTGGCTGTTCCAAGTAAATGAATTATTGGGGTATACAGTTGTAAAACCCTCTGAAATTATGTAAATCAGGTAAAAAAATTGGATTATTTAATATCACAAGTAAACGTTGTATATTGCGGTTTGAACCTGCTTTAAGTTGAAATATCTCTTTCGTATGTAATTTGGACCCAATTGACTCTTAAAACTTCAGCTCACATAGTGATAAATAAAGTTTGGTATTCATAGTAAATTTTGTATATTAATTGTTTTAAAAAAGTGGGAAATAACAAACAACAGAGGAATACTTCATGAAACTATAGCATCAGTAAATATTAGCTATTGTAAACGTTTATTAATTACTATTTAAAAAAGATTAAAAAAATTTCAATAATATTTAGTTATTAACATTTACTATTGCAGGACCCTAAATAACACTTGTAGAATTGTTATTCCTAAAAAAATATAAACTATGTTTGGCCTGGTTGTATTATTTACTTAAGTGAACATGCTAATTCCAAATGTAAACAATATAAAATCTAATAAACAAATTAATATTGTAACTGGTATTTGCCATTACTAGCTGTTTCTATATCACAGAATATTCCCACCCTTCCATATTTCTTTAATTGCACTTGCTATTATTTATGCATGTCATACAATAATCCTTTTAAGCGATTTTGTTAAATGAAGGGATTTACACCTAATTGTAATAAATAATAATTTTAATAAAATACATCAATTATCGCATTACTGAGAATAAAGTTTTTTTTTTTTGGAAATTTTAAGAGCCAAATTATAAATTCATTACTTTTATGAGCATTGGCTAAATTTGCATTTACCCTTTACAAACAATTACAAGCTGGGCCGTTTATTATAATTACCACTAATCCTCTATGTAATCCAACGACACCTAGTGTTTTTGAATGATGAGCTCATATATCTACATGATAGTATTTAGTTGGGCAATAATTTTTGAAAAACATCATTTTCATATTTATAATTTATATAAACATAAAAAAATACATAAATCTGTAAAAAAAATTCATATAGGCTTATGTTGTTGTGTTTACGAAAATAAAAATATTTCGTAGTATGAAGTATTTCGTTCTAATTCTAAAATTAGGAACATTAGGAGTATGTAGTTCTATTAATCATTTAAATTCGTTCATCGTATAAATACTAAAAAAAAGTTTTTAAAAATTTATTGTTCTAACATGTAAGTATATGAGCTCGCTATTCAGCAAAATTTGACTCGTTGGATTACATAAAGGATTCATACTAACTGTTCTAAGCAACCGTGTTTTATAATTGCCACAAATTGAAATGCATATAATGAATTTCAAAAAAAAATTCTTAGTAATGTGATAATAATTTTTGTAGTTTACTAAAATTTCCGTTTAATACACTTGCCCTGTAAATCGCATCATTTAAGAAAATGAATGATCTGCAGGACATGTGTGATTTTCTTAGGAACACGAATTTTACGGTGTTTCTTACCTGTTGGTAATTAGAACAATCATATTTATTGAAACTAAAGGTAATGAACTTATGCAGTGTTATTCTCTTGTTTTCTAATATATTTCCTATTTTGAAAATAAATTATATGTAAATAATATTTAATATAAATAAGCCAGTAATTAATACAACTCGAATCGTTATTTATACATTCACTTGATTGTTTTTAAACATAAAGTAAGAGCTTTAGTTTTAAAAGTCACTTGGTCTAAAGCTGTAAAACGAATATTTCAATTCAAACTGCGTTCAAATCTTAATATTAGAGGTTTCCTTTTGATACTAAATAATCTTAGATCTACCTGATTTGAATAATTGCGAACCGTTTTACAACTGTATACGCCAATAAATAATTTACCTGAAACAGCTGACGCCAGCCGAACTCACGAAACCTGTGGGTAGTAGTAGATATTCACTGCGCTCTAGACGACGACATTAAATAAGTCGGGCAGTGTACGTGAGATTAACAAAAAAACTCTGAAATTATACAACACATACAAATAAACGAAACTATTAATGCAAAAAAAAATGAATAAACTTATTTTTCATAAACAATTCGAACTGCAAGCCAATTTTGCCATTACTGCATGAAATTTGGTATAGTATATAGTAGATTTACTTATTATATTTCAAAATTGGGCGGCTCTGCCTATGAGCCACGTAGTACGAGCCGCCACTGTTTTAGTAGATAGTAGGAAACCTTTCCAAGGTTTTCAACATTAATTATAAATTACATGTATCGTTTATTCTATTACTTGCAATCTCCTTTACAGAAGACTGATAATGTCTGCTTCATTTTATTAAAGGGCAGTAAAAAATAATTTTGACAAGTAGGTACTTTATTATTAGCCAAACTCTAATCAAATATAATTATGGCAAGAAAAACTCATAACTGATTAATAATATCAACTGCAATGACGTTGCAATACTTTTTTTAGAATTTAAATTCTAGACCGTACAAATCCGAATTGACAGTATTATTACCTTAATTAATAATTCAAATTATAAAAACTCTAATCTTTATTAATTTTAAGAAATAATTTCACACAGTTTTTTTTAGTATTGCTTGATGATTTTAGCACTTCCTTGTTATAATATCTAATTAATCTTAATGTCGAGATAATGAATGCAATTGATGACTAATCATGTTTTTTTTTTTTATATATTAACGAATTAATTTATAATTAAGTGCTCTTATGACGAAGAAATGTATTGCATTATTTCTTCATAGACTGGATCTTTAATGGAGAACGTGTTGGTAAATAAACCACATAATGATTCTAGCAGAGAAAAAGGCACTTATATATCATGTTTTATTTATTGCGTGTTGTGATGGCTTCTAACAAAACTTCTAAGAAGCTTAATACATAAAACTTACATAGACTGTATATATTTTTAGTATATCAATTTCAGTACGAATTAACATTTTTGTTATGGGTCTATAATTTTTTAAGTTAAACATAAAAAATTAAACTGGCTGCTTCTCGAACTATTAACATTATAATTAATTATATTCTTTAGAAAAACTGAAATAAACACTTTCAAAAACTTGATTTACATAATATATGTATAATAGTGCTCGCGTCTATGCGAAAATAATCTGTTCATAAATTGACACTGCCCATGCTTCCTTGCATAATATATTAACGTAGCAGCGCCAGCAATGCTGTTTATGTAAAAGATGGAAATTATTATAAATTTTAAGTTATGCCATAGATATTCACCAATTAACATGGTATGCCACGTGAACACATCCCAGTTAGAAGATATTTTTGATATTAATACTAATTAGCTTTCGAGAACACGATGGAATATGTTAGAAGCATCGAATAATGCTTCCAGATTTAAAGTGCAGTTTCTTCTATAAGAAAAGTGTAAATTAACCATTTTCATTTCAATTTTATTAGGTCACTAAAACCATAGACAATTTTGAAAAATATTGACACTTCACGTTGGGTTTTAGGTTTTATGAAATATGATCTTTAATATGTAGCAGCGTAGGTTTTTTTTTCTTTATTATTTTAAATTATTACTGTTGTTAGTAAGGTGTATTCTTCGAATATGGAGCCCGTGTTAATATTCTAATAGCGTATTTCATTGGTTGCATCGAGGGCGCATTGAGGTTTTCAGTTTTTAGCTCTAGCGCACGGCAAGACTCGTAAGGTGCTGTAAAATTGCACTCTCAGTGGAATTTAACTACAAAAATATGTATGCATGAATGGAAGATGATGTTATACTGCGACCTAAAAGTCTATTGTGTCCGCTATTTTTGCTGTTTTACAGCTAGCCTACCAATCCTATTTCTTTCAGAAAATTTATGGTATGAGAGTATGAGGTAAGGTAAATCTCCTTCTTTGATTTCACATGCTCGCAAGTGCAACGCCTTTGAGTTGCACAATGCTACGCAATTTGAGAGGAGATGGATGGCTGTTTCATCCTCTTCCCCCACAAGATCTACATTCAGATTTCTTTGCTAATCCATGCCTTACTCAGGTGTGCTTTTAGTTTATAACAGCCTGAAAGTATTTCTGTTAATATGCGAATATTGTTCTTACTCAGGTTGATGCATTCTGTAAACCTCTCCTGGTTATAGATTCCCAAAAGTGTTTTACCTTGCCTCATTCCATGAATATTCTCCCTGCAATTGGATTTTCTCTACTTCCTTTCGTTTTTGAATTTCTTCAGTATTGTACTGTGACTTATCCCGCGAAAGAGTTCATGCCCTACAAATGGTATTCCAACTCATTTGCTTGCAAGATGTAACCCGGAACTCAATTCATGTGAGCTCAGCGCCTTGATGGTTGCTAACTATTAGACATAATGATAAACTCCTGGTTTCGGTAATTCCTATCAATATTGAACTGGACGCATCTTCCAATAGCGTGTATTCCCGCCTAGAAGGTACTCGGGTACTTCCCCAAGTTTTTGTAAGTACTTGGTTCCAGGTTCATCATTTCCATTCCAGTTTTCTCTGCCGCTTTGGAGCCATCAGTATACCATTTGGTGGCATTTCAATTCATTTTCAAGAAGGTGTTTTGATCCCACTCGCTCTTACATAAAAAATTAAACTGGCTGCTTCTCGAACTATTAACATATATAATTAATTATATTCTTTAGAAAAACTGAAATAAACACTTTCAAAAACTTGATTTACATAATATATGTATAATAGTGCTCGCGTCTATGCGAAAATAATCTGTTCATAAATTGACACTGCCCATGCTTCCTTGCATAATATATTAACGTAGCAGCGCCAGCAATGCTGTTTATGTAAGAGTTCATGCCCTACAAATGGTATTCCAACTCATTTGCTTGCAAGATGTAACCCGGAACTCAATTCATGTGAGCTCAGCGCCTTGATGGTTGCTTAACTATTAGACATAATGATAAACTCCTGGTTTCGGTAATTCCTATCAATATTGAACTGGACGCATCTTCCAATAGCGTGTATTCCCGCCTAGAAGGTACTCGGGTACTTCCCCAAGTTTTTGTAAGTACTTGGTTCCAGGTTCATCATTTCCATTCCAGTTTTCTCTGCCGCTTTGGAGCCATCAGTATACCATTTGGTGGCATTTCAATTCATTTTCAAGAAGGTGTTTTGATCCCACTCGCTCTTGTTAGTAAGCTTGCTGGTGAATTCGTTCACAAAGCTGAATATTTTGGAGGTGTCATCCCGCAGCATGTCCCAGGTTTGATCACCGTCAGGGGATTGAGACCTATGCTTAATCATTCCTTCCTTAATCATTCTTATCCCAGTGTGGTTCTTCTGCCGTCATGCCTTCCACCACAACGTGGAGAGGAGTAAGATCCAATACTACCTCGATAGTTGCTCTTGAACATGATGATTCTAATAGCCCCAATTATGCATGCGTCTGCTAATCTTTACACTTTCGAGAGGTTAATTCTCGCGGTTGTCAGGATAGTTCTTTCGCTCCAAGCTACTGATGCGTAAGTGATCATCAGTCTCACTATCGCTAAATACATCCAAAGCAATATTTTTGAGTTGCATCCACAATTTTTCCCTGCACACCATCAGGCCTTCGTGGTTTTGTTGCTTAGTTCACGTTTGTGTTTGTTCCAGAGAAGTCTATTGTCTAGCTAGGGTAAGGCTTTGCTTTAATTAATTGTTTAGCTATGTAAGTGTTATGCAAATCGCAAGTTCTGGTTCCCGAAATTGCGCCGCTTTACCATCTAGAAAGAGTGTCTGCTTCCTCATCTCGCTGAATGAATGAGTATCAAGCTATGCAGATTAGGGATCGATTATTAGCCATCCTCAGTAAATTTAGAGTATCTTTAGAGAGAAGGGGTGTTCTACGTCTGCCGGGATTAGCCGTTGAGGGTCCAAATCCCATTGTTCTCTACTGGACGGAAGAAATCACTCCGTCCTAAACTATTCCGTGCGTGGACCCATTCCGATTGGAGTAAACGCTGAACATTCATGGCGGAATTCAGGTGCCGTCAAGAAGGGTGGATGCCCAGCAGGAGGATGTCGTCACCCGGGACGTAACTAACGCTACGGCAGGGATGAGATACGGTTCTTGTCTTCTCTCTTCTTTCTTCTTTGGAATCAAGATTGGTAGAATGTATGTGACACAGTAGCTGTTTTCCTTTAGACTGCTTGACATCGCTCAACTGTCTTGAAATACTTTTAATTGATTCATGTAGATGTCTTTGGTCAAAATCTACCTGGCTATAGTAGATGTAATTATTATTTTAAGTACACACCTGTTTGCAAGTCCAGTATAACTGGGTTAATTCGCATAGTAGTCGTGGAAATTGAATATATAAATTTATCGTCTGGCAACTGTACGATATTCTGGTATCCTAGGATTCGTCTTTACTTCAAAGGGGTAAAGACTCAATGTAATTCGTATGAAATAAATGAGTGGAAGTGCTTGGATACGAGGTGGTTGTTGATAAAAAAAAAAAGCCTTTTTTGAAAGCTGTTTTATTTTTCATTAAGTGAAATCAATTAAATCATATTCCTGTGGTATATCCGACATCGAAGGGGATCCTCTTTGTAAATCAATATATTTACCTTCAGCCTAAACTGTTTCGTTGGTTAATTTTAAAATTGACTTTCCGATATTATCCGTAATTTTGTGACACTTTTTAATTTGGGTTTAAGATCGGAATGAGAGTAAAACTTTTAAGTTTTCCTTTACATTTATTTTTTTGCTACGATCGTTACCTTTTTTGGTAACTTTTTCAAGCAGTAATCAATAGGTAATCTAGTTAATCTTTTTAGTTTTTATACCGTGTAGCAAGTTTTTTTTTTTTCGTTCCATTTAAATTTATTTGTTAATTGTTTAGTTTGTGTTTTTGTTAATTTAATTTTGACTTTATTCCTAAATGGAACAAAAAAAAACCTTGCTACATAGTGTAAAAACTAAAAAGATTACTGGATTACCTATTGATTAATGCTTGAAAAAGTTACCATAAAGGCAACGAAACGATGGTAGCAACGAAAATAAATGTAAAGGAGAACTTAAAAAGTTTTACTTCCATTCCGACCTTAAACCCAAATTAAAAAGTGTCACAAAACTTCAGTCTAAAAGTATACAGAAGAAACGTCAAGATTGTTCAACATTTGAAGAAATTTTCTGTGTGAATATACGTTGGTACATTTTCTCATATGGAATCATACAATGCTCTGCTGTTTTTCATATAAATTTGTTAATAAATTATGCATCTTATTTAAAATTACATCGTTTTATTAATAAAAACTCATTTAATACATTGAATTATAAAAAAAATTAAATTCAATATTTAACAAAGTGAAGACTAATAATATACAAGTTAGTAATTTAGGAGACACAAGACGTGCACCCACCTGGGTAACATACCCACGACTGACTGAAAAATATAAGTATCAGTCTATCAACTAGTAATTAGTTAGTAAGAGGGAAGATTACTAGTGCGCATGATCTGCAGTGGTGAACTCTAGATATAGGGAAGTTTACAGCTATCTAGTGAAGTGAGATTGTATTGTGTATATCATTAAATATATAATAATAAGTACCTATCTGTAAAGAAAAGACAGATTTAATCATAAAGTTTTATTTGTTTTTTTTTTTTTAATACATAATCTATTATAAAAATCACAATAATATATACATATATATGCTATGTACACCAATCGGTTGATGGTTCTTCTATTATCTTCACAGTCTTCCTGCTTCTTTAGCAATTCATGCTTCTATCTCTTTAAAAAATGTTTTACATGTCTTCTTCGACGATTCTTTGGACTCGCGCGTCCATCCTCTAATCGACTTCGTTATTTGTGATCTGGAAAAGCCGCCTTTAACGCCGGTTACAGTCTGGTTTTGAAGATCCTTAGATTACTTACCAACTCATTGTCTTCCAAGCATTTATAGTTAGGTACCCAGGCCATCTTTTTCTTTTTTTTGCCATTTCTTTTGACGGTCTTTCTGCTTTCTCTAAATAGGTCTTTTGAATGTTCAGGCTATTGTTTCTGAATTGGGTTTGATTTTACTCTGGCGCCTTTTTCAATATTCTTTCGACTTACTATATATCCAGTGTCATATTTGGTTTCCCTTATGTTTGGCATGTTATATAAAACAAATATGAAGACCGCACGAAAAAGAAAATCATTTTTAATGTTGTAACGTGAAATCTTTCTACTTTCTGTTTTTTTTTTCTATAAAATAATTCACCGTTAATTTGAGAAGATGCAGATATTGAAAAAAGATTTATTGAGTCAACAAATTATTGACATGAAGAAACGGTTATATGGATAACCAAATATTTGTTACCCTCAGTTAGCTGACCTTGTTAATTAACATGTTTGAGGTAATGGTATTAAAAATGTTTGCTTCTTTGATTCAGTTGGTTGTTTGTTGTTTTGAACTTAATAAATTGTTTATTTACACGAGACAGTTAATCATTATCAAATATTTTGTGAACTTCATGGACGCGAAATGTGTTTTCCCCGACATAATATCATTAAATACTGAAATACAGAGATGTTATTGTTTCTGCATTAAAAAACAGGCCTCCGTGAAAATGTAACTTTGTCGTTTTAACAAATGCCTTATTAAATAATCATGTTAAGTACTTTGCAATAATGTTATATAAATGTCTTATTCAGAACCATAGAGTAATGTTTTACCTGTAAGCATAAACAAGGAAAATTGCTGAGAATCATATGTATTTGCTGCAATTGTTCAAGCCCACTCTTATAATTACATTATATAAAAACAAGTCTCATCGCTAAATGGTGTAAATAGACACAATACTGCAGTACACAAGGACATTTTTAAATTTATTTTATTTCAACTAAAATTATCATGCGTATAATATTAGTCTCATCCTTAGCAATTATTGAGCCATTTAATAACCTATTTTATATCAAATTAATTTATTAGGAAAAAAATATTATTTACCATGACGTGAAATTGTTGGCAACGGGTTATACTATGAGTTGCTATTTGGGTTATTTCCATCGTCTGTGATATTGTTTGAATTTGACGTTTTATCCGTCATCAGAATAGTTCTGAAAAAAAAAAACTATATCCCCGCTTCGTTTCAATAAATAGATCTATAAATCTGACTTCTATTGGAGCCGAGATACGTGCACATATTGGACATTGTTAAACGAACGCTAAAATTGATGAATTAAGAAAGACATATGCAATCGGCACAGTACCTATAACCACCCCTAACAATTGCTACGCTAACAAATAGTTAAAGATTTTCTCCATTTTTCATGGATAAATAGAGAATAGTACATGTATTTGATTTTACCCTAACGTAAGAAATTGTTGTGAATTTCTAGGAAAAGAAATTAATACGAAAATTTCTTATTTTCCTCATTATCTTATGAAACTAACAATAATGATATTCAAAATTGCAAAAAAAAAATTCTTGGGAAAAATTACTCCTAATTATTACAACTAATAATGTTAGTTTCAGCTTATAATACTGTCTATATAAAACGATTGACGTTTAGTAAATATTATAACTTTGTTTCTGTAAATTTAAGAGTAGTATGTTAAAGATTTTAAGATTTTGAATTTTAATTTTAATTTATGAACTTTAAATTTAAACTAAAAACTCTTTCAATTGTTAAAAATTTCAAAAAATTTTCAATAGTAAAATTACTTTATAATATTTGACATAATTTTTTTTTCATCTTATAGTTGCCGGATGATGGTTATTTAGGAGCCGAAACATGTCGCAATAAAATATTAAAATAAAATAGGATTGGAATACGAATTTTCGCTTTTAATTTTTCAAATAACATATTAATTAATTAGTAAAAAATTACAGAAAAAGAATACCACAAAGCGAATATTTCATTTCAGCATTTATTAACACTATTACAATTGTTTGTATATCAATATTTTAGTCATATTTACCTAAGGAACACTGAAAACACAAGTTTGTTTTGAGAGCTAAAATCCCATAAGAAAAAAACACTACAGCACCTTATACACGTATTTACAAATAAAATAGTTCTTGGTTTTTATAAATTCACGAGTACTAGAACTTGTACTTTTCTTAAACTTTTGTAAACTAGCCCCTACACTTTATATTAACATGGGGCCATAATAAATGAGCGCACCTAATGCATACAGCATCCAGTAAAGGGTTATATGGCAAGTCCTTCGGTATGGAAACATTTACTTTAGTTCATTGCCATTTAAAAAACTATACGACAAGGTCGAAGAAGGCTATATATTACAGCACATTTCTACATATGCACAGGTGTCTTCATTATTGATTGACATCTTATTTTCAATTTTATCAGAAATGCTTAAAAGATTACCGCCAACAATTTTTGTAAACCATCCTATTTTGGTGTTAGAACTTCGTTTAAATAAAAAGATTTTTTTACCTCGAATTAAACTTCGGTAATTGAACTTGCGAAAAGTAGGCAACCAATCATACGCTACGCAGTATTTTTAATTTTAGTATGTTAAGACCTAAAGAAATGAGTAGAACTGGGGAGTTGTTAACTCCTCATCGCTCCAAAAGCATTCTCTTCAAGAATATAGAAAAAATGCTTTATTATTCTGTCCTAACATTATGTAGATATATCAGAAAATAAATTATTGTATCTGAATAATAAAAATTGTTGGTTTAGAATAATATTTAGGAATAAAAAAAAATGTTTTGATAGACAGCTTAACGCTACCAACTAGCAATTGGTACATTAGATTATACACTTCCTCTATAACCTTGTAAAAGAATTCTGTAAAATAACAAAAATTCTCATTAATTTTTCAAACTTTATTTTTCAGTAGGATATACCGAACGCATATAAATCTTAATGAAGTACACAAATAACTTTTATTCGCCACGTTATTAAAACACATAATTTAGCGTCACCATTAAGTAATCCTTTCGTTACATCGCACAACATTAACTATCTCTAACCAGAAAGGCTATACACTAAATTTCACATAAGGGAATTTAATTAACAACATTAAAGCTGATAGCAACTGTAGTTATAGTTGATGTATGCTGTAGTAGCGTACTGTGTAATAGCAGTTCCATTACACCGAGTTAATTGTAAATAAGGGTCGAAGCAATTATCAAAGCACGGTGAAATGGGAAGAAGAAAAATCTACTCAATTGTTAGAATGAATAGTTTGCATTTCGAAGAAGACTCCATTTAAAAGGAAGGAAATTATTTAGTAGAGCAATTTAAATAGAGTATGAGTCACACTTTTATGATTATATGGTACAAATGCCTTTATTGGCGTGATGTATCCGAATCGATAAAATTCGTGTGTGAACGTGAAAATTAGATTCTAAAATACGTCAAATGCACACACAATAATACAAAACAACAATAAATGTAATACAGAGACGTATACTTTGTACATGCATAGTAAACATCTACAAAAACATGTGAATAACAATGATCGACTGGATTACGTAAAGATAGAAACGTGTGTTCACGATTTTTTAATATCCGGTAATTACTGTTATGGGAGGTTTCATGAGAATTGCAAAAAAGGGAGATCGCTCGCCCGTCAACGGAATGATATATTTGCATAACTCCGGTATTTTTGCTTGTATAACAGTTATTTCCATTTTACATACCGAGCTAGTTGTTTTTCTTTTTTGCTTTTATTGTTTTCATGTTCCGTGTATTGTGCAGATGAGATATTTCTCCCGTTCAGCTGTGATTTATTTCGGTCTTGTAAATTTTACCGAATACCTGATTTAATTGGCAATATTTTGACACAGAACACAGTAAATGGTACATCTACAAAACAGGAGTTTTAGAAGAAAAAAAATCCAATTTAAAAATATATTTCACTATACAAAGACTCCACCAGAGCGCCAAAGTGAGATATATCTTTCCATAGATTTGCTTATTTTTTCTTCTATAGTAGAATAAATTAAGATCTGAGCTGGCCATAAGAAATAGTGATGAGCTTTTTCGCATAGAAACCCTATCCGATACATTTAAATGATTCGTTTAAATTGTTTTGCTTATCGAGTTCTTTTCGCTAAAACAAATTCTTGGATTCAAAACAACTACACCATATGGCTACGAGAAAAATGACGATATAGCGCAAAATCCCATATGCATACAGGCCTATGTAGAATCGCGGACATTATTATTTTGCACTTGAACGATTGACTCGACGCTTTGATGGTGCTAAATATTAATGTCGGCGACTGTACATATTCGCCGATGCCACACTCTCAACCATACTGGTACATACATGCTTGCTTTGGATTTTGCCCCGCAGTAAGGAAGGGGGCAGTAGCACAAAACTGCTGTTCTTCAATCAATCCTTTAATTTTAAGTTCATATACAACTAATTTCGGCCTAGGCCATCATCAGGTTACTGGAGAAGCAATTTTTGATATAATAATTATGTTAATTTTGGTTAATTAAAAATTACAATTAAAATAACAATAAAGTTAAAATAAATAACATACAAAAACAAAGTTTCACAACAAATAAACTTACGTTTGTTACCCTTAAAAATATCACAACAGAAAATCAAACATTTAATTACAGATCATTCACATACAATAGATTCAAGAACAAATTATATATTTTTCAAACCTCACAATATAACACCCACATTTAAATCAAATTATACACTACAAAATATACTCGGTAATCATAACGTAGACAGAAACGTTTTACAACAAAATGGAATGTACAGTATAAAATGTGATGACTGCAATGCCGTATATATCGGTAAGCAGGTAGAAAATTAGAATTAAGAATCAAAGAACACAGAAAATAGATAAAATCGATTTTTTGTCAACAAAATTTGGACATAAAGCGTTAATAATAATAATAATAATATAAAGATTCTACATTACTGTGACAAAGGATATAAATTGAATCTACTTGAAACATACCACATAGAAAAACACAAATGTATACCGAACTTGATACTCTTAAATGAACTATTTAACTACACGATAAGACCAATTTTTACATATCTACAACCGTAAATTACTTTACTTTACATATTTCAATTAAAATACCTTAATATGCAATTAGTGATTGTAAAATTAGCGATTTTTTCATTTACCGGTAATTCGGAAAATTAAAGTACCGGTTTACCGGTAAATTACCGGTAATTCCATTTTTTTATGTGTGACATTAATGGGGATTCCCCGAAAAAAATAGGATTAGAAGTTAGGCTAGAATAATACATATTTTGCATAATTTTAAGGGATAATATTAGAATTTTGTAATAAATATTTGTATTTAATTATTTTAACAGTTGTTAGAAGTAAAACAAAATATTTAAGGTTCAAATTTTAATGTTATTTTACAATAATGTTGCATTAAATGATCTCTCATAATGTGATATATTCAAAATTGCTGTTAATTTAAATACGTGAAATGTTGTTCTTATTTTTAAATATTAAAAGGTGAGTGTGGGGCGTTTTGCTTCCTATCCTAGCAAAAAATGAACATTAATCTCGCTTTCCTTTGCGTTGCATTTCGTTATCCATCTCCTTTGAGACTTATTTTCTGTTAATACCTATACGACCTTTTTTAAATTTTTTGCTTTTTTTTTGTTGAATTTTTTTATCCCTTCTCTTTCTGACTAACTCGGTGGAGTGGAAGTTATGCGTTTCTAATCAAAACATTTTTCCAACTTCTTTTCTATATTCTCTACTCTAGGCCATTACAGCGGCTCTCAATCTCAAGAAAGTTTAAATTAATATTAAACAAAAAACATCTCCCATAAAATTAATAATTGGACACATTGTTACTTACACTTACCTGATTTTTTTTATTTTCAATGTCTCCCTAGATCTTTAAATATCTATAAACACAATATTTCGTATATACATAAAAATTTCTGGTATGGATTTTTAATTTACCGAATTACCGGTAATTTTTTGTAATTTACCGGTAAATTTACCGAACGTTTTTCGTCAATCATTACTCATCTAGCTTTCAATTGCTAATCTACTTTCCAACATTAAAATATCTACTCAAAAAAATTTTTTATCCTATAAATCTACAAAATTTGTAGATCGACATAAAACTGCTACTCTTTTAAAATTTAAAATAAAAAAAATATAAAAATAAAAATAAGTATATAAATAATAAAATAGTTAATTAGTTACTTTATAATTATATTACGTTTAAATCATTTTAAAGTAAGTATATACAAAATTTGTTGTTTATATCTGTATGTGCATGCGTTTTTGTTTAACCATGTTTTTACATCCTGACTAGCGCTGCTATATTCATATATTTGTTCTTCGTAGTATTCTCTATACCTCGAACGTTTAAACATAAATAAAAATTCGTTTATAATATTTTTTCTATTTATATATAAAAATACACCTTATTGGATGTAAAATTTTGACAATTTTCATCATTACTTTTAACAAATATAACAAACATAAGTTTATTTGTTGTGAGTCTTTGTTTTATATGTTATTTGTTTTAACTTTATTGTCATTTTAATTTTAATTGTGATTTTTAATAAACAAAAATTAACATAATTATTATATCAAAATTGCTTCTCCAGATACCTGATGATGGCCAAGGCCGAAACTAGTTGTATATGAACTTAAAATTAAAGGATTGATTGAAGAACAGCAGTTTTGTGCTACTACCCACTATATACATTACAGAATTTGCCAGCGGAAAATCATTTATATACAATATATAAAGCAAGGGCCCAAACATACTACCCTGAAGTTCGTCCCTCACTGCATTTATGCAATTTGAACGCTTCGCCCTCTATATCTACATAATGCGGCTTACTTCTTACGAAGTTACAACATTCCTGTGTTGTACTCCTAACACCGAAACTTTCGTTAAATTGCTCAAGCTAAATGCTGTGGTCGACAAGATCAAATGCCTTACTTAAGTCTAGGAAGCATGCTATACAGGATTTACCTTTATCCATAATCATATAAATCAGTTTTCTAAAATCTAACAATCAATCTAACTGGATTTTTAATTTTTTTCTACTTTCATTATTATTATTTTTTCCTTTCAGTGTTTTTTTTTAGTAACCAACGTATTTACTTAACGATAAGTAAAGTGTTGAAATAAGTACTTCCTAATTAGTTCGAAATTGCAATTTATTTATGTTACAAGGTTGCACTGTGCTACACTGTAACACAGTGCAACCTTGTCTTTTAATAAGTGCAGTTCATTTAGTTTTTTTTTTAATTGAGTATTATATTTTTTTATTTCTGTTTTTCACCTGGGCAAGCCTACACAGTAAGAAGTTTTTTTACACTAGAAGTACACTAATTTATATCGAGTATGGGAAGTTAGTGTAGTGAAATAGGAGAAGCGCCATCTTCACGGCAGTTTCTATACTCGTAGAATATGTTTAAGGTATTTGCTACTATAGACCAGAAAACTTTGCTAGTATATGTTTAGAACATCATAACGTAATGATTTAAGTAATAAAATTTTGACGTAAATCTACTACTAGTTTGTCTGTAACTGTATCGACTTTGTATGAAATAAATAGTTTTTTTAAGAAAATCGTACTTGATATCACATACCCAAACAAACATTTTTTTTTTGCTGTTAAGCTAATTTATTCGAATAAAAGATATTATTTTATAGAAGCGCTTTGATCACATCAAAGAAAGCAGTAACATTAATCTTAAGTAACTATATCTAATTCAAATAAAGTTTCTTCATGTGAAATACATTTTTTTACAGATATGTATTTCTTTGCGGAAAAGAATCGTTTTTCTTGGTGTACGAGCACTTATGATATTAGTCTTACGTAGTTGCATTTCTTCCTTTCAATTAATTTTTATAGTACACCTACAAAATTTTTAATAGCGCAGTATATACCGTTGGAAATAGACACAATGATACCCTTATAAAATCGAAAGAAAATTGAATTTTACATCCATTTATGTAAAAATTTCTATACCGTTCAATTTACAAAAAATCAAGTTATCCATGATTTTAGAGTTCGAAAATTACTGATCCCTATCTAATAACGCTGTAATTTAAACGCAACAATTTTAAATTAAAAGATATGTGCTGTTTCATGGTTAAGTGAAAACTGAAAACCGCATCTTTCTAACTTTCGTATTTCCTGAGATATTTCCATACACCGAAGACACTGCAAATGTCATTTTTTTCAAAAAACGTCATGTAATTCGGAAACGGTACAACTTAGCTTCAATGTGTCCCTAACGTATTGTTATTTAAATTTAACAAGGAATTCAAAAATGTAATAATATACAGAGTGTTCCATTTAAAATAATAAAGTTAGTATCTAGTTCCGGTACAACCGGTAGTCCGCCATTACTGAAACTAATTTTAGCATGTGTAGAATATGATTCGAGGCAACATTTATTTGAAACATTTTTTCAAAAAGACAATAATAAATTGGCTAGGAACCGGTGCATCTTAGGCTGGACACCTGGTGCACTGAGAAAAAAAAATAACAATCGTAAATAAAAATACAATTATCGTAAGTAAAAAGTTCAGCTCAATAGGGGACAAAAGCACATATTACTTAGCACTAGTAAAAAAGAGATCTTAAACACTGATACTACCAAGAAGTAATCTAAGTTACATACTGGTAACTTATGAAGTTACTTATGATAATTGAACTGAAGTAGTTAAGCCAAAGCATGTATGTAGTTGCAGTAAACAAACATTTGCCCTTGTCAAGTAGTAGGTTTATTGCTGTGAATGAACTATTCTATAACAGCTATCACACCTTCATAATTAATACAAGCTATTTAGATTACTTGTGATAAGGAAAGAATATCATTAATGCACGTTCACTAAATACCCGATGTATAGAAGGTAATGGTTTGCTATAAATATACAGTATACTTACCTTAAATTTGTTGTTCAACTATAGGTAGTGTAGGAAACGAGGAAGTAGAAAAAAAGCAATATTATGAATAATAGTTTTATTAAAACAGAGTGGCTACCTGATATGAATGTAATGTAATGTTTAAGCTACCTAATAACGACAAAGAACAAGTAAATAATCGAATAACCTGAACAAACGTTTCAAAACAATAAGCTTTAGAAGGATAACAGTTACTCCAACTGATTGAGTGTAATTTTTAGACAACTTGCCGATACTTTTAAATGATTAATACATTGTAATATATTGTTTATCATTTTATAAAGGGTGCATATCAAAATAGTGGAGTTGAAGCACCAAGATGAAAGCAATTTGCGACGGTACGCTTAATCAGCTCCTTCTTGTGAGCCAAATGTAATGGGTCTTTAATTTAATTATGTAAATGATAAAGTTGTTGGGCGCTGTAAAATTTAATAAATAAAAATGTATATTTATTAATTCAAATAAACATGAGATTCTTTTATCCGTTATATAACCGCCCTCAGGACGTGTGCTAATGAGTATTGAAAAATATGAAATACGACCCTGTATATTGACTAATAAACAAAATAAATAAAAGATATTGGTTTCACTTTAAAACGTAATGACTCATAAAATATATGCCTATAATAATGAGAAAAGTGAACAAAGCAATAATAAAAGATAAAGTAATTGGGCCCTCCTCGGAACGTTATTTAGTTATTGAAATTATTGAAATCTAAACAAAGGACAAAGAGAAATATGGCTTTGAAGTTACAACTAATAACAAACAAAGAAATAATATAGGCGGTAAACTTACGGTTGCTGTTGGTTCTTCGCACTGGGCGTTGTTTCGGCGGGTTGATCCTCTGTCGGCGTGCGTGGCGGTTATGTCCGATGATCGCCTCGGAAACGGCTACTTCGTCGGGGTATCCCTAACTGCAGGTGGCGCTTGGACTGTTGGATCACTCAGTTAGCGATGGCATCCACACTTTAACTTCACCAGCGGGCGCAGATATCATCACAATGATGAGGAATTCAAATATCCCACCACGTGGTTTAAAACTGCAATCTTGAAACATCCGATTGCTTATAGGCTCGGTGCTTCTTCTTTCGCTGGGTTTCTTTATACGGATGGGGCCTTGAGTTAACCCACCCGGTATTTTTAATATATTTGCGTTCCAACTGGCCTACAATGGCCGTTCTCCTTGCGCACCCTTTTTCGCCTGCGCGCGTACCCTTCTCGGGGACTATTTCATTACTTCGCCTCACTAGCCAATCAGGAATAGTAAAACAATCATGGGGTGGCAGCAAAACTGGAATAATCATAGTTCTGGCAAGTTGTTACCTATTTAAGAAAATACATGAGTTTAATAGCGATCAGCATTCTTGTTACTTCTACTAAGCATGTAAGGTAAAGTCAGGTAAGTGTGTAACCGGGGCAAGTGTGTAGTTTAGTTACATTTATTTTCAAAATTAAAATATGGATGTCCTCTGTTATATTACTAATGTACTAAACTTTATTACTAGTTTTACAAATAAAAATCACGTTCTTCCTAACCTGTAATAACTTAGATATCTTGTAAATTTATCATACCTTAAATAAAAGCAATCAGTATAGTATTACACTCTTGGCCGAACTAAAGGATACTGCTATTAATATATAAAATGCGGAACGGTTACACACTTCCCCCATTTTGCTGGGTAAGTGTGTAGTATTGACAGTTTTTAAAATTTATTTTTTTTTCTGGTAAACCGTTGATAATTATAAAAGGCGTATCTATTGAAGGTTTACAACTGGGCATATATTACGTACTTCTATGTGTAAAATTTATCAAAATGTCTTATTATGTGAACAGTGTTACATTTTAGTCACACTATGCAATTTTTTCTACACACTTACCTGACTTTACCTTACTGTAGTTAGATAAAGTACCAGTAGTCATAAGTAATACATTACTTACCACAAATTTGTCAGGTACGCTGTGTAATAGCCGTTAATAAAAGCACTATTTACAGTAACAACTTGCATTCAGGAAACTGGGTTTAGTTGCAGGTATAATTAACGAGAACAGTTCCAAGTAAAACTTTATCTATTGTAAATAATTTTTTTTATCACGTAAACACTTTACTTAGCCCATTTTTCTCAGTGTGTATTCTAATTCATGCTTGTTTTATAATCATCTTATAACATTAATGGAACATGATACTTACCAAAAAAAGTAATTTAAAATAAAATTTTACTAACTTTAAATATAACAGGATAATTTTTAATATATTGCTTTTTGTCCGTTACCATTCTAACCCCTGCCCCTCCTTTCCAATCTTGCGCTAAATTACAGCATTACATATAATACAAGTTTGCTCGTTTTAGTGTACTTCTTCAATACGTGTCCTGGTAGAGCATTTACAATTTCTAGTGTTCAAGGTAGTGCAGATTTAACACTACAAAGTGCATATTTTCTACACTAAAATTTTACCTAATAGGTATACTAAATAAAATTACTTTTAAGACCATTGTGAAATAATTTTATTACAAAATTAAAAGAAGACGATTTTTTTTTATCCAAAGTTATTTGGAGCGGTGAATCTAAGTTTAGTCGGGAAGGGATTGTTAATCGACGAAATTATCATTTCTGGGTAAAGGAAAATCCCCACATTTTCAGAAACTTGTTTTCAAGAGCGCTACAGTTTTAATGTATTCTGTTGTTTTTTAAATGATGCCGAATTCTACGAAATTTACGATGGTAATTTAAATGCACAACACTTACAAGGAAAGGCACCCAAGTCGATCTCCTTGATTTTGATAAAATTTGGTAGGAATGTAGAACACCGAAAAATATTTGACACGTATTTTTTTAGCATCAGGTATTTGGTTCTAGGGGGCTCAAAATTTCCTCCAAAAACAATTTTTTTTTTGCAATGTTTCAGAAACAAGAAGAGATATTAAGATCGCGTAAAAATCAAATCGTTCCTTGTTAGCAGTCGTACATTTTAGGTTGAAGAAAGGACAGTGGCGTACCTACGGGCTGGTTAACCGCCTTACCAGCACGTAGGTTACGTCACTGTTCTTTCTAGGGGGTTAAAAATGCATGTTTTCTCACACCTGTTCTTGTATATAATAAATTTATTTCCTATTTCTTTAGACTTTAAAATACATGAAAAATAAAGGTTACACCTTTTAGGATTTTTTTCTAAATCTTCATTTTAGGAAGTTATCGTCACTTCTATATACAACTACAGAGGACTATTTCCCTTCATATTTTTGGAATTAAATTTAATTGTCGCATTGTATTTTAATTAAAAATTCGTTTGTTACATTACAATATAAAAGTAATACCTACAGATAGTTATGCTAAAAAAAAGTTCGTGCGTCGTTAGTCATCTTGTGAATATAAATTACTTTTTCACATCTTGGCTACCTGGTTTTAGTTTGCCAATATGTGCAACTGATTATAAATAAAACTTTGAAAATAAAATTATCACTGCACTCTATATGGGAGTGTGATCAGCTCGCTAAAGTGTATTATCATAAAGCGTCTGGTTCCATTTGTTACAGTTACGGTTAGTTATCAAACACATATTGTTAAAGCTAATCATGACGTATTCAGAATGGACTTTTTCTGTGTTAAATATACTGAACGTCATGTAAATTGAGAAAGATGGCAGGTTGCGGTTCTTCCGAAAGTTGTACAACATAGGAAATATTTTAGAACAAAAGGAGGCTATGAATTATTCTAATATTAAAAGGAGTTCTGAAAACTTCTAATGAACAGCTTCCGTAGTGTACGTCGTATTTGGCATACCACAATTGTGGCAAATTTTACAATAGCTTCTTCTGTGTGTAGCCTCGGTTAAAGTTTGCATCAAGGACCGCTCTCCTTCAGGATTCCGATTTGCGTACGAGATAATTTCCTCAGTTTACAACAGATTCTAAGATACTCGTAACGGTAATTTCACGTTTCCTACATTTAACTAAGTAGTCCTCAGCCACACGTCACGTCGCGTCTATCAAAATATTCTAATTGTGAGCGCGTGTATTTCGCGGTACCGTTGAAAGGAATTATTGCTTCGCCCTTGGCTGTAATTTCGTGGCATTTTTTCGCGGTATCGTGCCTCCGGTTAATTATCGAGATAATTCCACCGCTTCATGCACGAGATGTAAAATTTACGTGTTGTTTTCGTTAGGTTTATGTAATAGTAATGTATGTATGTAGAGTGCAGACTGGGTATGTGCTGAATGTAATAATTTTGTAGCAAATTTTGGTTTTTGTTATTAGGTATACCATTATTGTTTAATGTCAAATTTATAGCAGTGGGCAAAAAGCGATACGTAAAAGCGTACACATGGAAAAAATTGCCCACTTTGGAATTTTGCTTACTTGCCTCAGTTAGCAAAGAGGCCTTTGACTTATAGGTTGTCAATATCATATGCATGCACAATTTTATACAATGTCACTTATTATTACATTAACTTACATGTTCGGCTAAACACTCGCCGTAATACTATTTACTCAGTGTGATTTACTGCTCAGTATATTACCGATATTAAACAAAAAAATTACTTCCGTAAACGATATCTTCGTAATAAGTTCCTCATTTAAGAAGTTGCGAAAAAAAGTTAAAACTAATTCAAAAACTTTACACGATCCTAGCGAATTTTGGAAATTTATACATTCTAAAAATAAGAACCAAACTCTTCCCAATACCTTTGAGGGCGTTGAAGGAAGCACGTTGAAAACTCCACACTCAATTGTTAATGGCTTTGCAAAATGCCTACACTTAATACTTTACCCAACTCTGACCCTCAATTTACCGGCAGTCTTTCAATTGATATACCTTCTATTATTGAAGACGATATACTTCTTTCAATAGGAGGCCTTAAGGATGGTCTTGTTATAGGGAATGATAATATCCCCTCGTTTATCTTGAAAGACTGCGCACAAGCTTTTGCTGGTTCACTTCATTATCTTTTCAATCTGGCTATTCAAATGGGAACTTTTCCTGATACGTGGAAAACTACTAGACTTGTTCCTGTCTCAAAAAAGGCGATAGGCGCTCAATTAATAATTATCGACCGATTGCAATAATTAACAACTTCATTCAGATATTCGAGAAATGTTTATATATAACTAACAGCTTCTTGCGGGTTTCGCCGTGTGTCAAAACTTTCGCTCGACGTTTCGCTGTTCATACTGACAGCTTCTTCAGGATAACTGAACTGATTCTCCATGGTCCGACATTCTTCTTATATACGCCCCTGGTGCATCCAACCGTCTTCTTCTTAGTGGCTCTCCTTATGTCGATGTCAGTGTAACCATTCTTCTTTAGTGCTTTCTCCAAATGTATCTTTTCACTGGTAAGATGTTGTTCGTCACTGATGGTTTCGGCTCTGGATAGCAATGTTTGTATTAATGTCTTCTTCTGCATCGGATGATGGTGAGATCTTGCATGCAGATATCTATCGGACGACACTGGAGACAACTACAGAACCACGAAGAGGGATGGCGTGTTTACCTTACATAGCAGGAGTCACCGAAAAAGTAGGCCGAATTTTGAAGAAACGTAACGTACAAGTACGCTTCGGGACTGCAACGTCGATCCAGCAGTATCTACCGACCGCAAAAGATAAGATACCCAAGGGGCGCACAGAAGGTATCTACAAGATAACATGCCAATGCGGACAGTGCTACGTCGGACAAACAGGAAGAGTCATCGACATAAGAATAAAAGAATATGAGAGGGACGCAAGATTAAGAAGGACCGATCAATCAGCGGTGGCAGAACACATGCACGACACCGGACACAAAATGGATTTCAAAAATGTAAAAGTAATAACTACCACCAAGAACTACGGAAAAAGACTCATCAGGGAAGCCATAGAAATAGAGAAGAATAAAACCGTTAACAGAGAAGAAGGGTACCACCTTAGCAACAGGTGGAAGAGTCTACTACGAACCGTCACGGTCAATGGAGCGGAAACTTCACGGTTGGATGCACCAGGGGCGTATATAAGAAGAATGTCGGACCATGGAGAATCAGTTCAGTTATCCTGAAGAAGCTGTCAGTATGAACAGCGAAACGTCGAGCGAAAGTTTTGACACACGGCGAAACCCGCAAGAAGCTGTTAGTTATAGTTACACCGGCCGTGAAAGCCTACGCAGTGTTAAATGTTATATAGTCGTATTTACCCTTGGTGCATCCCCTCATATCCACCAGTCAGCATGGATTTGTTAGTAAAAGATCCACCACTACGAATTTGGTCGAATTACTCAGTTTCTCGCTTCCAACGTCGACAATAATAAGCAGGTGGATGTGGTTTATACTGACTTCGCTAAGGCTTTCGACAGCGTAGACCACTCCCTACTTCTCCGTAAACTTGATCGTCTTGGTTTCTTTATCCTTACTAGCACCCTTTTCGTCCTATTTATTTAAAAGAACCCATTATGTAAGATATTTCGGTCACGAGTCCAGCTGTTTTTATCCCATATCTGGCGTTCCTCAAGGGACAAACTTAGGCCCCTCGCTGTTCTCTATATTCATTAATGACCTGTGTGACACTCTATCATGACACTAATTACTGTTTGCTGACGATTTAAAAATTTACCCCACTATTGATGAAATCAACGATTGCAGACTCCTTCAAGATCAAATTGATTCCTTGCACGGCTGGTGTGCTGTAAATAGGCTTGCCATGAACGTTTTCTCGAAATATAAGGCCTATTGTATATGATTATTATTACGATGGTACCATACTTGAGCGTACGACTTCTACTAAAGACCTGGGTGTAATATTTGACTCTAAACTTTCCTTTATAGAGCATATTAATAGCATCTGTAATAGCGCACTAAAAATGATTGGATTTATCATAAGAACTTGTACGAAATTTCATAACATTACCTGCATTATTTCGCTCTATTTCTCGTATGTGCGGTCCAAGCTTGAGTATGCAGCGGTGGTTTGGTCTACTACGTATCTATGCCGTATCTACTTCCTCGAACAAGTTCAACGTAGATTCCTAAAATATCTTTACTTTAAGGAACACTTTACTTACCCCATGCAAGGATACAGCCACAACGCATTACTTCCTGCATACAATATTACTCAGTTGGATGTCCGGCGCTCCCAGGTTGACCTGAAATTTCTGTTCAATTTATTACATAATAGAATTGATTCTATACCTTTACTTAGTGAGATCAGCTTCACTGTACCTCGTCTATCAGCTAGATCATCTACAACCTTTTACTGTCCTAGACCAAACACTAACATCTTACTTAATTCACCACTGCATCGGATGTGCTCTACTTTCTAACGTCACCACTGATATTAACTTTACTCCTTTGCCTTCATTAATTAATACATGTATGTCGATAGTTCATTATCACTAATCCAAATATCACTTTAACTTTAATATCTTGCTTAACTTTAGTGCTTAAGATACCTTTTTAATACACTTTATTGTTGCTGCTCCCCTGAAAATGGATCTTTTCTGTTGGGCAACTTAATAAATTATTATGTTCTAAGTATCCAATGAACGATTTAGATTGAAAGTGAGATAAGAGTAAATAAACTTGTTCTTTCGTTCATACAGCAATTTAATATATGATGACTAGATTCGGCTTTTAACAACCATCTTCGGATCAACGTAAATAGGTAAAATTGTCAATCATTAAGTTAAAAACACCAAACATGACAATAATGTCTAACGTAAATGTTTACGTAATTTATTATTTATTATAAAATTGTAACGGTAACATATAAAATTATTTACTTTATCTCCATGAAAACATGTTTTTTTCAAAATATAATAAATTCTATACACACTGTATGTGTAGATCACCACTAGTACGCCTGGCTTCAAGAAAAAAACCAGCAGTGGAAAATTATTAAAATTGATTCCGTCCCAGTACCCAGTACATAATATGTACTGGCTTAATAAAGGCTTTCTAATGAACCGCAGCGTTGGCTCTTTCCCGGTTTTGTTCTGTTCCAACCCGTACATTGCACCAAATTAATAAAGGCATTGTAAAGGAGAAAGGACCGACAACGATAGATGATGGGTCGGCATATGTTGCCAAAAAGTCGGCTTTAGGCTCTTATAGGTACCTGCCCACATTTGGCATGCTGGTGCTGGGTCATTACCGACACTGCTGGCAAGAACATTTTCAGTCTGTCTTGGCCCAGTCCACTTGTGTTTGTTGGAATCTTTGTGTCAGTAGAAGGATGGACGGTCGTAATGAAAATAAATAAAACAACAGCAGTACCTATTCTTATATTTAACAATAATTTAATCCCAATTACTGTAATCAATCAATCAATCAATAGTAATTAAATGAAAGATTTATATTTTAAATGGAATAATTTGTAACAAAACCAGAAAATTGTTCTTTCCAATCCTTTTAATTAATAAAATATAATTGTTGACCGGTTTCGGCTTATGTCATCCTCTGGACACACTATGTGAAATAGCAAAATTATAGTATGTAAACTAATTAGAGATTAAGGTTTTTTTTATACTTACATACGTCAGTAAGAATTTCAAAGCTACGTCATATATAGAATTACTATTCACAAACATTTACATATATGACGTAGCTTTTAAATTCTTACTGACGTATGTAAGTATAAAAAAAGTTTAATCTCTAATTAGTTTACATACTATAATTTTGCTATTTCACATAGTGTGTCCAGAGGATGACATAAGCCGAAACCGGTCGACAATTATATTTTATTAATTAAAAGGATTGGAAAGAACGATTTTCTGGTTTTGTTATTAATTATTCCATAATACCACCAATCCAAAACTTCCAATAACTATATATTTTAAATATTCATTTTATACACCCGTACTGTATTAATAATTTAATACCAACTCAGACTACTAAAGCATATGAAATATTCATTTAGAATATATATTACCCTACTAACGGTCTATAACTATCATTAAGTAACCTAATCTAATTGTTTAGCAGCATTTCTAAAGAATTCCCACCATTCGGTCGACAAAATAGATAATATACCACAACAACAATCATTAAACTGTAGATATAATGAACTTATTGTTAACTTCATATTTCATTTGCGAAATCTGGAATTTCAAGATTAAAATTTTCGAATATTGAGAGAAGGATCCTGTGATGGAATCTATCCTCTCTTTCGATGAAATATTCGCTTCTGTTACATTGAAGAATAGAATTTGATGTTTGATTTGAGCGAGCGCGCGTGATCCTTGTAAGCCTCTTTCATGCAATTTCGAATACCATCTGTGGCGCTTCTGGTATTTCACTAACGTAACATCGATTTGTTTACCAGAAATGGGATGTTTTTTTCTTATATATGTAACAATATTGATTGCATTTATTTGTTATACAATGCATTTTTTTTATTTGCAATTTTTTTATGATACTGTAAATAGATGTAGAACAAGGGACTATATATTTATCGTAACCCGTAAATACTAAAATATTTCTTCTCTTACGTCTTGTATAATGTTATTTTTCAAATATTTTTAAAATTTATTTCTATTTCTTCCAGGTGAGATGGTTGTTATGTACTTATTCACCAGATTCAGGTTTAACTGGGACGAGCTGGATTTCAGTATATTCTCAACGTATAATATGGTTACCAGTTTAATAGGTAAATTTAACATATTAAAAAAATATATTTGGACTGAATTTTCTCTCTTATGTAGGTACTGGAATCTCTGTTGGCCTTTTCAGTCAGTTGTTACAAATTGATGACGCCATCGTTGGAGTTATATCAAGCATGAGCAAAGTACTGTCTAGCTTTGTTTATACCTTTGCCAAAACACCCTTGGTATTTTATTTAGGTAAGTGAATGATTTGGTAAAGGCCGTTTGAGTTTGTTTTCTCTCGCATTAGTATATATTTGTTTGTTTGTTGACCATGTATAATGTACTACCGTGTTTTACAATTTTTTACGTTTAAATGCAATTAATAAACAAAATTAAATTTTTTGACAACACCCCTAAGGTGGAAAACAATAAAAGATAGAAATAATACATGTAAGTTTTAACCGTGTACTTTTTCTTTTTTATATATCATATTCACAGTTAATAAATAAATTGTTAAATTAAAGATTAGATTTATGCTTGTAGGATAAAAAATGAAATGTGAAAAAGGAAACAATAAATATTTCCGAAACGTAAAAAGAACGTCTTTGTAATTTTAAACAAAAATCGGCATACCCAAGGAAAAGAAAAAATGAGATATAGGAATTTTGTTAATGATCACATAATATTAGTCATATATCAATAATATAACTCCTTCCTAAATTGTACTTTCTTGTTCAAAATTCATAACAACTTTCGTTTCAACCAATCTTTAACTAAGTTGTTTTCGAAACAAGGTTTCATATTTCTATTTAAAACAAAATATTATGTAGGTATTCCTCAGCTGCATAATATTTCCAATTCATTGTGGATCTCGTAATATTTCAATCATTTATAAATCTTCGTCGTTTCTGCAACACTATACATAAACTTTCTTACAAACCATATTTTGCAAATCTTAGATCCTGAATTTGCTTTATAAGTTTATAAAATACGTCACACATTTTAAATACTTTAAGATAAATCTATTTTATTAGGTATAAAAAGAAATCCAAGGTTTAGAAAGGTACTTAAAGTAGGCACTTCTTCTCTTTACTGTTTAAATAGTGTGAAAATATCGATAAGAGTAGTTCAATACACTATCGAAATGTCATGAATTAAAATAATAAGAAGTTAAGTTTATATAATTTTCCCTACACCCAAGAAAAACCCAAGTTTCCAAACAAATATCATATCTATTTTCTTTAAACATTTTTTTCCTAAATACACACGCATAGACATAAATAGGTATATTATCACCAATGCATACCGTAGTGATACAAGGAGTTACGTTATATTGCTGGAATATTGCTTCTATCCACTGTTCGGCACTTGTCGATATTCAACGTATGCATGCATGGTTGATTACATGAAATTTTCGCTTATCTCCACCTCGTCTCTAGAGTATACGCCGAAATAACTATGCAAATGAGGTTTGGTTATGCGATCAGCTACCGAATTTTGCTTTTTAATAGGTGATTGGTATTCGAAAGATGTTCTAATGCGTTGAAACGTTTCCTTAAAGGCAAAGGCGTTGGTGATGGCAGACTCTAATGTTGCATTTTTAAAAGCAAAAATTGTCCCATTTTGAGTGAAGGTTTACTAGTTAAATAGTTTAATGGTGTATTAAAATGTTACTTTCATAAGACAATTCTAAATATAACTAGGTTTAATTAAATGTATGCAAATATATTTCAAAACATTAGAAAAATACACATTTGCTCATAACTTCTTGATTATTACATAATAAGTATATTAAATTGGCAGTAAGGAATGGATAAATTATATTGCCAGCACATTCCAGACTCGGAATATAAGAGGTAGTCAAGAAGAATCGCTAACATTCCGTTTTTGTTCTAAATTCGAGTTTAAATAAAGCAAATTGATTCATGAACTACGAATCAATATTCGCCAACAATATTTGTTGTTGCATAGTGCACTAGGCAAATCTTATATAGCACGTCGCTTACTTTCGAAAATAGTATTCCTTTATTTTTGCATTCACTAATGTGGTTATGTAGGTGTGCTTGTTCATTGTATGGAATATGTTCTGCGCAACGACACCGCATTCGTTTAAAAAAAAACTGGACTTTAAGTTATTATATATAACTAGAAAATTATAGATATTCTATAAAGTGTCATTAATGGATTTATTCTTCACAAAATAGAAAAGGTCGATAGCACTAGCCGGGAATTTAATTTTTTCATTTTATTTCATTCATTCATTCATTTAGTTAGAGTGGGCACTTAATGTCCGGGCACTTGAGCTAGGTGCTCATTGTATTGTCTCTATTAAATCTCTTACTTCCACTCCAGCAGCTTGGTGTTCTCTATAATTTATTATTAATTTTCATTTTCGAATAACTGCTTGTAAAAATTATAGTCTAAACTAAGATATAACCAAAAACCAATTTTCCGCTATATCTAGTTTTAGGGTTATAATCATACTCCACTAGTAGATAAATAATAATTGTATTTTCAAATTTCGTTAAACAGAAGTTATAAAAAAAATTATAAGTACAAAAATCTTGACATAACAAATGCTAGAATGCTTAATCAGTGTGAAGTGGGGCTGTCGAAACCCGTCACTTTCAGGAGTCGGGTACCCGTTTAGTGCACTACCCGGTTCCGGGTTACCCGAAATCCAGCTTTACCCGAAATCGAGCTTTACCCGGGTACCCGAAACCGGGTGTTCGTAGCCAAACATTTCGGGTACCCAGTAAAGTCGGTATCCGGTTCGGGTAGCCGTAGTATGAGGAATACCAAAATATCTAACTGTACACAAAGGAAAACTGCTGATATATCAATTTCTTTCGCGAGCTTTCGCATCAGACAGCTTTGAAAACTCATCCCTTAAGTTTTTAAAACAGTTTTTGCAGTATACTGTTATGGAATATATACTCGGTACTATTTAAATGTAAAGTTACTATTTTACTTACAATTAGTTATATTTTAAAACTAATTAGATATTATAAGAAAAAGATAAAATGTAGCATACAGATTATATTATTTTCACGCTACAGAGTAGCATAAAGTCCGGATTTAATAAAAAAATAAAACAAAAATAAAAAATAAACAACAATATGAAATATAATAACAAAAGAAAATGGGTAAAACAAAGACAACCGGAAGAAGTTCAACAAGGGGAGGAAGCAGGAGTGTATCGAGACCAGGGATGTGACAAGTGGAAGAGAGACTCACTGACATGGGAAAAGAACAAAAGGCCAACACATCAAAGCCAGCAATGACAGTGGAGGACGTATTAGAATTTTTTTAAGAAAAAGATAGGCGGGAAAAGGAAGAAAAAAAGGTCAGAAGGCAGCAGAAAGTCATACAAAGAAAAAAAGAAAGAGAAGAAACAGCACGACGCTACATGATGATAAATGAGTTGAGGAGAGAGAGTGACGTTAAATTCCAGAGATTCGAGGCATTAATAAAGAGAGTTCAACAAAGGCAGGACACTGATAAAAAAGAAGAGACCGAAAAAATCGATGAAATCACAAAGCAAGTGCACCACACACAAGAGAAACAGGAAAAAATCGAACAACATCATCAGAGTGTAGAAGATCGAATTTTACAACTAGAAAAAGATGTGAAGAAGGAACCGAAGATAGAAGAAAACTTGCCATCACAAGAATAGCGAGGTACTATAGAAGCGAAGATTGAAGGAAAAGTGGCCAAGGACACACTCAAAACAATATCTCAGACCCAGAAAGCAAGGAAAAATACAATTAAACAAAATAACAGCAACAAACTTCATTCAGAACAAAATTTATTCAAGTAAAAGACATTTGGCAAAGCGCACGTACAAAAAGAATTTTAAATGTAAATATTGCAAAAAGCTGTTTTTAAAACTAAAAGAGTTGGGGGAACACGCAAAAGGACATTACAACAAAAGTGAATTAATTAAAGCAAAATATTCATGTACAAATTTCAAACAGAAAAAGTTAAAATTTCATCAAACCAAATATTTATCCTTAAAATCACATATTCGCATGTACAGTCACAAAACATTAAAAAAGGTTTTCACAATCGAAAAAGGGAAAAATATAGAAACAAAATCTATTTCTCAAAAAGGAAAAGAAAAATGAAAAAATACAAAGGTTCAGAAAAACACGTTAATATTACAGACACAATCTCAAAAATGTACCCACAACTTGATCCATATAAACGATATTTAGACCTAAATTTATTAGACGGTGACAAGGTGCAAAAAGTGGTCACAACATAAGAAAATAGCCATTTTAAAAATTACAAAATAGTTACAAAAAGTTAAAAAGTTTGATAATCTAAATTTAAATTAATTAGTTTATGGTAGTTTAATTAGTTTATAGTAGTAGTGGAAGGACGCCTTTAACAATAATCAAAACATCTATACCTACAACATTTAGTTCGTAACACACTAAATAAGTTAACAACTTGCAAATCTGCACCTCAGAATTAAATTTAATAGCAACTTAGGGGGGAGGAAAGGGGGGGACTACAAAGTCGAAACTATGAGACCTAAACTGTTAAGGATACAATATGATAATATAGTAGACTGTATATTAAATAATAAGAACAATTAAAAAGAATCAAAAATTACATAATAACAAAGAAGTATTATATAAGAAAGGAAGAGATAAAAAAATGCATAGAATATATGAATGAAATGAAAAGATAAAGAAGAAAATATGTAGAGAGGAAATGCTAAAGCAAAGGTGAAAATATATTATTAATAAATGTGCAAAATGCAATGAATATGAGAAAGGTTAAAAATGAGAAAATTAAAGAAAGAAGAATATAGAAATATGCCAAAGAAGCAAAAAGGAAAAAATACAATGATTATAAATAAAAAATTGAACAAATATTAGCATAAATAAGATGCAATAAATAAAGTATTAGTAATATTCGAATTTTAATAACAGTCTAATTGTATTAAAAAAGACTTTAAAAATTTAACAAAGGGGATTAAAAAACTGCAAGTTAAAAAGATCATTATTATTTAGAGGACCTTTTACTATAAATAAAAATTTTGAAAATAGAACATTTGAATTAATTGATAAAAACACAGATCAAATAAAAGGCAGATTCCACATTACTCAAATATTTCCGTATCAATCATAAAGTATTTTTGTTCAAATTAGATTTTACAGTAGGGCAGCATATATAGGTGTTACATACTTGTTGAAAACCAGCTTGGATAATCCTGCTTGTCTACAAGGACGGTAGATAAAGTGCAAGAAAGGATGTTCAGGACGTAGACAGCCGGCATGATAGCAAATTAGTTAAATTTTTAATCTTAAATTTAGAAGTTGATAGTTATTGCTTAATTTGAAAAGTAAATTTTATCTGAGTTATAAAATTCATTTTCACTTAAGGGGGGAATTTGTTATGTAATATATACTCGATACTATTTAAATGTAAAGTTACTATTTTACTTAGTTATATTTCAAAACTAATTAGATATTATAAGAAAAAGGATAAAACGTAGCATACGGTATGCTACTCTGTAGCGTTACAAATAATATTCTCGTATGCTACATTTTATCCTTTTTCTTATAATATCTAATATCTAATTAGTTTTAAAATATAACTAAGTAAAATAGTAACTTTACATTTAAATAGTATCGAGTATATTATCCATAACAATACACACATATACTGATGATACTCAACTTTACTTATCTTGTGCACCTGCTGACTGAAAGTTTGGTGAACGTGAACTTAATAACTATGCGAAACAAAAAAAAAATCCATTGAAAGGTAGCTTACGGTTAACTCTACGAAATCTAATCTTTGGTAACCCCATTGCTTGGTATAAAATTGGACACTTAATAAACATTCGTCTTAATCTTAACCAAATACCTCTTATGAGTTCCACAGAAAATCTTGGTTTGATATTGGACAATAAATTAAATATATAATATTAAAATAAAAACTGCACTTCGTGATGTATTTGTCCTATCTCATTTTACCTACTGCACGTGCCTCAACGATTTTTCTGGTTGAAATCTGTGCTACTGCCTTGTGTGCTAGAGATACAAAACAAAACATCAGGTGTAACTCAATAAATATTTCAATGACAGTTAGGCAGTACTTTAGGTGCGCCCAAAGAAAGAGCAACCTGCCCAGTTCGAGTGAGATAATGTTTGTTATATCAATATACAGATCAAAACTAGAAGTGTAAAATACCTGCCCCTAATAATCAAATTCATATTTATCATAACTACTTTTAGCAACTTCAACATACAGCTATCACAATAACCATGATGTATTACAGAATCATGGGTAACTAATAATTTCAATAAAATTCAATGCTCCAATATGATATATAAATTAGGCATGAATGGCCAAAAATAGAGCACTATCTATGACTTATTCAAACAATTTTTTTACAGCTTGAAAAAGGACTAAATGTTTAGTCGAAACGTCGCAATTTTTTTATAAACACATATAGTCGTAACAATTATGTAGTTTTACGAGGAGCACGCAACGCCTGCGGACAATTTTCAAATATCGACAACGTCCAGTTATTTAACAAAATAAATAATTTAAATCGATAGTGCTCTATTTTTGGCCATTTATCCCTAATTTATGTAACTAATAATTGTCAGAAATTTAAATTTAATTATGTGGAGAAGCATTTGTTTAGGCGTATTACTATTTCCACTAATTATACAAAATGTAAACTGAACATTACTTCTTAAAAAAGAAATCTGTGCACATATATATGCAATGAGCAATTTAAATAAGAGCTGTAAAGTTGCTAATTAGGAATAATATTCCTAATAACATATAGAGAATATGTAATATAATAATATGCATTTAGATTTTTTTTAAACATTAAAAACTTTTCAGCTCAAACGTACAACATCAACACATCTAATGTGTTGGATCGGTTCCATTGTTCTCCATTCCCTGCGGATAGGGCTGACCTTTGCGGGCACTAACTTCGCCATTCAAACGGGCTACTAAACAAACAAATAGCCGCATGTCGATCCCGCTATCCTATGGGCCCACGAATGGCTCTACGAGAAGTTGTGTAGTTAGCCTTTTCCGAACAATAACAAACTATTGTCGCAATCCGCAGGCCACTCACACGAGCAGATCTATGCACACGTGCGGAACTCGATCTGGGATAGCAACTTTATCCGAATAACTGTCTGAGTTCCTAGTAGTGTGATAATTGCATTACTGGTGGTGTGATTGTATACTGATGACCAAAATTAAATGTACATTAAACTTACAATTAGATATTTTATGGCCGGTTTCTGAAACATCAAAGCAGTAGATATCTGTCCGGTATCTGACAACTAGACAAAACTGAACAAACGTGAGTTTCTCAAACAGTAGATAATGACGGTACAGCAGACATCTAGGCTTGAAAGTTATCTGTTCTATCTCTTGGGGTTACCTGTAATACATCCGAGAGTTTTGATAATTTTTGGAAGATAAATAAAAGACGAGTGGTTTCAAACAAAGACTTTACTCCGACAGCGCAATACACCCTTCTTATATAAATATCCATTATATGTGTATATTGACCTCACAACTGCGTCGCCTAAATCTCTCGCTATGTTCACAAATCTATATTTTATCTTTAAAACAACACCTCAGCATTCAAACTTAGGAGTAATAACACGTTCGGGATCTACAGTCATTATTCGATCCTTTTTTTTAATATATGCGTCTCACAATCGGCCTTCCTGAAATAAGGGCTGGTCCTCAAGCCCTATCTTGTCCTCAGACGCACTATCTCCATGGCACTTGGAAAAAACATAGCCTGCGAAACATCCTTCAAGTTTCGACCTCCTACACTAATGTCAAACACTCTGCAAGCTTTGACCTGAAACTCTAACGCCAAACATTCTTTAAAGTTTGCTCTCAAAATTAATGCCAAACATTCGTCAAGGTTCGACCTTAAATATCTATGTCAAACATTCGTCAAGGTTTGACCGTGCTCAAGGCTGCAAAGTCACTCATCTTTTAGTGTGACCCAAGGCTTCAGTTTATCAACTGCAGCCATAGTCATTTTCCTCTTCACATTTTTCTCGCAGATGTTTCACTTCATAGCGACGGTTGTACAGCATCTGCGTTACTTTGAATGACCGTTTGGCTCGAGGTAACAACTACTTGCCTTCTCCTATCACCGGAAAGTCTCTCTTCAAAACCATGACCATATCGCCAACGAGGTACCCTTTGGCGTTGGCGCGTTTTCGACCTCTGCTTTTGTTGACTCAGGTCCGTTCGAATGCGGACACTTTGGCCTGCATCCCTTCCAGGTAGAGTCTTTGCTCATCCACTCAACAGGCGAACCTCTGCGATATTGCGACCACAATAACCCATCAGCACTTCCAGGGGAGACAGGCTGGTTGTTTTGTTCTTTGCTTTACCTGCTGCAGCCTAGCCCGCACACTAAGATCGGTACGGTTGACAAGCTCATACTGTTTGTTCGCTCTGGACGTTACTACCGCGTTCAAGATGTGTTTTATATCATATGAAGCACCGAACACATTAAAGACCTCGTGATGGCAAACGCGGTTCCTTTTTGAGGAATTATACGAGCACCTAGCATATCTGTAACACTGACTTTTGCTTCACACAAATTTACTGCAGTTTGAAGTGTACCACAAATAATACAGTTTTAACCCTAATAATCCCACCCGATCATAAGGTCATTATTCGTTTGAACGTCTACTATCACCTAAAGCCGAACAACTGTCTGATTACAACTGACACCTTCAGTTGTAATTCAGCAATAATTCAGCTCTCCTAATAAAGCTACGTATACATACATTTCGTCGAATGATAGTACCGCTAAACTACTTCTACTACCGTACTACTCGCACTTTTCATCTATCTAACAATGATTTTCTAATCATAGTGCACTTGATGTCTGTGTCGATAAGAGTTTTCATTTTGACCCCCCTCGATACCAGCGGCTATGACAAAAGTATTAGTATCGCCCTCATTGATTCCGTTGACATTTAGATATTTTACCAGGACGTCTAACTGTTGTGCTATTGCACTGTTCCTGGAAATGTCCGAGTCTGTGACATTTCTTACAGAATAGGTTTGTCACAATCGATAGCATGATGATCGCTCTTACAATTGAAACAATATGTTCTTTTCTTCTTTTCATTAATACTTTTGGAATCCGCTTGTGCCGCATTATGTTTATTGTCGAATTTCAAATTATGGCCTTTAGAAAATCTGGTATCACTTCTGACAACATCGAACGAACCTGCGTGGCTTAAATAATTGGTGACTTCGCCCACAGTTTTGAAATTAGCGGCTCTTGCCAACAGGGACAGAGTTTTCGTTATATAATCTTTCAATGATGCTGTCGATGATATAAACTTCCGGAATAACTAAATTTAATTGATTAAGCTTGCTAACTTTTATGAAACAATGATCGCCTAGATTTTCATTTCTTTTTGGTGCATAGTTAGCTGCTCTGCTAATAATTTACGATTAATTGAACTTTTAATTCGTCCCAAGTAAGGTATTTTTTGCGGATCGACGAGCGAATCGTACCATTTACGGGCATTACCGCGCAAACGAGATGCTGCGAGTATGGCAATTATGTCATTCCATCTATGATACGTCTTTAACTCGTCTATCTTTATCGACCATTCTAACGCACTGACAGTATTTGTGCTAGGATCAAATAATGGTATGGTTTCAAATAAAGACTTTACTCCGACAGCGTAATACCCTCTTCTTATATGAATATCTATTATATATTGGCCTCACAACTGCGTGGCCTATCTCTCGCTATGTTTACAAACCTATACTTTATCTTTAAAACAACACCTCAGCACTCAAACTTAAGACTAATAACACGTTCGGCATCTACAGTCATTATTCTACCCCTTTTTTAATAATGTGCCTCACATTTTGGATCGTGATGATGCTCAACATGCTTTAACTACTGAAACCACTTAAAATGCTATATTTATGTGTTGCACTTATTGCATATCTTTTTTAATTATTTACTGTAGGTTATATTCTGTAGTGTATTGCAAACATGGAAAGTAATCATTCACCATCCATCTTGAAAGTATACCAAAGCAAAACATCGCAAATTATTAAAAATAATAGTTGCTAGACATTTATACCTTAATACAGAAACTCTATCTTATGTATAAGATTATCTGTTCGATATTCGATAGATACCTAGAGGATAACTCTAACATGTATCTACAAGATGTCTCTTACGATAAACTGGGCATTAGTCAGTATAAGATCTAATGTAGGAATTTAAGGAAAACTCAACCTTTCCAAAAAACTGCATACCTGATTTTCGTGGCTGTTGAACAGTGGCAGAAAATGTATTCTACTCACTACTACCATAGTTCCGGATTAGCTTCGAATTGCATTTATGCACCTCTATAGTGCAGCCTGTCCAGTTTGAGTGAGAAATGAGATGGTACGCTATACTCACCAGTATAGCCACACTCTCTCAGCAAAAAATAGGTGTTTGGCTAGCAGTTTCAAGGAGATAAAATATTGGATCTATACTCAACAGTAACTGCTGAAATACATCGAAACGAATTATTACATGATCACTTATCAATGAACTTCATGGTGACGAACTGACAGAAGGACAGCAGCAAGATAATAAATACATCTATATATAAAACTCCACAAACAACAGCTTTCTTGGAACAATTTTTTGATACAAGAATTCAGAATCATTAATTTTCCTGCAAGATCTCCGGACTTGACAATTTTAGATTATTTTATTTTTCCATATTTAAAGAATACCATTTTTAAGACTATACATCACACAATCGAAGAGATTCGCAATGCTATTAGAGGTTCCTGTATCGACATAACTCCATAACTCCTCGTAAATGGTTTTGAGAACATGAAGCGCAGAGTTCGACTGATGTGTCTTCGGAATATCACTTTTAGTAGCTACTATTATTTTTTTGCGTGTTTTGAAACATCGTTTAAAGATTTTAAGGGCATGCAGTACGATCGAAAATAAGGTTAAAAGTCATAATAAACATATGTCCACAAATTAACTGTTTACGAGATAACAGCGATTTTATCGCAATTAATATAATAATTGCTTTAGCGGTTTTTATTAAGATGTTATTGCATTTTAACATAAAATAGATTATAACTAAAGAAGATGTTCAAAATGATGTCCTTCCATTTCGACACAGGATCTACATCAGCTTTCAAAGGAATCGCGCACTCTTTCAAAAAACAAGGGTTTTTCTCGTATTATCTGACAACAGTGTCCTATTCGTTGACGCAACTCTGGAAGATCGTTTACCGGTGTTGCGTACACTAAACTTTCCAAATAACCCCAGATCCAACGGGTTTAGATCGGGAGACCTTGGAGGCCAAGCAATGGGACCTGCTCGCCCTATCCATCTCCCGGGAAATTCATTGTTAAGAGGTTCCCTAACAGCACGCCTAAAGTGCGCTGGAGCTCCATCTTGCATAAACCAGAGGTTCAGTCTTAGATTTATAGGTAAATCTTCCAAAAGTTCAGGTAAAGTATTTTCCAAGAACTTGTGCTATGCAGGACCTGTTAAGCGTTGTGGCAAAACAATCGGTCCTAACAACCGTCCGCCTATCATGCCTAACCAGATGTTTAGAGAGAAACGTTGCTAGTGCCTGGCTTCAACGGTAGCATGAGGATTCTCGTCACACCAAATGTGATTGTTGTGGAAATTAAATATTCCATTTTTAGTAAAACCAGCTTCATCAGTGAAAAGGATGTTATCAGCGAAATCTGGCCGATCAGCAGCTGTTCGCAAAAACCACTCACAGAAAGCCCTTCTCGCTTGATAATCTGGTGCAGTAAGGGCTTGTACCCGTTGGATATGGTAGGGATATAGGAGTCGCTCATGAAGAGTTCTCCAAACAAGATTGCTGCTTACATCCACTTGAGTCGAAATTCTTCTAACACTAGTTTCGGGATTTTCGTCAATAATATTCAAAATTCGATCTTCTATCTGTGGAGTACATGCTATTCTCTGCCTTCCAGTATCAGAAGACCGCTTCTCAAACGAACCAGTTTCTCTTAGTCGTTGAAACACCGTCTGAAACATCACATGCGAAGGCAGTTGGCGATCAGGAAACGTTTCAGCATAGAAGCAACGTGCTTGTAAAGAATTCCCATTAGCAACACCATATCGCTCATTTCAGCATTAGAATACGCAACCATTGTAATTGCTACAAATTGCACAAAACAATATCATATCCATGTACTACTAGGAACACTCGCTGTTATCTCGTAAACGGTTGATTTGTAAACATATGTTTATTATGGCTTTTAACCTTATTTTCGATCGTACTACATGCCCTTAAAATCTTTAAACGATGTTTCAAAACACCCTGTATATAATAATAATTTTTTTAAGTACCTTTTTCACACATTCTGATAATATAAACTCTCAAAGCGATTAAAGGGCGTGCATGCACTGTGACCAACGATTTAAAAAAAGCACGGCTCACTTTAATCAGGAAAGTATTTGAAAGAATGATATAGGACTACCCTGCTATCTAGGTAGTTTTGCTACTTTTGTGGAATATCTATTGCGGCGATGCACTGTGTGAGTCACGCTTAAAACTTGCACATCTTTAATAATAATTCCTAACATTATATTGGTAATTATACTTTGGAATGAAAAATATTTGGAGATATCTACTTCAAATATTACATTACTATAAAAGATCAGTGAGGAAACTGTAAAGTACTGAAATTATTATTATTAAATTATGCTAGTACAAAATTCATACAATACTAATGATAATTTCCTCAATTTGGATCATTCACTTGAATAATTTGCTATTTTTAGCAATTAAATTACCTCATTTGTGCAATTATATCACTCACCTGCCTATTTAAACTCAAAAAACGACAACGTACATTTTTTTTCGAACCCACAGTTATTAATTTAGAATCATATAAATTTTATTAAATGTTATTCTTAAAATTTCCAGGATCTATTGTGGAAATATTCAACGGCACATCGTTCATAGCGATGAGATCGATCGCTTCGAAGCTGGTACCGACAGAGGAATTAGGTAAAATAGACAAATTATCCATTCCCAGCTCATCTTATTTATAGTTTACTGCTCCGATTGTCATAGGTAAAGTCAATTCCCTATTCGGCGTATGCGAAGCTCTCATGCCGTTAGTTTACGGCCCGATGTACAGCGCCACCTACGCTGCGACAATGGAAACAATGCCGGGCGCTTTTCTATTGTTAGGCGGCGGTCTCACGGTACCAGCGGTGATAATTTTCGGGTAAGTAGTTTTCGCGCCATTGGGCGCCGTACTCCCGGTCGCGAAACGGAAAATTAAATGAAAGATGAAACGATGATTTCAGATGGATGTACGTGCAGCACAGGCGGGAGGCCAAGGAAAACCAACAAAGGAAGGACGGCGACGCGGAAAAGGGACAGAATAACGAGGAGAAAAATCAAAACGGCGTCGCCTTACAACCAGAACAATCCCAGATCAATAGCATACTAGGAACTCAATTATTAGGCATAGAGAATGCAGCCTTCGAAATGGAGAAATATAAATTATAAAGATTGTGATATTCTTCTATAGATGATAATATATTTTTATTACTTTTACATGCACAGGCGTTGAGATTATAACAGAAAACCTAAATTCAAGAACATTTTCTTAAGCTGATGCATGTATGACATATCTTAGTGTAACATATAGATGTGAGAAAGAGCACATTCTGTATGGAACGATTTTAAAAAATGTTTCGAATTTCTTTTGCTGTTTTAAAATGGTTTTATTTTTATATCAATCGAATTTAGCAACATTTTATTTAATTTAATGTATTTTATATTACTTAAACAATAAATAATGTTTAAATTATTTAGTAGCTAAAATTATAGACTCAATTTTTCGAGTTTTCATATTGTATATTTGTAAGAAAAAAATAAAGAATAGTAATTTAGTTAAGTTTATGAGTCTTAATTTGACATTACTCCCATAAATAAATACATAATAAATAATGTATTCATCCCGTTCAACAGCAGACAACTCACAAATAATAATAAAAGTAGAGAGAGAAAACAATATGTACAGCGGCCAACATCATTATTTAGCACTCGAAGAAATGGCTCAACGCTTTGATGGTGTTTAATATTAATGTCGGTACCTGTACACTCAACTCCAAAAAGGTAACATAGGGAAAATAAGCCATAAGCAAAGATACATCTCCTTTAATCTGCTAGCGATTACGCATGTGCAGATTTTAAGAATGACCTTTTTTATTAAATTGTTTAGCCAAAATTAATAGGTCAATTCTGCGGATGCACATTTCTAGCCGAAAAGGTTGTGGCACCTTTGTCGCGTACAGTAAAAGGTATTGTCGATTGTCAGAGCATATACTTTCTTTTGTTGTTTACCTACCATCAATTACTCGTGGGTGTTCAGAAAAATTTGCAAATATTTAATGTGTTTTGCATTTAATTACGCAGGCGTGCTGTGCCGTCCAAAAAAAAAATATTTAGAAATGTGTTCTTGTAAGTATAATTATTTGAAGAAACAGATCTGCTGAAGCCGATACTTCCGATTACCTGCTTAAGGCTTACTTTTATAAGAATTTCTAAATGTGAATGTATAAAATAATCTATCAGACATAAATGTCAATTGGAAATTTATGTTAAAAAAGTCTAGAAAATATGGAAAAATCTTTTCCTTTTTAAAATTATGCTTTATTTCTATTACTTCTTATGACGCCACAAATCGAATTAAATTTATTGGATATTCTGCATAAAATGTGGATTAGATGTTTTGTTTCTGACTTAATAGTAATATTCAAAATATAAACAAGAAAAGAAAACTGTTTTGGTAAACTCATTATTACAAAAAGTATACAGTTATAACTATTTTGTCGTTCTAGAGATTTTTCCATAGAAAGTTTGCCTCTTCAATTTAATGAGAAATAAGCAAATAAACCGCTTGTTTTTCAACATATCTATTGTAAATAATTGTAAGATAAATAAACGAGTAAACGGGTATGCATACTTGTAAAGGTCAAAAGGATATGTAAAACTATGGAAATTTATTTATTAATGTAACAATAATACAAGAAATACAAAAATCAGAATATTATATGAAATGCTTTGGCGGAAACAACAATGGTGTAATTCTGGGAATATACATCGCTGGGCAAACCGAAAAGGCATCCTTGTCACACACTTTAAAGGGTATTATTATTTTTCGAGGCAATAGTCCACTCTGTCACGGATCACGATGGCATTGATGTGTTAGAATTACGTTTACGAATTCATTTTAGGTACATAGGTCATAATTTTGTAAGTTGATTGTACCTGCATATAAATCTAACTTATGAAAAAAAAAGAAGCAACAAACAAACTAAAAAACATTGCTGGAATTATTTTTTTTATTTAGTCAATTATATAATGATAAACATACTGTGATAACATTTTTTTTGGATATTATGACTTAAATGAAAGATAATTCCTACTTCAACAACGACGACATTTCAATATTTTAATGTCTTCTTCAAGTTTTTATAAGTAGTGAAAATAATTACAGTAATGTAAATGGCTTCCATTACTATTATGTCACAATGTAATGTTGTTAAAAAGGTTATATGAGACGTTAGCTCTCTTTTTCAGAAGTCGGGTACCCGTTTAGTGCACTACCCGGTTCCGAGTTACCCGGGTATCGCGCTTTACTCGAAATCGGGTATTACCCGAAATCGAGCTTTACCCGTGTACCCGAAATCGGGTAGTTCGTAACCAAAAATTTCGGGTATCCGGATCGGATTTCGGGTTTCGAGCAACAATCCTAATTAAAACGTTGAAACGTTACTTGTTGTTGAATTAAAAATTGTCTTTCATTTAAGCCACAATAACCACAAACATTTTGTCGCAAAACGAAAAAAACATTTGTTTAAAAAAAATAAGAAAACTCTTGTTGGGAGTAGAAAATATTCTCTAATATTTTTATTTCATCAAGAATTTTATAGAAATGTTTATACCTAGAATACGAAAAGAATCCCTAAATACCAGTTTAGCTATGGTAGTCTTTGTTTCTGGTAAAGCCTCTGTACAAGATGTGCAACCCCTAGAATGAGTACATTAGAAACTGTAACTATTCATGTATGTCTAAACGTTTGACTATAAGATTTAGACACCTTCACAATATTTCTAAATGCCAGTTTTTAAAGTTTAAGAGTTTTATGAGTATACGTTGACACCACAATAAAACAAGTCAATCTTGAATCAAAAGCAGCATAATAATAAGTCAGTAAAACATCTCTACTTAACATATTTTTGCATAACAAAATATAATTCGAGAAACTTGGTTTTCGTTACCTTACTTTTGGTTTGAGATTCTATATGCAGCAAATTCCGTGCATTTATTTTACTCCTTCCCTGGATGAAAATAATGGAAATAGCTTTCTGACATTAAAGTATAACCTATTATTGGCAAACCACAATATCGAGGTATATTAAAAACATTCATTCTCCAGTGCGAGGAGGTGCGAGTTCGAATCTCGCACTAATCAATCACAGCAAGCGGTTTTTTTTTCCGGAGCCGTGGGGGATTTTACTCTTCTGGGTGCCTGACAAGCAACAGATTGTTTAGGCGTACCTCAAAAAAAAGGAAAAAAAAAAGCAAAGGTTATGTGTAGAGTGGTCAATTTTCGTCTGCGAGGCAGGTCAGTACTAAGTTTCATATATGTGACATTAACGTTTAACACAAGTATAGAGTACAGTGTCGGGAAAGCACAAAATTATTTATTTATTTAACTATAAATATTATATATAAGCCCCTTTCTTATCTCATAATCATATCTCCTCAGGCAGCAGTGACGTAAAATGACGTTTATTAGACGTCGATAGTCCGTCTAATATGTGATATCAACGTTTATTAAGCGTTATTTTACGTCACTCTGCTACCTGGATCTACACTAGTCACTAAACATGAAATGTGTATGAAACATTCTTCTTTCCTGTAACTTGTAAACAATGTAACAGCCAAAAAAAAAAAGCGTTATTGACGTCAATAAAACATACAATTTAATAGTATATACCGCGAATGATTTGAAGTAACTGCTACCGTGGTTTCGGTTAATATCTGGTAGTTACAGGTTCCCTGAAAATACGGTTATTCACGGAACAGAATAAACAACACACATAAACCAATAAAACAGATTAGGTACCTGTACATACCTGTAATAACGATACTTACCACAACAAACCAACTTCTAATTCTGGTAACTGCGGTTGCAAGCGAAACTCACCATTTTCAGTAACTGAGTTCCGTGAATTACAATTTTTCAGGACCAGGTAATATACGGAACGCAAAAACGGAGGTCACCGCAACCACGGTTGCTACGGTTCGATTCACGGTACATACTATAAGATGGTCATTTCGTGACGTTTCAGTAATATTTTTAATTGTACAAAGTTAAGCGCGCATGCGTACTTTCGTATTTGACAGAAGGAAGAGAGGTTATGGTCAGATGGTCCGATTTTTTTGTGTAAAGTTGTGTGTTTAGCGCCGCACAGTACTCCCGATTACGTTCCTAGCGTAAAATAATTGCCGTGAATGGCTGAATCTGATCCAGACTTATATAATTATAATAACCTTCGCAGTTGTGATAGTGCTATTGTATAGGTAATGATGTTAATAATAATATTTATTGACATCGATTCAGGGAAAAACATATAACCCTTGATTTTTATTCATATTAAATGAATAAAATTGAATTGAAACATTGAATTTAGAAAGATATTTGAAATAAATACTTTTGCATTAGTTGGTATTGGTGTCGGCTTAGTTTCGCGTTAATAATTAATGTATTTCGTGGAACTGTTCCCACTTTTCTTAAAAAGATTGTAAGCCAGTTTGCATTTTTTTTTGCACGTTTTGGACTGGTGGAGGTAACATCATGCAACGCTTGTGCAGAACGATTACTCCTCCTCCTCCAACGAAATTCAGTTGATTCAGTTCAAAACTTAATTCTGATGTTGATATTGCACCATACCTTTTTTCGCGTAAACTACATTCACCAAATGCTTTTTGCCGCTTACCAAATTGTTTGACTTTTTTGGACTGTACTACTAATATTAGCACCATCAAGTTCTACTTCCTGATCTAATCACTCTCTATTTCTTGCTAATAATTCTTTTAACTTGCGAGAACTTGCTTTCCAATAAAATTTTGTTTTTTTTATAACATTAGTTAATAATGTATCAGCTTCTTGTTCATTTATAATCTCTTTCTAAATACACTGCTTAAGCTCGTGTACTAGCGTAGATCTTTTTAAATTTTTGTGTTTGTGCTACTTCGAAAACAAAACGCTATGTTTAACTGCAATGGACATTTCATCTAAAAAAGGTACACACGATAACTGAACTATAAATAATTTTAAAATAAAATATCAATACCTGCAAACGTCTGCAATTTTTTATAAACCACCTCGAACAATCAGTTTTTGAGCTTTGTAATAGCACAAATTAAACCAAGTACAACGTTGAGATATTTCAATAAATGACTTTGATTTTGAGAAAGTCTACCATATTTAATAAATTCGGCAAGAGACAAATATCTGCAACTATTACGCTCTATTTTGGTACACAACTCAAACGTCTATTTCAAGTAAATTGACTATCCTAGCAAATAAGCCGCAGAAGCTTGATATTCCCAAAATTACTGAGTTAATAGTTATACTTCATCGTGGTATGCAAATTGTGCAATTTACAGATCATTATTACAACTTGGTAAATTACAATTATTTCGCCCTATGAATGCAAGCGACACCATTGTGCGCCGTTACAAATTCATTTGTCTGAATATGAATAACTATTATAAACTTGTGATAAGTTTTAACTTTTGCTTTTGCTAAAAATTGTTTGGCAATAGGAATTTACGAAAACTGGCTTCGAGTTCCTATCCTGCTATAGCACATTGCAAATTTTATGAAATCGGAAAGTATAGACATATTGAAAGGTAAGTATGTTTTGTGAAATTATTTGTGTGCCTGTAATAATTAAAAAAAAAATTATTACAATGTGTTGTCCAATTTTTTTTTCCTTCTATGTGCCATAAATATTTTGCACTATTGTCAAGTGGCTTCGGTAAACCAATTTGCGTTATTAAGGATCCAAACTTAACTAAAAAAATAGTATTTATATATTGAAGATATTGTGTTTACATTGAAAACTTTAGATGTAAATGTGCTTTATTTTACGAGGCTCGTTTACATCGACACGTTAATCTTGGATTCATTTTAATTGACCCCAAAAATATAACATTTCATATTAATACAGTGGAATCACATATTCGTGTCAATTAAAATTTATTCAAGATCAACGTGTTGGCGCAAATAGCACTTACTTGCAATAAATAAACATTCATATATCATCTCAAATGTCGTGTATCAGAAACATGCCAACAGAAACGTTTCATTCGGTATGTTATAAACGAAAGATAAAATTGTGTTTCAGAAACTTTTCCGAAACACAAAAATGTTTACTGGGTAGGGTTCTTCTTGAATATTTTAATTTCGCTGTTGTAAGCTTTTCCTATTTACGCCTCTATTCAATAGATTTCTAAATTACTGATGTTCTTGAGTATTTTCTTTGTTATTTTCCATTTACATCAAGTTTCCACAAAATAAATCATACGACAAAATATGAGTCTTTTAAATTGCCTCATGAAACCGCCAATGCAGCTCTCACTTTTTTTGTCGAATTATTATAAAAATAATAGTTGCATTTGAGGGCAGCACCCAGTATTTTACATAATATCACATTATGATGAAACTGCCGATGTGAAATAACTTTGATATAATATAATAATTGCCCCTATATCTCATAATTTGAAAATTGCGTAAAAAAATTCATCAATTTTTAAAAGGGTGTTACCCCTTTGAATTTCCAAACATACTCTGGCTTCCTAACAAGTCTTATGTTTCAACAAAATCTGAATTCAATAACTTTCCTGTTCAGTGAAAGCTAACCACCAGTTATGATTGGGTGGTACATGAATTGCATACCTGTGAGGTGAACTAAACGTTATGGCTATATGAAATAATGTAATAATCCTATTTTTAGTGTTATAACTTTATGTTGCTTTTCAACACAATAAAAAATATAATCATTCTAAATTTTTAGTAGTGAGTTTTTGGTTGTTCAAGAAATGAAGAAAACTATCTTGCTTAATTGGCTTTGTATTATGCAATATGGATATTATAATAGAGATGGCGCCTTATGACACGTTGTTAAGATATCTGCCAGTTCAGGTTACGTTCTTAAGATTTCCTCGGAACTCATACATTTTTGGGAAAAAGTAATACCAAATATGAAAGTCGTGGTAACATACAAATGGATGGAATCACATCCCACTAATAGGCAACAAATTGTGATACATAAATAGTGCAGGTTCCATTACTTTCGCTAATATTGAGGGAGTGCCACAAGGGTCTGCTGTAGGTACTATTATTTATTATTTCTTTAAATGACTTGCTAAATAAAACACCTATTGACATGCGTAACTGTATTTATAAACTCAAAAACAAAACCCGCTTTGGAATAGATGAAATTCTCCTAAATGTTTTTGAACAATGCTTACATACAATTCAAGAGCCACTGTGTGATATAATCAATGAGTCGTTTATGTCAGTGTATTTCCCACAGCTCTAAAATTTTGTGTAATAAGACCTGTTCACAAAAGACGTGACTACTCCATATGCGCTAACTACAGACCCATTAGCTTGCTAAATACATTTTCAAACATTCTTGAAGTTATTGTGTATTAACAAGTACTAGCCTTTTTTAAAAAAAATAAATTAATTCATCAGAATCGACACGAGTTTCTTAGTGGTAAGAGTACTAAGACAGCTCTCTATGAATATACTGAGGAAATTCGCGATGTCTTTGAGAGCGGCAATATATGTTGTGGTCTCTTTATTGACATTACTAAGGCATTCGATAACATGTCTCATAAATTACTATTAGAAAAACTCCATTGTTATGGAATTAGAGGTATGGCGTATGACTGGTTCAAGTCGTACCTCACAAACCGCCAGCAAATAGTAAAACTGCATACAGTTAATGAAGATATATATTCCAACATTACATTGAGGCACACGGCGTGCATCAAGGTGGCGTGCTCGGCCCACTTCTGTTTATTATATTTTTAAATGATCTATTTCTAGTTAATCAAAACAATAACCAGAAAATCATCAAGACACAAATATTTTAATCAAAGAAATAGATTTCATTTCATTAAAGGAAACAGGTTCATTACTACTACGAAACCTAAAAGAATGGTTTGAAAGCAATCAGCAAAAACGAAATAATAAATTCAGCAAAAACGAAATGCGTATTTTTTAAAATTAATGAAAGCACGGAAACGCTCATCAATAATATACTGTTACGCTACACAGTAGCATACAGCCCGGATTAAAAAAATAAATTTTAAAAGAAATACATTAATTGAATTAGAAAAAATCAAGTTTTATATATACCAGTGTCATCTATTTTTTATAATTTTTATTTAGAAGTGTTCTGTCTCCACAGCCAGATGGCATGCAGGGCGAGAAATTTCCGATCGGGGGGGGCGGTGACATAAAAAAAATATTGAATGACTCGTTAACTCTCTTATATTTAACTCAGTACGCATCGAGATGTGGTAGGATGATGTTGTCAATTGTCCTCTCCCTCAAATTCAATGTTTAAGACCAGTTTAAATCATCATCCTAGGCATGATAATGTCATGCTTTAATCGTATTCAAACTATTAAGTAAAATTAAAACATTTAATAGTGGATAAAAGTGATTTTATTTAATTAAAAAAAAAAATTCAAAATGTGACTTGTTTAATATCAGACATAAATCTATGGATAATAATCTCAGGTAAGTCCGTGAGTCCGTTTAATTAATAACACTAAAGTTTCATTAAGTAATTCCACCTTTTGCAATTCAAATTCATAGTTTCGTACTTAAATACGTTTGAAATAAATTTTAAAAATCCCGCGTTTTCTGACCGTTCAAAAGAAGTTAAGCTAGGTTTAATTAGACGTGTGAAACAGAGTAGCCAACCTTGATGGTAAATCACTGGATATTGGTTCGTAACGTAAAAACATAACAAATACTTATAAACCTAATTACACTAATTTCCCCAAAGTAACTGGAGACCGTTTAGCTATGTTACAAACGATTTTCTAACCTCAAATTTTGCAGAACGGATTAAAATAAAATTTCTTATAAGTACAGTTCAATTTAGATTAGAATTGCAATAATACGTTTATTTTTTAGGTAGATTTGACGAGGAGTACCTTTTTACAGGGCCGAATTCTGCGATCGTCGGTTGTCAGGACTATTCAGGTCGGATATGGGCCCTCGTACCTCGTAGATACATCAGGTCAGAGAGGATGGGTCGCTCAGGACAGGAACATTACTCGGAAAAATCGTCGTTGAAGAAAAATTTCCCAAAAATCGTGTGTAATTTGGAATAAAATTTATGTGAAAAACTTTGTTTAACAATTAACCATTATTTTTAGGTTGTAATTTGGGATAAAATTGGATTTTATCGAAATAGCCGTTAAATTTTTCAAGAACAAAAATGAAATAGGTCTACCTCGAACTGAGTTCGATTAGTGAATGGTTCGAATTGAAAATGTTTTAACTGACTTGAAGGCGATTGTCTTCGTCAAGGAGACCAACTGTCTGAGAAATCCGTTATTATACCGAAATGAGGACCCTCCATTGTTTTACATATGAGAATGGCCATGTGATCGACAGGATTGTCAGATCTTCAACGATGTGAAAAATAAATAAAATTACAAAATCTGGAATCACCTTACACTTTTTATATAACAAAGGTATGAGTCTCTGAATTATGAGAAAAATACATTTGAAATTTTTAAACGCTTATTACTATAAAAAAATTAACAATCTAAAAAATTCATTATTGCACCTAAAAGGTAGGCAACCATTTATACACATAGAATTGTTACAGAATCCAATTTCCAGCAATTCCCATGTCTGTCTGTTGACATATCAAAGCAATTGGACTGCCAATGCATATAAAAACATTATTAAACAAAAATTTAAAGAAATAAATACTCTGTAAAAGAAATTACAACTGTTCACTTGAATTAAAGGTGGATCCCAAATTTGATCTGTCAAAATCTATTGTAATGATATACTATACAAATTCTAATATTCATTTTCGATGTGTAGGTGTATCACTGCTGATCATCTTGCTTCCTGAAGGGAAAATTCTAAAGGAAAATGCCTCGAAGGACTTGCCAAATGCAGAGATTACCTACATCACCTGGACATCGTCTAGCTGTCTGCTGCTACATATTATATCCTTTTTCAATTATAACTAATAAGTTTTAAAATATAACAAAGTAAAATAGAAACATTCCCTTTTTAAATAATAGTAGAATATTAAATACTCTCTCCATAACAATACATTTAGAAGACGAAATCAATAAGATTTTTCTACTACAAAAACGGACCGTAAGGGTACTGCTGGGTCATAAAGCAAATGCCTCACTGAGAGCCCTTTTTAGAGAAAATAATCTCTTGACAGTGTATGGACTCTATATCTACGAGTGCTTGCTTTTCATATTTAAATTCAAACACATTTTTGAAGGAAATGAGAAAAATCACATTTATATAACAAGATTTAAAAATGATTATAATGTACCATATTATAAATTAACCCAAAAAGCAATAACTTACAATAGTATAGCATTCTTTAATAAGTTGCCAAGCAAGATAAAAGAAGAAAAACATATAAACAAATTTAAACCTGAAGTATTTAATTTGTTTGTGGGTTGGAGCAATACACTGTCCAGTAATATATGAATTATACAATTTAATATGTATTAATTATATCTTTTTTTTCTGAGTGACGACTGTTTATTGTCGCTATGCCATTATAAGCAGTATTTTTTTTCTTTGTGTTTACATTTACAAACAGAAATAAAGAATTTGAGTTGAGTTGAGTTGAATAGCATTAGAAATGGTGAGGTGGTTACGTATACGAATGATATCTGTCTCCTAGTGTCAAATTTGTCCCTAGATGCATTTATTAACACATAACTAGAGAGGTCATATGTGTTTGCTTACACGGCCGCACTCGCCTCGCGCTATGCAGAACATTTAGCCATATTATTTGTCCGTTGGTGTTATACCTATTATACTGGTCCATATTTTGCCTTTCTCCGGTACTTAAAGAAAGAGAGAATTTCTATCATGTTTTAATTACAAGTCAGTGTAGAAAGTGTGGCACCAACGAACAAACTATAGCATATCTTCAACATAGCAAAATCACTCCCTCCGATTCGTGTATCTAGTATCAATATCAGTCGAGTCTTGATACGATATAGTACAATTCTTCGTTAACGTTTTACGCATTGTAAATGTAATACAATATCGGGCGTAGAAAATCTCAGAAAACGACCATTGTTTTATAATGTAGAAAAGTATATCGGTGAATTCCAGGATTTACATTATGGTGGTACCAAAATAATTTATACAGTGTGCCATAAACAGTTATTGTGCTGGCACAAATCGGACTACACATTGGCGGTGGTACATCTGATCCGTTATTCACCTATAAAGATTATTTTAATTATGCGTGTGTTACATCCATAGATGTTGAAAGGTCTTTTACAAAATATAAGCATGATTTATCATGGCGACGAAAGCGGTTTAGTGCTTTAGTGCTACAAACTTTTCAGCAATCCTATACTATTTCTGATACTTAAATGAGGTAAATGGCTTATATGTAATACTTATAGTTAAATAAATAAATGATTTTGCTCCCGACACCGTACTGTATACTTGTGTTAAACGTTAATGTCACATATATGAAACTTAGTACTGACCTGGCGCGCAGACAAAAGTTGACCGCTCTTCATGGAACGCAGTTCTTTAGTAAGTCAATAAAATTATATTAAAAATTAAATTATGTTGCAAAAATTTAGGCACCAAATATATAATAACCTTTCAGAAAAACCGATACTTAATTATTATTTCTTTTTTTCGTAAATTGGATATTCATAATCATCACCGCTTTAGAAACCTGCGCACTTTGCTGCATATTTACATCGTACATACATACAAAGCTGTATGGGTGTGGATAGGGATTCAGGCAAACATGTAATTCGATAATTTCAGTACCTTCAATACCGTATGTTACTTTCACATGCTAGGGAGTAATAAAAATGAAATTCAGTTCTTTACCGATTAAATTTATTTTCTTGCCAGTTGTACTGCACGGAAACGGGGTTATTTGCTGCATTTTACAGTATGGAATTTCCTCTTTTAGTAACAATAACGTTGAATGATCGCTGAATACATTCTTATTTGTAATAGTAATCCGAATAATTCTGCCGAATAAACCGCTAAGCTTACTAGGTGGTACTTACATAATGTTAATTAATACTGCGAGTTTTCTTATGGTGGTTGAACGTAATGAAGTTATTAACAAATTATAATGCATACTAATTAACATTTTGTGGGAATTGTAATAAGAACAGTATATTTACAAAACTTCAGTAGGCTTCAACGCATGGCAAGTGTTTTGAGACTTTCATCAACTAAGTATGTTGCCTTAAGTGTGTGCCAAGTTAACAAGAATATGCATGTTTTCTACTATGTAGTGTTTGCAAGCAATAATGAAATTCAGTCAAGCGTTTTTAGTACACGGCATCTGTAAATAAATAGTTGTCTTATCGTGCTACCATGTACTAAGCCGTACAGGTTTCTGGCTAGTCGATCGAAGTAATTCTTGAGGTTCATTTTTTGCTTGCGAAAAATTGCCCGCAGTTTTGGTTCAAATCGCGCATTCAAATAGGGTGTCATAAATAGTCTTCGTTATTCTATTACACAGTTTGCGGTCGCTACCTCCAGTATTGATCATGCTTTTCTGTAGGTAGTCTTTCAGTGTAGGGGAAAACGGAGCCTATTGATGCAGAAGAATCAATCACATATATCATGTAAGAAAAAATCTTAATTTTTAGCGTTATGTATGGCGAGTCAATATTATACCATCAATCAAAATAACTATTAAAGTTTATAAGGTAATGAGAATATAATCACTTGAAAAATGCCGTTTGTATCATTGTGCGCTACCTATTGTTCATTACTAGTTATAAGTTAGTTACCACATCTGCGTTTATTTTTACTTTACGGTTTCGTGACGATAACCAGTAAGAATTTTGTAAAACTAGAAAAGATAAAACATCTTGAAAACAAATACATACTAGCAATATTAGTACGTTAGGTACCTACCTTTGTTTAACTTACTTATTTCTATATGAAAGCTGTGTTTATATAATAATAATAATAGTGATAATATTATAAGAAATTAGAGTGATATTCGGGTATTCGGTCTGTCAATTAAACTAAATAAATACCTCGACATTTCGTTATATTTTTATAACATCTTCAGGAGGATCTACAAATATACATAGGTAAAATGAAAGAAAATATAAAATTACAATAAGTAATTACTTACAAAGTTTTAGGGTTCAATGACAGATGACAAAAATCAAAACAGGAAAAAAGAATGAATAGTTAAAACATTCAAATGCAAGGCGGAGCCAGACGAATCAACAAAAAAAAATTTACAGTTATACATATAAAATAAATAGAAAAAAAATTATTGATGTAAAATATTGCAATAAATACTACTTAATGGATTTGTATCAGTTTTAAAATTAATAGCATTATTACAATGTTTTATATTTACCATTTCCAAAAAATAATCGTTTTTTGTAGTTTGGTTCTAATTCAAGGATGGAAACACCATCATAATTAAAAGTATGTTTAAGATCTTGGGCATGTAGAGACAAGGCACACGAACGTTTTCCGATACAACAATCACTCTCATGGTGAACTATTCTGTTCCTTAAATTTGCGACGTCTGACCAACATAACAACCTTGACAATCGGTACAAGGAATGGATACTCCCTTTGTATTGGTTTTCAAATTTTTTGCAAATAATAACTCTTGACAATTTTTTTTCTTTTATAAATCGGACGTAAGCCAAGAGTAGTGCTTCGTTATTTGGTAAAGTTTATTCTTCGAGTTGAATGGAAAATTTGGAAATCTTTAAGTAATCACATAATGATAGTTCATCGTCTTCAGCCATTTCATCGATTCTCTTTTACACTGTATTATTAGTCAAAGGAATTTTTTAGAAGATATCTGATGGCATCTTATGATGAAGAACAGTTTCGATTACCTCTTTGACTGCCGGCATAATTAATTCCTTAGCAATTGTGTGTGGTTTTCCCGCGTTTTGCGATTAATAATGAAATATTATATGAAGCTCGTAGTCCATCATCTTCTTGTTTAGAACACGATGCAAAAAGGTTTGATATATGTAGTTGGCTGTTTTAAATATTTCTTTTCAAGTCCTTGAAAGTAGGATAAATCTTTGTCCTTTTTATCAGCATGTATTTTATTCAAATGCTCTTGGAGCCTAGAAGGCTTTATGGCTTCATTTGAAAATACTTTTTGGCAAATTAAACACATAGGTAATAATTGGTTTGTTGCAGATTGCGTAAATCCATATTTCAAATACTCAATGTTGCCGACATTTCTTCTTAGTTTCAGACATTTTGGAATTCACAATTTCAATATATTAACTTTTCAGCCGATTTATATAAAGTTATAAAACTAATGGCTATAATGACTTCTTTACTTTATCAGTCACGCGCGAGTATGGATCACTGGCGAAGCACACGAAAGCAATAAGACATTAGAAGAGCTATCCCTGCCTTTTAAAGATTTGATTTCGAGCTCGCAACAACTTGCCTATGCCTTTGCTTATTTGCGGTGCCCCGGTGCACTAGCCCTGCAAACAGGTTGTTACAAGTTCCCGTATTTTTGTCGAAATATGCTTGATTGCGTAAATCACGTCTTTGCTTACCAACTTGTTACCGACAGTCCTAAACCGAATCAATTAGTTAGTTTATACGTAATGCTTCTTTAAATGTTTTAATGTTTATTTACGCCATAATAATAAGATCTTAGACGGCTAGATAAAATGTTTTTTTTATTAAAATAGATGTATTTTCAAAGTATCTTATTATATTAAAGTACCGCCCCCTTGACTGTGATAGCGTCCCCCATTTGCCTTTGGACCCGCTACCGCTCCCACGAAAAGCTCCAGCGCCCACCAGGGGCGGTACCGTCCCCGTTGGGAACCTATGCCCTATATAATGCACTATGATTCGATGTGTAATCTCGTTTCTTCTAAATAGAATAGTTTTCGAGAAATAAAAATTTTAAAAAAAGTCTGCTTGGCGCACATTTTTCTAATTATTGTAAGAGCAGTGCATGATGGTCTGATATCAATGACCTCTATATGTATACCCATGCACAAGTTTTTTTCAAAAAAACTCTTCTGGAGGCTATTTCACCATATGGCTAGATTCTTTGTCTTTGAACGTAGATTCCCAACAATTTGACTAGAGTTGTAGTATATAGTTATCCATTCATTTAAAAGTGATGTAAAATTTGTGCTTCATAAAATGAACATGGTAATAAAATGCGTCTAGTCACGTAAGAAGTCGTAAACTTAAAAAAAATCCTTTCGCTAGCTATATAGATGAATCCCACATAAAATAGTATTTGTAACATGTTAGATTGTGACGTGAGAGTGCATTTTCCATTAACTTTTGCAAACGAAACAATACAGTGAGTGTAAACCCACAGAAAATAATGTATTTTTGTATTTGTTTTATTAATTGACACATATAAACATATATCCGCATGTACTAACAAGACAGTAAAATAGAAATTGCGTCCGCACGTTGCGTAACTAGGAAGTTATTGATATAACTAACTTAATTAGGTGCATTTCGCGGGAGAACACGTGATGATCTCATATCCTCAATTCACCGCTATTAAATGTTACACGTTAAAAAAAAATCCGTCTTGGTTTATTTGTACCTGTTCGATGTGAATTATCGATAATAACCAGTTTTGCAATAAGGCGACTACGCCCAGCCGAAATATGGATTCAAATACCTTCATAAAATTGTTAGCATTGAGATCGAACGGAAAAATATATCGTAACCTTTGCTATATGATGGCCAATTAATTAAAAATGTAAGAAAAATAAATAAAGGTAAGCGTAAATGCAAATGATCGCCTTTATTAAAACAAAAAAAAAACATGTGGGAAAGTTTATGATTAAATATAATTAAATAGTTGGTGTTTTTCGCTTCTCACGATATATTCAAGTTCGAGTGAAAACGAATTGAATATTTAGTGAAGTTCATTAGATAAAATTGTAATTAAATTTATAAACAGACAAGGTGTAAGTGTTTACTAATGTACAGTACTAAATAACAGATAATTCAGCATTGGAATAAGAGAATGCGGTCATGCAAGTTAAAAATAAAAAACTAGTTCGTATTGAACTAGAATAGAATCGATTAAGGCATTTAGGTTAAATAGTAAAAAAGCATCCATCAAATAGTTTTGGGTTGCAAACTAATGAAATATATGTATTGCAAATTGCAAACTTAGCCGTATTTTCTTATTTGTAAAATTGACTTCAAAGAATATATCAATAATTAATACATTAATTAATAGCTTACGTTTGCGTATAACATATGCAAAATACCTAATGTAAAGCAGTCATAATTGTCACTTTTATTTTATTTATTCCAGGAGATTAAAAGGATAAAGATAGCAGAATCGTATCACAAAAAAATCTTTAACAATGTAAAAGGTTGAATTCACCGTAGGAATATTAATATATTTTCGTTTTTTTTCTACCATCTCACAGATATTGGGAAATGACAGCAGCAAACAACATTTATTTCACATTATAATTTTAGTACAATAGCCGATCCTATGATTCAATAATGTTTCAGTATATCTTTAATGCTTTCTTGATATATTACATATGTATCTGAAAATCAGAGCTCTGTATTTATTTACCGCGGAAGAGATGTACATACATTTTTAATAATTCAGAGTCCAATCTCTAATGGGTTCAGAGCAAATTACATTTTACTCGATTTTCTAAATACATGTGTGCATATCGTAAAATATCGGAACGTGACTGAATACTTACTAATAAATAAAACATTAAAACAAGACTTTAACGGCCCTTACGGTATAAACTTTAGGGAGTGCTTTTTAATCAATTTTAATTGATGGATGGATCGAAGTATGTAAGCTTGAGTTGAAAATTGGATTAAAGCGTTCAGTTACTAAATATTTAAGGTTTCTGAGTAGGAAAGTTTGTTAACGAGGGGTATTAATGAGTTCTTTCTTTAAATATATATATACGTATACAAAAGTTTGTTAATTCAGAAGATTACAATATCACAAACTATAATCTATCATACATATTGACATATGCGCCTAATAACTTATTTTTACTTATAATAAACTGTACTACAACATACCAAGAGCTCCATTATTCATGTAGTACAGTTAGTACAGTTTAGTACAGTTATTATAAGTAAAAAAAGTTATTAGACGCATATGTCAATATGTATGATAGATTATAGTTTGTGATATTGTAATCTTCTGAATTAACAAACTTTTGCCACCCTATATTAATTACCAAAAACCTTTAACTTATATTGATTTTTAGTTTTGTATTATCTTCTGTTGAGCTATCTTAAATGTTGAGAAGTGAGTATGAATGTAAGTCAAAGAAAAGCGAATATGTACACATAAGTAAGTGCTATGGTATCTGAAATGTCACATTCATTGATTTCTTTTTCTAGAAAAATAATGCAAATGGATCTACTTTGGGTATCAAAATGAAGAGAATGCAGAACAGATTTGGCAATTGATTGCCTGTTAAACGCCTCAAAATCATCTTTAAAGAAACATAAGTGTTGCAAACGAGTAATTTATTGTACAAAGAGCTTTTTTTTTCAAGCCGTTTGACATGGAGTCTCTAAAAACACTGCAGCCTCTTGACTGTACCTTAAAAAAAATCCCTAAGGCGGCTGGATATAGATATATCTACAGATAAATGTTGTGTACAGATTTCTATCAGTTCCCGTATTATGCAGAACATATTTATATAGATTGTGTGTGATTCTATGCAAATCTATAGCGTCATATAAGTTAACTTACAAGTTTGCTTATTCCGTGCAAAGAAAAGATCGAATACAAAAATGAACAATATTGATGTAGTAAATGTAGGTATACTGATAATTTCCTTTGGTATTTGTATATCTTTTGGTCTACGAAAAGCAACTATTTGAAATTGGGAAGACAGGGTTATATAAAACAAATAAACATAAAAAATAAAATATATTTTCACCCAAAATGTTTTGTTTTTTATTACATTAAATAACAAATTACTTGAATTTAAAATCTTAAGCAATGCAAAATGCAAATGTCAATATTTACAACTGTGTTTTGTTGTTCGGTCCATTTTCTGTGTTCTTCACGTTTCTATACTTTGCCTTTATCACGCAATATTTCCAATCAGAAAATCTCTAACTAAGCACCCTAACGGGGTATTGCTGCTCCTAGAGCTTTCTAGATCTTCAAAATATAGGTATATTAATCCCCATCCTCTCTTATATCCTTTCGCACATATCTTTCTACCTGTCCCCGTTCTATATACTTAAATCTGTTCACCTTTTCAAGTGTGTAGTTAGTTTCCTATTTTAGCTGAATTATTTTTACTTTCTCGTTTCGTGTCTAGTCTCATTAATTTTGTTTCCTCTTGGTTTATCTTCACTCCCATTCTGTTCCCTTCTCTGGCCATTTCATTCAGTATTTTTTTTGGTCAACTGTCGATTTTTTGATACAATTACGATATCATCTGCAGTACGCTATTATTTGTGCTCGCTTTGTCCTTATGGTACCTTTATCTATCTTTCTTAATACATATTCCAATGCTAAGTTAAATAATGTTGTCGATAATGAATCTCCTTGTTTTACCCCTTTATTTATTTCTGCGTGTTTACACTAACTCCTGTATTTGAGTAAATCTTCTTAATTTATAAATTCCCATTTTCTCTAAAGCTTCCATAGGTTTGTTTCTTCTGAGGGGGTCGAAAGCTTGTTGAAAGTCGGCAAATACATTTCTATTCCTATTTTGTATTCGTGTGTTTTTTCTATTATTTGTTTGAGCGTATGTATAAAGGCAAATTATAAATCCAAATTGTTAGTTGTGTAGTTTCTTCGATATCAACACTTTTGATAGTTGGGCAAATGTCACATGGGATTTTACATTATATTCTACTCATTTTTATATAATCATTATAATATAATCAAAATGTAGATAACTCAAAATAGCCCGTCGATGGAATTATCTAGTTTTTACATTCTGGCAGCGATAATCAATGACAAAAATTAACAAAGTAAAAAATTCTAAGTAGAAATCATGTCATCGTAATGATCTGCTGAGATACTTTGTACTTACTATATATTTGACCTGCCTATTATCCTTGGACTCGAATGAAGTACATGGCACCATAAGCCCTTATCGTACAAGTTCAATCCACATAATATTAATAAGTATATTATGTGGAATATGTTGTTCTTTTACTTTGTTGCACATATGTTGATTTTCCGCCCCATTCAATAGTGTTACCATTTTATTTCCCTTTTTTCTGATGTAATTACCTTCTAATAAATAATTTTACATTAATAAAAATAAAATATATTTCACATTACCCACTATTATATTTTTATACAAATAGTAAATATAACACATCAAGATATATGAAATAAATAAATTCACGTAGTATGTATTTGATGATATAAAACAAAACAACTTACATGTAATTAGATTTCCTTTACATATTAAATTATATCATTCCAGTATCCTGGTACTCTGTACTAATCTGTACAGGACTCTGGTTAATCAGAGTAATTCTCTTCATTGTTAGTTTACTAAAATTACTTTATCTTTTCATCAAATCTTTTCACATAGCCTCGCAATCACAGAGAATGTACCAAATAGTCTTTGTCATTCCATTATACAGTCCGCAGTTGGTATCTCGAATTTATCGATCTCAGTTTTCTGTAGATGTTCTTCCAGCGTGTAATGTTCTGTTCTTCTGTTGGAAGATCTACTACCGTGCGAATATAATCCCTAGTGCGTTGTAGCACTTCGTCTTCTTTTTAATGAACGCTTATTAAAGATCTTTTCATGAATTTGACTACAGTCTAGTTCAAGTTTTGAAAGAAGTATTATTCCTATTGACTATGTGCATCCTTTTTCATTTCGTGCCCATCATATGTCTATCTCTTTCTATCACGGGGATTGTTGCCAAATTTATTTGATAGCTGCCGGTAATGATAATGTCTGGATTATCCGCTGTTTCCTGTTCCTGTCATTTCTCGATTTCGAATATTTTTTGTGTCACTTACATTTATCCCATTTTTTTCTCTAACATTACCTGTTAATTTTAAATTAATCTGGGTTTATAAAAACTACTATAACCGTCATTTGTGTTGTCTATTGTTTGTAATCACAAACAAAACAGCTGTTTTAGTTACATACAACAAAAAGATGAATCGATTTATGAAATCTTACAAGCCAAGACGAAAGGAATGCCAAGATCCGCATTAATTCTCTTTGCAAGTGTATGATGAACACATCCAAGCACTTGTTAGAGTGTAAAATTCACAGCTGTATTCTAAGAAATATTCCATCCACGATGTATCATATTAGCTGCAGCAAACACCGAAGATTTACTTAATTTTTCGACAAGTATGTTCTACAGGTACTTAATAGACAATGGTTTTATATTTGAAAGAAATGTTGATGGACCGTGATGGTATTATAAGATGGCGTAGGATTATTAACTTACTATTAGAAGATATCACAGCGAAGGGAGAAACATTATTTCCACTGATAAATCGTTGGTAAATGATACTTCGTAACAGAACAGTGGATTATTAGCACACCTAATACATCTAGACGAGCATTTTTGCAAGATTTAAGTATTGACCTCTAAGAGTATCAAAAGGTAATGGCGAACATTATGCATTAGTTGATAGTGGCAACAAAAATGGCTTCGTTCTGAGTGCTAAGATATGCCCCTGCTCATCCAGCGAAGATATGACACTGTTTCTACCGATAATTGGAAAAAAAACTTCTTTAAACATATTATCATAGATATAATAATTATATAATATTTAGCACAGTGTAGTTTTAAGTTTAGTCATTTTAGTTGAAGAAGTCATGTGGAAGTTGAAAGATGAACCCAAAGAGTTTATTACTAATTTAACATCGATCTCATCATCATCTTCATATTGGCCATCGGATTTAAGTTAATCATACACAGTTTGTTGTAAGCATGACTCTGTAAATATTTGTAAATTTATTGTAGCATATACATCTATGTAAGTTTTCCTGAAAGTAAACACAGGAACAGGAAACAGAACACCTTATTTGTATGAGTAACTGAGTATAAATGAAATAAATTTACCAGCAACGATCCTTAGAGTCAATTGTGCGCCTATTAATAGGATAGAGAAATATGAGGAAGTATAAGGAGTCAGTGTAAAATAATAATTTATAAAAAAACGATCATTATGCTTATGAGTTTATCATTATATTTATAATTCGAAGTATAAAGTGTAGTACGCCATCTATACTATATTTATATACAGTATAGTATTTGTCAATGTTTGTGGAGTTAACCAAAGCAGCATAAAATTCTGCTTTAAATTCTGCGTTCCGATTTAATTTCGGATTGCAAACGAGTTTTTTTTTCTTACTACATAAATAACAGCACCTTTCTCTAGAAGTATTTACGTTTTCTTAACCTACCAATATTTTTCTAACTAACTAATTTTGATCGGTAAACGGTAAGCTGCTTTTTTTGGAAACACGATTTCTTTTTTATTCAAGAATGATTGGTGGTCATAACGTTAATAATAAAGATTTGTTTTCGTCAATACACTGTATGTAACATTATACTCATAAAATATCTTGCCGCTTACTCAATGTTTGCCTATATATAGGTAAAGTTAGCCTTATTTCTAATTACCACAGTTTGTGTTAAGCCACGTCATTTAATGCACTTAAATATACACTTCGTATATACCTAAGCAGATATCTTGCGACATAAAAAGTTGCATCAGTCTTTGCACCTATCTAACCGATTACTTTAAATTTATAATTCAATTCTGAAACAAACAATACTACCACTAGAGTTAGAGCCATGTATATAAATAAGAAGTTTCTTACAAACATAGTGCCGCAACGACAGTTTCATCTGTTATATCAGACGGTTATATTGAATTTCTTAATCTTTTATGGGTTTTATATTCTTCTCATTCAATAGATATTTAAAGCAAGGTCATAGCTATACAAGTTGATCGACTTAATCTGCGGTTTAGAATAGCTGCAACGACCTTGTGTTAAGAACGCGGATAGGCAGATAGATGTTACGTTCTTATTGCTTTCTGTTTAATTTATTGTTAAAGACATCTTCGCAATCTGTTAATTTTATACGCAACACTTGTAATTGTGTTCCACCTTCGAAATGCTCTAGTTGTATCGGTGCGTTTTGCCTTGGCATTTTATTCAACTGAGAATCGTTATTGAAGTGGATAATTTGGTATTGCTATAAAATAAGGAAGTGTACACAGTAAAAAATATTTTGTTAATTTTGTTACAAATTAACAAAATACACATGGTAACTTACTAGTTAATATTAGCGTCTATTTTAGTAACATTGACAGATTTTGGTTGATTCTATACTATTTGATGTATTATAAGCGGTTATTCAATATTTACGGTAGGGAATATAATTTATTCCAACATTATCGACATAAATTAAAATTAAACTTTTATGGTGTTGCTCGTGTAAGACTACAAACAATAGTTAAAAATTTTCACTTACTACTTATGTACTTTTGAGTATTAACAGAACAATCAACTTACTAGTCATTTACTCCTTCTAATAAGCAAATTTTATTATGGGAGACGTCACAGCACATATCTATGTATATAGTTAGCTATACAAATCAAACAATTGGTAATTACACCATGTGCAAGATTAATATTTGATAGACAATAACATCCGTTAACTCGTAAATGCCGGAGTAAAAGTTAAATAAATAGCTAAACGCGTTTCTGATAATGACCATAGTAATATGAATTGCGTGTTTCTACACATAAGTAAAACTTTCTTAAATAATATTCAAAACAAAATCCTTTTAAACTTTTAATTTTAGCGTTAAAATCGTAAAGTGGGTTTTTAGATTCCATTTCAGTAGATAAAAATCCATTGAACTTAAAACAAATTTACCAAATCGTAAAAATTGCTATTAATTTCAGTTAAAATACAGAAAGGTGATTACAAAATGTTTGTATTGGTTTCGACGACCTTCTCACAAATTTTGTTCAAATATTAATACAACAATACGCAGTTGACGTGTTAGTGCTGAATATTTTGTTTGCTATATGTAAGTACAGTTACAAATGCATTGCAAAAGTAAGTAGCGAAGAAAACTAAACGACGAGTCTTCACGAAGGAAACTTCGACTTCGCCGCCGAAGATGTTCACCGCAGTAGTGAACGAAACGTACGGAAGTAATTCCACAGGACCATGGCTCAACAGCCCGGGAGACTTTGTACAGTAGATTCCGGCCGTGAAAGCCTACGTAACACTTTACCGAAAAAAAGTAGCCTGAAATGTAGTATTCAGCAACCCATTGCATTTGATACTAGACTCATGAAGTCGGAACGTAAATAATGGAGTTACTTTGTATATTATATGCGATGGGAGAAAAACCAAATATTTGAGTGTTTTCTTAGATCAGCGGTTTTAATTTTTACGTTATACCTCTAGCATATGTGCATCAGCCTCACGCTCACCTAACTTTCTTATTGGATTTTGTAGAGGGTTTGTAAATACTAGTGATGTATAACACTGCTTCTTTACATTCGCAGCTACAACCTACTTCTGGTACTTTTGGTTAGCAGTTTAAAAAAGCTGCTACTTTTTGTAGCAGTTTTTCTTAAATAGCGATATACGTTAACAGATAAACTGTTTCTACAACTTTGCATCTCGCTCCAAAGTGTTTTTTGTTACCGTTATTCAGTCAATATTTAAATGTAAGACTCTATTTGATTCAGTAACGAATATCTCCATTCGTTACTGAATCAACCATTTAAATCACCATTAAAAAAAATAAAAGAACAGAATGTTTAACCCAGTGACGTCATTAAACAAGAAATTTATTTCAACAATACGGGCTAAAATACAATTGTGCAGAAAAACAAAACCCTGAACTGAAGGTTCTGGCCTAAACTAAACTGCACTAAACTCTAATTTAGAATAGGACAATGCTATTCCCTATGCAAAGCAAAAAAAAGGTTTTATTTGTTCAGGAAGATTATTCAATATACAAAACCTTCGAATTTCTATCCACGTGGTTTCACAAATTAAAATAGTTTAAGCCTGGATAAATGCTAGAAACTTATTAAAAATGAAAAAGCTAAATGATGGAAAAAAAGCTTCTGCACACCCAAACGAACTGATAAAAAAAAAAAAATGAAACATCAAAATAGATTAACAGAAAAATTAACTCTCATGAAATATAAACGAGCAAATAAACTAAAATAAATCTTCCTAAACAAAAAATAATAATTGATCTTATATCTACCAAGTGTACACTTCAATACATTAACAATTATTACAATAATGATTCCTTGATTAACTATATAATAGAAGAATGTTAAATTTTACAATACAAAATGAATAACAAAATGGCAACGATTAAAACGAAATACGTCTATTCACATCAATAATCGAACAAGGAAATCCTTAACAAAACGCTACAATACTTTTTCCTACAAAAATCCCTCTCTCGGAATTCATACAACGCAGACGTAGAACATTACAATGACAATATTTAATAGAATACGCATAAAATTAGCACAACCGAACAATAGACATATGAATGACTGGCTTAATTAAAAAAAAAAACCTTAACACTACATAATTAAAATCAAACAATAAACTCTTAACCTAATCTTATTCAAAACAAAATTGTGAAAATTCTCGGTAAATTGAAAATCAGCTGTACGAACAAAGAAAATGCAACAACCATAATATGCAACTTAAAATACACCTCAGTGATAAAAGGGTTGTCCAAAACCACAGCAGTGCGTATGTGAATAGCTTTATTAAACCACTAAACACCTAGGTATTGTATATATTTTCGTAACTAATAATAATAATAATAATAAGCTGGGGCTGAGCTGTAGGCCACCAGCGGGGTCCACCGGCGGCGGATAGTGGAACGGCCTCCAGATATGGAGGTTAGCTGCGAATATACTGAATAAGCAGTCCCCGACCAACAGCGGCATTTCCCAGAGAGTGCAACGGGGGTAGCCTTGGGAAAGCTACGCCTGAGTAAATGTTGCAATACTTGATGATGGGAAATGTGACGTGGCGAGTATTGCCGCCACTAAATAAGCATATCCTCTACATGGGGCCAACGGCAGCGGGCGGATGAGCTCATGTAGTAAATCCAGGCACGACGGACTCAGAGTGGGCGGTTTCCTTCTGTGAGGCGGCTGTAATGAAAGCTGGCAGGAGCTGAAAAATGCGATAAAGATTCATGGATAGTACAATGAATGGAAATAAGAGTGGCGGTCTGGGGAGAAGGGTCGCACCCAGTCGGAACCGTCGTGAGGCTCGACCCCCTGCAGCTGACGATGGGAATAGCGGCATCGAGCAGCAGGATGTGTACACCGCTACGCCTGAAATGGAGCATGAGATTCAACCAACACACATGATGGCTCACCCGCAGAAGCTGATGCTGCTACTTTGTGCCAGCCCACTAATGCCGGATGATATAACCGACGCGGGAGACAGCGAATGAATGGTCGCTTCAAATGAATATGGATCTATATCGCTGTTATCTCGAAATTACGGAAATGGAAACGAACAACCTACCATATAGCACCCGGTTATATGAACGAATAACGACACTACATCCGTCGCTTAAGAACAAAACGATCCAAAATATACTGGATCAAAGAAGATCGATCTTTGCGAAAGATCGAATACCTCCTGAAGACATGCAAAGAATCCGTCAGGAAGTCTCCATGCAAATCCAAGGCGCACAACACACACAACAAGAACATGTACACGAAACCCAACATAACACGACATTCAGACCATGCAAGATACACAACCTACACATACACATATAAACGAAATGCCACAAACTTCACAAGATACATTAGCCCATTAGATGTCATGGAGAAGGCCGCCAGGACACGTTTGAGAAAAATCATCTGCTTATACCTGGAATTGACCCAACAAAGAGACCCAGACTCCCGAAGCTCCAAACACGAAAAGGACAAACATAATCATACAAAAAATAGATACGCTTATTGCAGACCAACTGGGTGATTGTAATACAATACTGCATTTAAATGATTTAATATACACTGGAGCATTACAGCTCTGGAAATGCACAATCAAAATCTAACACTGTCCACACAACAAGATTTAAAAAAACCAAAACCAAAGACGAAACCATGGAGGTAAGGCTAGAGAGACAAATAGAAATACTCGGAAGACATGCGCTACTCACATTGGCGGTTGGCGCTAACATGCGCTGAGCAAGAGAGTCAAAGGAAAGTTAACTTCATCCTTAATAAATATAGAGACGACGATAATTCAAACAAAAATCAAATATTAAACCTACTCAACAAAAATTGCAGCCAAAGCGCACAGATTGAGAAGATATAAAGAAAGTACGCAAAGGAAGATGCAGAACAAATTATTTCAAGCAAACCAGGAAAGCCTTTTATCGAAGACTGGAAACCACCAACAACGACCAACCGAAACCTCAGATTGCGAGTACGGACGTGCTTCAGTACTGGAACGGTATCTGGGGCCTAGAGACTAAACATAAAACAAACGCCTCCTGGATAAAAATGAGAAAAGTAAGAACAGCAAGCTCAAATATATGACTTGACCAAGAAATAACTACTGCAGAGGTCAAGGATGCCTTAAAAAAATGCTGAATTGGAAAGCACCTGGTATCGACAGAATCCACAACTTCTGGTCAAGAAATTCTCCTGTATGCATGAAAAGTTAACAACGCTGCTCAACAACCTTTGATGGACCCGCATAACATCCCGCCATTCTTCACTACGGGGATCACATATCTAATCCCGAAAACCGTAATACCTAGCCAGGACCCTGGGACTATAGACCAATCACATGCTTACCAACCATGTATAAACTCTTCACATCCGTAATAACTAACAAAATCTATGATCATATACTCCAACACGACATCATCACGGAGGAGCAGAAGGGTGTCGCAGAGGAAGTCGAGGGCTGCAAAGAACAGATATTGATTGACTCCGTAATCACAGAGGAGACAAAAAAAACCAAGCAAATCTCTATTGGCCTACATAGATTATAAAAAGGCCTTTGACAGTGTGCCCCACTCCTGTTAAAAGAAGGTACTTAAATATACAAAATTACCGCCCGCAATAGTTTCTACATTAACAGCACTGATGGGAGAATGGCGAACTAATATCCAACTTAACAATGATAGTGTCGGAGTAGTCAGAATCAAAAGGAGATATTTCAAGGCGACTCTTTAAGTGCCCTGTGGTTCTGCTTGGCACTTAACCCTTTGTCCTCCACGTTGAACAATAGAAAGTCAGGTTATCGATTCAAAAACTCCTTGGTGACAATTAACCACTTAGTCTATATGGACGATATTAAATTAGTGGCAAAAACCCAGAGGAAGAGCTCCAACAGCTGCTTCAAAGACGTGGAAATATTTAGTCAAGACATACAAATGCAATTTGGTGTCCAAAAATGTAAACTTAACAGCATACGCAAGGGGGAATTCCAAATGCTAGAACCTCACGTAATAAATGACGGAGAAAACGTGATAGAACCGATGGATAAAAATGAAGTATACAAATACCTTGGAGTCCGCAAAGCCATAAAGTGGAACACCGGCGAATGAAAGCGAACGTGACAAACACTTACCGAGAGAGACTGCGCCAACTTCTAAAAACGAAACTCACGCAGGAAACATGGCTAAAGCTGTAAACACTTATGCGATCCCGCTTGTCACATACACATTCGGTATCATACGTTGGACAGCAACTGAACTCCATGACCTCAATAGGATAACACGAAAGGAATTCACCCGTAACAGAATGCACCATCCACATAGCAGCGCGGCTCGTTTCCATCTGACGCGAAGAAAAGGAGCAGGGGAATACTCGATATGGTCAGAATGATGATAGGATGGTAACATCGTTGAGAACGTTTTTCTATGAGAAGGCTGAAACCTCGGAGATGCACCGATGTATTGTCCAGACTGATAAAAAATATACTCTTTAAACCTACATGATCCTACTACCGCCATCAAGCTATATCTACGGACGACGATTTAATTCGAGAATGGACCAGCAAACCATACATGGTAGATACATTAATAACGTCAACCAACAGTGCATTGATGGCGATGCTTCCATCAATGGCTGCGTGAGGGTACTCTGTTTCCAGAGACAGAAGGATTCTTAATATCTATTCAAGATCAGTGTGCCCAACCCTCAACTACAGGAAACATATCATTAAAGATGCCCAGGTGAAAGACGATCGATGCAGGATGTGCCGATTAAAACCGAGAACATAGAACATCTGATTAGCTCCTGTCCCGTTATGGCGCGAAACAGTATACAGAGCGCCACAATGCAGTTGCCAAATTATTCATTCATGGCTAGCATGGAAAACGGATGCGTGGCTGAGAAACCCCGTATTACATCTATCGACCGGAGGCTGTCAGTGAGAGTGACGAAGCCCGACTTTATTGGGACAGAACTGTTATTCCGACCACCATATTCCTAACAACGACCAGATATCCTGGTAATCGACAAGATAAAAAATATATGCCACATTATAGACGTTGCGATTCCTGCCCAGCAATATCAGTGATAAGCATAAAGAAAAGGTAAACAAATACACACTTTAGCGGCAGAAATTAAAAACATATGGAACCTCGACGAAATAAACATCACCCTGTAGTCCTGGGGCAACCGGCGAGATACCATATCAACTGCACGAATCTATTGCTAGCTCCAGCTACCTCCGAAACTCTACATTGAAATGCAGAAAGCAGTTATCCTGGGAACCTGTAGTATAATGCGATCGACATTGAATCTGGAATGGCAGACGCACGTACTGACAATACATTCATCACATTTGCTCCCTCGCACGCACTCACTTTCATCTACATTCCGCTTTCTTTTACACACACACACCCATGTACTGCTTGCACACAACTGGAGATGATTGATGATGACATATAACTGGCAACACTGCTACATTCTGATGTTTCGCTTGTCATAAGGCCGTGGAACACAGCTTTTACCTCTACAAAAAGAGTGAAAAATCACATAATAATAATAATAATAATAATAATAATATTCTTTATTGTCCAACATTAAAATATTCCAATAAAGGACAAAAATAAAAATAGGAAAAAGTTAAAGTACAGCGTTCGATAAATAACAATAAGTACAATAATAATACAAACAAAATGAAAGAAAAAAGAGAAGCCATTATTAGTATAAGCTAGAGCTATTTCACAAAATTAAAGTTATTCATAAAAAAAGTAAGGTTAAAACAAAAGAGGTGCAAGTAAAACAGATCAGTGACACATTTGGTCGTGTTTCTAGACATATGTGTTAGGGGAGCCTTAAGTAATATGTTGGTACGAGCTCTCGAATGGGAAAAGGTACGGAAGGATCTACAACTAAGGCGGGGTCCACAAAATCACTGATCAAGAGAACTGGTGCGTCCATGTTATTGTGTATTAGGTTCAAAGAATTTGGCACTAGCTTCATTCCTTCGTTGCGTCAGTGAACAGAAACCATGTCTCCCAAGCAAATTAGAATAATCGACCACGAACCGGATAACTCCATCACCTTAAATGATAAGTATTTTAGAAATCTCCTTTGGACACGCTCAATGGCGAGCTGTTGATGCAAGTAATGCGGATGCCAAACAACTGACGCATATTCCAATCTCGATCTAACTAACGCAAAATATAGAACTTTTAACGCCAATGGACTGGTAAAATCCTTGCAAGAACGCAGGAGAAAACCCAAATTTTGAAGCACTAGAAGAAACGTCCAGAATATGGGGAGAAAATGTTAGTTGAGCGTCAAAAAGTACTCCCAGATCTCTAAACTGTGATACCCTGGGAATAATGGAATGAAGTATAGTGTATATATGTATATAGTGTAATAATGATCTACTAATATAAATAATTAATTAATAAATGAAAAAGCATAGTTTCTTCAACGGAAAAGTATAAATTGTAGTGATAGATTCTGAGGGGTTACGTTACATAATGATCGAGTTTCTGTAATTATGTGTATTTTCTGTTCTTGCATAGGTATTTCTTAAGCAAAATCGATATAAAAACTAGGAAAATTAATCAGCGAAACTTACATTGTGTGGGGTTGTTACACAAAATAACTATTATTACTTGATATAAAATTGTCCCCATTTGGGCTTGACAAAAACAATTTTCTATGTAGTTGTTTCTAGAAATTTCTAGAAGGTTTTTTTACCTCATACGCTTGTCATTTATTTAATACACCACTAAAATAGAAGTATTTTTAGAAATACCTTCTTTATTATGTTTGTTAGTTCATTTTTACACTTTTTTTACGATCAAAAATATCTATGATATATAGACAGTGCCACAAAATAAACATGAACTGTTTCTTACAATAAAATGTTTCCTGAAATTATCATATCAAATAAATATAGGCTTTATGCATTTATCTTTGTTCCTTGTATTATTATCTCCACCCAAATTTATATAAATAACAACGCCATACGCAAATTATTGTTAGTCTTTCAGTTACAAGTTACCATCAAAGTTTACTACTAGAATAAAATACAATCAACATATATTGCAATAGTTTAGTACCAATTATTATAAGAATATCAATGTGATTTTAATAATAAGAGAAGCTATTCAAACCTATTTGAGAAAAAATTACTAAATTCTTCAATTTAATAATCACTGACATAAATATGAAAATAATGTTTTTTATTACATACATCCCTCAAAAAGTAGCAGCTTCTTTTGATATTGAATAGCTACTACAAAATAGCAGTTTACTTTGTAGCAACCCATCACTAGCAAATACTACGTTATACTACGCTTTCGTTCGGCCTAAATTGGAATACGCATCTATAGTCTGGTATTTAGTATATATGTACGTACTAAAAGTTACAACTGGGAAGAGTACAGAAGAGATTTTTGAAACATCTAAGTTTTAAACCCTTTTGCCGGGAACGAATTACAATCATCTTCTCACAAAGCATGGTTTTTCCTCTCTGTCTAACAGCAGACAAGCTACGAATGCTAAATATATGATGAACTTAATAAAAATAAATGATCCACCAGCTCTGTGACATAATTATACCGCAGCCACAACAATGTACTGATTAAATCGCCTATGGTACACATAAGCAGAAATGCAAATAACCTCTTTTCATCTTCCTTCTCATGTTTTATTCCATTCAGCTTAGTATGGATAGCTGAGTAACTATTAATTTCTTACATTTTCTTTGTCTTTGCCTGTCTCTCATATACTTTTGCTTATTTATCTATTGTTATTTTACTTACATTATAATTTTGCCCTATAAATGGCGTTATCTGCAGGTTATTATTGTTGTTATTACTACTTGAGTGTCTTGCCTGAAGCAGATTTCCTTTGTATTTTATATAAGTCAGAGGTGTTTACAATATTTTAGTTATCGTTAGTAGTACAACTGCGGATTTTGCCTTTTACTTATGAAAAAATACAGTCGCAGGTGCTATAACAATCAAATTTACGATTCAGGCCTCATTCGGTAAGACCGACGATGCTCGTCTTGTTGGTATAACCCGCAGTTGTTCGTTCGCTATGAATAATTCAGACGGCTGACTTAACCCGGTGACAAATTGAAACTTTTACTGGAAAAATTTCTTCTGTAGTAGCGTAATGGACGCGCTGACACGTCCATTTCACCAATCAAAAACGTACCTACGTATTTGCCGCCGGTCCTCTGTTTCCAGGCGGTTCTTCGCGTGAATCGTTTCGAATTCGGCACGCGTACTAAAGCAATTTGCATCGGCCACATTTACGTAGCGGAACAATTCAGAATACCCCTCAAGAGATTTCGTAACGCAACGTTAGCAACTGTTCGGACCTATATCTGGTATTGTTTAACCAAAACATGTAAATATTAAAATGTATTTTTTTTGGTTGCCTACCAGATTTCTACTTAGACTACATTATAGTTCTTTATTGTGAAAGCTGCAATACAAATACTGAGTCATCGAGGTATTTGTCTCATATAGGAATAAAGTACGGCATAAAAGTGTTAACACTCATTTTTTTGCATTGCAGATAATTTTTGCAAGTTGGTGTTAACCGTAAAGGACTAACTTTCACTATGATCGTGGCCTAAGGCTAGCACGTTGGTTGATTTGTATACGAACATACAACTATAACGTAGCGTAGTAGATAAAACATACATTTATTAGCTCCATACTCATATTTAAGTTCAAGTTTTTAAATACAGGGAGGTCGTCGAATGACTAATTTTAACTAAAATGATTCTATTCATCTTTCCGAAATCCTATCGGCTCTTGAAATGTCGTGGTTTATCAGGTTTTATGGGTAGATATTAATAGTTATTTGTACCACTGGGCCGCAAACTACAGTTTGGGAGTATAAGTATGAATGCTCGGAAAAGAGTTTTTGCCCGTCTGATAAACATAAGTTTTAGACAAATCTTAAATTTGAATTGAAAATAGAAAAGAAATTTTGACGCTAGGGGGTTGACAGTACAGGTTGGCACACCTGCTGCATATTTTAGTATTTTGACGTTTCCGAGAATAAGTCTTTTTCTGTAATTTCCTTTCTAGTAGTATCATAGTTATAAGTATCTTATGATAAAAATATTACACATCTGTCAAGTCGAATGTAGTGTGCTAATCTTTAGTGACATTTTTGCCGGCCTAGGCAGGATAATGGTGCGGTAGTTTTTACGCCGCTTTGAAGTAAAGTAAAATGCGTGTTTCTGGTGGGAAGCGTAAAAATAATGCTAATGCGGTCGGGATCCAACTGCTTTTTATTTTTTATTCTAAAGAAAAGTTCCAAACTACTACGAATTTACAGGTTTTTGTTTATGGGATTAGTATTTTTAAAGGAAAGGAAGTTTGAAAAATGTATATTTTTGAAAGTTTTGCACAATTCACAATTGTTCCGCTCGATAAAGAATTAGAGATTCTGTTTTGGGCCAATAAAAAGATAGTTAGCGGTTTGGCGATTGCACATATCTCCATCTCCGCTGTCAGTTAATGTGTCAAATTCACAATTATGACATTGTGTTTGACTGGAATTACGTTTATAGTTCGTGTTATTTTTAGAAAGATATCCCTAAAATCTAGATCTTTTGGAAAAATATTCTGTAATCGTTATGTGATCAATAGGTGGTAAATCTTGGTCAGTAACTATTTCAAATAGAGGACCTTAGTGTAAGTTGTTTGTGTAAAATGATCTATTTGATTTGTATAAAACTTATAACAACAATAGTGTTATAAAACTTACTTTAGCATTTATAATCTTAATAATAATGTTGCCCAATGTATTTTAATATCACGTAGTTATTATATAATAATATTAAATGTCGCACTTAAACACTAACCAAAAATCAGTAAATTATGCTTGCCACATGTTGCACTAGGCTAACGCAAAGATCGTCAGTTTTTATTTGCCAAAAGAGTTGTGATGTCTTAATGTGAAACCCAAATGTTGAATTGTTTTAGGCATTCGTTATCGTATAACACAAAAATGAAGTACATTAAGTCGTCCTTTGTATAACTTGTTAAAGGACCCGACCCTATTATAGGTTTGGTAATTGTTATCGTTGACAGTTTGTTATTTTTATTGCATAATTTATATTAAAATCATGCCTATAATTTATTCAAATAAAGCAGTTAGTTGCAGGGTAGCTATCAGCGGAAACACAAAAAAAAAGTTAAATTAAATTAAATTAAAAAGCGAAAGTCGTGTTCCAATCCTCTTTTATTTAATATCTTATTGCGACATGTTTCGGTAATTAACCATCGGGCAAAATTTAGTTACAATGAGAAACATTTTTTGAAAAAACAGTTAAAATTAATTAAAATGAAATATAAAAATTAACCTCAAAATATGTTCTGACAGACGGGGCGGGCAGTTTACTACATTCACAACTATGCAATACGCACGACAAAAATTAAATGAAACTCGTCAAGCCGTTCTAGTCGACGTGATGTGTGCACGTGTCGTGTCCAGGTCGCGCTCGTCACGTCAATGTAAAGCCAAGCGTATTTAAACTAGTGGTAGTACTAAAGAACGAACGTCGTGCGAGCTTCGTGCGACAATCGTTAGGCGCACGTCTCGGCAATGTGTAGCCGTACCTTAATGCGGATGTATACAGGGAAACGGTTACCAGTTGTCCAAATAATCTACACATACCAGGGCCACGGCATAGGGCGCTAGTCGAAAAAGTGCATACTAGAAAACAATACAGTTCCACAACAAACTTCCACAAAATTAAGGCAGATACTCCACTTGCACAATTAAGAAGCAAGTTAAGGTTATAAGTTCACTAAAATATATATTATAGTTTTCATAAGTTTCTTTTTCTACCTGACGTTATATATCTATGTTTAAAGTGTGTATATAATTTCTTTCTTCATATTTTCTGCGTTTTTTTATTATACGTCTGTAACATTCTTGAGGATGTTTACATTCATTATTAACTTATGACAAATAGGCAAAGAATAATTTAAAAGTTCCAAACTAAGTAGTGTCACAAAATCCATGTACGGTGTGCTGGATGCCCGAAAACGGTTTCTTTCTCGTCCTAGACAAGCAATAAAATCGAAAGAAACCAGTTAATACCAATGTAAAATTTCAGAGAAATTTATAGTTTATATCTCCATAATTCCGTTTATATCAGCATTTACATATAAACTTGCTCAAATACAAAGTTTCATTCCAACGCAATAATTACCAATCATTAACATTATTAAGTCAGTTTTATCATTCGCTTGATTAAACATAAACCAATTGATATTTAATAGTCGCAATATAAATTCCCTTCACATTGAATTTATACAATGGAATATAACACCCAAGTTACAAACACAGCAACAGCTTGTGCACGCGTTCAACCTAACCATCAACATTTCTTTTTATTGCTTTGTATTTGGGCATCTGTTTTTATTGTCCTATACGTTTAAGATTGTGTTAGTATAGTTATGTACGAGTCACAATAAAGGTATTCGAACATCGCATCGTGGGCACTTTTCATAGCGTAGTTTGTGGAAAATAAGAAGGCAGTCACATGCCCTATTCTTCCATATCGTTTGCGGAGCGAATGTAATAAAAAACAATTGCCTACACGGATGTCTCTATATTATGCCAGTAGTGATTTATATGTTATTGCTAAGTGCTGTTATTCCAAGCATGATAAATTTATATTCTTTCTTGTTTATTTCTAAATTGCTTACAGTTACGTAAAGTGAATGATATAATAGTAGACATGCCTATAATAATTGCTAGGCCATCAATAAAATCACAATAAATGTAAAACTATTGGGAAAACGATGGTGCAAAGACGTTCAAGCTATCCCATCGAAGACTTAAACTTTTACTGGTCTGAATTTTTAATTTTAGGACAAAATAATGTCACAAATGTGTTAAATGTTTATGTTATAAAGCTGGTCTGTAATATTCTACATTATTATAGACCAGATATACAAAGCATCCCCAAATTAGATAAAGGAATATTTACTTATAATAATAAATTAACTGCACAACTTACAGTATATGTATTATATACCTTCGCAGGCACGACTTCGTGGCTTCGCTCTCGTATTGCCGTAGAATGCCGATTGCGTTAGGTGACCATAGGATACTCGCTCAATTGTAATGTAATGTAAGTAAATAGAAGGGTGGTGTTACACTGCGACCTAAAAGATCTATTGTGTCCCCTATTCTTGCTGCTTTACAGCTGGCCTTCCAAGCCTATTCCTTTTAGAAAGTGTAGGATGTCAGAGGGCTCCAGTCTAGGTAAGGCTCCCTCTTCGCTTTTACATGCTCCCAGGTGCAATGCTCTCGCGTTGCACAGTGCTACGCAGTTTGAGAGGAGGTGGATGGATGTTTCATCCTGTTCCCCACAAAATCTGCATTCAGGATCTTTTTCCAATCCAAGCTTACTCAGGTGTCCTTTCAGTCTACAATGGCCTGAAAGTATTCCTGTTAATATGCGAACATTGTTCTTATTCAGGTTGATGCATTCTGCAAACCTCCTCTGGTTATAAGTTCCCAGAAGAATTTTACTTTGCCTCATTCCCTGGAGATTTTCCCAGTAACTGGATTTTCTCTGCTCCATTTCCATTTTTAGTTTCTTCAGTATTGTACTGTTACTTAACCCGCAAAAGGGTTCAGGCCCTGCAAAAGGCATTCCAGCCCCTTTTTTTGCGAGGTTATCCGTTATTTCGTTTCCTTCCACTCCTGTATGACCCGGAACCCACAGGAGGGTTACTTTGTTTCTTTTGTCTAGCTCATTTAGTTTCCCTAGGCATTCCCAGACCATCTTGCGGCTGATTTCATATGAGTTCAGCGCCTTGATGGCTGCTTGACTATCAGACACGATGATAATCTCCTGCTTCCGATAGTTCCTATCCATGATGAACTGACACATCTTCCAATAGCGTGTATTTCCGCCTGAAATATACTTGGGTATTTTCCCAAGCTTTCGAAATATGTAGTTCTAGCCCATATATTCCTATTCCAGTTTCTTCTGCCGTTTTGGAGCCATCAGTATACCATTTGATGACATTTCTGTTCAATACTCGCTCAATTAGCATATAGTATATACCATTGAACCTACTTTGTAACGTTGCTTCTATTTCCAAAAATGTCATCCTAGGCGTGCTTTGAAGATATATATCCTTAAATTTCATTATTTCAGATTGAAAATGTCCTCATCCTTTTTCTAATTCCTATAATAGACCATGAACCTCGCTTAGTGGCAAACTACTAGTTCATTGAAAGTATTACATACCAAAAGAAGTCGTATTTTCGCATGAAAGCTAGTGCTAGCTTTTTTTTTCCATTTGAGGTAGTGTTGAATGTTCTTTGGTGAGAATTTGAAAGACCCATATTGTGTTATATTAATAAGCTTGATGTGAATGGAAACAGTAGATAATATATTCACGAGGGCCATAATTCATGGTAAATTTGCCTTTCGAAAACACTGAAAAAACATATGTACTATATCCCCATAAATTGAGAATTAATGTGTAAGTGTTTCACTTTACATGTACTTTTCTTTATAATATTTATGTGTTAATAATTCCAATGATATCTCCTTTACCCTTTTAAGATTTTGAGCAGTAACTTTGCTTAATAGATGGCATGATATCACCACAATCATCGGGTAACACCCTCTGAGTCGCCTATCGACGAATAGGTAGGTAACAACATCAAGTAAACAGATATGTATGTATGTATATATAGTCGTTAATTATTATAATACACAATTTTTATTAAAAAAACCTATCCAAGGCTTGACTGGTAAATTGTGAAGTTCAATCATTTCAATCATCAAATATGTTCAAAATTAAAAATTCCTATTGTTCATTAAATGATGGCCGTCATTAATAAGTATCTCTTAAATTTATTGTAACCGAAATATACATTTTCTAAGTGTCTAAATTCATTAAAAACTAAATGATACTTTTTATTTTAGAGAGGGAAAATCGTTCAGGATACATGATAATTGCGTAATTTCATTTTCGAACTCTTGAACTGCAATTCGAAAAGCACAAGTTATAAAATGCAAAGTAAAAAAATATTCTAGTACAGTAACGTTTTAATAACAAACCACATTGAAAGCGAATACGTACCATTTTTAACAAATTAAATGCGAGTCTAAATTCCACAAATCTCCGATTATTTATGCTACCAAAACTACAAGTACTGCATACATAGCGATGCGTAATTCAGAATTGTTCGTAAATTATTTTTAATTCATATTTTAGTGTACTGTAGTTTCGGTTGCATAAACAATCCAAGATTTATGGAGCCTGGATTCGCATTTAATTTGTTAAAGATGGTACAGTTTTAATAACTGACTTTGCCCAGGTATGAGCTGTGTTCCTATATGGAGAAATAAAATGCGAAAAAACCTTAAATGTACACCAAAGGTAAACCTATTAAGTATATTAAAAGGTATTTTTTCATTGAAAGCAATATACTTGACAACAAAGGAACATTTGACTCTAAATGAATTGTTTATTAAACAGAGATATACCGGGTGTCCAGTCTAAGATGTAACGGTCCATAGCCGATTTATTATTGTTTTTTTGGAAAAATGTTTTAAATAAATGTTACCTCGAATCATATTCTACATATTTTAAAATTAGTTTCAGTAATAGCGGACTTCCGGTTATACCGAAAGTAGATACTAACTTTATTATTTTAAATGGAACACCCTGTATATTATTGCACTTTTGGATTCCTCGCTAAATTTAAATAACAATATGTTAGGCATACATTGAAGCTAAGTTGTACCGTTTCCGAATTACATGACGTTTTTCGAAGAAAATGACATTTGCAATGTCTGCGGCATTTGGAAATATCTCCGGAAATACGAAAGTTAGAAAGATGCGGTTTCCAGTTTTCGCTTAATCATGAAACAGCAAACGTCTTTTATTTTAAAATTGTTGCGTTTAAATTACAGAATTATTAAATAGGGGTCTGTAATTTTCGAACTCTAAAATCATGGATAACTTGATTTTTTTAAATTGAATGGTATAGCAATTTTTACATAAATGAATGCTACCTTCCACAAAAATGGATTTGTGAATCGTCACAATTGTCGTTATTATGACACACACAATCCCCATTGATTTATTGCAGCACATAGTCAGTACAGAAGGTCAGTGAATGTGTGGGCAGGTACCATTGGACAACATATCATACGCCTGTTCTTTCATAACCAACACCTGTTGGGTAGGGTTTATATGAAATTTCTTCAGAATAATTTGGGCGTTCTGTCAGAAAATATTCCGTTAGCTACTCGTCAGCTGATGTTGTTCCAACACAATGGTGCTCCATCTCCCAATACTGTCGAACTTCGTCAGTTTTTGGATGTGCCTTTTTCAGACCGCTGGATTGGGCGTGGCGAACAGATGACACATGGCCTTCGAGATCGCCAGATCTTACAAGCTGCGATTCCTTTTTATGGGGTTTCATTAAAAATGAAGTTTATGAGACGCCACCAACAACACCTGATGATATGCGCCATCGTATTTTAAAAGCGTTTCAAGAAATCACACCAGAAATACCCAGAAATGTTCAAAAGTGTTTGCAAAAGCGATTTCAACTATGTAGTGCCTAAAACGTATCGCATTTTAAACATTTAATGTAATAGTGTTGTACAGCTTTCTCTGTAAATAATGACGGCACTAACATTTAAAGTGTAACCTGTTGCAAGCAAGACGCTCGATGTGTATGTACGCCATTCATTGGACAGAATAATGCAGTTCGAAAAATGTTCTGATTTATGGATATACAATACCATTATCTTTGCTATGTTCATTTCCAACGCGCTTCAGTGAATTCTACATTTTTTTTTAAATTCAAGTTTTGTTTGTTTCCGGTGGTCCTATTGTGTTCTATTGGCCACTTTCTAAGCATGCTAGTATTACTGCAACTAGTCCCAGATCTGGTGAAATGCGAGGGGAAGGTGGTCGGCCCTTCGCAATAAGTATCTATCATGAAAAACTGAAAAATCGCGAATATTTCCAAAACCTTTGGAGATAGACAGAATGACACTCGTATAAAATCGAAAGAAAATTAAATTTTACATCCATTTATGTAAAAATTGCTATACCATTCAATTTAAAAAAATCAAGTTATCCATGATTTTAATAATTCTGTAATTTAAACGCAACAATAAATTAATAATAATTTTAAAATAAAAAAAACGTGTGCTGTATCATGATTAAGCGAAAACTGAAAACCGCATCTTTCTAACTTTCATATTTCCGAAGATATTTCCAAACACCGCAGACATTGCAAATGTCATTTTTTTCGAAAAACGTCATGTAATTCGGAAACGGTACAACTTAGCCCCAATGTATGCCTAACGTATTGTTATTTAAATTTGACAAGGAATCCAAAAGTACAATAATATACAGGCTGTTCCATTTAAAATACTAAAGTTAGTATCTACTTCCGGTACAACCGAAAGTTCGCCATTACTGAAACTAATTTTAAAATGTGTAGAATATGATTCGAGGTAACATTCATTTGAAACATTTTTCCAAAAAAACAATAATAAATCCGCTATGGACCGTTGCATCTTAGGCTGGACACCCGGTATAAACGCAGCTGCTAAAAGTTGATGAATTAAAAACTCTTTCTTTATATGCGATCTGAACTTTCGCTTACTTATTTTAAGCTTGATTCGGGATACGTCAGTTATGGAATAAAGAAAACGTAGAACAATTACATATTAATGTAAACATCGCTAAGATAAGAATACTACATTACAATTACAAACTAAATGAAGTAACAGAAGTGAAACCAGGTGTCTTAAAAAAAAAAAATATATTGGTCTGAACAATTTAGATTTGAATTGATTTACAGCAAGAAACAGAGAAAATATTCAAAATTCAGGGGAAATACAGCTTTAAGGATGCATAAACAGGATATTGTATGAAATATCGAAGTTTTTTAACTGTTTACCTTTTGTGAATAAAGTAAGATGTTGTTTTATTATGTATTGTTTTGTTAATTCCGTTTAATTAAGTTTGTACCAGCAGTCATAAAGTATGTTAATAGTCTTTGTGGAGTTGCGCCGCTTATATTCAAGTTTTCTAGACCCGTCCAGATTGGGGTCGATCAGTCCTCATTTTCTCTCTTTAAACTGCATTACTTATTTCTCTCCACAAATGTCTGGCCTCAACCTTCTTTTTCCATTCACCAATTCCGGCTCTGTTAAGATCTTCTTTCAACCATCTAGATTTCGGTTTTCCTGTTCTTTTGCTTCCTGGTTGCCATTCGTTGTATATATTATTGCACCTGGTCCTGCTTTCAACACGCGTCCCAACTATTTTATGCTTTGTCTTTTAATTCTCCTCGCTATGTCATCCCCTCCTAATTCTTGTGCTATTTCATCATTCCTTCTCACTCTATATTCATTATATCCCACCTTCACCGGTCTTGGAATTGTTCTCACTATATTTCTTTACATGATTCTTAGGTCTTCATCGTCTTTGTTTGTTAATTCTGCTGCACACATCATCGTTGGTATTATCAATATCAATGTTTTCTAAGTGATTAATTTGGTTTTCTTGCTAATTAGCTTTTTTTCCATAGGTGTATTCTGAAGAAGATAATTCGGCCAGAAAGATCTATTGTGCTCCCATGGCAATTTTTTCCCTCTCAGTTAGGTTGCACCCTAAGGGCCGTTTCCAAAGGTCCTGGTGGAGCGTCTGCAAACCGCTCTTAACATGGTTGACAAATGGTGTAAACAAGAGCGACTATGCGACAATGCTCAAAAAACACAGGCTGTCACGTTCACAAGAAAAAGAACGCTAGAACGCTTACAGCCACTCGTGATAGGAGGCGAAAGGATTCCATATGTCAAAGAGGCGAAATACCTGGGGGTATGGTCTGATCAAAGGCACACATGGAAATCACTTATCTAGAAATTGACCAGCAAAGCCACCATCGCCCTGGGTAGGTGTAGGAGGCTTTGTGGAAAGAATTGGGGCCTTAGCCCCAAGATGACTCTGTGGTTGTATACAAGGGTAATTAGATCCATGATAACCTATGGAGCAGTAGAATGGTGGACAAAGGCGCGGCAAGTGGAGGCGGCCGGCGTTGGGTGGCGTGCAGAGGTTGCGTGCCTGTGCGCCACAGGGCGTTGAGATCGACCCCTACCACCGCGATTGAAGTAATTCCGAACCTGCCACCAATACACATTTTTGTACAAGGAGCCGCAAGGTCCACAGTACACCGACTTTTACATAATCAAGTACCGATAAGTAAATCGCACGGAGCTGACTATAAGAAACTGTTAGACGAACTCAAGGAGGCACCCTTTAGAAATGCCATGTGATGCCGTGGTTCAAACATTTAATCTAGATAGAAAATATCAGGTTATAATACCAGATAAGAAGGACTGGGAGGCAGGTACTCCGGTAAGAGCGGACTCAAACTGGTATACTGACGGCTCTAAAACGGACTACGGCGTTGGAGCGGGAATATACACTAAGAAGCCTAAAAAGGCTGTTTCGGTAAGCTTCAGCAAAGACACGACTGTGTTCCAAGCTGAGGTTGCTGTAATTCATCACTGCGTCCGAGAGATAGAAAGATGTACCGAACCAGGTAAAAGCGTCGCTATCTTATCTGACAGTCAGTCCACACTTAAAGCGATTATCTCTACAAGCGTGGACTCTAAGTTGATTTGGGACTGTATAAGCGCCCTAAATGAGGTGGGCACCCAAAGGAAAGTAACCCTAGCCTGGGTCCCTAGCCACTCGGGCGTGAGAGGAAATGAGGCGGCGTACGAGCTGGCCAGGCGAGCTTTGTCAAGGCCATTCGTTGGAGCCGACCCCTCTTTTGGCACTACCAAATCGCAAATTAAAAAATCCATCAATGAATGGGTACATAATCAGTCCAGAGAGTGGTGGCAAAAATCATCGGGACAGAGGCAGGCAAAAGTTCCTAAAGGAGCAGAGACCTGAATTCAGGAGGGATCTACTGAATAAAGACAGGAAGACTGTCAAAATGATTGTAGGTCTGCTGACTGGTCACTGTAGACTGAATAGGCATATGTACAACATAGGTCTGGCAGATGATGCAACCTGCAGATACTGCCAAGAGGAGGAAAAAATACCAGTTCATGCGCTGTGCCAATGCGAAGGCCTGGCGAGGACAAGGTTTCTAGTAATGGGGGAGGAGAACCCCACAACTAGTAGCTACATAAAGAAGCTGCTCTCAAAGATGATAGGCCTAATTAAGAGGGCAAAATTAGAGAGCGTCCTCTAGGAAAAAAAGGGGATCACAATAGATCTGAAAAGGTCGCGGTGAAACAGGTCGATAGGCCACCCCAATCCTAATCTAATCTAATCTAGGTTGCACCCTATCAAAGAAGTTCACAATATGTTTCGTTTAACTGAGAGTTAACTTACTGATTCTGGATTCGTCCAATCGATCGACCCGAAAGTGCGTCGGTTTCTCCCGTCCACTGCCGGACAGTTGACAAGAAGGTGAGCAAGAGTTTCCTCCGCACTTCCACACTTTCTGCACAGGGAGAATTTCACTAGCTCAATGCGGTACATGTGTTTATTTAATGTCAGTGCCTAGTTAAATCCTGTGAGTAATCTCAATCTGTCCCTAATTAGCTTCTTCTCAATAGCTTCTTATGTGCGTGATAAGCGTTATTTGCTAGAATTTTTCTTTGTTTTTTATTTTGCTATCTCTGTCTTTTGTTAAAGGTGCTTGAACCTACCTAGTTGTTCAAACTCATTGTTCCCTTATCTTTATTTTCCATACTTTTGATTTTCGTCAATCTTTGGTTTATTTTTGGTTTGTTTTGGTTTACGTTTAACCCAATCTTTCCTGCTTCTTTCATTACCTCCTCTAACATTTTGATAATTGTTTCTCTTTGTTTAGTAATGATAACTGGGTCATCAACATAGGCTACTATTTGCCCTCCACCCGTTCTGAGGTTCTCTTTGTTTATACACATATTCCAGCACCAGATTAAACAGCGTTGCCGAGAGTGAATCGCTTTGCTAAACTCCTCTATTTACTGGAAAATACTTTGTTATTCCATGTTCCCAAATGGTTGATGGAATATCAATGTATTCAAGAAAATTTAAGAGTTAGTATTACTATACTAACTCTTCAATTACATGACGTTATGAGCCTGAAGATGACCAGTTTCAGCCGAGATGTGTAGATATTGTAGATATTAATAAAACCAAATGGAGACAACATTGTTTAATTCAATCATTTGAATATACATCCATTCAAGTCGAAAACATCAACAACTTATATTAGTTAAAGACTTTGTTTAAAGTCCTTTACTAATTTATTATTTTCCATAAGTTATAATTTTCACATCCTTTATTCAAAAAATGGATACAAAACATCATTTTAACCATACTGACAGTGAGATAATAATAAAAAAAGGACCAAATTCGCAATATTACACTAAAATTAAGTTCTAATTAAATTAATTTAACGAACACAGCATCCGCTAGTTTAACGTAATAAATCAAGGTAGCTGGTTTTCCTCTTAAGTATAGGTGTACGTTAAAAATACAACATCGAGGTCGTATGGCCCAACAAGAGCAGAGTGCGGCGATTTCTTCGGTCGCCATTAAATTAATGATCCTTGCAATGCCCGGGTGAAATACCAAAGGTCATTCGCTTGATGAATTGATCCGATTTCACACCATATTAACTGATTTAATCTCATTTAAATGGCTTATTCATGCAAGCAAAAAACGGCACAAATAGGATTTGGTGTTGTAATTCTAATTCAAGCAGCAGGCCATTGTATGTTGTACAAACCAATGCATATTACAATAAACAATATACATATACCATTTGCACATGCTATAACTGTCGCGCGTGGTCGTACCGTGCAACTTAGTAGTGCTATGTTTTCATATGTGATCTGGTAGCTGGTTACTAATCTTGAAAGCCACCTAGCGGCAGTAGTAAATGAATACATTCACACCCCAACCAAATAAGATGATAACTAGTTCATTGTACTAGCCACAATGCCGCACTTAAACACAAAAGGTCATTGTGTCCGGTTTAAAAGCAATACTTTCCACGCAAAATTTATTCAGTATTCAACATTTATCAAATTAGGAATACTGTATTTGTATTAACTCAATGAAATTTCTCTATGTGTAAATGACGTATTGAGTTATAACAGGAGATTAATAAGGTGCTCTTATTTCCCTTGTTTCTTTTCGCTTTTCTAATGGTGATGTTATATATATATTCTTGTTAGAATTGTTTTCTTGCGATTTGAAAATAAAATATGCCACTAGTATGCCTAATAATGCAGAAGTATTGTTAAATTGATGTGCATACTGTTCACCGTAGTAGATATTATGTACAGTTAAGGAATGAAGTATGTGGACGGTTCTCTAATAGGTAGGCAACACAAATTACAGTTACGAAGAAGAATATTGCTCATTTTTTTCACGCTCGCCTAATTCTATGCAAAACTTAAAATTATTTTTATTTCTGAAACAATTTTTGTTACATCGGTTTATTACAGCCAATAGGAGTAGGTATATATTATTTTTGATCGTATTCTTATTGCACTGAAAATTGAATTAAAAATACAACAACCGTAACTAGTGAAAATAGCGTAGAAATTTTTATATGTATATATTTAAAAATTGTTAGAATACCCTAGATTGGTAATACAACAATAAAATACTTTTTGACTATGAATACATATTGAAATGCATTTTATATTCAGAGAGGCGCAATGTAAGAAATGTTGTTCCAAATTCAATCCTATATTTAAATACGAAGTTTGTCTTAATTTTAGCAAGAAATGAAACTTCATCGTTTTTTTTTTTTTGTATTACGCATTTTCTGCGTTTATTTCGACAAAACGACATGTTGCTTCTGAAAATATAAAACAATGTCTGATAATAAGGATTTAGAAATTAAATAAAAAAATCAATGTTTAAGTACTTAATGATTCAACAAAAAGCAATTAGTTTATATCAAGATATAACAAACGACTTAGGTCCTACGGAAAAAAATCTTTCACTTATGTCTGCATCTGATCTTTCAATATAGTTTTTAATTAATTTAATTTAACTATTGCATTTAATTATTTCTATTTATGCACCTGAAGAAGACACAATTTATGCCGAAACCGGTAGTGGGATAGATAATTTAAAATATAGTAAATAAATCACAATTTCGAACTAATTGGGAAGTATATATTTCCACACATCAAACTTCATTACTTATGGAAGACAGATGATGGACAGATGCATACAATTTGTTGGTTTTTTTTTTCATAGAGATTCATATTCTTGTAATAAGGGATGCACTCAGAATTAACTTTCATTATATACGTATTGCTGTAGATTAACCCACGCACATTTTCGCGAGTATATTTTAAGTTGCCTAATTGTCATGATTTTTGCTGAATCACTGTTTCGAAAAATTTCCACAATTAATGTTTATTTTTATATAATTTTAGTTAATGAGTTAATTGTTTAATTTGTTTAATTTAGAGGTTTTTTAAATTAATTTCGGTCGATTAAATGTCTAGCGCTCGCTAGTTTGATTCATTGTTTATTCTTTTGGATGTTGGCGTATAGATTTTGTGCGTTGCGTGGTACGCAGCTGTTATTGCTACAGAAACGACTGGTGAATTGTATGAAGCAGTTCCTTGGTCGACTGCTAGCGTGAGTAGACGTAATTTTGTAAATCATTGTTTGCCATTTTGTATTACATTTTTATATAGAGATTTGATTCGCGTTGAATTGAATTTTATATAGCCAATCAAGAAATTCATTTTATAATAATTATATTGATGTGTGCACATTGTAGATATAAGATCATTTATTATTTTTGTTCGGGAAGATATTTTTAGTTTAAAGAGTTAATTCTTCGTTTTAAATTTTGCTGATTCGTTTTTAATTTATTAATCACCTGGGGTTGGGTGAATAGAAGCATTGTGCATGCATTTAGATTCTTCTTTTGTTTATTACTAGTAATTGTCCACGGTTAATTTAGTTTGTTTTACTTTGAAACCACGTGGTTTGAAATTGTAAGAATTACGATTATCTTCCTGAGCAAATTAATCTTTTGTTTTATATAGAAATAGCATTTTCGTATGGTAATTTAAAATCAGTTGCAGTTTTTGATTTAGACCCTCTGTTCACGGTTTTCTTCCTGCAAATTATAATTCACTTGTTTTTTTTTTCTTTTTTTTATATATAAAAATTGATTGTTACTTAGCATCTTTGGTTAATTCTGTTCTTTTATTTTTTAATTAAACCTTTTCAATTTTGGGAGTATTTTAAGAAAGTCAATTTTCTTTCACTCACATTTTATTTTTCGCGGTTGGAGTTTGATTCGCGAGGTAACTCTGAATTGTTCTTTTGCGCCCTTTTAAGTTTTTATCCGTTGAGCTAGCTAATTTAATTAATTTTTCATTTTTAATTTTAATTTTTCAAGTTCATTAGTACATTCAGTACACAGCAGTATATTATACGTAATTTGTATAACAATAACACTCACAATCATATATGTCCGCGTTAAAAATAATAACTTACAAGAGACATTACGATTCAACTTACGAACATTTTAACTTACGCACCATTTTTGTAGAACGTATTATGTTCGTAAGTTGAGGTTGACCTATACATAAAATTACATTACAGTTCAAATATGGGAGTATTTTCGATTTACGTAAAAATCGATTTGTTGTTTAGCAGCTGTATGCATTACGTTAATAGTCTGATTATTTTCTGGTTCCTAAAATATCTTAATAATACCCTTTCCACAAGTAGTGTCTGCTTCCTCATTTTCCTAAACTAAAAGGATGCTCAAATAGTACCTATGTTAGATATAGGTTATTGACATTTGTGTACCTTTACGGTTTATTTTTTTTTATTTATCGTCCATCTGTACGGTTAGTTGATTAATTTCACTGGGTACGGATCAGGTCTTCTTATTATTCCCTTGACACCGTCGCCTAACATTTGTTGTACTATACCATACTTAATGCATTTCTTTACATGAACAGGTTCGTTTCTTCAACTAAGTTTAATAGCCTGTGTGACAAACCTTTTCCGGAAGGTCTGTTAACGAGTTGAATGTTCCCAGCAATGGCATTCTCCGCCATTCCAATGCAACACAATCAGAATAAAAAAAACATGCCAGGCTGTCTCCTCCTCTTCGTTGCCTAATATATCGATTTATTTGATGTGGATCCTTTTCCTGTAACGTGTTTGGTTTGTCATTACGAGGAAATTTCATTCTGAAATATGTTGGGGTGTGAGCAACCTGATATTTGAGGCATTTTTTATAAATGTTGTTTAAATGTCTGTGTAAATAGCTGTTTAGCTTTTACTGGATAGTAGTTATTTAATTTAAATATTGAAAATAAGTGTACTCACTTTGAGTAAGAGTCAATATATTCTTTAAATGTTTTTGATATATTATTATATAATAAATTGTGCAGGTTATCGATATTTACACTGTTTTTATTAATATAGAAATTGGTAATACATCAAATAATTAAAATTGAACTATAAATTTAATATTAAACGAAGTAAAAGTCTTATACTATACAAGTTATTGATTTAGAAGACACATCTCGTTCAGCCTCCTCGGTTACCTAGTTACTACTGTTAAAATAATATAAACATAACTATTCACTGCTTGATAAGAGGGGAGGTTACTAATGCGCATTACCTGTAGTGGTAATAGAGGCATATGTGTAAGCTTTTTGCAATTTAGTGAAGGGGGATTGTATCTTTGAATAGTATCAAATATAGGATAGATATCTGTAAAGAAAAAGCAGATTAAATGTAAAACTTTATATTTGTTATTAAGAAAAACATTAGCGGAGCAATTCCTTATAAAAAAATCACAATTATTATAGATGCCTCCACTTGTGTTGTGAATTGAATGTAAGGCACTTACACATGATTGTCTTGACTATTAAGCATGTTGATTAGGGTGTAGCAGCTTTTGCGCTAGAGACGTGGCTCTAAAATTTTATTCCAGAAGTTTTTCCGTAGCCTTTATGGTGTGGATGTACTACCATCATATAAAGCTAATGAATTAGTTTTGGAGATAATACCAAAAATTTTCCGCATATCTTTCGACAAGTCCATAAGCATGGCTTTGGTTTGTGACTAATCTTTTCCCCATGGAAATTCTAGGTTAGTGCTTTATCAAATAGATTGCTTAGATACTTCACATCATCTACAAATGTATGTTTCATACCTTTAATAGTAGGTGGTAGCAAGTGCTTATTAGTGGCGATCTAGTCAGCTATGATCAACTCCGTGTCTCGTATATACTTTATATGACCACCCTTGCATAGGAATGAAGAAATTACATTATTAAATGCGTCTTCTACGATCATAATCCTGTTTAATCGAAAAATTAAAAATATGAATAATTTTTAATATCTACTTTTCGGTGGGATACCTATACATGCAATAGATAATATCAAATACAATCAAGATGACATTGAAAGAGAAAACTAAACAAACAAGTTTTTAACTTCCAATAAATTACTGTAGAAAGTTAATATATCCTACGCCTTACACGGCTCAAGAGGTCATTGAAAATAGTGGTAATGAAGGAATTTTGTACGAGGCAAAAGTACATTATTAATTGCGACTTCCGTGTCTATTTCCGCATTGATGAAGTATGTACATTCTTGCCAGTATTAGTGTACTACAACTGCTTTATTTCCATTTAATTTATCAACAGATAAAAGGTGGTTCACACAGAACAAATTCTGGAAAATATTTATTCGTTTACATTTAAAACTAGTACAAACACGATTATATAAAAGTACCGTTCTCTACATTCATGAATAACAGCAAAATAAGAAAGCCATGCATCTATTACATATCTTGAAATGATTCTGAATAAATTCAGAAGGATATTTTTTCTTTTACACTTACAATTAGTACAGATACTGTTATATAAAAATACCGTTCTCTAACACTCATGAATAATCGCGTAGTAAGAAAGCCATGTATCTATTACACATTTTCTTTTATTTAATATTCTATTCACGACAAAAAACACGTTTGAATTTCTGAGTAACCTCGACATATTGCAAGGAAATTCATTTAGAGTTCCAATACTTATGTGCTTATTAGCATGTTCGTACCGATGACTCCGATATATTTTTTTAAAATTCATGATACGATCCACAATACTACTTTCTCACTATAAGTATTTTTATATTATTAACCGTGTTTGGACATTGACAATTATAATATCGTCCGTAGGATGAATTGTAAAACGTTGTTACATAAAATTGAGTAGGTCATTCTGTTTCTTCAATCGATTCGTCGGTTACGACGACAATGCAAATAACATATTAATCAGTTAATAAAGCGCAGGCTCCCGTATCGTATTTTGAAATAAGTCCGCATCACAGCATAAGCTTTTGTAGTTATTATCTCCTAAATCTTTTTCACTTTCGTTACCGGTTCTATGCATTTGCGGCAATGACCCACATCTTTGAAACAAGATCGCGTTCTTTGTAATTTGCCCAACTGTTCGGTTGTGAACCAGAAGCGATATCGAGGACGGAATTTGGAGTAATAATTTTCGGGGTGTGTCTCACTGTAGGCTGTTGTGGACAGAACTTACATTATTATATAATAAATCAGGTCATTACTGACTATAACCACTACACACAAGTATTAAACAATTAAAAGAGAGTATGTCTACATAATAAAACCCTAATCCTTGTTGAACTTCTGATGATACTTTTCTATAAAGTTGAACTCACTTAAATTATTATAGTGTATTGGAAAGAATATGTACATAATTCATCTTATATCTGTGAGAAGTTTGGGTCGATAAAGTTATACCAAAACGGGGGATATTGTAAAATGTTCCGGTATAAATGGAAATTTCTCAATCCACATCTACATTAGGCAAATTGCTGAGGAATTCATGTCAAGTATACGTATCCTTTATTTGTGTAATATGACGCAGTATGAACTGAATGCACTTTTGCAATTTTTCAATCATTTGAAGTACGTATGTTGTTTAGCGCAATATTGTTGCAGGCGATTTGTATTCACACAAAGTGTAGTTAATGATAATATCCTTTAATCAATAGGCGCTTTCTAAAGGAAATGTTAAATTTGTTGAAATAATTGTTATGATAAGAAAAACTTATAGTATCTAGAAGGACGATTTATATTTTGAAATCTGCCTGTTCTACGCATGTTTCTGAGATGTGCAATGAGTACGAATTGTTTTTACACTTAAGTGTTACTTCAAACATAGGCGTTGATATTTAACTTTTATTTTATTTGATTTTACCATGAAATGATGACATCAAGATATACATAGTATAATTTTAGGGTTATGTCGTCGATATTTCCATAACATTCGTTAGGTACTAATTTTCGCTCCTTAAATATTTTGAGAGTTGATATAACTAAAGCAGATCGGATAGAAATACAAGTAAAGACTCGTAAGATAGTTGATCGTCTGAGTAGTTGGATTAGAGTATCCGTACAACGCGACAAAAAAATAGCATTCTAATTAAGGCATCTATGATTATTTGGAGGCTTTTTATTTTCGATTAAATCTAAAAACTGGGTTAGACACCATGGAAATCACAATTGAAAGCACGTGAATAAATGATAATATCCATTTATTTTGAATGTCTGGTAGATGTTGTAAAAAGTTTTTCCGGGCTGTTCAGCCGTGGTCTTGTGGAATTATTCCCGGAAGTAATTCCATTTCGGTCATATTCCGGAAATTATTGAAAATGTTTAATTTTTCTCATCACCATTAAATTTACCTTCGAAAAAGAGCACCCAACATCTTGTTCGACTTTGAATTTTCGGCGATCAGCCTGACTAAATATTTGTTATGGTTTACTGCAACAAACGTAACAGTGTGAACATTAAGACAAGGTTGCAATAGCATTTACGGCAACAAGATTTACAGAACCTCCTCAATGAAAATTTTGTGACAAGGTTATTCCATCATCAGTGACTGTATATTTCCGGAGTGATTTGGCCTCAATTAATCGTTCATCGATTGCGTCTATTGATTTGTTTTGGCGCAATCGCCATTATTTTTTGTGTGGCTTTTTGTCGTTTTTTTTTTCAATTTTAGTTAGTTTAAAATAGTTTAAAATATTTAGGCAACAATAAGCACTAACAAATTCTATAATTTTTGGTGATGCGCGTTGTTGTTCTCAAAATATCTAGAGTTCATGATCCTAACCTAAATTTTCCGTTAGATTTATTTGTACATAAAATTGGTGGAACAATAATATAATATATTAACTGTGGTAGATATGACAATATTTAATGGAGGAAATAGAGGAAACAGCGGTAAGGTACACGTCACTCCGACTTCTAGAAAATCGATAAGTGTTTCTCCTATTATCTCCACCTGCGGCGTTTTTTTTTTTTTTTAAATATAAACATGTTTGTATATATTTAGTTTTTTTTTTTATCATTAAATATTGGCATTCTCATATTTTTCTTTTATTCTACCGAATTTTAAGCAGAAATGGAGGTGATTTTAGAAGAGATTAAAGTATTTTAGAGGGCAGTAGAGGACATCAATTGTCACAACCTTTTTGTAAGCATAGTTGTTACTGTGGTCAAGGAACATACTGATATGAACCCTTGCGTACGAACCCCGTATGAAAGGGCCTGAACCCTTTCATACGGGGGGTTCCCAATCATTTCATCCGAACCGTCCGTTCAACTAGTGCAAACAACTAATTGCCTCGTCTGAAATAGGCCTATGAATCACGGAGTAAAGAGTTAAGAAAATCACCCTTATAAAAAGTTAAATAAATCATGCGTATCAAAAGTTAAGAAGTGCTAAAAACACACGGAAAAATCAGAATACCAAATACATAAGAAATTAGGTTATTAAATTTAAAGAATTAACAGTTTTACCAAGAATAAAGCTTACTCAAGGAGAAATAGTGAGAAAATGAAATCCAGAAGAGGAAAACCAATAATCCAGAGGATTTTAAAATGTATTTGAGGGAACCTACATTCCCAGTGTCCGTCCAGATTGAATTTAAGAAATTCGCCGATTTCTGGGAAAGATAATGGCAAAACGGGATGCCAGCCTTGTACCAGTTTATTTTATCATGAAAAGCAATAATTTTTGCGGTTTTTAAATGTAAAGTTCTTTTTCAAAACTTTAATTCACTATTTTTTTTGTCGTAGATTCAAAATTTGAATGGATTATTAATTCAAATTTTAAATCTACGATGAAAAAAAAACATTAGTAAATAAACAGTGAATAGTGAATTAAAATATTGGAAAAGAACTTTACCTTTAAAAATGTAAGGATTATTGTTTTTCATAGAATTTCATTGTTTCATGTTCTAAAATAATCATACTTTGTCAATTTAAAGAGCATCCTTTCTTCGTTAAACATTCATTTAAAACTTAAAATCTAAAACATTTTAAAAACGGTTAATCGTATAGTTATTACTTTACCAAACAGAGCTTTAATACAAATTATAGGTTATAAACGTTATGAATTTCTAATTCAAGAGTTAATTTTCTGCTTTTATTTGAACATCAATTTAGATTTGAATTTGTGTTGACTTGAAACTTTATTATAATATATTGTAGGCCGATTATCTTTATTTTTTATCGGAAAAATGACAACAACAACTTGACTTTTTGAAAACAAACATATCAACAACTTTTTTAATTTAATACTCTTGGAAACACTGTCAAAATCTCTAACGACGCACGGCGCTCACAGCTCGGCTCTCCTGACAGAGCATTGTCTCAATGCTTCCGTTTTCAAGCACAAGGTCCGTCTTCTATTCTCGTCCACTCACAATATCATCACCAGTTGGACATCTTCTTCAGACATGTCTTCTTCAAATCTGTATAATGAACCCACGGCTTGATCCTTTCAGGTGGTAAAACACTTCTATAAAGGTTTCTGTTTCAACTGAAACCTGGAATATCGGTAACCAATAACGATCATTGTCCAACACCTTGGCAATTTGATATGGACCAACAAACTTCTGTCCATTTTCGGATTACAGTCACTAGGTCCGGTTTTACGTATGGATATATAATCACTCTGAGAATATTGTGATGAGGTCTTCGTTTCTTGTCGTATCTAATCTTGGCAATGTCTTGATTTCTTCGTATGTTTTCAGTAACTCTGTTCCGAATATTCTCGGTCTTTCCTATAATCTTCGAGTTTCAATTGCTCTTCGAGTATCTCTTCTAATTCAGAGAACGGGGTGATATTCAATTTAAATCAAAACATGATTTCAGCTGGACTGTATTTTGTCGACTTCTGAATTGTTGCGTTCAATGCTAATTGAACCTTAGGCAGCGCAAATTCCAAAGTTTTGGTTGTTCTGTCATCTTTAGTAACGCTGCATAATAGTTTTATTATAGCGCTCGATTTGTCCATTTGATCTCGGCGTTTGAACGCGCAATATGGACCATTTAATGTGTCTTTCTTCACAGAAGTTCTTAAATTCTTCACTGGAAAAAGCAGTCCCCACGATCTGAAATGATTCGCTTTGGATTCCCAAATATATTAAACAGTTTTTCTAAAGCTTTTAGACATTCCGATGAACTAGTGGTCTTGGTCGGTTCCAAAAATAAAAATTTGGAAAATCCATCAATAACACAGAATATGTGTCTATGTCCTTTGATGTCCTTCTAATGGGCCTAAATGGTCACATGTAACGTATCCATGGTCTATCTCCCTATCTATGGAATGTAATAGAGTGTTACTCGTATTGGCCTTATAGTTGTATTCCAGGCACTTAATGCAGTTACTAATGCATTTTTTAACATACTTGCGCATATTCTTAAAGTAGAATTTACGCCTAATCTCGGCTAATGTTTTGTCAGTTCCTAAATGAGAAATCTCTTCATGTGTCTTTACAACAACTTCTCTTTTCATTATTCTAGTACCACAAATAATCTTGTCCCTTGATGCTCTTTCATGACGATTCCATTAACCAAAACATAATCATTAACTTTCTCGCCATTTTCTATCTTCACCTTAATGCCTTTCACTTCTTCATCTTTCAATTGCATTCTCGAAATCTCATCTTCAATACTTTCCTCGATGATATTCACTTCGAAAGACCTGCTTAGTGCATCTACATGTTGCATCATTTCCCCTATCCTATGCTCCATTTCATAATCGTATTCGTGCATTTTCAAACTCCAACCTAAAATTTTCCGGTTCACTTCCTTCTTTTGCAATGTTTGTTTGAGTGCATTGCAATCAGTAACAATTTTAAATCTTTTCCCCAGCAAATAAACACGAAACTTATCGAGAGCTTTAATAACAGCTAATGCTTCTAACTCAAAACTGTGCAGCTTTTTCTTCAACTTCCGAAGTCTTTCCAGCTTGCGTAATATACAGGATGTAACTTTCCAGCATGCCTTTGAAGCAAACATGCGCCGAGGCCCTTAGAACAAGCATCGGTGTGCAGTTCAGTTTCCTTGTTTCTATCGTATAATTTCAATACAGGTTCATTTTGCAAGCACAACTTCAATTCATCAAAAGCGCGTTTCTGCTCTGCACCAAATACAAACTGATTACCATCTCGTAACAAATCAGAATAATGGGTTTTGCAATCCGGGCGTACCCTTTAATAAATTTTCGGAAGTATCCTGTAGAACTAGAAATCGTTGCATCTCGCGACATGTTTTAGGCTCAGGAAAATTTTCTATTGTTTTCATTTCACTATGCGGGTCGAACTTCTCCAGCGCTAATGTTGATCCTAAATAGTTTATCTCGTTCATCCCAAATTCACATTTATCTAACCTTAATTTCAAATTGAATTCTCTAATCCTAGCCAGAACTTTTTCCAACATTACGATGTGATCTTCAATTGTTTTCGTATGAATCAATAAATCGTCCATATAAATTTCTAAATTTTCATCTTGAACCAAATCTTCAAAATGTTCGACACAAATCTTTGCAAATGCTGAAGGGCACCAGTTAATCCGAATGGCATTTTCAAAAACTCATATTGTCAGACGATGTTACAAATGCTGTATATCTTATAGAAGCTTATCCACATCCACATGATGATACCATTTTTTCAAATCTAGTAATGAGAAATAATTGAACTACTCAAGTTGTCTATCAACTCTTCAATCACAGGCAATGGGAAATTATCTTTGATAGTGTGCTTATTTATTTCTCTATAATCAACACAAAGACGGTATTCATTGTTCTTTTTTCGTACTAGAACTACTGGACTGGCGTATTCGGAATTGCTCGGTCGCACGACACCTGCATCTAACCATTCTCCAACAATTCTATTAACAACTTCTTTTTCATGGTATGCTAAACGTCTAGGCTTCGCAGCAATAGGCTTCATTGTATCCAGCTCAATTGACAACTTAGTCTTGGTTTTCACGTGCAACGGATTGGACGTTTCTTTTGGCTCACTGAGTAGGTTAACAAGTCTTTCAATATAAGCTTTTACTTCACCTGGTAAGGCATTGTTAATGGCAAGACTCGCTGCACTAGAATCGACCGAAATTTGTAGTAGTTCTGAATCAAATTCAGAAAACGAAGTTTGCACTACTACATTCGTAGGTATTTTTTCAAAAATAATACTGTCAGCAGTGACATTCCAAATAACCGTATCTAGAAACTGTCGTTCAATTATAATGTCAATGTCAATCGCATTATCCGGCACTACAATCATTGTAAGTTCATACGAAATACAGTCTATTAACGGAGTAAACTTAGCTTCTAATGAACTGCGCATTTGATGTCGATTAAGTCCAACTAAAACACAATCTTTCGGAACGCAGGGCAAATTCAACTTCTTGACACAGCTATCTTTTATTAAGTTAGCATTTGAACCAGTATCGATCAATGCGATGATCGCTTCAGTACCAACTAGCAACATTTTGTGATATTTTAGTTAAGTTCTACTAGTTATCGTATTCACTGAATGACGTTGGTTTTCTTCGTCCCTCGTAGAGATTCAGGGCACTTACGCGATATGTGACCCGGTTTACGACAATTGTAGCATAAAATGTCTTTAACATCAGTTGGTCGCGCCGTGGTTGTTTTCGAAAATTGTCTATCTCGCGCATCCTTTGGATTTCCCGCACTCGGTAACACATTACGGTTTGTATGTTCAGTCTTTCGCGGCGCACGTATACCAACCTCAGATTGTAAAAGTTTCATTGTCGCGAATAAGTCTTTTAATGTAGATGCCTAGCCATTACAAGTTGCGTTCGTAATGTAAAATTGTCTATACGCGAAATAACATGCGATATCGTTTCAGCTTCGGTCATGGTTGCCTTTCTTGCTAACCGACATTTCTCATGAAAATAGTCTTCAAACCGCTCTGTACTTAACCATCTTCGCGCGCGTACACGGTCCACTAAAGTTGCAATGTCCTCTTTGACTTCAAACATACTAAACAAAGAAAGTTTAAGTTCATCCCATGAGCAATTGTTAATTCACTAGAATCATAAAATTCCTCGCGTTACCGCTTAGTTTGTTACTCGCCAATATTTTGATTACACGGTCGGGTACGTTGTAAATTTCACTTAGACCATCTACACACTTTACCCAGTCTTCAATGTCTATCTGACCGGATTCGCCAGTAAATACAGGAATTTGAGCTCCGATTTCGCTGAAGGAATAGAGTAGAAGTACTTACAGTTTTGCCGGCCAAACTTCTTTTAAATTAGCAATTCATTGTTTTTTTCCTCAACCTGTTTTGTAAGGCATCAATTGCTTCCAAATCTTTGTAAGTCCATCGCTGCTGCTGATTCTGCTACAGCCAAGTCACTCTTCTCCTCAGCCTCTGTCTCACGTGCGTTTTGCAAAAGCTTCTCACCTCTTCGACTCATTTCTACGTTAACGCAGGAAATGTTCCCAATGACAAGCTACACAAACACTGTTGTCCGATACAAAAAACCTCACAACCACGGATTATCTATATCGGTCCAGCAACCAGTATTCTGTTGTATTGTAACAAACTGTTGTTACTTATGTTCGTGGATCACTTTAATATCCCACTTCTGAAAATCTGTAGGCCGATTATCTTTATTTTTTATCGGAAAAATGACAACAACAACTTGACTTTTTGAAAACAAACATATCAACAACTTTTTTAATTTAATACTCCTTGGAAACATTGTCAAAATCTCTAACGACGCACGGCGCTCACAATATTTTGTTAATTTTACCTTCATATTTATTCTTTTGACGACACACTCCACTAACCTTTACTTACATTATTAGTTTTAGCGACAAGTCAATTTAAGTAACCAAGAGTTAATGTTTCGCAATCAAACCGTAATTTCCACCGTCACCAACTTAAGTTTAGTTTTTTTTTTGAAAGGCAGGAATGAAGGAATATTATATTTGAATCAGGTAAGTACTGATATCTAAGTAATCGATCATTCGAACCTTTTGACGTCCTGATGTTTAAAATTACTACCAAGAGGCTATACAGTGAGGTGTAGTAAATTTGTGCCCCCTCCCCCCCTCCTTCATAACTTTTGAAAGACGTGTGATAGAGCAATGCAACAAAAATGAGGTGAAATTAGAGACAATTTGTGACTTTTTGCCTATAGGGATACGCACATAGGTTCTGGTGTAAAATAGAGGGTGTAGCTATCCTTAAAATTTTAAATGGCAAATAATTTCATATAGAAGCTCATTTGGAAGATATTTATATTATTTTTATGGCAATGCAAACAGCTTTACGATTTTCAAAATTTTTACCAACTTATCCAAGGTTAATTATTGGGGCACCTACGTTGCTTTTTTCGATAACTCTCGTATTTGCTTTTTGGATATAGTGTACAGAAACCTGTGATTACAGTAATCTGTAACATAGACACTCACACACATGACACATACACTGACAAATAAGACACTTTTGCTAAATTTTGCAGAAACGTCATATTGTCTAAAATATGTCATATTTTACAGCAATATCGTTTCCTAAAAGTCACATAAACCACAATATGAATACGAGGGCTATCGAAAAAGTAACATATGTACTCCAATAATTAGATAATCTTGGATAAGTTGGTGAAAATTTTGAAAATCGTAAAACTGTTTGCATTGCTATAAAACTAATAGAAATACCTTCCAAATGAGCTTCTAAATGAAATTACTTCCCATTTAAAATTTTAAAGATAGCTACGCCCTCTATTTTACATCAGAAAGTCATGTACGTATCTTTATAGGCAAAAAATCTCTAATCTAAATTGATTTGCATTATAACCGTAGACTCGCAATTTTGTGAGTCCTACTTTATAGAAATGCTGAAATTGTGATTAGTTCACATAATCGGGAGTCTACTGTAAATTAGTCAGCTATCAGTTATTATGTTTGCGCCCATGGAACAACTTTATTTATCTTCCAGATTTCGCGAAGGAGTAACGGAAAACCATGGAAAACCTTACTATGGGACCAGAAAAAGACTGGCGATTATAGGTAATGCTCGTTGTAAAAACAAACACACGTCCACAGCGGTTACATTTGACTTACATTACACATTGCATTCGCACTCGTCGCTTGGTGTGAACGAGTCTTTATGTATGAGTGCACTTAATAGGAGAAAAAATACACTGAGAAAAATGGGTAAGTTAAACTGTTAATGACAAAAATGTTACCATAGGTAAAGTTTTGCTTGGAACTATTATCTTCAATTAGTACCTGCAACTAAACCCAGTTTCCTGAATGCAAGTTGTTACTGTAAATAGTACTTTTATTAACGGCTATTATACAGCGTGCCTGACGAATTTGTGCTAAGTAACGTATTACTTATGACTACAGCACACAGTTAGTAGAAGTAGCAAGAATGCTGATCGCTATTAAACTCATGTATTTTCTTAAATAACTAACAACTTGCCACAACTATGATTGTTTGAGTTTTGCTGCCACCCCGTGATTGTTTTAGTGTTCCTGATTGGCTAACGCGGCGGAGTAATAAAATAGTCCCCGAGATTGCTACGCGCGCAAGCGCAGGCTAGCGTCAAATAAGAGTTGCGGGCGGCGGACGTGTGAAAAGGTCGTCGAAAAAGTGTGGCCAAAGAGTACGGCCATTGGAGGCCAGTTGGAACGCAAATATATTAAAAATACCGGGTGAGTTAACTCAAGGCCCCATCCGCATAAAGAATCCCAGTGAAAGAAGTACCGAGCCTATAAGCAATCGGATGTTTCAAGATTGCAGTTTTAAACCACGTGGTGGGATATTTGAATTCCTCATCACTGTGATGATATCTGCACCCGCTGGTGAAGTTAAAGTGTGGATGCCGTCGCTAGTGATCCGACAGTCCAAGTGCCATCTGCAGCTAAGGATACCGCGACGAAGAAGCCGACGTACGCCGACAGAGGTTCAACTCGCCGAGACAACGCCCAGTACAAAGAACCAACAGAAACCGCAAGTTTACCACCTAGGTATATTATTTCTTTGTTTGTTATTAGTTGTAACTTCAAAGCCATATTTTTCTTTGTCCTTTGTTTAAATTTCAGTAATTTCAATAACTAAATAACGTTTCAAGGGAGCCCCATCTACCCTATCTTTTATTATTGCTTTGTTCATTTTTTTTTCATTATTAAGGAATATATTTTATGAGTCATTACGTTGCAAATTGTTTAAAAATAAACTGTTGTTAAAGCGAAACCAATGTCTTTCATTCATATCAGGTAGTCACTGTGTTTGTCCTATACAAAATAAAACTATTACTAATAATACTGCTTTTTATTTAAATTTAGTTGATATATAAGTTGAACAACAAATTTAAGGTAAATGTATTGTATATTGTATACAGAAAACCATTACTTTTTTATATCAGGTATCTAGTGATCGTGCATTAATGATACGGTTTCCTTATCACAAGTAATCCAAATAGCTTACATTAATTGAAGTTAATAATGAAGGTGTGATAGCCATTATAGGATAGTTTACTCATAGCAATACATCTACTTGACATGAGCAAATTTTTATTTACCGCAACTGCATATATTCTTTGGTTTACTACTTCAGTTTAATTATCATAAGTAACTTGATAAGTTACCGGTATGAATCAGGCCGTAAGTAACTTAGATTGCTTGTTGTTAGTATCAGTGTTTAGGATCTTTTTTTTACTAGCGCTAAGTAATCTGTGCTTTTGTCCCCTATCCAGCTGAACTTTTTACTAACGATAATTGTATTTTCATTTATGATTATTAAATTTTTTTCTCAGTGTAGCAGACGAAGAAAAGGATGGACGAGTAAAACAAAAGCGGACTTGAAAGTTATAATAAATTGAAATTGGGAGGAGAAAACAGAGAGTGGAGAAAAGTAGTGAAGGGATAATCTTGGAAAAAAGGTAAATGCAACAAACACCATTTCCACATTTACAAGGCTACATTATACGTGTAGCGTTATGAGCTCAGTTTTAAATCTCACAGAAGAAAAGTACGTGAAGGCAGATCCAAGCATATTAAATGATCCAGATTTCGTACTGAGCATATGTCATCAGACGCAAATGTAACAGAAAAACTATGTCAACTCGATCGAAATCTTACGCAATCTTCCTTATCGACCGCAAAACGTAACCGCTGTGATACAACCACATCTAAATACACTCGCATACATGGAAGAGTAGAAGAGACTTGAAAAGCAAAAGTAAAAAACGAGAAACTAGATCTCGGGGTCGTTCAGATTCGTTTCGTGGCAAACCTTCGCACACATAGACATTACCCACAACGCATCTGCATACACGTATGCAAGAAAATGTAGTAAATACGTCTCCATATGTTAATAGGAACGAATCACACTACACTGGAAGGTAGATACGCAAGAGCGGTACCGTTTCTGGGACAATGGGACCGGTTACTTTCATTATCGGAGAGATGAGATGCTATTGATGTTTCTTTCACTCGCGATAGCCACCGCCGCGCCACGATGATGAGATCGAGAATGGCGACAGGAAGAGATCGAACCGGGTCAATTATACGGCAACGTTCTATTCTAAAACGGACGAACCTCTCGCTCGTCTCTTAGAATCATGTGACTTGGAGATCGTGTTATGTGAAATAGGTGAGCACGTGATTCCGTTCCTTCGGCGGGTCGAAAAATTGCGTACGCTCGGCGAGGTTGCGATGGTGGTGGCACACAGACACTCGCCAATTTGCGGCGTCGAATCTGCAAACACTTAGATTCCAGCGATTCCGTTGGTAATACCGTTTTCACCGGCAATAACCGCTAATCAGAGATTGGGATTCCTTTGTCGTAAATGAACGAAGCGAAAGGCTTTGAAAGAACAAATAGACGGGAATTAAACAAGAGTTTACTTTCTATACTTATCGCAGAATGTTCAAACTAATTGCGAACATGCGTTCTTGCATGAATGTATATATAAATACCGATATTTACTATACCTACCCAGTACTTTTGTTTATAACAGATCTTATTAATTTAAAAGCATCTAAACTTCTATCTACAGGTCTGTGGAAGAATAATTCACATCTGGTGATTTTTAATGTTATCTTGGATAAGAAATTTTGTTTGATTTCGTAGTAATTATATTGAAAAGCTGAAGGGTACTTTTAGCAAGTGATCAAAAAATGGCGAATGTTATTTTTTGGTCAATTCAGCTGAATATAGCTGCAAATCCAACTCTGCTAACTACTCTTTGATCTTTCTAAGATCCTCTTAAGGATAGAGAATCTATAAGCAAAAAAATGACGAATTTATCCAAAATCGCATTTTGTAAACTGGCTGATTCAACTAATAGCAAGTCGCCACGAATTGCTTGTTAGTTTCAATGTCGAATCCTTACTTATTAAAGTTCATATATTCGACTTTAATTAGTAAAACACTAGTTGCCAGTCTCCAATGAGATCACTTACAATTAATTGATTTGGTAGAAATGGGCTTTATCTTTATCTATTTCCAGTTTCAAGGTTGCTACTATGGAAAAGTATTCAAGCAACTTTGTTGGTGGCATCTTCGTGATCTGATCGTATGGACGCAACTCATTAAATACTTTCCTCATATTTCTTAATTTTCAACATAGTTTTATAAAATTCACCGTGGAATGTGAGTCAAACAGTCTTCTTTTCCTAATGATTCGTTTCTACAATGCTTCTTTAAGACATTCTCGTTACACTCCTTACTGCAAACCTATATATTCGATCGTTACCTAAATTTCTTTTCACGCCACCATCCTGGTCAGGAGATCGGTATCATATATTTCCTGGTACAAAGGGCTATTGCCATATCTCAATCTAATTCCTTACTCCAAGAGCTATCCCATTTTACCGATTACCTAGCCAAGAGTAACTATCCTAGACACCATATTCGGCGTACGATAAACCGAAACTATATTCTAAATTCAATAAGTCGTTCCTCATCATTCCATTCTTCGACATGAGGTGGGCAGGCACCTCATGTCGAAGAGATTACCAACCGTATAGGAAAATTATGCATACACAACATCAAAACCGTTACTAAATCTAACTTCAAATAGGCTACGACGATTTTTACATTCATAATGATGGAAGTAGCCCAAACACCAACTCACATAGTGTTTATTACTGGCAAAACAACACAGAACATGAGTATTGTACATAGGCGTAGCGTTGCCTGTAAGTAAGTGGTTTTGCATTTGCTGAGCATAGGCTGGAGACCTGCCACAATTGTAAGGCTTGTAATAACGTGATATACCTCAAATAAAAACAAAGTCCGGGTGCTGGCGTCAAAAAAGTGTAAGAGTTTTCGGAAGGTTGATATTTTCAAATCGAGTTGCACTTTAGTGATAGAGAATCACAGTAGAGTCAGCACTCGGAAAGGTATAAAATTAATTAGCATCTCTAAACTGTTTTTCGAAAGCTTAAAATTTGTAAATGATCAATGACACGAATTCAACAGTCAGGCAGCAAAATAAAAGGACGCGTGACGTCAGCGCTGCAGTATACATGTCGAAAAAATTACTGTTAGCGCTAACTAATTTCTCAAAGGTGAAATTTTGCAAAACATTAATTTAATTTATAAAATTCACGAGACAAAAAAAATCAGACTTATTTGTTTTATATTTTTTCTCCATTCTCTTTTGTGGCGACATTTGTCCTTTCATTTCGCTATAATATGGCATTCATTATCCTCTTCTACCTCGTCTTTTCAGGTCTTGTTCGGCCTGCCTCCTCTTTTAGACCAATGCGTAATCCTTCTAATCATTTTCATTGGTCTTCTTCTCATATATGTCCAGGTCAATTCAATCTTCCTTACCGTTATGTATACCCTACTATATTTTCATTCTGCAACTTCTGCTCACTTTCTTTATTTTTCTTTAGCTGTTCTTTTCCCTGTCCTTGATATAGTCACATCTTTCGTTGAATTATTCTCAGCTCTTCTTCTTCCGTCTTTCTTCCTTATTTCTGTTTCTGTGGCATACGTAATTACAGGCTTAATTTTATATTATATTTCTATTTTATCTGCTTTCCGATACTGTATTATTTCATCTACAGGTCTGGTATTCTTTCTGCATTTTTTCCTTTATCTTTGTTTGTATTAATGTTATTATATATAGGTAAAAAGTGGCAAATAAACTCGAGCAAAAAAATATAGTTTATTTACCTCCTATAATTTTTATTACCAACGTTTCAATGATAACTCCTAAGGTCAAGAATACTGTAAAGAAACCATGTTGGTGGATAAAAAACAATCAAATAATTGTAATTATAGAAATTAATCGACATTTGGAGAAAAAATTGTTGTTAAGAATTATTATAAATAGACAAAGAAAATATTTTTTTTCCATATTTTCAGCCATGGTTCGATAATGTTGTTTCTTTATTTTCTCAGTAGCCTTAGTAATAATAATAATTTTACAAAAATTTATAGCAATAAAAACTTAATGGAAATTTATTTATGTTGTAGAAATGTAATATTTGTTGACGAATATTATATTTCTAGGACTGATTAAGATAATTGTATTTATTGAAACGTTTTCAATTGAAAAAAAATAATATAAAGCTTTATTGCCACGAATTGTTTTAAAATTACTAATATTATGGCTACTAAGAAATTAAAGATACAAATTTAAATTTATTATATTATAAGGAAAAAAATAAGGGTTTCTAAAATAACTTAAGAAAATAGTTTATTTACTTAAATAATTATACAAAAAAAATTACATTATTTTTAGTGCACATACTTGTTACACCTACTTTATGATAAAAACAAAAAGTTGCGTCTTAATTAAATTTTGCACATTATTCATATATTCTAAATTACTAATTTCTAAAGCTAAATAAGTTTTAATGTGCCATAACATAAATCATACTATAAACGCACATACGTTATATAAAATTTCATCAATGTCTTTTAAGGAGGTCGATGTTCATTGTTATTTACTAGAAAAGATTGTATCCTTTATGTTCCTTTTTTTTTGAAAACCGCTCAATCTATCCGTACTTGTTATTTGATATTAAAAGCTAATTTATAGCTCAGGATTTAAAAAAAAGAAAACTCTTGAGAAAGAGAAGTTGCAAAACTGCAAAAATAGTTTTTTTCTTTTTCAAATTCTATTTTTTTTTCTGGCCCTGTCGAATAAAATTTTAAAAAGTTTTCAGTCTTAATTAAACGTAATGCGTTTACATACATATTAAAAAAGGAAAAATGACAAATAAGTTAATTAACAGCTGGGTAAAAGGAACATAAAGAATACAATTTAATAGTAAATAACAATGAACACCGACCTCCTTAAGTCAATGTAGCCTTCAGTATATGCAACTTCGTGGTGATTGTGTTACAGCCACTGTATTTCTCTCGTCCATTAGGGGGCAAAACAACCATAGTTGGAAACGTTGCAGATACACTTTTTTTCCTATGTTTCTCCGAAAGGACTAGAATATTTTTTTTTCTATAATAGTTTTAATCGGCGCAGGAAGCTACCTCTATCAGCGGCCATTTCCAACTAAATGGATTTTCTACTTTTGTCCGGTGGATTTTTCTTAAACATAAAAATGTTTATTGAGGATGCATCAGATAGAAGCAAATACCTATTACTATTATACAGTGTCAATTACTAATGTTTATGAACATTTTAACTCAATAACTCAGTTGGAAATGAATTTCAAAATCGCTGGCCAGTATAAGAAAAAAAGTTGTTTAGGTAAAATATTTTCTCAGTTTCAACACATTGCCAATGAAATTATTGTTATTAAACAAACGGTAAGTAGTAATTTCATATGATGAAAGCATATATTTTGTGCCAATCTTAAAAAAAAATATACATTTAAGAAATTCCAAATTATAACATTTTATAACATACGTTATATTCAATCTACCTCGTCTTTGGTAAACCATAATTTCTCTTGTATAAAATTGTAAGCAAATTAGTTTTAAATTCGAGCGTACCATTTTTTTTTCTTTTCCCTAATTTAAAATCGTGTAACGCCTCCTTTTTAATAATATATGGTGGCAAAATATAATGGAATATCGGTTAGCTGTTATATACCTAGCAGTAAAATGAAATGTAACACACACAATCGTACTTTTGATATAAAGTAGGTAACGGTGGTAGTACGGGTTGCAATATACACACACATGCAGTGGTAACAGTAGTTCTTCAACGGAGGTCCTTGCTTACGAACAATTTCACTCTCTCTTGTATATTGGTGCTAGAGGTGTCTTCAGTTGGTTCACGTTGGACTTACTAACCTCGATCAGAGGTACGCGAGTGCAGTGATTACAATTTTTATCTTTGGATTTTGCTAATTTTATTGATCGTCGGTTTGTTTATTAGTGACTATTTTATTGGTTATATTTGTGATAATATATCTATATTGGACTTGCCTGCTTAAAGAAGATTATGTTATCTCTACATACCAGGTAGAAATTGCATATTTTTTGTTATTTTAAGATGTTTTTTTTTTAGAATAGAATGACAATTTCTTTTTTAAATTCAAACTTTCAATTCCAAACGATTCATCGATATTTATTGGAAAGAATGTGTTCCAATTATTTTCAGAAGTGGGGCCAACAAACTTTAAATAAATGTGACGGTTATTAATTGAACACACTATTGTTATATATTATATTTGTTTATTTCCATGATCAATAATGATTAATTTTTGAATCGTTAATTGAATTGCAAATACACGATAAAATGAATCCTTTGATCAAATATGCGAAAATGGGTGATCCTGGTGAATATACCCGAGGTATGGATTTCTCAAGGAAAACAAAATAAAGCATTTGAAAAAAAAATATTCTTAATTGCATTGTATGAAATAGAAACTGAATTTTACAGTAAAAGAGTGCATAGAAAAATAACTGTTTCTCGCTTACAATCTGAAGTTTTAACATATATTGCAAATAAATTCATGACACTATCTTTTAAAATGTTGAATTAACTAGTTAAATCGCTAAATTTAACTAACAACATTAACAAATGCTACTTTTTTGTGATGTTATTAAATTAAAAAACAATATCTACGATATAAGACATTGTACGTTAACTAAAATGAGCAATTCCTTTTGCAGTTTGCATTCAAGCCTGCAGTTGTTTTCTTTACTTCTCCAAAATTCGACAAAAGAAGTTAATGGCGTGTTTAGGTTCAATTTGAATTTGAAAAAATCGCTATTTGGTAATTGGTTATATTTTGACACTAGTTAAAAGTTATAATAAACTTGTTAAATTTTAAAGTTAATTATATGTTGGTTTCAAGGACATGTCAATCTCTAGCAAATAACTAGAATAAATAGATATTCTCTGCCTATAGAAAAATTACATGGAAGATTAATTTTCGAGCAATCTGTATTACTAATTGTGAAAACAGTTGTTACAGATTCTTTCATCTGCACCTACAAAAGTAGAATATCTTAATATTAAACATTATATGAAATAGTTAATATCATTGAAAAGGGTGCGAAGGTTAAAATCAAATTCGATTGCAGAGGTAGTTTAGGTTTAAAGCTTTGGTACCCAAATTGGCTACAATATTGGCAATGATACAGGTAGCTGTAAAAAGCTATTGATTAAATATCCTTCTATTATTCACTGTCGGGTATATTTATACTTCAAATACTCTAATACGCCAAAGATAAATTGGACTACTTGCTTAAATTGGGAAAATATGTTTTGAAGAATTTTTTTTTGCACAGGCTAGCAAAAATATTTGGAAATCGAATAATGCAATTATTATTTTAATGAGTATATGAATGGTCCTGAGACTAGTATATATGTATGCAGTATGACAGCTTCCTGTCGATGCATTGATATTAATGTCCGTTACATATAAATATTAGCAATATGTTATTGTATTATATTTTATTGTTTATCTAATAGGTAGATAAAATTATGTAAGAAATTTGCTAGATCAATAAGAGTTATATAATTCCCAATACATCGGAATATCTATGGAATTTAAAATATTTTCTTTATAATGGCTTTTATTTTATTATTAATAATAATAATAATAATATTTTTTTTAATAATAATAATAGTAATAATAATAATAATAATAATAATAATAATAATAATAATATCAATTTATTGAACTCACACAAATTATACAGTGTGTCCCCGGATCGACGCAGGAATAGCTTGAACAGTTTGAAAATTTTTGAACAACTTTTTCCAACAACATTTTATCGTATCTCCTACGAAAAAGACATTATTAATGGGATTTTTCTTGGAAATTTACAAATCATTTTGATCTTGTTTAAATTTTCCATACTTGCGTTATTTATTAATCTGAACGACTTTCTTTAATAACATTTTGTAGTAGCTTCTATAAAAAAAATCCACTTTATTAGTGAGAAAAAGCACTTTTTTTTTTTAATTTCCAAGGCATACTTGAGTTTTAAAGACTAAAAATATGGCACAAATTACTTTTTTCTCAAGCAGAGCTAAACCCCAGAAGATGAAATTTCGATTCAAAAATTTTCAGGCCTTTATAGCTATTCATGCGTCGATCCGGGGACACACTGTATACACATACATATCAAAATCATATATGCCAAAAAGGCTAAATCATCGTAAGATGTTTTTCCTTTGGCCTTTAGTTATGTATAACGTCCAGATTTTCACATTTAGTAATTTTGGCCAACAGTTTAATTTATGCGAATTGATAGTTAACTAATTAAGATGTTTTAACGAACCAGTTTATTGGCGTTCCTTGTATATGCTATACAGAAATAAACATTATGATTATAGTTCTACATAAATCTGCAATTTAATTACTCATTTATGGGAGAAGAAGTTAATATATTATGTAAAAAATGCGGGAAATATGCCTGATGTATGTAATTAAATCTCGTAATGATGATATATCTTTGTTTTTATTATCTGCAGTAATTACTTAAACAATACTGTGTGTCGCATAATAAACGGTCGGATGTCTCCAACCCACATGTTTTTTTTTGCCTGTGGCAAATCCTTTATGGATACCATGTGTGCACTCTATCGACATAGTAGTTTGGGACTTCCAATTAGCTGTCATATTTGGTATGCCCACTAAAAATCAGCCAATTACGTAATTATTTTGACCTCTCTGTCTTTCTTGTAGCTCCTTAGCTTTCATTACTGTTCGGATCATTTGATGCACCACCTTCCAGCTTTCTCGCGACTTCAGCATAAGCTCAGTCAAGTTTGTACTAGTCAGCTCCGTTTTAACTTTTTGCTGTACCTTCCGGCTGATTTCTTTCCAATGATCGCAGAGCTGAATGACATGTTCCGGGATATCCACATCTCCACAATACGAACATTTATCGTCAATTGCCTTCCCTATTCATTTAATGAATACTTTGAAATACCCGTGTCCCGTCAAGAATTGTGTCAGGTAGAACTCCACACTTCTGTGGTTACGTCTCATCCACCTACGCAGGTCTGATATAAGCATCCTACTCCATTCCCCTTTTGAGGTATTTTTTCACTTCTCCTGCCATGCTTTCAGCGCCCGGTCTTTTGCGGCTGCTACCGTTCTTTGATTCCTGCCTTTATATATTTCTGTCCTTTCCTGTGCCATCAAGTTTATGGGTGGGGTTCCTGTGGTTACCTGGAGTGCTACCGTGGATACCGTTTTATAGGCTGAAGCCACTATAATTAAAACTTTCCTCTGGGCCTTTTCCATCAGTAGACAATTCTTTTTAGTCTCCAGTGCGTCTTCCTGTATTGGAGCATCATAAAGATATGTTGAATATACAATATCGGCCAGAATCACCTTCTTACTATTATTTAGTTTTCCGATGTTTGGCATTAGGCGCATTAGTTTCCCTTCTCTCTGTCGTACATGTTGAAGAACAGTTTATGTACAGAATAGGTAAAGAAACATTTAAACTTAGCAGAAATACTCTAAACTGTGGTACTGGTAATACTGCAAACTTCTGCTAGATCATTCACCACAAACTGCACTAAACTGGATGAAGGTTTCAATAGCAAAGCTATCATCATCAGCAGAAACACTGAACTTAATGAATTTCAGTTGATTCAGCTTGATTCAGTTCAGTGTTTCTGCTGATGAAGCAAAGCTATCATTGCTATTGAAACGTACGTTCAGTTTAGTGCAGTTTGTGGTGAGGAGTCTAGAAGAAGTTTGCATTTAATCTTTGTTTAAACTTGGTATAATAAATGATGAAGTCTACGCAATATGAAATGTTGAAATAGTGTTTATCATATACTACTTACTGATGTATAATAAACTATTTTTAGAGGCAATACGTTTACGTTTATTATACTAGGTATAAACCGATATTACAAGTTTATTGAATCCTTAATACATATTCGTTATAATATATATCACATTGTTATTTTATTATTGGAGTGGATCAATAGGAGCGAACGCGAATTATATCAAACTTTGAAAACTACCATGGCGGCAAATTTGAAAGCTATTGCGTAAACTAAATACTATGAATTTACAAAAAAAAAAGGTTGGAGTATATGGCATTCAATAATTAACATAGTAAATAGATAAATAAAGTTATCTGCAAACATTATTTAGTATTTAAATTTGACCACATATAGGAATTTTTGACAATATTTTAAAAAGAAATTGTTTAACGTTTAGACTGTTGTAAATGATAGTTCGAAAAAAAAATACCATCTGTTGCAGAATTTATTGCTGATTACTAGATTTACATATATCCCAAGTAGCAGCAAACAGTTTATAGGTATATGTATATGCTGCAACAGCCCTTGTGAATCGCTATCTGTGTATCATATACTCGTATTTGGTGAAGGCGTGTAAAATCTGCGTTTAACTCTGTATTTTTGTGGATAATGTTGCCGGATTTCTAATTATTTAATTCGTAACATCCGCAACTCTTTTAGTCTTAGATCTTCAACGTATCGAATTATCATCCATCCTTTTCAGCTGGTGTGTCTTCCACTTTCTTGTTTGCTTTCGAATTCTGTTGTCATTTTTTATCGTACCAGTTACCTTCCTTATTATTTTCGTCTCAAATCTCTCATTTCTTCTATCTTTGCTTTATCAACTTTTGCGTAGTACACATCGCTGTCAGTAGTGTATTTTTTCTTACCAGCTTTCTGTCAATATTAAATACCTTATGATATGTATTTCTTACTTTGATCATAAAACATTTGCTCGTAGACCCGTAATTACATTGAGCAGTCTGAGATTTCCTACTTCTTGAAAATTATAGCATTGGTTATTGTTTGTAGTTGTAAGACGGATTTCTGCGTCTGTTTTTACAAGATAGTTGAATGCACCGAGAATACATATAAATGCAATAAGTGTAGTGGTAGCGACTTTTATAATACCTTCTATTTTATTTACAGCAAACCGTATAGCTCTAATACATAGTAATGTATATTATATGTACTGTATAATTGATATTTTAACATAACCATAATTTCACAGGAACTATGAACATCAAAACTGTATAAACAAAATAACAAGCGTTGGTAGACAAATAAACTATTTATACTATTGCTTTAAATAAATTACCTTAAATATTAAAAATGTATGTGAAATAAAATAATTAAAAGTGGGAATTTGGCGTTAACAATTGGAATTTACAGCAAAATAATATTTGGTGAACGGCAGCCGATTGTATATTTGAAAATATCTATCATACTGAATGTTGCCATTTAACAAACATTTTCGTAAGTGAATCGCATCGAAATAAATTATTGAATAGCCACAACAATGTGAAAATAATCGTATCTATATACACTATTTAGACTTAAATAAGCATGCGCTGGTCTAAAGCAATTAAAACTCGGTTTGATAAATAAATATATTCGTTTTTTAAATATGAATTTATCTTTCCTTCAGAGTGGATGTTTATTAATACAGATGGACCTTGATTCTTGCGGATCAGTAGAAGGGACAGTTGATGCGCAAAGGATTTGGCTGTATTTAATCTCGTAATATGTAAATTTTCAACACTATTTCATATTTAGAAAAACGCATGAAGGCGAAGCCGTAGGAAACATCTAAACTTATATAGTATATGACCGTCTACGAGAAAACCCTAACGAGCGAGATCTAGATTTCAGAAGTTTTCAAAGTTATTAGTTGCATTTTTCAAGATGCGATGAAACTAATATCGTTTTCCTGCGTTAATTTTTGACATCTCGGGAATGGAGGGCATCCCATGTGGATGGTCACATATACTTAATAAAATAATTTTATTTCGATAAATAAATAAACTATTAAACTAAGAATATATTATTAATTTCAAATATCAATTAAATATTTATTAGAATATTAATTCCGGAATTACATATTTCACAAAGTATGCTTTATTATTCCAAACAAAGAAATGTAATTTTGCGATTATTATCCACTGTTGTCAATTCAAAGCTGTAGTTTTGTATACAGAAATATTTTTCTCAGTGTAAAAATAACACAATAAAATAAAAATGTTTTGAAAAGTGCACGTTATACTTGAATTATTAATTTTCATCAAATAAAATCGCAGAAATACATTAATTTGTTAATTTCTTACTGTGAAAAGCTGGCAATCTTTACATATTCGCTGTCCTGCCGGCCTTTCAAGATTTAATATCGACACAGGTTAAATTATCGCTCGAATCTACACGCTCCTCTCTGGCCTAATTGGTAGGGCAGTCGTCCGGTAAACGAGAGAGTGTAGATTCGAATCCTGCGTGAGGTGAACACTTTTCTTGGGAAAAATTCCTCTTATCGTTACAGTTATCAGCAGAAATACATTAATTTGTTAATTACTGTAAAAAGCTTGCGATCAGTGTGATTATTATTGGAATATTTACCATTAAAAACAATACCACCAACTTGTTCTAAAATTTTGTTAAAGCAAGAGTGTTTCAAATATTCTGTATGTGAACATTAGAAAGTTGAAGCAAAATAAGGTTTACTATGTACACTATAGAATACACGGACATTAATGTATCTCCTTGAGGGATTATAAACTGAAAATGAACTAAAAGAAATGTAACTACTAAACATGTGTGTTTCAAATAATTCCTACATCATTGTACACTTAGCTATCCTCGTATATAAGGACTCTAGTTGAAAGCCGATGCTTCGAGTCGTTTCTCGTCTGGTAGGTAAGACAAATTTATCCAATTCTAGTCATTTCCCGTCCTGAAAGGTTAAAACAACTTCTGTATTTGGAAATATATTTTCTAAATTATTCTCATATAAAAAGTTTAAAATATGAGTGGAGAGATAGATCGTTTTTCTTATGAAAACCTGTAAAGATTTGGTTAATATCATGAGCATTTTGATTTCTGCTTTGATTTTAAGTGTGTATGTATTTTCAATGTTTTAAAATATCTTCCTCTTTCCACTGTTTGAGGGCGTTGATATTATGAATGATTTTAAACATTTCATGATTATCTGTTAATAATGTAATCCTTCACTTAGGGATGATGGAGTACTGTCTAGTATTGCAAAAAAGAAATGTACTTTATAAATTATCATTAACATTAATTGAAGATTACGTGTTCCTTTTCATAATCAAACATTCTTTTATTTTTTTCTCTGGCGAATATCTGGAAAAAAACTGAGTAAAGACGATGCAATAGATGTATCCCATCCTCTCTACTGAATTAATAATGTTTTCAAAATTTTGATCTGTTCTATAATCTTTTAATTCTTGAGTAATTTGCTCAACATATTCTAAAATAAAATTTATATTAAATGACGATTTTGCATAATAATGAAATTACACAATGACATAGTTATGACTCTATCCAAATGCAACAAAAATAAATTTAAAACAAATAAAAATTATATACCAAATCCTCTGTATCCAATTAAGTACATCAGATACTTAAAAGCACGGAATATATTCACTTTTACACAGAACGACACAAAGAGAAAGAGGTTTTGTTGGTGTTGCACGAAATACCGTTTATAAACCAAGATCTTGCATAATTTTCTAAAAATATCTCTTAGCTGCAATTAAAAGAAACATTTTCAATTTCGAAAAGTGATTATTTTATCTATACCTACTTTGCTTCTCGAGGATCTCGCCTTTACTTCGTACGATGTTTGAAATTTAGTAACTTCGTTTCACAACATGGTCGTAAAGAATGTATACTTGGAACAATCGTATAATAGCCTAAATATTGCCCTTAGTGATGTTTATTATAGTTTAGTATTATGTAATTTAATTGCTTGTTAGAGCGCAGGTATATTTGAGCATGATACGCTTGAATTTACCTCTCTATAGTGCTAGTGTTGTGTGCTGTGTTCTGAGAGAATTGTGCGAGAGTACAAAATCTCGAACAGTAGTCTCACTACTAGAAGCAACTGGTATACACTTATTTATTACCCATGGTTGCACAAGTTGAATTTACAAATACTGATTTCGAGCAAAAATCTTTTCAGGAAGGCAGTTTTAAATCTATTTGTTATTGTTTTCAATATATCTAACCAATGAGGTTCTGAGTTAACATTTCATAATTTTCAACATTCAAATCTAAACATTTCATTAGATTTTTTCCATTTCAGAAATATATGAATGTGTTTCAGATTTTTGTAGCGATGAATACTTGAATTTAAGACTTCCTTTCGTTAAATAATTTTGCAAAATCCGACTTACTAGTTCAGCTACATCATCTATCTTCAATAATAGTTAAAAAATTTCAAAGAAAAATGCCTAAAAGACGAAATTTATTGTTTCCTCCAAGAATTACCATCCCAGCAAAAACTGTGAAAGGGTAACTAGAGAGAGAGAGAGAGAAAGACTCGAGATTTGCATCATCAGTGTCACTCCGAGCAAAGATTAGGGAAGAATACTTCTGTATGTAAGTACCTTTGATATTTCATTCAAAGTTTTGGTGACGACTCTTTCAATAAGCATGCAGTAACACCGGAAATTTACCGGTGTGAACTTGGCAAGCAACTTGATTAAAAAAAAATAAACGTAGTACGCTTCGATTGTACTTCGTTTGTACCCGTTTGTACCACTTTCAGTTTCGTTTGTACCTCAAAGGTTAAAAAAATAGAAAGGGTTAAAAAAAAATTTAGCAAGCAAGTACAAGATACTCAAAAACGGACAACGCCATTCGAAAGAGCATTATTTGTACCCGTTTGTACCACCTTCGTTTTCGTTTGTACCTCAAAGGTTAAAAAAATAGAAAGGGTTAAAAAAAAATTTAGCAAGCAAGTGCAAGATATTCAAAAACGGACAACGCCATTCGAAAGAGCATTGTTTGTACCTGTTTGTACCTCCATTTAAATTGTTTGTACTTCCACCAAACCGGAAGTAGAAACATTTGAAAATAAGTAAGTTGGCGAGAGAAATTTCGCTCATTTTTGAGATATCGGAAAACGGCCAACGCTATTCAAAAGAGCATCGTTTGTACCCGTTTGTACCTCTTTTTACATCGTTTGTACTTCAACCAAACCAGAAGTAGTGACAATTCAAAATTTGTCAAAGAGAGAAATTTGGCTATTTTTTGAGTTATCAAAAAACAGCCAAGGCTTTTCGAAAAAGCATCGTTTGTACTCGTTCGTACCTCCTTTTAAATCGTTCGTACCTCAAAGGGAACCGGAGTAGAGACATACGAAAATATGTCGGACAGAGAAATGTTGCTAATTTTTGAGATATCGCATGGTGGCTAACGCTATTCTATAGAATATCGTTTGCAACTGTTTGCACCTTTTTTAAAATCGTTTGTACTTCAGCGAAACCGTAAGTAGTTCTTTTCAATGTTTATGTTACATTTTTGTCTTAATCGACCAAGGTTCCTATCCCCTATTTTAGAAAACATATAAATACAGATATCTGCATTTTGCCAAATTAGGTCAGACAACCTAGTAATATGACCACTATTTATTTATTAACTATGTATTTAATTTTTAGTTTGTGAGACCTTTAAGTATATTCTTAAATATGTATGTTGTTTTTAAACCATCTCTTATTATATATTTCTATATCTTTGGTTGCAGATACCGGTTGTAAATGTATGCATTTAACACCAATTATACTTTTCTTATTATCTAATTATTATAGACCTCTGCTAGGGAGATTATAAAGAAAGATATTCAATTGAGTCGTGTAGCGGCATATTCAACGTATTGAATCGAATGACATTGCCCGTTGTGCGATATCTCAAAGATTAGCGAAATTTCCCTCTCATATCTTCAAATGGTTCCGGTTTGGTTGAAGTACAAACGATGGTAAAAGAGGTAAAAACGGGTACAAACGATGCTCTTTCGAATAGCCTTGGCCGTTTTTTGATATCTTAAAAAATACCCAAACTTCTCTCTTTGACATATTTTGAATTGTCACTACTTCCGGTTTGGTTGAAGTACAAACGATGTAAAAAGAGGTACAAACGGGTACAAACGATGCTCTTTCGAATAGCCTTGGTCGTTTTTTGATATCTTAAAAAATAGCCAAATTTCTCTCTTTGACATATTTTGAATTGTCACTACTTCCGATTTTGAATTGTCACTACTTCCGGTTTGGTTGAAGTACACACGATGTAAAAAGAGGTACAAACGGGTACAAACAATGCTCTTTCGAATGGCGTTGTCCGTTTTTGAATATCTTGCACTTGCTTGCTAAATTTTTTTTAACCCTTTCTATTTTTTTAACCTTTGAGGTACAAACGAAAACGAAGGTGGTACAAACGGGTACAAACAATGCTCTTTCGAATGGCGTTGTCCGTTTTTGAATATCTTGTACTTGCTTGCTAAATTTTTTTTAACCCTTTCTATTTTTTTAACCTTTGAGGTAGAAACGAAAACGAAGGTGGTACAAACGGGTACAAACAATGCTCTTTCGAATGGCGTTGTCCGTTTTTGAATATCTTGTACTTGCTTGCTAATTTTTCTTTTAACCCTTTCTATTGTTTTAACCTTTGAGGTACAAACAAAACTGAAGGTGGTACAAACGGGTACAAACGAAGTACAATCGAACCGTACTACGTTTATTTTTTTTTAATAAAGTTGCTTGCCAAGTTCACACCGGTCGGAAATTTAAACAAAAGTAATTATCGTATGAGATAATATGATAACAGCAATGGGCTTTTAATATCGTTAAAATATTTTTAATGTTATTTTCTGGAGGAATCATTTGAAAATGTAGGAGGAAAGTGCGGCAAATTTGAATTTCCTTAATTGGAGATGTGCAAGATATATTTTGGTAGGAAAACAAATACAGAGAAGTGGGTGCAATTTCAAAATATGATTATGTTAAGGCGTGAGGAGCAGATTACAACATCTATCCGGATGAAATGCAAGAAAAATAAAGAAATACATTTGAAAAGAGCATATATTTTAATCAAAATGTGTGTTAGGGTTAGAAATACATCAATATGTTTAATGTTCTATTTTTTCTGGATATAGCTTTAAATTCATAGTTAGGAAACTTCATTAACTAGAATAACTTGAATCTATCATGATACACGGTTGTATTAAATAATCCTTAGAAAAGTTCATATGGTTCATATAGAAATGTCAATCTTTGTATGTATTTTGGGTAATTTAATTAAATTGCGAATGTTTACGAAAAAAACTTCGTTCTAAATCGTATGTACTTATATACAGGGTGTCTCACGAGGAACTGCATCGATCGATATATCAAAGAGTATACATTGGAAACTTCTGCAAATTCCGCAGGATATTAAAGCCCACGTGCGCTATTGAACTAAAATATTTTTAATAATCTGAGGCACCCGGTTGTACCGGAAGTGCCTGTCAACTTTGTTTTTTTAAATGGAACACCCCATATATTGTTACATTTTTTAATTCCCCGTTCAATTTTAAAGCAAGTTTATTAAAACAACTATTTTTAACCATGTGTGAAATATTTGCATTTTTTTAAAATTTTTGACAGATGGACGAATGCATCTTCTCTCAACTTCTATAACCGTAAAGGTATTTAATTTGGAAAACTAAAAGTTTGTAGAATTGTTGACCGTAAAAGATAGCATTTGAAACCGAATGAATTTTCCGAAAACATTATACAGTATGTCCGAAAATTACGGTTAAACTGTCGAATTGAAAAGGTATCAAAAGTTTTTTGTTTAAACACAACTACCTATTTTTCTCTTTCTGATCAAACTGCCCTTACAAAAATACAAAGAAGTCGTATTCGCATCTAAAATGCATGCTTTTTAAGATAACTAATTAGTAAAAAATGTATGTATGGTGTAAGAATGTAGTTTATGTAGTTTTTTAAAATGTCTAAAATTCTGTTTTGAACATTTGTTAAAATATATTTTGGGTTCCTTGCTGTTTATTATCTTTTTTGTAATTGAAATACGATGTTTTATGCTGTTATTATGAAGTATTCTAAATAAGTGTCTATGCTTGTTATGTAGGTACATATTTTTGAATTTTTGGTTTGACCACTTTTAAAATCTTGTATTATTCGCTTAACTGTGTTTAGTGGCGGCTTCTGAGAATACCGAGCAGCAAAGGTAGCGCATGTTCTTGTTATCACTTTATTGCATTCTCCATAAATAAACAAATTTAAGTAATCTTCGTACGTATAAATTAAACGTGCCAGCATTGTTTATAACTGAAAACTAAGTGACATTTTATCAATGCTGGATTGTTTCCCAAATGGTCATGAGTAACTTATACAGGGTATTCCACGTGACTGGAAATGGACGTCAACTTTGTTATTTTAAATAGAATGATCTAATTTTTTGTTCATTTTTGGATTCTACAACCATAAATACGTCAGTTTTCATTAGTTATCCTATAGCTACATGTTGCCGTTTTTGAGTTATTTAAGTTTTTCTTTTTTTTTTAGTCAATCATTGCATCATTGAGAAATTAATATCTCGGTTAATACTGCAAGTAGAGATTCCAAATTTGCTGTTATGAACGTAGATATAACCCTAAGAAACGGTACACACACTTTACATTCTAACATACAGGGTGTTCAAAACTGAAGAACAAAGTCACATATTTTCAAATGCAGAAAACTTAATTTTTTTAAATAGAACACTCTGTATTTTAATTCGAAATTAGGAAGTAAATATCATCCCCTATCGCTTTATATCAGCATTCCCTATAGCTATAATAGATTCTGAGATATGAGCGAGTTTTTGTTAAACAGACTAAGTAGCCCTATCTTTAAATGTTTGTCGCTGGCTCTGAATGGGATTATATTTTATTCAGAACTATGTTAAACCTCTCATGGCTCTGAATAAAAGATCTTATTAAATCTTTATCAGCAAAAGATTCACTTTGGAGGTATAAAATAATAAATTATATTGTATTTAGGTCAATTTGGAACCCTAAACGTAAGAATTAGAAAGATTCGGAAGTTGTATTAAGCAACTGATATTATGACTAAAAAAATGCAGAAATGAGCGCTCTTGAAAAAGTATTTGCCAATACAAAGTATCTTCTAAATCACATGAATAGATTAAAAAAAATGCAGGTGCTTTCACTACGCCCAATGTTTTAGAAAGAGTAACGAGCACACAACATGCTTCAAGTAATAAAAACATGTGCAGAAAAAGGTATTACAACACAAAGCTTATTTAGTAAGAAGCGGTTTTTACTGCATACAAAATAATCGCAATCAAAAAGAAATATTTAATTTCCATTGAACCAATTCTGAAGTTTTAAAGTCTCCATGCCGACAAAGCAAAACGGATTCGTGCAAAAATTTACACGGTTTCATAAATCTCTTAATCAGCACCGTATATTTTACGTAATTTATTCGTTCTGCGAATCTTTTTTTGCCCGTTAAAGCTGGTGGAATGAAACCTCTGTACCCTCGTTGTTGTTGCAAATATTCGGAACCGATTCTTGTTCCACTCGTATGCGAGATTATTTTACGTAACTTTCGCATTGCCTCAGTTTCGTTACTCTACAATGAGAACAGTTTAGTCGGCGAGAAAGTTATTTATTATTGCGCAACTACTGTGTTAAGAAGAACTTTTGTCAGATCTAAATAATATTCGCCAGTTTAAACGATGAATGTGCGCTGTTTAAAATCAGTATGCGAGTTACTTTTGTAGGGCAATATCAATTCTTCAATTCTCATGCTAATCAAAATTTTCATTAAAGTCTTACCTGAAAGAGTGGGCGTTCATTTTTTGTCATGTGGTTGAATCAATTATAATTTGCGATAAAAACATATTGTCATGGTTTAATAAATTATTATTAAATTATTATTATTTAATTGTACCGTTATTAGTTTTACTTTTACATGATTTAAAATAATAAAAAGGATATAGAATGTCTCAGGAAACAGCCAGACGATCCAGGTGATGTAGAAGTTCTTCAAACACATTTTTTTTTTCAGACACCTATAGATCGAAATTAAATTTTAGAACATGAATATTAAATATCTATAACAGATTTTGACAGATCAAAGTTGGGTCGATTTCAGAACATTTTCATTTTCTTTACAGTGTATTTATTTTGCTTAAATTTAGTTTAATAACGCTTTTACATGTATTTGTAATACAAGTTCATTGCTACATATCTTTTTATGGTGTAAACACACTCACCTTTATCTTAATCTTATAATTAATGCAAGGTGTTTCCAGAATTCTGAAATAATTATATTCTTTCTCATATGTTAAATATCCAATATGCCCCTCACATCGGTACCTTCAACGGACCTTTTGAGGCACTTGCAGCCATTGCAAAGACAATCGCCGTCTACAACTGTTTTTTGCATATTGATATAATCCTATTTATTCCAAATTCTAATCTGAAATCTACAATTTATCTGCAAAACTATTGGGTAATTCTTTTTTCCGACGACGTTTTTTTAGAGAAATTTCCCGTTACTGAACCATTAGAAGTACGAAAGCTTCTATTCGGTGTCCTGACCAGACCTGCCCTCTATGATGCGGATATGTACTTATAAGAAATTTTATTGTAATGTTCGACAATTGTTGGATTAGAAAATTTTGTACACAACCGCCAACCAGTTTGTGAGCACTGGTCGAAATCTTTTATAAGATGGCAGTTCGATTTTACTGATTAGTAGTATTCACGACACGAATGTTTAGTAATTTTTACCCTCAAATATTGCATATGCTGATCTATCCGTCATTTAGGCATAGAATCACATAGGTACACCATAGTGTCCTTGGTGGTGCTAAAAATATTAAGGGGGTATCTTCCTGTTCGTATTTTTTTTAACGTCAGAGCGTCCTCTAGACTGTTGCAGTCAGAAATTCTGGCTATTTGGGAGGGCATACTTAAAAGTAATAAAATAGATAACGTTAGGATGTTTAAAATTGAATTTTGATAATTTAAATAAAGCATCATATTTTGATTTTTTTTATCCGGGCTGTGTGCTACCTCGTAGTATTACAATATGTATACTGAAGTATTAAAGAACGCTGTCGTAATATTTTACGAATAATATGAAAATCTAAATGTATTACTTAAAAAATATATTTTTTTCTAGAGGAAAAATAGAGTTTATATAGGAATTGACCTATTATGGATCTTGTTTTGATCCAAAGAAAATATTCTGTCTATTCAGGCTGTGAATAAAGTATGATACCAAACTAGATTTGAACTATAATTCATCTTTGACCTTGTTTCTGTTTATAACACATTCCAAAGACAATTGATTCTATAAGGCAGTGTTGCCAAAATCTTCTTCGAAATAAAGAATCATCCACCTTTCTGTTAATTTTAACCTCTTATCCATCAGCATAACTTGTTTTATCATTTTAGAAATACCGACTTATTTTTTTTAATTTAATTTTGTTAATGTTTCCCCAACAGTTTTGGGTAAGTGCATGTATTAGACCTGAAAAGGCCGACAGGATGGCAAATATGCAAACATTGCAAGCTTTTTACAGTATAAATTAACAAATTAATGTATTTTTGCTAATAACTGTAATGATTAAGAGGCCCGGCAGGACGGCCTTTTCAGATCTAATATCGACATAGGTCGTTATATGCTATAATATACTATACTATATTATTTATTGACAAAACTACAAGCCTGATAGTATACACATTGTCAAAAAGACAGTATCACCGATAGGTGTACTTCCTACAGCCTCGCAGGTTAAATTTAACTTCACTCCTCGTGGTCAACGTAAGGTATTGGGGCTTGAGAGATTACTATTATTAGAATTTAGATTTTAGCTGAAATTTTGTGATAATTATTGACAATTTTGATGACACATTTGATGTATGTCCATTATCTGTGGATATCGCTCGAATCTGCATGCTCCTCTCTGGTCTAATTGGTAGGGCATTCGTCCGGTAAGCGAGAGAGTGTAGGTTGGAATTCTGCGTGAGGAGAACATTTTTCTTGGAAACAATTCCTCTTAATCATTACAGTTATTAGCAGAAATACATTAATTTGTTAATTTCTTACTGTAAAAAGCTTGCAATTTTTGCAAATAAATACATTGACAAAGAAATCTCTGCTTTATTTTCTCCACATAATACCACTTGTTATCATTAATTCCATACCCACAGAAGGGTTACTTTGTTTCTTTTCCCAAGCTCCTTTAATTTCTCCTAGCACTCCCAGGCCATCTTCGAAGTGATTTTGTATGAGCTTAGAGCTTTGACGGCTTTTTGACTATCAGACATAATGATAATCGCCTGTTTTCGTTAATTCCTGTCATTATTGAACTGAAAACATTTTTCAATAGCGTGTATTTCCGCCTGGAAGATATTTGGGTACTTCCCACAAGCATTTGAAATACTTGGTTTTAGGTTCGTATATTCTTATTCCAATTCCTCCCGCCATTTTGAAACCATCCATGCACCATTTGATGGTATTTCTATTCGATTTTAGGTTAGTGTCTTGATCCTACTCACTTTTGTTATTAATTTTTGTGGTAAATTCTTTAAAAAAGTCGAATTTTTTTGACATGCCATCCCGGCCACCACAATGTGTAGAAAGGGGTAAGGTCCAGATTCTTACAGCTTCAGCATGCTAATCTTTGCACTTAGAGAATTTAAATCTCGCGATAGCCAGATAACTAATTTATTAGTCCGCAAGAAGGTCATAATCGTTTAAATGTACCTCCAGTAGAAACGTAGTGCTGTGTACTGATTGTAATTGAAAATGCAAAAATGAATTTAAAAAAAAATTAAATTAGCTAGCTCAACGGATAAAAATTTAAAAGGGCGCAAAAGAACAATTAAACTCTGAGTTTCCCTCCCGAATCAAAACTTGAATCCAACCGCGAAAAGTAAGATGTGAGTGAATGAAAATTGACTTTCTTAAATACCCCAAAAATTGAAAGGTTTAAATTTAAAATAAAAGAACAGAATTTTGAATGACGTTAATAACAATCAAAAATTTATTATTAAAAAAAAATGTTAATTACAAATTTTTGTAGAAAAAAAAAACCGTGAACAGAGTGTCCTGGCTTAAATCAAAAACTGCTCGCGATTCTGAATTACAATAGGACAATGCTATTTCCTATATCAAAGCAAAAGATTAACTAGTTCACGAAAATAATTCTTTTTTCAATAAAATCCACGTGGTTTCAAATTAAAACAAACTAAACGTGGACAATTTCTAGTAAATAACAAGAATGAAAAACTAAAAGCAAGCACAATGCTTCTACTCACCCAAACCGAGTTGATAGATAAATAAAAATGAAACAGCAAATGAAAAACGGAGAAATTAAATCTTTGAACTATAATAAAAGAACTAAACTGAAATATACTGCACGTAAAATAATAAATGATCTTACAACTATGATGTGCACACATCAATATAATAATTATTACTAAGCGAGTTCCTTGATGGACAGAATAAAATTCAATATAAGCGAAACAAATCTCTAAATCAAAAGTATTAACAAAATGGCAGCAAACAAATTACATGTACTCACGCTGAGAATCGACCAAAGAACTGCCTCAAACAATTTCCCCAGTCGTTTTTCAAACAACAACAGCACAAAATCAGTACGCCAACGGACGAAATCTCAAAACATAAACTATACAAGCGAACGCTAGACATTCTAAATGAATGAAATTAACTTAAAAAGACTGAACACTTAAATTAAATATATTAAACAATTAAATCTTTAACTAAATCTTATATAAAAATAAAATCAACATCTGTGAAAATTCTCTCGAAACATTGACAAAGGCTGAACGGAGTAAACAAGACAAAATCTATGCAACTTAAAAAAAAACTCTGGCGAAAACTGGGTGTCCGTCCACAGCAGTAGGTTAATGCTTTAAATATACTAAGCTTGAAAATAACAGACGTCTACCGGCCAATTATACTAAATATGTCAACAGAAGATTAATAGGTCGTAAAGGATACAAGGAACTAACATTTTGCTAAATTATTTAACATTTTCCACTGGATATTCACAACTTTTAGCACTTAAATTTATATCATTTTAAATTAAGCTTTATTTGACGTTACATATTGCCTCAGATTTGAATTATACAACAGATCGATACGCTGCAACGATTCCGCAGAATTTATATGAACTCATAAAGCGAACCACCATCGGCGTATATCGTATGTCGCTTACAGAAGTTTGTAGGAGCACTTAAAGGTCATTAGTAGTGTCCTTCTTATCAGGTTACGCATTCCTCAGCGCCAATGTATCGTTTTACTTCACTTTTACTTCATTTATTCATGCGTGGGGATGATGATTTTTTTTTTATATATGCATATCGTCTTTTATCACACAGAGCTTTCTCACACGCGCATTTTTCTGTCAATACATCCTTGGAAAATATTTCAAGGATATCTAGACGTTAAGCGCAAACACGATGTAGACTTGCCATTCGCAACAGAGGTAATAATATTTACTGGCTAATTTATAATACTTATTGACTGTGTTTCTTCGGAGTTACAGCATGCGACGTTGCGTAATAGTCATTTATTTGGGGTATTTGGGACATACATGTTTTCAGTCGGCACTCCTTGTGTTGCGAGGTGTGCTACAGTTACATATACACAAGTAAAAGTAGTAAGATACAATGTCTGTAGTAGGACATTTGGTTTTAATTGGATTAGAGTCAGAATGATGATGTAAGTATTCGTAGTAAATTGCGTTAAATTAGTGGGAGTTATTATTAAATTTGTTTTCCAGTTTACAAATTAACGCACAGATTGACGAGTGAAGTTTAATTAAATGATGATGAAATCTACTGTATTCTATGGCAAAAGGATTCGTATGCTTGAGAAATTTTTACGTTGATTTCTTTTGCAAATTGATATGCAAATAACTTCAGAAGTATGTTGTTTATCAGATTAATTTTAGACTTAATCCCGAAAAAAAATAATTTATTTATTCGAACACTCTGTCCATATATTGAGTTGATAATAAGAAACTGAACATAAAATTTTTAAATTGGAATTTAATAACCGGGAAAAGAGTCCTTCTTGGTGTAACTTATTTATCGTTTGCTTTCGAATTTTTTAAAAATCCAGTAGGGCTTTTCAGCTGCTGCGTCAAAACTGTTTCTGTTTTAGGTAAAGTAGTAGCATTTCGCTTCATAGTTTTCGAAAATACTGCTAAGAGAAATGTTATTCAGAATGAAAAATTGAATGACGGTATGCAAATTTTCAGACCGATCGGCCTACTTTGATAATTATGATGAAGTTAATGAGCATATGGCAGAAAGTGCGCAGTAAGGAAAATTTCCTTTTGTCTTTGAATTTAGTAAACCTTTTTTCTTACAAATTGTCTCTGCATGTCTTGAAACTAAAATAGCACTCACCAAATCTGCCGAAAATTTAATTGTATACGAGGGAAGGTCAAAATTTTAAAATCAAGCTAAGAGTAAAGTATCTCAGTGTCTGGGTTTAGAAGATTCTCTTGTTAATAACTGTTGTTTCAAACTTAACGATATATCCAAATAAGAAGTTTCGCTTAATTTGAGGAAAAAAAATAGATTTAATCGTTTTTTTTTTTCGGAATTAGCTGTATACAAAATTGATTAAGCTCATACAGTATCCATATCTTATTCTGTTCACAATTTGTAAGAGAAAATCATGCATAGTATGTAAAATTAGTTAGTTTGAAAATTTTTAAATGGGAATTATGTTTGCTGCACAATTTGTTCAGTTTTGAAATAAAACGAAATAATTACAGCATATACCACATTTCCAATGTTTTTTTTTGCTCCAAAACTATTAAATGCTTCTTTCTTTTCCTTTTCAAAGTTATTCAAAAAAATTCTGGTCTCCACGATCGCCAAACTATATCCAATGTATTTCTTTTTCGGGGTTACATAAAGAACAACATTTACAAGTTTCGACCTTTTAAAAATAACGATTACTTAGAAAATATGATTATACAATGTATCGCGGAAATCAATCCTGTATTTTACAGAATATTATTAAGAGCATTTATTACTAGATCCATAAACTGTTTGCCAAAAGACGATTTCAGAGTTTCAGACAATTAAACGATATTTTCAAACCTCATATTGTTCGATGGGCAGAATCGTTTGATCCGTATAAATCTTTGGGACCAGATGGACTGTTTCCAAGATTACTGCAGGAGGCAATTAGAGACCTCATGGGGTCTCTCTTGGTGATATTTAGGGCTAGCCACGCTTTGGGTTACATTCCCAAGGCCAGAAGAGATGCTGGGGTTGTGTGCATTTCGAAACCTGTAAAGGACACATACTATCATTCTAAATCATCAATCACGTTTTAAAATATCTTACAATTCGATCTAAAAAAAACTTAAACAGAAAATACTTATAAGCCGTGCAAAAAATGTTCGCAGGAAGACAAAGACAGAATGGATTTTGCAAAACAATCTTTAGTGTTTTAATAAAAAATAATTGGCCTACTAATTAATTCGTTGATAATTTTTATAGGACACATGTGTAATAAGAAAACAGGTATATGTGGTTATATATATATATTCTTTCCTAGAAAACAAAGAAACTAAAAGTAATCAATAAATCAAAATGGTTTTACCCTTTCAATTTGAATTGTCATCTATATTTCTTGCACATTTGAACATACTATATAACTCTATAGTATTGGAATGTCCAATAACAAAAGCAGCTTTTTTTCTCCAGGATCTAAAAACAACCATAGAATAGGCGGTAGAATGATAGCATGGCCTTGACGATAGGCAATATATTTACCAACAATTTCAAAGTTCTTTCCATAACCACAGTATTTCGAAAGAATCCCCATGTAAAATATGGAATATCCACGAATCACTATTCCATTTAACTCTTAATTCTGGGCTGGTTTATTTGTTTGCATAAATTTATTCTAAAATTAATTTATTAAAAATTATACAAGTGTAGTTCGTTCTACTTTACTTTTATGTTATTTCAGGTAATTTAGAATATACACAGCTATAAAATTGAGTGAAGCGTTCGCCAGTAGCCATAAAAACTATTAAATTAAATAAATTAGTGCGTATTTACACATAAAGACCCATCCTAACAATAATTTAATTTAATTCATAATGTTATGTCTTATTAGTTAATTTAAGTAAATATTAAATTAATAATGTAGGAGTTTTCCAGCGACATTGACCTTTTTTGAAATCGCCTTTTTTTTTTGACTGACTCTGTAATTCTCTAAGTATCAGTTTAAGAGCTTTGATTTCCTATTTCCTTAAAGAACAAATATTTTTGAATGTTGACATCTATTTCATAAATTTACTTATATATGCTATACCATTATATATCCTTTCACCACCATTTAGAGAATCACAGCGCCTACTAAAAGATATGGCAGGAATACTACATTGCCATCTCCTCCAAATTTTTCCAGTGCAATATTTATATTATATAGTAGTATAGTGCAGAAGTCAAGAAGAGAAGTAATATATGTAACGATATACAGATAAACAACACAATAGGCCTGAAATTCGTAGTAGAGCAAATCTAAGACATTATTACAACGGCCCATAAGGGAGTTTCCAGAAATCTGTCTTGGTGGAACAGAAACCTTGAAAGTGTGGTAAGGAAAGTCAAGAAAAAAACTCAACAAAATTAAGAAAACGTCGGTCTGTAATGAATATAAGAAAGCCCGGACTGACAAAATTTTGGTGTTCAAAAAGAGAATCCTGGATGAGGCACTGCGGGAACATTGAGTATGTTCCGAAATGTGCCAAACTCACTGGAATATTATTCAAAAAACCTCACAGCTCAATACACACTCTGAAAATCTAAAGCGGAGGCTACACCAAGATAGGAGATGAGAGCATAAGAGAACTTTTCCGGGTGCATTTCCAGATCTCTAGACTAACCTGTTAATCACTGCAAGACTGCAATAATGTAGACCTGCGAGGCATCCAGGGAGTACTTGCGGGTTACAAAGAAAGTGATCAATATAGAAAAAGTAAACTGACCAATTAACTCATTCAAATCATATAAATCGCTAGGATCGGATGGGATTTATTCAATTACGCTACAAAAGGGTCCGGAACTTTTGTTGTAGACGCTTAGTTGTGGTGATGTTACTCATGGGAAGTCTCACACTGGGATACATGCCAATGACCTGAAGGGTGCACAAGCAAACTTCCAAAACCTGGTTAAATGGAACAGGATGGAGTAAAATCTTTGAGACCAATAAGTCTGATGTCATTTATGTTAAAGATTCTTGTACAACTGTTAGGCAGAAACATAAGAGATGATGTATTACCATAGCAGCCACTACATTAATACCAATATGCGTACTAAGCAGGAAAATCTACCGAGACCGCCTTCCATCACCGCGTATACTTTATTTATGAAAAGCTAAATAACTGCAAATCATCCTAAACCCTTGCTCTACCTAAAGCTACTACACGAGTAAGTTTTATATGGATTCAATAACAATTCCTTCCTACTCTAACTAAATAATTTTCCTATGATTGTTAATAACAAAAATATAATACAGTAGCCTCGCAATTATATAAATACTACACCGTAACGAGCGCCAATTTTTAAACTGGCGGTTTCGTTGGGCGCTCCGGGGTGGCGCTAGCGTAGCGGAAGAAAAGACTACGTACGAGGTTCCAAAGAAGAACGATAGAGGGCAGTACCGGGTCGAAGATTCGTGATTATTCTCCTGAATCTAGAAGCACGCCCTAGATGTTTCCCGAACAATCTCGTAGTTCCGGCGCTAGATATAAAATAACGCGTGGTTATCGGTCAGTCTGTCAGTCGATACGAGTTGAATTGTGTAGATAAGCAAATAGCGAGTGGACATAAATACGAGCGAATTAGTACGTGTGATATAAATACCGATGCAAATAAATCGTTTACATAAATTAAGACATTACTAATTAAGCGATTTAATTAATAAGCATTTTTAATAGTAAGTAGTGAGTGATTTAATTTTAGTGTTTATTTTGATCTCTTTTATTAGACTTTAAGTAGTTCGCAAGCCTGTTAATAAACCAAGTTGATTTAAATATATCCCTTGTGTATTTTTTTTTCTAAACCCCGGCAACGTTTTAAGAATAGAAAAACGTTACACTACTGTATGTGAAATGTTGAAATATGGCAAATGTGATTAGTTCACATAATCGCGAGTCTACCGTCAAACAGTCAGCTATCAGTTAGAATATTTGCGACCATGGTACAACTTTAGTTATCTCCCAGCATTCGCTAAGGAGTAAGCGAAAACAAATTATTATTATCCTTCTGAGTGCCGAAGAAGCAGCCCCCACGTTTCCTTAATTCCGACAGCCGTGGCATCTTCACGTAGCTGCTCTCATTTTCACACATCATGATTTCGAAGTTGAAACAGGAAAGAAATGATGATCTAAAAACAAACAAAACAACAACAGTACCTATTCTAATACCTAACAATAACTGAATCCTAATTATTCTAACCAACAGTATTTAAACTAAAGATCTATACTTTAAATAATGCTAAATGCTAAAACTATAATTTGACAGTAATTCCGACCACTAAAAAGCATAACATATTTATTGATAAATACGTACTACCCTATTCATTATCTAAATATCATCATCAAAAGTTCCCACCATTCGACCGACATTATCTCTAGTATCTATTTCGCTTCGCGGTCAAGTTAATCCCTTAGCTAATGCCCTAACTTCCGTACGCGAGCGCCACTCATCAGTGAGTGGACATTCATTAACCTTCCCAATTCTACATAAATATGATTTAAAATTACCCAGAATTAATTCTACCGCCTGAAATGACAAATTAACCCTCATTTCCCTAAATGTGTAATGCTACCGATAAATTTCCTAGTTCACCTCCCATTTAAAGGAATATCCCACCTACTAACCCATACATTATCAAGTTCATTCCTAAACGCTTTTTTAGCTACGCTAGCCAAAAATTAGCCCAAATCTAATAATCTTCCCTAGACACCACTAATTGTTCCGCCCTCTCATTACCGATTGTACCTACGTGAGCCCTAGTCCAAAAAAGTTTTATACCCCCCACACGCAACATATCCCAAGTATCTAATAACAAATCATCACCTCGTAAGGAAGGCTGAGCATACTCTGCGAAACCAAGAAAGTGCTTTTGTGCATATTCCTCAACGTAGAGGAAGCATCCGACAATCCTTCCACAGAATCAATCTCCAGGGAGAAAGGGATCGATAAAACAAGCTACAGATAGATAGACGGCTTACACAACCATCATGGGAGACAAAACACTGGTGGGCTCGGGTCGAAAGAGAATGTCCGCAGGGTGGAGTTATGTCCCTTCTGTTGAGAAATCTGGTCCTAAAGGAGTTACTAGTAAAGCTGGACAATGAAGGACATACAACTTTGGCGTAAGCAGATGATCTTGATGAGGAGGAGGGTCTAAATATCAGTCCTTCCACAAAGAACCACATTAGCAGTCATGAGAAGAAAGAACCCCCAAACTCCGAAGTGAAGACATAAAGCTGTTAGAGGAAGCGAAATGTCTTGGTTTCACCTTAGACACCAAGCTTATTTGGAATCAACAGCTTCAGGGGATTAAAACTAAAGCAGAGATAAGACTCGTTTTGACTCGAAGAGCTCATGATCTGCTAATTCCTTTATCAACTATGTAAATACGTATTTTGGAATATATTATGGATAATTACATTAATTTCTATTAGACACTAATAATCTAAATAAAAGTTCAAATATCAGATTCATTTGTCATCCTTTGCTGTTCCTATTTTCATAGTCAGTTATAGGAATCTACGCAACTAACAGCTATATTTTAGTTTTGTAATATTATCTCTCAGACAACTAAAGACAACACACTCTATACATTTGCAAAAACAACCTCAGACAGGGGCGGTATTTCTCACACAAAATTCATCCCTTAGTTAAATACTATAACTATTGTGAGGCTTGGCATACCAATAGATCTTTTTCAATATCGAAAATAGTTTAGTCAACATTCTAAGTGTAAAAAACCCTACTCTTCTCTAACCTTAACAAGTAATTGTTACATTACTGAAGAACAGTAATTTGTTATTTTTTTTATTACCAATTCAAACGATCCAAGATTTTAACACTTTTATGATTGTTGGCGATGATTTAATTGTTAAACAAATCACGAGAATACGTGGAGAATATGTTTGAAAATACCGTGGCAGTTTCACATTAAATCTGGTTGAGATACTATCTTTCGTAATTTTGTAACGTGATGTTTAAGCACGATGTAAAGTATACAGATATGTAAAGTAAGCCCCGTTCCCACGGCCTGTGGCTCGGCGAGTCTGAACTGAAGTTCGTCATACCTCGCGCCGTAGCGACATAAATACTCGATACGGCTCGAGGTGGCGCGACCTTTTCCGTGAAATGTCGGTAAATGCTCGGACATCAAAGGCTTGTAGCTCGTCGGATGACAAGCCTAGCACGGCTAGAACCCCGTTCCCACCGCCTGTCATATAGCTTGCGGCTATTTATACAGAAGTTCTAAAAAGTTTATCAGTCGGCTGTCATTGAAAAATTTTGAAGGGTTGTCGTAAATTTTTCAGTTAATGTCAAGCGTATTTGCTGATGTTTGTTGTATATCTTTGAGAAAGGAGTGGAGCAATAAAGTTATAATAGAATTTCTGGATCTGTATGAGGGAGAACCTGCTCTATGGAATCCCTAACATGAACAGCATAAAGAAAAAAAAATGTTTATGATACTTGGACACGAATTCTAAATAACATAAGTGTCGATGGTTCCTTAAAAGAATTAAAGAAAAAAAAAGGTAATCTGATGGCCGCTGACAGGAAATTGGCAATGAAAGTTAAAAACAGTGCAAGAACTGGGACTCGAATTGATGAAATATATAAGCCAGATTTATTTAGATTTATATATCCTTTTGTTAAAAAAAATGGCGCAATATAACAGGATTCATACTAGTTTCTAGCAAGTTTAGAACTTTAGTTAGAATTGCATACTGTATGTGTAATCCGCTAAAGTGAACAATAAATCATAAACAACTAGAGTTATAATTTAGAGAAATACACAAAATACGAAAGTAAGATATAAAAAAAGGGAATTACATACGCGCCGAATATCTTCCATGACAGCAATGACAGTTACCGCTTAAAATTTTCCGTACGTTTTAAAACTGATAGAGAACCTCTGGTAATTTGACTCAAAGTTGCTCGAGATTTGCCAAGCCACAAGCCGTTGGAACGGGGCTTTATACACATCCAACGAAAATCAATTTCATTGACATCTAATCAGGTGGATGATTTTCAAAACGAAGCATTTGGACGTTTAATTTCAAGATTACAAAAATCAATGCGTAGACCAAAAAAATTAGTTCATCTCGCTGCAAAATGACTGTAATAAAATATAATATTTCAATGGTATTTCCATTTCTTCGAAGTATGTTAATGTCATTATCATTACCCTGGGAATTGAAATTGAATTTAAATTGACATCCAAAGAAAAAACAACTTACCCTATTACACAACCGATTCAAAATTATTGAACTTTAAAATTAGGCTCTATTAGAATGTAGGTTTTCAGAACTGCAATAGAAGCCAGTCAATTTGCATATTTGAATTTAATTTACTGGTGGATAAATTAGCTGTTTACGATTTAGAAAAATACTTTATGTATATTGACAACCTATAAAAGCGTGCACCAGTTTATGCACATGCAGTCGCCATTCAAACAAGCAATAATATACGTTGCTGAACCTGGTTTAACCGCTGTAAGCCTTTTATGTCAAAAACTAATTATTGTCATGCTGTGAATTCGCACAGTGTTTGCATTTATAGCAGATAGACGTAAGAAATTAGCAAATGCGTTGTGGTATAAATTAATATGAACTTATTATGGAGGCATGTGATAAAACGTACATTATCTGAAACCAGGTAATGGCACCATGAAAGCTAACCGGTTGTTTATGGCCACACAAAGCTGTCAATAAGTCATTTTTGAGCTAATGGATACGGGAATTTGCGGTAGAACATGTCCGGGAATATATAGAATTTTGATTTACGTAACATGTTTACAATAGTTTAGAAATATTTGCATAAATTATAAATTATAAAATTATTATTTGTTTTATAGATGAATTATTTCTATTTATGTAGTGGCTCACTGTAGGAGCTTGTTTTCTATTCGCTTAAATGTGGAAGCAGACCCGTTAGCTGATTTGGGCTAAAGAGGTGCGTACAGTGAATACTGGGAGAAGCTTATATAATAAGTACTTTCCTCTCTTTCGTAAATCAAAGAGTACTATAAGAGGTTTCTTAATATTTATATGCATATTAATTGTATAGAATATTGTAATAATAATAACGACAATAAATGCAAAAAGGGGAACTAAATAAAATGCGTAATTCTATATAAATTTCTACTTTTTGTCTTGCGGGCAGTATTGAGCACGTATTATATACCCAAAAAGTTTTCTAGAGGTGGGTAAATAATTTACTATCCATTTCTAAAAAAATATCTTTAGTAAAACGTTCCACCACCATCTCAAAACTCAAAATGCGTTAATAATATTTCAAAACTATAAAAAGCTACATAGAAATCTCACAATAATACCTTGGTGGGTTCACAGACAAGTAACATAGACCCTCGTCAACGTTGGATTTTTACACCATCATTGTTCAATCTTTATACAGCTGATTACCACACTATGACATATTAAAATATTAATTCAAATGATATCTTTATGGTTTTGACGGGGATACAAACTAAAGATTGATTTTTCTAGGGTGTGGACGAAGTCAACTAAGTAGATTAAGCCACATGGTTTCGATTTATCACCTAGTACTTAAATTTTGTGTTTAAAGAGAAGTTTTAGTGGATAAGCAGCCAAATTAAAACAAGTCATTTCCCCTTTTTAGCCTGAGCTTTCCTAGCTTCATTGGTTATAAGAGACACTAATTAAATTATATGAAACAGATACTATTCATTCTTGTGCAGAAGTGTAAACAAACAATAACTCTAAAATAACTAATAAATTATTGACAAAAAGCTCGCAACTGTGTCGTTGACGACATTACCTCACCACAAATTCCACTAAACTGGTCGCACGTTTCAATAACAAACCTACCCTCATTAGCAGTAACTGAAGTAAAAAAACTACCCTAATTCATATCTGAAATTAACATGGTATAGAGAACAGGGTCATAACTGACTGTCGTCATGCATAATTGATCACTAATAAATTATAAAGGTTAAAATTTAATAGCCCTGGGTTCATTAAATACTTGTCTTTGCAAAGTTCTATACTTTCAAAACAATTTAATTGGACATAATTGTTCACATTCTTAACTAATTTCACATTTATAATTTTCCTCAAGCATGTGTAGCGTTCTACTAGATTTATGAAACCTTCTAACTTTAGGATGAGCCACGTGCTCTTTATAACGAACTTTGATTGACTTTTAGAGTATTCGATTTCTACTTGATCGCAATCTTTACATGATGTTATATAAATTTCTGATTTCTCTAAACTGTCTACTTGATCCTTTGGGTTTTCTTTTTTTATTTAATAAGATACTTTTAAGCCTATTGCTAGAAGTAGGAGTATTTTCCAAGTTAAATTTAGAGAATACCTTTTGTAGGCCTTTTGTGTAATTTGAAAAGAAAATGGCGGTTCAACATATTCCTTACTTCTTTTGTCATTGGTTTGTAATGTACTTACATTTCTAATTCTTATTCTATTTTTATGTATCCTAATAATAATAAAAACCACATCTCCTGAATAATCACTAAAGCCTGCAATTTTTATGATTTCTTTAAGTTCTTTATTATGGTGCACCAAGAAGTTACCAGCCGCTAGTTTAAATGTTTCTATGTGGGTTTTCTGTATTTTCATTTCTAACTTATTTTTATTTCTTATTACCAACACATCTAAGCAAGTAATCCTTTGTAATTGTTGACGTATCTAATCTGAACTCGTAGGAAATATGCCAAAGTATTCTTAAGATCGGTTTCAAATTTACCCATAAAGGGGGCTAGCTTTGCTATCGAATTTTGTGTCCAGTTTAGCAGAATTTGTGATGAGGTGTTTTGAAGTGTAGTAATAAATTATTGTTTGTTTCCACTCACTAAAATTCCTCGTTGAAGCCTAAGTAGTCCAGCCGGTACTTCCATTTAAGCTATACTTAAAATTTGTTCCAGACAATAAATTAAAATGGTTATATCATATAAATAAGGTAATAAATGAGGGACATATGAATATTTTAAGGATGTTTGTCAAGAGTTAGATGGGGTGCTGATAGTAGGTTAGTAATGATGTTATACCAACAATGTATTCGATCTCACTTTTATTGTGAATGGATTCTTAATAGTATTGCTAATGGACGCAAATTGGTCGTATAACAAGAACTTAAAATATGGATTTTTTGTATTTATACTAATGCAATGAGATTCACACCGCAAGAACCTTTGTATGTGAAGGCAGAACTGCCCACACAATCTTGTCAGGGATAGCTAATGAATATATTCTTATGTTAAACATTTGAACTATAATAATATTATTGACAATGTTTTTTAGACGTTCTCTTTTGAAACTGTCATCCTTTGGCCAATCTCTCTTTTTGCTTGCTTTTTGCTTACAGTTATGTTGCAACATTGAGACTTTATCAAACCAGCCAGAACTAGAATTCTATTAATTTAATAAGCCAACATGTTGCGGATTTTATGCATAAATCCCAGATAGAAATGACCTGAAAGATCTGTAAATTATCTCTTTTCCAAACGTTTTTGGAAATATAGCGTTAAATATGTTAAAATTAAATATTATAACTTATTGATTTATTCTCAAGCGGCGCGGGATTGTGAGCGCTCTGTAGGTCCATAATATAAGTAACAACAGTAACGTAATAACATAATAAGTTTGTTCGCGTCGCATGAACTATTTGCACTATTATGCACTTTTAAGAACTTTTGTATGCAAAAGTGCATAATAGTGCAAATAGTTCATGCGACGCGAACAAACTTAATGTGATTTAAACCTGTACACTTATTCAGATTTGCTATATGTGCATAGCCAACGAAAGACGTAGCTAGCGAACAGATAAAATAAGAAGCGTCATTTGTCGATACCTTTGATGTTTTGTCGTCGGAAATATAATTTCTAGCGCTACTTTATTATATTAGCACCAGATGCCTCAATTGTCTTCCTGTTCTTTTACATCAATCACAAGGAGCGTGTGTCAGAAGGGAAGTAAAATCTCAACTCAAAATGGCCGCTATTTGATATCTGCTGTCATTTGCTGCATAAACGTATGAAAGTTCCTACATTTTTTACGAAATTCGATTAGTAGTAAAGACATTATTAGTGTTATTATTACATAACAATACAACAAGAAACAAACAAATAATAATAATATGAATTAAAAACGCGGCAAAATTATTTCAGGGATAACGTTAATTTAATTTTTCGATTACTCGATTACAACGACAGTCAAGATCAACGTCAGAATAATGACAGTGGCGCCCTTTCTGTAAATTAACAGTGCTGTCAGAACGTCAAAGTGGCTTCTTGTCTTATCTCTTCGCTGGTTCCACTAAAGGTAGGCGTTCACTATAAAGTATCCGACGGACGGCACGCATCGTACGAATCGGATTTATTTGATATACTGCGTCCAGTGCTTTCGCAGTATACGGATATCCGAATGATGCGTAGGCATTTTTTCAATTTTTACTCACTAATACCGTTATTTAGTTCCGTATAACTGTCGCAGATAAACATTTGTAATTGGTAACATGATTAGCGAAGATGAAGTTATTGTTCATTCATTGAATTAGGGTGGGCACCTAAAGTCTGGGCACTCGAGCTAGGTACTCATTGTGCCATCCCTATTAAGTCTCTTATTTCCACTCGAGCAGCTTGGTATTCTCTATAAAGCCCAGTATCTTGCCCAGTAAGAACTTGAGAACCTTCGAGGGCTACAATAGATCTTTCCCGATATATTTCTGCCTGAGTACCTTCAATTCCTCACATGTGCAGATTACATGTAAACTCGTTTCCTCCTGTAATTCGCATCTTCTGCACCAAGGTTCGCTTACTCGACCTGTGTTGTATAGATGCTTTTTCAGGGGACTATGTCCAATTACCAGCCCAGTACTGGTTTTAGCTTCTTTCTTGCTGCGCCGAGTAGGTTATCTATCTATTAACGCTTTGGTATGGAGTTGACCTTCAATCGACCTCCATTTCTTTTACTTTTTTTTATCTAACCAGGCCCAGATTTCTCTTCTTGCGGAATTCTTAGTAATCCCACCTACGAGGTCTGGACCCATGATGTGTCTTTTAGAACCCTCCTTGGCTAGTTGGTCGGCTATTACATTGCTCTTCATATCCTCATGTCCCGGCATCCAAATCAGAGACACAGTGTAGTCTCGTGTCAGTGCACTGAGGGATTGTTTGCAGTCTCTAACTAGTTTTGACCTAGTTACGGGGTGAAGTTATTGTTATTACTAGTTTTCTGGCAGAGGAAAGAGCAAAGTAAAATAAGCAGAAAAGAAAAGAAAGCGAAGATATTGGATACACAATATTAACAAGAAAAGGTTAAAGTATGGAAAATACTATACATCATTCCCCAGATTTGATAGAAGATGATAAGATAAAATCCTATCAATATTTTCATATGTCTTGCGCTATGTTTACAACTTTACTAGACATTTTGAGACAACATTTAACAAAACAAAATACACCATTTAGGAACTTATAAGACCTCAAGAAAGACTGTATCTATTTTTATTGTAATATTTAGGAAGAGACCAATTTCAATTCTTCGTTGCTGATTTAAGTACTGCGGATGTCTTAAATTATGTAATTGTCCATACTTTTGCATTATTGCAATAAAGCGAGCAACGTCCATGGCAATAACTATTTGAAATACTAAATGCGAATGCCGAAGCAGCACGTGTACTTGGCGGGATTTTGAATGACATCATCTGCAGCGTACGAACGTATCGGATTTTAATTCGTCTATCCGAATTTCTGTTGGCATTACCGAAGTGCGATGCGTACGATGCGCATAGATGGACCATTAAAAACAATACAACTAATAGTAAAATGCGATCCGTGCGATGCGTCCCGTCCGTCCGATACGTACTAATGAACGCCTACCTTAGTATTGCATTGCTTAATACATTATACATACATACTCAAATTGTGATAGCTGTCAGTAACAAACCAATACTAGAAACAGTTGTATTTGATTGTCATTTTATTACAGCATGCTAGAATTACAATAGAAAACATTTATTATCGAAAGGTACTTCGAAAATTAGATAATTAAGGATTACCCATTAATCAGTGCATGCAGGATTTATGCAAACAGTTTTTTACATAAGATAAATTACCAACATCCATCACAGATGTAATTATTATTTTATGTACACACCTGTTTGTAAATTCAGCATATATTGACTGTTAATTAATTTGCATTGTAGTCGTGGTAATTAGATATATAAATCTATCGTCTGGTAACTGTATGATTAATATAGAGTTTCCGTGGTACCGACATTATTTCAAAGAGGTAGAAACTCAATGTGGTTCATATTAAATAAATGAGATGGCGCCTTCTTTAAAAACTGTTTTATTTTTCGTCAAGTCAAATCAATTAAATCATATTCCTGTAATATATCCGACATCGAAGGGAATTTTCTTTGTAAATCGACGTATCTATCATCGGCTTAAAAATATATAGAAGAAACGCAACATTAGAAGAAATTTATTGTATTAATAAAACTTAGAGCTTTTTTTGGTAAAATTATACATGTCTCTGGATTTCCTAATATCGGTGTTGTGCCATTGATTTGATCTTTTTCTACAATATTTTTGGTTTGTCACTGCGACAAAACTCAATTCCCAAGTATTTTTGGGTGTTTTCAAGCTTATGGTGGAGGTATTTTGTCTGATTGATGTTTAAGTTTTTGTGTAAATAAGTATTTAACATTTCGAAAACCTTGAGGTTACCCTTCATATTTGTAAATGACAGTTGAAATTGAAATTTTAAATATATATAGGTACGTAGACATGGCTGGTGGTTTTTGTTTTATGATAGCGGGAGATTTAAAAGTTATTTGGAGAATTTAGGAATCCAAATTATACTGGATAGTAAATAATATTTGACATTCCAAATAAGTATATTTACTAGGGGTAAGAATTTTTATACTGCTTATATGTTTTTGATATAATTCCGGGCAATAAATTGTGCATGTTATTGATATTTACATTGTTTTTATTAATAAATGGATTTGATACCTTTAATGATTAAAATTAGATTATAAATTTAATATTTATTCAAGTTAAAGTCTAATAATATACAAGTTAGCGATTTAGGAGACTCAACACGTACAGCCACCTGGGCAACACACCCACAACTGATAAAAAATATAAACATAACTACTCATTGTTTAGAAAGAGAGGGATTTACTAGTGCGTATGATATACGGTGGTAAATTCTAGACATATCCCCTATTCATAAGGTCATTGCCATCTAACAAAGTGAGATTGTATTCTTAAAAATCATTAAACATAGAAGAGTAGGTATTTATAAAGAAAAGGCAGATTTAAGTATAAAGTTTTATTTATTAAAAAAAAAAAATAGCTGGCGAGCTTTCAGAGGCGGATTATATTTTGAAAATTCAGCGTTCGAGGCGGATGCTACTATTTCTAATAATGTGACTTATATAGTGCAAAAAAAAGATATAGCTGCAACTAATACTGTATTGCTTAACACATAATAGCTGCATACACACATGTTACTCATGTGTGGTAGAAGATTTCGTGAGCAATTTTTCTCGCAGTTTCATTGTGATAGCAGAAGTGCCTATGTATATGCCATTTACTATATATTTGATTCTTGTGTTCTTTTAATACAACACTGTTCTTTGTGACATAATAATTAATTTGAAAGGTTCTCATTCAATACATAAATCCTTGCCATTCGAGTTCATTACATTTTAAAGAAAGATTATTCTGAAGATAATGGCCGGTTTAATAACGTTACCGCAGTGTATTCAGCGGTCCGTAAAGAATTTAACGCGTAGTGTGAACACATTCATGTCCACAATGCAGGCCAATACGGAGTTAATAACAGTGCAGGCAGAACATATTGGTCGTTACGTTATTAAAACTATTAACCTTTTCTTTAGAAAGTACATATATAGCGATATTGCGTCCGATTAACAGTATTACGTATTATGGATTTTAGCGATACCTACAATTAATTAAAAAATACGCAGGAATGTATAGTTGTTTTATGTTCACATTCATATCACTGCAGCGGTGAATGATTTTATACAAGTAGTTATCCAGTTTATTAATTTGTCAAAACAAGGTAATTTATTATATTTAAAAATACACTTCTATAGAATTAAAGAAACTTTGTAGATTTAACATATACTTTCTATTTTACCCGTCCATATTATAAATTACCTGTTACTTTTGTTGAGTATATAAATTAAAATAAATTGCAAATATTGTATGTTACTTTGTTTATAATTTTTAGCGTGAGACACGAACAATAAGCAATAAATTAAGGATTCCTTAATAGTTATGCATGTGCGTACATGTAAACAATCTTAAACATATTGTTGCAGTTGGGAAGGTATAATACCGGCCATTGAAGTTAGGACAACTAGTAAATTACTGCTAACTACACTGTTGAAAATATTACGGTGCTGGCGTTAATTTTGCGCTAGTCAAACATTTTAGTGTTGATTTTTACAAACTTTGCCAGACGAATTGACTACATGTGTTTAGTAGAACAGAAATTACTAGAATTTGGTGTGAATTCTTTGTTCAGATATGAGGATTTACTATTTTCTCTAGACATTCAGAAGCATCAACCAATCAGAATTTTTCCCTCGGATAGAAATATAGAAACCCCACCTAATCTAATACAGTATTGCATTATACGCACCACCTGCATTGCACGTGTATCTGTTTTCGAGTTTGTTTCTGCGTATTAACATATCCAAACAAACCACCAAATGTGACTGACCTGTAAAGTGTAACCTTGTGTTATTAAACGTTAATTCCAGTGGGCATAAAAAATTTCAACATCTTAAAGATGTATTGGGAACAACTATTTACGTAATTAGTTCAGATTTGAATCAAATAGCATAAACATTCACTTAATTTTATAATGGTTCTCAAAAAATCATTTTAAAATTTGTACGTTTAGTTGAAACCAAAACTTTTGAATGAGTGGTTCTGTATATTTATAATTGAGAAAACGTCTTGATCGCGGCTTAACTTTCCAACCGCACGTTAAAGAGGTCAAGGGTCGGTTTCAGGCTGCAAAGATCCAGCTGATGCCACTACTAGCTAGGCGGAGCAAGTTAAACATCAAATCTAAGCTACTACTCTATACTGCATGTCTGAGACCGATCCTGACATATGGGGCGCTCGCCCTCTGTACCATGGCCAAGTCGCACCTCGCCGTCATAGAGGTCCTGCAGAACCGCATGTTGCGCCTCGTTGTGGGGGCCCCATGGATGGTGAGGAACCAACAGCTTCGCAACGATCTCGAAATTCCTTCGCTTAAAAATCAGCTTTTCGAATTAGCTGCTCGGTCATGGCTGAGGGCGGGCGAATCTTCGAACCCCCTTTTGGCTCAAGTTGTGGAGCCCCAGGATAAGCCGCCACCTAAAGTCCTGGTCCGTCGGATTTGGGACTGCGTCGACCTGTCCGCTGGGCGGACCGCCGGAACAAGAGAAAAGTTAAGTCGGCACGTCTTAGCCTGTGCCCCCACCATGACATGTCTTAACAGTCTACCAACAAAATATCCGGCATGCCATTGTCCTATGCTGCTCTTAACAAGATAAAGTGCCACATAGATCTCGGTCTGGCATTAGTATGATAATGGAACCTTAGTAGTAGAAAACGTCTTAAAGAGAGAATATTATAGCACTAAGAAATAGGAGTTGCATATTAAAAAGACGTTGTGTTTAGAAAACGGTGTTAAAATCATCCAATAGATCGCATTCATTTAGTTAAACAGCTAGTAATTTGTCTAGTCTAGATCAAATAAAATGTGACTAGAAGTATATCATAATTCCACGTGTTAGTTGGACAAAATAACCCCTTAGCAATAGACAATACTTGACTATCTTTGTTCGTCAAATTTAAACTTCTATAGTTCTCGACAAAATAACACGAAAACAGTGTGGACCTCTCCTGACTATTAAATTAGTCAAAAAAGTGTTAAAATTTTCAACAGTGTAAATAACAACGGCAGGAATTCGAAAGAAAACGTAAAATAAAATAAAACATTTTCATTAAAATATTATACTTCTTTTCGTTGAAGGATCCTCCTTTCGCTTTCGATACGGCCCGGATCACTCGTGGCATGTGCTTTGTTAATTTTGTCGGGGTTTCCTGATGGAAAACATTCTTCCATTCAGCTTGGACAAATTGCCACAGGTGCTTTTTCGAAGTTGGGCGGATTTACTTCTTTACTTTCTTACTCGCCTGTCTAGCTCACCCCACAAAAATTCGATGGGGTTCAAATACGCACTCTGCGGAGGCCAGGGCATGATTTCCAAAACATTATCCTCTACTTAAGACGCAAGATAATCTTCGCAGATCCGTGCGAAGTGCTTAGGGTCGTTATCATGCGCAAACATGAAGTTCTCTCCAATCAACCGCAATCCCGACGTTGCAGTATTTTCTTCCAATATGGTCTTTGCGCATAATGCCGTCAATATATACGAGATCTCCGGTCGCCGCACTGCTAAGACAACCCCAAATCATAATTGGACCACCACCGTTCTGTGGTCCAATTTCTATGAGTTTCGGCCCACTGTAATTGTCGGTCTTCTTATAGCCACGCAACCGACTAAACCGTGTTCCCTTAAGCGGCGTTTAGTTATTGTCAAAGATATCGGTTGTTCAAGTCCCCTATTCATTTCCGCTGCGATTTCAGGCGCCGTCAATCGCCGATTTCTCTTGCTCAACACTTGAAGGCGTGGAAAATCCGCGAGGATTGTTATCCGTGGCGGACCTAGATGATTCCGGTCTTTGAATGTTCCGGTGTCTCGGTAGCGACGAATAGTGTAATGGACTGTAGATCTTGTCACTCCTAATTTTTCTACTATCACATTCACAGAATGTCCTTCCTTGTGTAATATTACAAAAGCCGATCTCTTTTCTACATTTATCGGCTTTCCGTTGGGCATTTTTAAATACTATTTTCATAAACACCACAATTGAACAACCATATCGTAACTGGTTTACCAATAGAATAATTCACAAGTACGATATCAATTATTCTCTGCTATAGTGGGACACCTTTAGAAGATACTCGAGTGAAATTTTGCAACCCTGTTGACCCACCCCTCTATTGTAAACATGCTTGTCGGTGTTCCTTTAAATATCGTTTCTAATGGTTTTATTACCTGCTACAAGGTTAAATTAAATTTTCTCTTTAACAGGCTTATTCAAATGTTGATTTCTGTCTTAAATATTTTGTTGTTATGCTCACTTTATTGTAGAATGTTTTACAATAATGTTAAAAGTTTTAAATATTGAAAAAAAATGGATTTTTCAAAATTATACTAGTTGTTCTAATTTCAATGGCCGGTAGTGTATGTACTGATATTAATAGCTCCTCTCGCAAGGTGGACTTATTTTGAAGGACAAGTGCAGTAAATCAATTGATTATGCTTTAGAAGGTGTTTCCACAACAAAAATTTAACAATTGTAATTTTTGGTGACATGAAAAGAGCTTTATTACTTTTCAATTGTTTGTTTCAGATGTAGATTTTGAACGAATTCGCACAGACTTAAATATTTAGTGGGTAGCGGTTCGTTTGAATGAAAAAGCATGATAAAGAAAACATAAATCTTAAAGTTGTTTGTTCTAGACAATACCAACAGTTTTATCTTCCTCACTATCGTGAGTTAATGACAGGGTGACTTATTGATTCTGCATTCGTTCATTTACTATTAAAGCGAAAGGTGAGTGGTGGCAGATGGCAATGAGATATACCTACACACCTGAAATTCTAATAGTCTTATGCAAATTAAAAATAAAACAAAAGGAAACGTGATGAAGAGTAGATATTTCAGATATTGATTACATAATATAAAACCATTACAGACTTGCTAAAATGTTATATTTATTCATTAAATCTTAGTGAAAAATCTTGGTGCTAAAACGCTGCTCCATTTCTACATTCCCTACATTTCTACGGAATTTTGAAGGTTTAAACTTTTTGCAGCGCGTCTGAGACAATCAAGCTTTTGATTTCCGCGAGCGAATCCATTTACTGCTTTTATTCGGACCTGTAATTACCGTTCAATCCTAATGCTTAGTGCAAATCTAAAACTTGATTTAATTATTTCAAGAGTTATTGATTCCTGCTTGTAATGTAGCAGCTGTTGTAAAGTCAGACTTCTGCGATAGCAAAGTACGCACAATCCCAATTTCGCATTTGCAAAATTGTTTTTTATAAAAGCATCATGGAAAACAAGATGTGGGAAGACTATATAAAAATGTGACCCACAAGTAGTGAATTGTGGAAGAAGAACAGATTATGTTTGATGAAAGAAATTTCCCATAGTCAATCAAGCATTCTCATGGTAATTTTGGTTTGGTTTGGGCGAAGCTTTGGGCTGTGGAATATACTTTGATATTTCTAGGAGCACTGACATCTTGGATTACTTTGCGTATCATACGAGGGTTCCCCTTATGAATTCTAGTTCCCTTAAACACAATTGTTAATGGGTTTAAATATGGTTTAAATATGGTGGTTTAATAATCGTTTTTGGTGTGACTGTTGAAAAAAAAGTGCAAGATATATTCTTGACTTTTCCTTTATAATTTGTATTCATAAAAAGTCGTAAATATGTAATTATTCTAAATTAATAGGGAAACAATATTTTGTAGTCGTTAATAGTCTTTTTTTATATTCTTTTTCGTGAAATTAGTGACTTCTTTGCAACGAAAATAAATAAACCGTAATATTTAAAACAATTTTTTTATGTTTCAACAATTTTATTGTGTTCTTCTTATTTCTGAAGAAGACAAATTCTTCATTGTTTTCATCAATATTGCCTTTATTTCTGGGTTTCACAATACTTTTTTTTTTGTGGGAGTCATCTGACATGGAGTCTCCGGCAACATTGAAACGTCTTGGCTTGTTGTATTTATTCACAAAACTTTCAAACTCTTTTAAATTGGTATATACATTTTTGTAGGTGTCTAACGATGATTGAGAGTTTGTAAAAAAAATCTCTAGAGTCTTGAGATTTGTATCACCATAACTAACTGTTTAAAGCAACAAAACCACTGCCAAACCAACTATAATCACCCTAATGAACGAACTGTTATTGATGAAGTAAACATAATGCTTTAATATCGCGTTTTGCATTTTAAGACATTATTTTTGTTAAACATAATAATAGTGTATTGTGCTGTTATGTATTAGAATAAGTGCTACGGCTAAAATATATAATGCAAACATCATTGCAACCAGTAGAAAATGTATTATTAGAATATGTCCATAAACCCACTATGGTTTCCATTTAAAAAAAATAGTTTTTGCTTCTTAACTCAAAGTGATATAGATAGTAATATAGAAAGATATGTCGAAATCATGTGGTCTGATCTCAATCCCAAAAAGTTACCTTCCGCATGATGCACGATTTGACTGATTATTATGTCCCAATCCTGCAAATCTGTAGCTTGTTAGTTCTTGCAATCTGAGATGGCCCATTCTTGTCTCCCCCATTGTCACCTCTCCATCTGGTGGAAGGAGGTGTAATAGGCATTCCGTTGCTGATGTAGGAGTAGTCTTCATTGCACGTGTTAGAGTCAAGAATGACGCCAAGGTATTTCACTTCCTCTGACAGTTTTATTTCTTCACTTCAGCTGTCAAAGACTCTCTAACTTCCTCCTTCTCGTGCACGCTAATATGATCGCTTTAGAGGGACTAATGTTAAGACCCTCCTCCTCAATCGCCACAGCAAGGGGGGACCTTGCAAACCCCACCTTGCAGACATCTTCTCTCGATACGTGCCACCAGTGTCCCTCCCATCATGATTGTGTGAACTGGTCTCCCTTTAAGCGTGCACTCTATCCACCTGCAGCTTGTTTCATCGATACCTTTATTCCTCGACACTTTGGAGATGATGCTGCGGAGGTACTGTCAAGTGCTCCATCTACGTCCAGACAAGTGCATAAAAACACTTCCTTAGATTGCAGGGCATGCTCAGCTCTCTGTACGAACTTATCCAAGGCCGTCTCTGTGAATTTTCCTCTTTGATACGCATACGGCTCATGGTGTAGTGGCCGATATGGTAATACATCATCTTTGTCTCAGTAACTTTGTTCCATCCTGTACAGTTTTTCCAGGTTTTGGAATAAAAGTAACTCTAATCAGCCTCCAGGCCATTGGTATGTATCCCAGTGCCAGACTTCCTGTAACTAACATACTAAGTTTTTGCAACAAAAGTTCCGGACCCTTTTGTAGCGTAATTGGATAATGGATCCGATCCTGGTGATTTATATGATTTGAGTGAATTAATTGCCCACTTCACTTTTCCACATCCACCACTTTCTTTGCTACCCACCACTGCTCCCTAGATGCCTGCCTCGTAGTTTCCAGTTCTGTCTTGCAGTGATTGATGGGTAATTCTAGATGCCGAAAAATTAACCCGAAAGAGTTCTCTTATGATCTCACTTCCTGTCTTGACCTTGTGTTTTCAGAGTATGCATTGAGTTGTGAGGTTTGTTAGATAATATTTTAGTGAGTCTGGCATATTTCGGAGCCTGTTAAATGTTCTCATAGTGCTTCGTCCAGGATTGTGAGGACATTGAACAAGCTCCGGAATATGCCAATAGAAGCACGTACATGCATACATACATAATTTTGTTACCTGAAATTACACCGATAGATCACTCAGATTCGAATTGGCAGTGAGGATGTGTGTATCTCTTAAGCTCTGTACCGTTAACAAGGCTTGAATAGTCAAATGCACGTGCACTTATGCACATATATGTTTATAAGATAATGCGAAAAAAATAACAACCTTGGCATTTATTTAAACACAGATTGTTCATAATAAAACGAAATCCATTTACCTATAACCCTACTTATCTTTGTTTACGCAAAAGAAATAACTTACTATGCCCATGCATAATACATCTATTACATTATAATATAACCCATTAACGATGCATATACTACGAGTTCCATGCGTGAATACATTATTCCGTTCATGTAATAGGTGTTCAACCTCTCTCTGTAAGTACATAGGTGGAAGATATAATATATCGATTTAGGAGTTCAGTATGCTTTTGAATATGTAACATTGCGGCTTAAATCATACTCCTAGAACCAGTGATGCGTTAAATAATATTAGACTCGATATTACCATCACAATTTAGCACAGAATAAATAAGTAATAGCGTTTCATGAAGATTACGCCGTTATTAAGCAATCCTAATTAACATCCAGGATTTATATAAGATATTTTTGAAGTGTGCACATATTTCTATACTAGACATTTGAAGGGAAAAGTATCCGAACGATGCGATCATAAGTGAGTGAGATAGAAGATGTCGGTTTCGTTTTATTACTGAGAAACTAATATATCCTCTCTTGCTCGCTTAAGCTTGTATCGCTCGAATATTGTTTTTCTCCCAGTCTACCAAGTAGAAATACTGCAAATTAATAAACTGCCTGCCAAAAATCCAAAAAATTGCACCACCTTGAACGAGCTGAGTCACAAAGCTGTAATTTTGGCAAGTTTCAAGTAGTAAATCATAACTACTAATTTTCAGTAGTAAATCATAACAATTGGCAAAAAATACCAGCAATTAGCAAAAAATGACACATCCCCATGATTGTTTAGCACTGTCTAACTCTGAGGCATGCTCTGAATGAGATGATCAATGGCATCTTGTGAGATCTCATCCCAGGCTTGCTGTAGATAACGACGAAATTCCTGCAAGGAACTGTATTATAATGCTCTAACACTGGTTTTTTGTTTCTATTTATTTTCGAAAAACCAGGGATATTTTGTTAACTACCAACATGTTTGACATAGTCTGCTCATAGATATAACGATTTGACCAATGGTGCTCGCTGGAAATTATCCACTACCTGCCCGCGGCATAAATAATTCTTTTCTGAAGTTTGAGTGCTAGTGAATAATTCAAATCATTATATCTAACAGACTATACCTCCAACAACAGGTAGTGGATAATCTCCGGTAATGCTTATTAGTCAAATCGTTATATCTATAGACAGATTATGAAACTAACAACTTTAATGAGCACAAAACTTATTCTACTTAATTCCCTCAAAGTAATCTAGCAGGTGATGGTCTTAAAAGTTTTCTGAGAGCACTGGATTTTAAGTGATTTCTTTCAACTTAGCTTGCCTTTGCTTTCCACATACAAAACTACCCCCATTGACGTATTACATTGAGGTTATATGACATGACGTTATACGATAGTATACTATTGATACAACATTTTTATAGTTTTTGCAAGGGGGTTTCAGGAGATAAATTAAATCCTTTTAACAGTTTAGATTAGTACAGCTAAAAGGCCTAAGTAACTAGCTGCTAGGCGATTTTAAAAATAAATAGAGCATACGAAGTAAAAATGTACAATAACATTTTATTGCGGAGTATAATAGAAAATGACACCGCTAGGTGATGGCGGTAACATATTTGTCGGAAAGCCCAGGTTGTAACTGTGAGGGGGCAATTGTAAAAGCTGTATTAAAACTATTAGATAGCCCAACTTATAAGTTACAGGTGGAAATTCCGTCCAATATGATAATTTTAATAAGTATTTTGTGAATACAAAGGAAATTACTATGTCCTAAATTACTATATTATAAAATTGGTATAGCTAGAAACTAACAACAATAAAGAAATAAACATTTCTTTGATTGTAATTGGGAAAGACTTGACAAAAGTCGAAACGTCTTACATTCATCAATAGAAGTTTTAAAAAAGAAACTGAGTCAATGCATCCACCAAACTTGTTGAAACATATTCAACATAAATGATTGTATATTCAGGTTGTTACTTTCATCAATTCAGTAGTTGAAGTGACATTAACTGTTGTTGTTTCATTTGATATTATTTAAGTGTAAAGTTACTAGTTTTACTTATATATATTTTAAAAATAATTTGATCTAACAAGAAAAGGATATAAAATGTAGCAGCAGACAGCCAGACGATGTCCAGGTGATGTAGGAAATCTCTGCAGTTGCCAAGTCCTTCAAGGCATTTTCCTTCAGGAAGTAAAGACGATCAACAGTGATATATTTACACATCGAAATCGAATATTAGAATTTGAATAGTATTTTCTTATAACAGATATTGACAGATCAAACTTGGATGTAAGTTCAATTCAAATGAACAATTTTTTACAGTGTACTTATTTTATTTAAACTTAGTCTAATAATGTTTTTATATGCATTGGCATTCCAATTGCGTTGATATGTCAACAGAAAGACATGGAAAACTGCTGGAATTCGGTTGCGTCACAATGTTATGTGCATGTCTAATTGTCGACTTATTGTACAGTAATTATTTTTTTTACATTGTAAATTTTATAATAATAAAAATTTTTAAATGCATTTTTCTCCTGATCTAGGGACACCTACCTTTACTTTATATTAAATGTAAGGTGATTCCAGAATTTTGCAATAATTGTTTATTTTAATTTTGTTAACATTCGACAGTCCATTCGGTCACATGGGCATTCTCATGTATTAAACATCTTATATTCCCGTCACTTCGGTGAAATTAACGGACGCTCTAGAGAGTTTGTCCCCTTTGTCGATAGACTACGTAGATGAGTAATTTTTTTAATTCGAGAGGATTCACTAGCCAACCTCCGTCAGAGGCAGACGTGTCTCAATTAATTTTATAAAATTTAACGGCTATTTTGAAAAAATCCAATTTTATTCCAAATTCCAACCTAAAAATGATTGTTAATTGTTAAACAAAGTTTACCACATTAATTTTATCCAAATTTTACCTATAGTCTTCGGGTAATTTTTCTCCCCCCCCCATTAGATGCCTGTTCATACCTGCCCACTCTGATGTCCGGTGAATTGATCTTTTTCGAAGGTACTCCTGGTCCAAATCTACCTAAAAATAAAATATTTTAATCCTAATCTAAAATTAAATATACTTATAAGAAATTTCATTTTGTACGTTCGGCTAATTTTGGGAGACATTTGGTTGGACATTCTGATTCACCCGTCTGTTAGGCATAGAATAACTCAGTTTGAACGTTCAGAAAACGGGGGAATTTTAAAATTTAATTTTAAACGTATTCATGTTCTCTATGATGAATTTATATTGCAAAAAGTGGAATTACTAACAAAATGTAATTGTTATTGAATAAGCGAACACACGTAACTTACCTGAGATAAGAATATGCTTATATTTATGCTGTTTGTACACGGCTTCACATTTCGAACTCTGTTATTAAATATAACTACTTTTATTCACACTTAAATGTTTTCTTTATCGTACAAAATTGATCATAATTGATGTACAAGAGTCTCGTGCGTATGATATCTTGAAAACTGGGCACTGTAAACATGCTAATTGAAGAAGAGGACATTTTGGCGACAGTCTCCTATACCATCTCCTTGCGTACTGAAGTAATAAAAGGAGGTAACTAGCTATTCGTAATTTCTTCAATGTCAGCGCGTCCTCTAGCCTGTTCCAATTGGAAATTCTCACTCTGCATCCCATCTGGCAGTTGTGAGGGTAGACATATGATTTAGAACTGATGAATATAGATGACACTGGGATATTAAAAATTTGATTTTTTACTAATTTAATTAAAGTATCATTTTTAATTTTTTTTTATACCGGGCTGTATGCTACTCTGTAACGTTACAATATACATAGTTATGGAACATACGTAGGATGAACCACCAACCATAGTTACTTTAATTATTACTTTATGTACACACCTGTTTGTAAATCCAGTATATAATATGGTGTTCATTAATTTGCATCGTAGTCGTGGTAACTAAATGTATAAATCTATCGTCTGCTAACTGACTGATATTCGAGTATCCTAGGTTTCCATTCTAGGTACTTCAAAGGGGTGGAGACCCAATGTAATTCATATTAAGTAAATGAGTTGGGATCCATGAAGACGAGGTGGTTGTTGATAAAAACCTTCTTTGAGAAACTGTTTTATTTTTCGTCAAGTAAAACGACTTAAATCATTGTTCTGTAATATATCCGACATCGAACGAAATTTTCTTTGTGAATCGATGTATCTACCATCGGCCTAAAAATATATAGAAGAAATGTTAAGATTTTACAACATTAGAAGAAATTTGCTGTATTAACATACTTTGGTACCTTTTCTTTTGTGGAATCGTACATGTCACTGCTGTTTTGAGTTTATTGATACACTTGGATGGATGCTTTGAAGGAGAGTTTTCCCTGGATACCGCTATTGTGCTCATAATGTGAAACCTTTTCTGCAACATATTTGGTTTGTCACTGCGACGAAACTCATTCTGAAGTACTTTGGAGTGTATGTAAGCTGATGTTCGAGGTATATTGTCTAATTACTGATTAATTTTTTTGCGCAAATAAGTACTTAATATTTCGAAAACTTTGAGGTTACTTTCATATTCGTAAATGACAGTTTAAATTGAAATTTTTAATATGTATAAGTTGGTAGACGTGGTTGGTGGTTTTCATAGCAGGTTATTGAAAAGTAATTTTGAGAATTTAATAATCCAAAATATACTGGATAGTAGATAATATTTGATTTAAACATTCCAAATAGGTATACTCACCTTGGGTAAGAGTTCTCATACTCTTTATATGCTTTTGATATAAAATTTGTTAATAAATTGTGCATGTTATTGATAATTACACTGTTTTATTAATGAAAAAGCATTTGATATACTAAATGATTGAAATTAGGCAATGAATTTAATATTTAATCAAGTAAAAGTCTAATAATATACAAGTTAGTGATTTAGGAGCCACAACTCGTGGAGCCACCGGGGCAACACACCCACAACTGATAAAAAAATATAAATATAACTATTCATTGGTTAGTAAGAGGGGAGATTACTAGTACGCATGATCTGATGTGGTGAACTCTAGATATATCGGGCACATACATAATTTCATAGCCATCTATCAAAGTGGGGTTGTATTTTTTTGCATATTATTAAACATAGAAGAGTAGGTATCTGTAAAGTATAAATGAGGTAATAAGCTATTTCAGGGAAATTATGGATTTTACGGGAAATACAAATGTGATAATCAGTACAATACCCTTTCGATGCGAAAATGGAGGAATAAATCGTGTTATTGAACATATAAACTATAGTGTTTATATGATGGCAGCTCGGTATGAGCATGCAGATTATAGAAATAAGAGATTGGATGGTTGAACGTAATGAAGAAATTTTTTTGAAGAGATGCCGTGGAAGCATAACCAGTTAAACAGTGTCTCTATTTTGCACCAGAACGTCCAAAGTTTTGATGAGCAAGAAGAATGAATTCGAGGTATTTTTGTGTGAGGAAACGTGTCATATTTTATATGTAACTGAATATTGGTGTGTTAAAGATTATATAGAGACTATAAGTATTGGTAAGTTTAGGGTAATAAATTATTTTGGTAGATCACAGAAAATTCATGGAAAAACAACAATTTTTGTAAATGACGTAGTGATTAGTAATAAACTTAAGTTTTGTAATATTGACTCGATACGCAATTTGTCTGTTGAATTACATTTTGAATGTGTTGCAACTAAGTTCAGTTACGGTAATTTTAAAATGTTTGTGCTTGTGGTATATAGAAGTTGTACAGGAGATTTTAGCATCTTTATGAACAAATTGGAAGAAGCATTAGGTATTGCTAGTCGATTCAATGATTATAAAATAGTACTCTGCGGAGACTTTAATATAAATTTTTTACTTAAATCTAACGAGCTGGATATGTTTACTGACTTGATGGAAGCATATAACTTGGTAATAACTATCGATCAACCAACTCGAATAAATAATTGTTTAGATAATATATGTGTGAGTAAATCATTTGAAGTCTTTGATAGCGTTGTTGTGTGCAATGGTGTATCAGATCATGCTGCTCAAAAATTGATTGTATCATGTGACTCTCATTGCAGTGACGTCACAGTAAACTCGAACTTTTTTTGTACAGACCACTAATCAATAAAGAAACATTAAAACATTTTAGAGAACTATTGGGTAAAGAAAATTGGATACACATATTCCAAAGTGAAAATGTTAATAGTCAATATGAGAGTTTCATTAAAATAATAGATTATTACTCTAGTTTTGCATGTCCAAAAATTAAGAGAAAAGTTACGTATAATGCCAGAACTAAAAACGAATGGATTACGAAAGGAATACTGGTATCATTACAAAAATTAAAAAAACTTATATAAATTAACATTATCAGGTGATGAAGCCATTATATCTTATTACAAAAAATATAAATCAATATATAGAGCAATAATGAAGCTAGCAAAAATTTTACACACTAATAAAACAATACAAAATTCAGCAAATCCAACAAAAGCGGCTTGGAGTATTATAAATTCTCATACAAAAAATGTACACAAAGACGAAAAAATAACCCTTCAGGTTAACGAAGAAACTGTAATTAATTCTGTTGACATTGCAAATTTTTTTAACAACCACTTCAACACCGTGACCGCTAGCTTGCTTGGGCAGAATGGTGCATTTAAGACAAATTCAAAATCAGAACACTTATTTCCACAACACAGTTTTCTTCTTACCCCCACAACCGAAAATGAAGTGCCTGGAGTAATAATGAGTTTGAGGACCACATGTTGATCGGGTTGGGCAATATTAATAAAGGACTGTGTTGATCAAATAATAAAACCTCTCACAAAAATAATAAATTATTCTTTGCACAAGGCGTTTTCATTGAGCGATTGAAGGTAGCAAAAATTAAGCCACTATTGAAAGCGGGTATAAACACAAATGTAGATAATTATCGTCCTATATCTATTTTAAATATGTTTTCGAAAGTTATTGAAAAGTTAGTTGCAACTCGACTAGTACATTTCTTAGCTAAATTTAATCTACTTAATAATATCCAGTTTGGTTTTAGGAAAGGTAGATCTACCAGTTTAGCTATCTTAATTTTTTTAAATGCTCTTTACAATCATTTAGATGACGGTAAAACGTGTGTAGGCTGTTATCTTGACCTAAGCAAAGCTTTTGACCTGGTGGACCATGACATTCTTTTAGATAAATTAGCGAATTGTGGCATAAGAGGATTAGCGTACGACTGGTTTGCAAGTTATTTAAGTAATAGAACACATTATGTTGAAATAAATTATGCAAAATCATGTTTTTTTACCACAAACAAGGTGTGCCGCAAGGAAATGTGCTTTGTCCTCTGCTTTATATTCTGTATGTTAATGACCTGCCTCTGTTTGATGCTGTGATGTTTGCGGACGATACATCAATGCTCGTTAGTGCAAAGAATCCAAAGGAAATTAGCAGAGAGGCAAATAGTAAATTATGTGATATAAACAATTACTTTCAAGAAAATAAGTTGTATTTCAATGGTAAAAAGACAGTATTCATCGAATTTAAAACAACAAATACTGAAAAAGATTACTCTCATTATATTAAGTTCAATGGTAATAGTATAGAGCAAGTTAATTTCACAAAATTTTTAGGAATAATGATTGATTCTAGGTGTAACTGGAAAAAACACATTGATGCACTAAGTAGTAAGCTAGCCAAAGTTTGTTTTATCTCCGCTTAAAAATGAAGTGAATTTTGATACGCTGAAAATATATTGTTTTGCCCACTTTCACTCGTTAATGTCCTACGGGATTGTTGCTTGGGGAGCTTCTTCTGAAGTGGATCGAGTATTTAAGCTGCAAAAGAGGGCAATGCGAATCATGATGAGCATGGGGAAGGGCTCAAGCTGTCGTGGGTTATTTTCGGGCGTGGGGGTGATGACGTTGAGCTGCTGATGTATGCCAGGGACCATATTAACGCTATTCCTAAATTAAATCAATTCCACTCATACCACACCAGGAATTCACACATATTAGAAGTCCCGCGACACAGACTAACGCTTAGTGAACGAAACCCACATTATTTAGCCATTAAGATCTACAACAAGCTTCCAGCAGGTTATAAACATGTGCCACAAAATATTTTTCGCTGTAGTATTAGACGTTTATTGCTCTCCAAAAGTTACTATTCACTTAAGGAATACTTAGATGATTCGGATTTGTAGTTTTAAAACGTGTTGTTTCTTTATATTTAATATAATAGTGTTTTCGGAAATGTTATATTTACAATTTGTTCATTGTACCTGACGTATCCTATGCTCAACTTGAGTCCACTGGATAAAATAAATTATTATTATATAAAGAAAAGATTTAAGTAAAAGTTTTTATTTGTTGTTGATAAAAAAAATAAAAAAATAGCCGGGAGATCTATTATAAATATCACAATACCTTTAATTTGCTTCAAGTGTGTGATCTTCTTATTATACTTAAAATGTGAAGATGGCATTTATATTAAGAGTATGTACTTCTAGCAATTAGTACAGAATTTTCATAACTTGGTAACTGTGATAAATATTATAATTTAATAAATGTTTAAACTAAAGAAAGTAGAAACTAACTGCCCTAACTTATAATAACATACCAAGTTAAACAAAGATTTAATGAGGTGCATTTGAAATATTGCAAAGACATATTCAGTCATAACAGATATTCAAATACGTCCATTGTTGGATCATTCTTTAGTGTGTAGCGAATATTTTATGTCAAACCATTAAATTTTTATTTAACCAAGTTTAGTGTATACCGATGATACTTAAAAAATGCTAAACGCCTGTATATATTTCTGAATTATAAATATTTGATAAAAAATAATTAACAAATTCAGAAATCATCGATTTTCAAGGGTTAGATATTTTTCATAATCTTGTAAGGTCTACAAACAAACCAAGTTTTGTTAAACCAAAGTGTGAATTGGGTAACTTTTCTTATTAGTCGAAAAGCTAATCTTATTGCAAGGTGTGTATATAGATGGATTTTTTTGAAATAGTGTCTGGAAGATCAGCAACCTTTCACCGGTAAAGCAATTATATCTTCTACAATATTATATATATATAAAAAAACTAATGTCGCAAACGTGAGATGTCAATTCATTTTACAAGGCGAGCGATTAAGAAATAACTCCTTTGCAAGTTGCACAGTTATTTATTATCGGACAGATCTGGTTCTTCAGTAGAGCAATGTAAACTATCACTTTGTTACTATACAAAATATTAGGTCTTGAAATTCATTGCAACTTTGAATAGGCTCTGTTTAAGATAAACAAGCAATTCGCTAAACGTTCACTTCATTCATATGCCGGTAACAAAAAAAGGAAAATAGAGAAGGTTCTCTTGTATCTTCGCTATAGGCAGCAGGTAATATTTCTCTCGATAATAATAACGTTCATGTATTTCTTTATCATGGGAAATGAATTTGTCGTCGCTTCCGTGTTCAATCGGAATAACTATTCATATAGAGCATGTGGGCATGTATACGAAACAGATAAAAAAAAGTAGGTGTGGTTATAATTCTTTGTATGGTTTATGGAAAGGTAAATAAATAACAAAAATTGCAAACTATACAACTTGCGTGTTCATAATAAATTAAGTTTCTATTTATTGCTAACGGTAAATCATAGCACATAAGTGGTGACAGAATACTTACATTTTAAACTGTTAAATTATTTGTTTTAGAAAGTATTTAAAACATGCACACCTACGAAAACCCAGAGTAATAATTCTCACAAGTAACAGCACCTCTCTAGTTTAACGAACTTTGCAATTTCTGAATAAATTGAGAAATAATAAGACTTCAATAGAGAATGGTACATTGTCGTCATCAAAAGCTGCGCGAGGCTCGACGTCAATTACGCCCCGCTGTCGGCTACCACTGTCTCTTACTGTCCACTGTCTAGCAACGAGAAATCGGCTACCAATATTCGTTAATTGCGTCATGTACCATTCTCTATTGCAACGGACTCTACAATTGGTAAGTTTTTTTTTTCGTGAAAATCATATTTTTGTTATTGGATGCGATTTTAGGTTGCCAGAGCACAAAATCATATCTTGCAAAGCTTGACCTTCATCAATAAATAACTATTACCAAAATTGTAAATAAATTTTAAAGAAAATATCTTTGCACATAATTTTCGGCAATAAAAGAATGCATATAAAGCAAGTATAGGCAACCTTTGACATGTTGTGGGCCATACTTTAGTGTGCAAACACGTTCGCGGGCCGCGTTTAAAAGTAGTGCATTTTAAAGTAGTGTTCATAATTTTTAGCGATAGATATCAGATATGAAATAATACGACAATGTTATTATAATGCAATTTATTAAAATAAGAAAATGAAATGAAAAAAATAGGTACAACATTATAATTAAATCGTGAAATTTGGAATTATTCCAAACTACGAAAGTTAAATAGCGACAACGAAATCAATGAGACCCTTGGGCTTGAATTTGGGAAACTAATCCATCGATGTTAGGATGAATTCCACTGATACCAAGACGTAAAGAATTTTCCAAATTATCGTCAGTCAGCCTTGTACGATGTTTTGATTTATAAACTTTCATCATTGAAAAGAACTCTTCGCATTTATAAGTACTGCCAAACGCACAAATCAATCTTCTTGTGAATTTTCTAAGCTCCGGAAAACGGTCTTCTTTGAGGTTTTTTGTAGCAATTGCACAACTCCACGTCTTCAAATTTAGATTTTAGGAGTGAGTTTTCTTGAAGCTCAATCAACTCCATTTGCAAGTGTATTGGAGCATTTTGTACATTACTTTTTGTTGGAGTGGCTAATAAATTGAAACTGTCTTCCATGTTTTTAAAATTGCTAAATCTGTTCGAAAATTGCTCCGATAGTAACTTGAGTTCTTCAGCATATTAAGCATAAGCAGTATTTTCATACACAGAGAGCGTGGTGAAATGGTAACTGTTACCAGACAGCAACTGTGCCTCCCACAAGCGGATTTTGTTTTGAAGCGCTTTCAAACGGCTGTACAAATCATTTACTAACTGTCCTTGTTTTTGAAGTTTCAAACTTAAATCATTCAAATGGCCTGTAAGGTCGACCAGAAATGCTAAGTCACTTTTTCAATTTGGGTCACTCAATTCAGATAGTGGTTTAACTTTTATTTGCATAAAATCTGCTATCTCATTTCTAAGCTCGTAAAACCGTTTCAGCATTTTTCCTTTGCTTAACCATCTGACTTCACAATAATATGTTACGTCGTCATATTCGGCTGATATTTCATCCAAAAACGCCAAGAACTGACGATGGTTAAGCCCTCGGGATCGAATAAAATTGATGGATTTTCTACCACATTCATTACATTCTGGAGTCGAATGGACTTAGAACACAAGTTCTTTTGGTGGATAATGCAATGAAGGACTATCAAATCATCTTTTTGCACATTTAATTCAGTTGCTTTTTCATACAAAATTCCGATGATACCTTTACGTAAGTCGACCATAGAAGGTGCACCATCTGTGCATACACCATCTAATTTTGACCATGGCAAACCAAAACTTGTGAATACCTTTTCAACTTCATTAAAAATGTCCTCTCCTGTAGTGGTTCCTTTTAGCGGTTGCAAAGCAAGCAATTCCTCAGTAACAGTGAACTCTTTATCAACATATCGAATAAATATAGCCAGTTGAACTGTATCAGACAAATCGGTGCTCTCGTCTAATGCTATGGAAAATGATTCAAAACCAGCCATACGGTCAGTCAAAGTTGTTTTTATATCATTAGCCATCATTTCTATACGTCGGGCAACAGTTCGTCTTGAGAAACTAATTTTTTCAAATTCATTTTTCTTTTCAGGACACAAAACACTGCAAACCAAAACTCCTTGATAAATTCTCCTTCGGCAAATGGTTTTAATGACTTTGCCAATTTTGAACTAACTATAAAACTAGCTTTCACAACATTATGAAGTTGTGTTCTTTGTTTATGAAACATTTGCTACTGTTTTTCCAAATTTGCGGTAAGCTTCTGAATTTTGTCTTTTCTTATTTGTCCTGTCAGTGAGTGCAGCATAGGATGCTTAGTTGGGTAATGCCTCTTTATATTGAATTCTTTCATCACTGAAATGGATTCATTACACAGCAAACAAATAGACTTACCATTGTGCAAGATAAAAAGGAATTCTTCAGTCCATATAGCCCTCCATCAGCCCTTTATATTATAAATACATCCGTGTCGGTTTATATACGAAAAGTGGTAACATATTTTCAAATTGTTTTTGTTAAGGGTTACACTGGTACAGAAGGACCATATTTAAAATTATTTTGAAGTATACAGGGTCGCTCAAAGAAAAGTTACACACCAAAGTTGTGAAAAATTAAATGGAACACCGTGTATATTATGGCATATTTTGATAGTACAGACTAAATAAAGGCAAGTTGGTATCAAGTTTCTTATACCTAACTCAACTCGTTTACGAGTTAATTAACTATTCTTCAAAATGTTGACCAAAATTTAAGAGGCATGCTTGCCATGCATATTTAAGCTAGATATTTTAAACTGTATTTATTTTTTAACTAAAGCATTAGATTTGATAATAAAATAAAAGTAATGCAAAAAAAAATTATACAGGGTGAACAAAAGATACTTTTAATTTTCACTATCTTTAAAGGTAAGTAACTTTCTTATTTTAAATGGAACACCCTGTATTTATTACCCGGTTGTGATTCTAATTTTAACGGTCTTTAAGATTGTATGAACGCTTCCTATACCTATCTGTTATAGTTTCTTAGTAATTTAGTAGTATAGTGGACGGGAACGGCCAAACGCACTTTGGGGTGGATCAGTTGGACAAACCCAGAGTTGGTAAGTTAACTCTCAGCTAGATTGCGAAACTTTTTGATAGGGTGCAACTTGACTAAGAGGGCAAAATTGACATGGGGGCAAAATAGATCTTTCTGGCCCAGTTGCCTTATTCGAGTTACATCCGCCCCTGGAGAAAAAAGAAAACGTTTACTACGTTCTGTGTGAATACGTGATTCTGAACACTTGACCCAGAATCCAGAGGATTACTTCTATTAACCAGCTGGAATTGTGAAAATGCCTCTATGGAGTTTTTTTTCTGAGTGATATATCACATTTCTTCCCGATGTGTGAAAGACATTTTAGTGGAACTAATAAGCAGTAATAAATTGCTAATCATTAATAGGCCTATATAACCAATTAGGGGAAGGTGGCGCAAGATGGGAACATTAAGCTTTAGAACACTGCACCAGGATTGCAAATTGATATACAAGGTTCTAAGTACGCTTGTTGTAATCTTTAAACATTTATCTGTTGATGGATGAACTTATAATTTTTCGATGGGTACTCTTGATGTTGTGAGAAAATTTTGAAGAGAAATGTGTAAATACACCATCTTGCCCCACCATGGGGGCAATATGGGGTTCCAGTTAAGAATGGGTCGTACCATAAATCTAGGTAATAGGTAAAAAAAATAGATTCTTAAAATATTCTTAAAAACATGCAGGAAGAAAGCTTAAATTCTTTAGAGCGGAACTACTTAAAATAAAAAAAATACAATAACGATAAGAATATTAAACTTAATCTTCACAATTGAGACAATAGAAGACGAAGTCATACACGTTATTCGCACACCCTCCATGTACCCAACCTCGCCATCCATGGCATTGTATCAATATTTCCCCTTACAATACTAACATTGAGCGTCATCTTCCTCAACAGAAGAACTTGATTATTTCCTTGACGTTTTCTAAAAATCTATCTCTTTGCTTTCCTTACAAAATTCGGCTTGTTGATCTCTTCTGTTTTCTTCTTTGTCATTTTTTTTTCCTTTAACTCTCCCTCAGCACTTCTAGTTGCCTTAGGGATTCTCTAGACTTCTATTTTCTTGTAGCAGATTTTTATACGTAGTGCATGTAAGGATTTTTATGACGCTTATATTGAACCTGTACTTTATTCCTAACATGAGAAATAGGCATTATGTCTTCGAGAAAACATAATGGCATATCCAGGCATAACTGACCAGACTGAAGAGTGAGATAATGATGTCCCCATGTTGCCCCATACCAATCCATACCAAACCCATCTTGCCCATTTGGGACATTTTCTGGTTATGTTATAATAACATATTAAATATTTGAAATAAACAAACAACACACTATAGAAAATACATGCTATACATGTCAATTAATAAGCACAAAAAAGTGTAGTTATGAATAATTTACTTATGCTTCCGGTACTGGCCATTGAACTCACCATCAAAATAATAACGATATTCTGGAAATTGCAAAGTTCACGCACAAACAGCAATAACTTTGTTATTACGACTAGTAAAGTTTCCTACATTACAACAAATATAAAACAGCACTTGTCAATATTAGGACTGCTATTATTTGACAGATGCTTACTGCCGTTTTGTAGATAAGACGATGTCCCCATCATGCCTCGTGGCCCCATCTTGCCCCACCCTCCCCTAATTACAAAGCAGATTTTACAAACTTATTAACACGTCATGTAAGAGCTTTTAATATTTTATTGGCAAAAAATATAATATATATTACATCAATACAAACAGACAAAAAAAAAAAACAATTAACCAATAAATAAAATATGATATTGAATAAAATAAATTTTATTTAATATCATATCGGCTTACGTAAATTTTATTGTAATAATAAATAAAGGGTTTAGGTGCGTTTTTTTTTGCTTATTTCTAAACTTAAATGATGATAGTGTACCAGCAACTTTTTGTTTCTAATTTATTTCTCCTCCTTTTGTGAATATCTCAGAAACAACCTATTCAGCCGTTTTGCTTTGATTTCACTATCTTAATCAATAAAAAAGGAAAACCAGTTAGGTAATTGAATCAGCCTTATAGCTCTAATAATAATGAAGTTACCAGCGGTGAATTAACTTAGCTTTAGACAGGCGCTATATGCATATTGTAATATTAACCAATTATGTAGTTTGTGGGCGTTTGTAGCATGATTAACGTAACATGTGTCATTAGATTTTAGTTTGTCTATGTCATAATCGTTAATATAACATTCAGAACCTACTACTTCTGTTGTACGCCCTACTTTTCCTCTAAAACAATGCTCCGAGCACAACGATAACGTTCGGTCATTATTTAGATGATTAAAGCGTTTCATATTAGTCATTCCCGTCGCAATCTGCAATCTAGTTTCTTAATGGGAACTATCTACACATAATGCCGAACGTAAACAGCTCTCATTCGCGCGCATTCCCTTACGTAATCTGGCCGAAAAAAGTCTGCCGGCTAGCGCATACGCGATGGCGAGGACAACTACCTCTAGCGGTATTTATGATCACGGGCCCGCCGAGAATGATAAACACCGCGGGCGACATATTCAACTAGTCGGTTGGTTCTTTCACCGCATAACGTTTCAATATGTGTATCGCACTACGCTGTGTCCGGCGAAGATTACAGTATAAATCATTTAGCTGTCCTATTATATGTCTATACAGAAGAAATTGGCGTGTGTCTGTTGTTTTTAGAGTTTAGAAAGTGATTAGGTTTGCCAACTGTTCGCAGAATCGTAGGTTATTTATTTGGGCAGGCACATTACTTTGCGCGTGACTGGGACATGTGGATTATGGATATATGCTTGGGCGGGATCGGCGGTTGCCAAGTCAACTTCTGCGAGAAGTGATGTTTCTTCATTGCCTTTATCCATGCCTTTTCTTCGCGGTATTTTAATTACTTTCGTCATTTGAGATTCAAGAAACGGGCACCAGGTTATCACCAAACCTCGTTGCTATTTTTACGTAAGAAATAGCGTTTTTGCAAGTATTTTTGTTGATACAGTTTTGAGTGAATTTGAGAGATGGTGTTCTGCCAATAAACTATTGATGAATCATGGAAAAACGATCTTTGTTGTTTTTTTTTTTAATAAATATAGATGTTCATCAGAACTTAATTTTTCAGCTAATGGCGAAAAGTTGGTAGCTGTGGTAGTCGTGTCTGTAATGCAAAAGCGACTGTTCTTTGATTTACCTTTTAATAGTTCTTGCAGAACAACTTTTAGAACACACGGCATTTTGACCGTAACCTCTATCATCTATAAATATAAACTTTTAATTTATTTACATATTTAATTTACCTTAGTTACAAATCTCATTCTTATAAGTCCACATTTGGAGTTCACCAAGGATCTGTTTTGGGGCCATTGTTGTTCCTTATTTTTGTTGATGATATTATCAGGGGTTGTATATTATTCTAATTGTCTTACGTATGCAGATGATTTTAAAAGTTTGTTACAAGATCAATTCTTTAACTGATTGCCATAGTCTGTAAGAAGACTTAGCAGCTATTGTTGTTGGAGTAAGCGTAACTGCCTTTACAAACTGCCTAAGCAAATTACCATTATATTTCCTAATAATTTAAATGAAGTAAATATTGAAGTTTGTAGATTGTTTAAGGACTTAGAAATTCTGTTTGACCCTAAATTGACGTTCAACGAATATGTGTTAGAAATATCTAATCATTCATTTAAAACATTGGGTTATATAAGCATAAATATCAAATCGCTGGCAATGTAATAATCGACGAACGAGCCAAGGAGGGCTCTAAAAGACACTTCATCGGTCCAGAGCCTGTATGGGGTAATCCTGTGGGATTACTAAGAATTCCGCAAGAAGGGAGATCTGGAGCTGGTTAGATAAAGAAAGTACAAAGAAATGGAGGTCGACTGAAGGTCAACTCCATACCAAAGCGCTAATACGGTTAAATAGGGGATGGGGATGCTCGATTCTCTGATATCCTACTCAGGCGCAGCAAGAAAGAAGCTAAAACCGTTACTGGCTGGTAACTGGACACTGTCCCCTGAAAAGACATCTATACAACACAGGCCGAGTAAGCGAACCGTGGTGCAGAAGATGCGAACTACAGAAGGAAACGAGTTTACATGTAATCTGCACATGTGAGGAATTGAAGGTACTCAGGCAGAAATATTTCTGGATAGATCTATTGGAGCCCTCAAAGGTTCTCAAGTTTTCATTGGGCTTTATAGAGAACACCAAGCTGTTCGAGTGGAAATAAGAGACTTAATAGGGATGGTACAATGAGCAGCTAGCTCAAGTATCCGGACTTTAGGTGCCCACCCCTAACTTAATGAATGAATGAATGAATGAATATGAATACCAAATCGCTAAGCATTTTTGCATTGATTAACACTTATAATGCTTTTGTTCCTCAAAATTAGAATATTTTTTAATTGTATGGAATCCATGATACTTGCATTACATAGACAGGAGGAATACAGAAGAAGATGTTAAAAACTTTATACTATCGTAAACATCCATTATTTCTTTCGCATAATTACAGTTATGATGATCTTTTAAAAGAATTTCGCTATAATCTCTTTACAATCGAAGGATCATATCCCAAATTAATTTTGCATTTAAGTTAATTACTTTATTATAAATTAAAATTTATATTAATTGAGGGATGCTTTTGTGATGTGAAACCTATTTGAATAACATCTAGATCTAGATAGTGAGATGTATTTAGACTAGCAGTAGTTAGTAGAGAGATATTCATATTATTTGTTACATTTGTTATGTGTGTGTTGTTTTTTATCATTATATGTGTTTATGTTTACTTTTTCTTATTATTATTATTATTACTATATATTAAACATTATTGACAACGCCTTTGTCTCATGCCTGTGATTATTTCACGAATAAAGTATCGATTTATCTATCTGAACGTTGTCTGCATTCTTGAGACAGTCAAATTATATGTGTAGGTAAATTTGGGTTAATCGTATAAATTGTTGGCGCCTCCTTATATGGAATATGCAAATTTTATGGTCAGTATTAAATTTTAGAATGTGAAAATACGATGAATAATATAATAGTAAAAGTTTGTGATGTCCATAGATGTTTATGCGTATTTGCTCATGTAAATTCTAATTCATAAAGGGCGCATGGATTTGAAAAATAATGTAAATCAATGGAAATGAGATATTTTAGTTTTTGCAAATACATTTTTTCGAGAGAGGAAAGTATCCCAAAGACATATTGGCCTTGTTTGCAGAGTACTGCTTTTTACCAAATGGAAAACCTCTCTCGGACATCTCACGATGAGTTACATAGAATTGCGCCCGCTTGGCAAGACAATTACACTTGGTTTCCACTGCTGATTACCGTTTTACCCTCTCGTTCGTTCTTCTGCAGTTGTTGTCAGTCAGAATGTTTCTAGTTAGATATTCTTCTTTCCAGTTCTCAACAGAGACTCTTTTGCACAAGGTTCTCAATTAAAGTATCCACCTCTGGCACTTAAAGAAAGTATGTGATACTGAATTCAGACCTACATAGTTGGGACAGAGGTTCGTCTCCTTTACTCTGACATGATCTATGCTAGAGCAGCCTATCTTCACCATCAGAGTCTAATGTCTCTTGGTCCACTCAACTGTTCCATCGCCTTCTCAAAGTATTTACTATACTTCGAGAAGTATAGTACAACTTTCAGTCAAGTTGATGGTGCACAGTCAGTATAATGGATTGAACAATGGAAGCAGGCACCACTACTCCGTTCTCTGAAACCGTTCGTTCTCGGCATAAGTTGTCATATGCCCGCTATATACTTCGCAGCCCTTTTAGCTAATGGCTGCTCATCCTTATATGCCTGTATCGAAGAGCCCTTCAAAATACCTCTGAAATTTCTATGTGTACACAACGTCATCACCCATAAGAGATATCAATTTGTTCGATTTTCGTCCATACACTAAACAGATTTTGTGGGGCGCAAGGTTAAATCTTTGGAATCCAACCATTTTGTAATATTAAGGAATATAAATATTGCAATACTTTTTTCGTGGTTATAATAACCCTCATATCGCCTATATAGACGATCAATTCGTCGTAGAACGCATTTCGCCAAGTAAGTGCAATGTTCCCTGGAAAACTCCACCTGTTGTCTGTAATACGGTTTTCTCGCCGATGTGTAATATTCTGCTATGCAACTGGTTCGCTATTATTTTGTAGAGGTAGGGAAGACGTCGGTTTGCTTTAACTCTCTGGGTGTGACTCCATGGTGTTAAATTGAAGGCATTCTGCACATCTACGGTAATTAAGGGGCATGCCTACCGATACACGGTGGCCAAATCAATGTATTACAGACAATTGTACAACACATAACAGTTTTCGATAAAACAAATGCAAAACACATGGTGCTAGTTGTCAATTTTGACATGAATTCGTTGTTATTACCATTAATATTATTATAATTGTTATTATAATGTGCACCACAGTAGAAAAAAAAGTGAGGATCGTATACAGATATAAAGGCTTGTGCAGTATCCGTGATTTATTTTCTCTTGATTAATCTGACAGACCACCGATTGGTATTATTGTTGTTGTTAATAAATTAGCCTTGACGTTAACCATTAGCCACGTACATATTTTAGGATTTGATAAATTCAAATAAAACTAGCAACCCGTATGAACACAAGGGTCAACACTAGACACGCTCTACACCCGGAGGCGATTGGGTGACTTAGAACAAGCAACTACGTCAACGGAGCAAAGGAAGAGCCCACATAGAATACCAATGCAAAGAAAGACAACCTAAATATTAAAAGCTATATTTTTATATGGCAATAAATTTTACAATTGATCTTTTTTCTGTCCAAAGATATAATGATTAATGTTAATTGGAAACAGAATACGCATATTTAATAGTTCCAACTGGAATAAATTATTTATAATATGATCGATACTACCGCACTGGATTTCACAGAAACGATTGATATTATTCATAACATTATTATGAGGTTAAATAAATAATAATAATAATATATTTCCAACAGGTTAAAAAACACCCAATTACAGGAAAATACATAAGAAAAAGAAAAGTACATACCAAGGAGCATTATTAAAGTAGAAAAGCATATCATTCATTCTTACAAACTAAGATTTAAGCGTAAAAGAAAACTATAACAATTTGCTTACATAATTCAAAGAACAAAGTAAGATCATGAAATAGCCAGGAAAACAATCAAAAAAAAAAAAAGAAAATCGACTATAACTGATTGAAAGAGGCGTAAGCACAATTTAAAATAAATTTCAAGCCATCATTGTTGATGTCGCATACATCTGAGAGTCTATTAAAGTGATCACACATTAATGAAACGGGAGATGGGAGTAGCACATTGGATCTATGTTGAGCACAATAAAATGTAGGGTGATAACGGGCATTCAGCCTAGGTATGAAAAAGTTAAGTTTATGTAAAAGCCACGGGCAGTCGATTCTATTATGCACCAGCTTAAATAAAAAATTTAATCAAACTAACAATTCTTCTAACTTGCAAGGATTCAAAATTTAATTTGGCTAAAAGTACCCCATAATCAAAACCCCTTAGTGGATAAGATATCTCAGCTAAAAAGTAAAGACACTTTAAAAACTTTCTTTGAACCGATTCAATATCATTTATATGAATTGAGTAAATAGGAAACCATATTAAAATTGCATGTTCTAAACTAGAACATATCAAAGAAAAGAACAACGTACTCAACGTCCTGGTATCACGAAAATCTCTACAGTTGCGGTTAATAAAACCATAAATTTTATAGGTACGTGCAACAACATCTGCTATGTGATGAGAAAAGGAAAGTTTGGGATCAAATAACACTCCCAGATCTTTCGTTAAATTTACAGAGATTTAAGTAGTACAGGAGATACTATAAGAAAGAAAACGGGGTTGATCTTTTTAGTAAAAATAGAATTACACTTACAAACATTAAGTGAAAGCCTGCATTTACTACACCAGGAAACAACAGCGTTGGTATTAAATTGAAGTACTTTATAGTTCTCAACGGAATCAATAGAGGCAAACAACTTTAGGTCGTCAGCAAACATCAGTTTTTGACAGGATATATCATTGACAAGGTCATTAATAAAAATTAAGAATAGAAGTGGTCCTAAATTCGAGCCTTGGCGACGCCTGATGTAGGGATAATGAACTTAGATATGAAATTACGGTATTTCACACATTGTTTCCTATTTAGCAAATAAGGTTTAAAGAAATTTAACAGGGAGTTAGAAAAGCCGAAAGAACGCATTTTAGCTAAAAGAACATGATGATGATCTATCTGATCAGATGCCTTCTGAAAATCCAGGTATATTACGTCGACCTGTCCCCTGTTATCAATAACTTCGGAAACAAATTGGGTGAAGCAAGCCAAATTAGTTACCGTCGACCTATTTTGCATGAAACCATGTTGTAATGGGGATATTAAATTAAATTTCTGCAAAAAAAGATGAAAGTTTCATATTAATTCCTTAAGTCTAATTCTTCCAATTCTATTCAATGTTATTCCAGCAAGTATTGACCACAAACCAAGGATCACATACATAACTTTTTTTATCCATGGGTGGGTGTAACTCGAAGAAAGAAACTCATCCAAGAAGGCCTATTGTATCCCCATGTCCATTTTAGCCCTCTCAGTCAAGTTGCACCCTATCGTACAAGTTCGCAATCTGACTGACTTAGTTAACTTGCCGACTCTGGGTTCGTCCAACCGATCGATCCCAAAAGTGCGTCCGCGTTTCCCCATCCACGGCCGGGCCGGGCAGTTGACAAGAAGGTGAGCAGGAGTTTTTTCCGCACTCCCACGCTTTCTGCACAGAGGAGAGTTGACTAACCCCATGCGGTACATGGGTTTATTTAGTGGGTAGTACCTAGTTAAGATTCCTGTGAGTAATCTCAATCTGTCCCTGCTCATATAGACTGCCTTACAATGTCGGCGAGTCCATTCCAAAAGGGAATAGTGCCTGGTAGCAAGTAGAGACCTGACAAACGTTTCGATGCTGCCATATTAGTTCCCATACGTCGAATATGGACCTAAGAACGGCAGCTCGCTGGCGCTCCTTGCTAACGTGTTAGTTATTTCATTGCCTCTGATCTCAGAATGACCTGGCACACATCTCAATGTAACATTTAGATGTTCCACCAGCTGTTTAAGTGGCATCCCAGTATCACCACCACCAGAGTCAAATCTGACAGTCCATAAAACTTTGAGGGCTCTTCGTCCTTCCAGTTTCCAATGGCCACGCCATTACGCGTTTTCGAGGCAGCGATCAACCAGCGGGATGTATCCCGATTTGGTTTGCGGATGTACGCTATTGCAGTTTCCTTACTGGAGATATCTACGCTGTATCTCCCAGAGAAGCTGTAAACGGGCGAGATCTTATCTTTCTTTACGGACAGTGGTACTGTTTGTTCGATGTAGTTGAAGATGCTGGTGTGGTCTCCGACTTTGCCGGAGAAGCCCTCGCATTCAATACATTTTGTTCTATATACATAACTTACCTCATTCTCCATTACAGTAACACAGTTAATATTTGTGTTGGAATAATAAGCAACATCCTTATTGGTCCGTTCTCTATTGGTGGCACAAATAAGTTTTTGGAGCTTCTTCGAATACATAATTTAAACATTGATAATGGTTTCAAATGGACAGGACTCTACTATATTCTACTGCAGCTGTCGCACGTTTTTTTTTGATGAAATCTATCCAGACGGCTTCCTCGACTAGTTGCCAAATAACTTCTTCCTTTCGGATTATCCCAAACCTAAGGTTTATAGTAATAGCGCATACTGCCTACATGTAATGAATTGAATCCAATTTTTTAGCCAATTTCCCGCAAGTTTTTTTTATGATCGTTTAGCGTATTGTTTAGAACGAAAAGGCCGTCACTTAAAACAATTATTGTTTAATGTATTTATTTACTCAATAGTTTTGTTGTTATCTGATATTTGGAGTACAGAGTTTCGAAATGCATACTCATTTTTTTTATAATTTTTTTAAATAATAACACGGTACAAATAATACGGTATGCTTACGCGCATATAGAAGTTAATGGCGCCACATATATAATTATTATTATATTAAAATCGATTTCGACCGTGAGGGTTTTGTTAATGCGAAAGGTAAGTTTAGAAAATCCGGACGGGGTTAAAGAACATATTTTAAAAGCGTTAAGGTGTTTTCACGATTCAATTTTTCAGAAAAAACACGGAAACACTTTGTAAACACACACGAAATTCGTTACAATTGCAGAAATAAACACGAGCGCTACTAGATGGCAACAGGATGAATAAAGTGAATTTCAAATAAAACGGGCTTTTTTAAAGCAAAGCTGCATTCGAATTACATTAATTGGTAGGTGTGAATAATTTGGATTTTAACATTTTGCTATTTACCATACATGTATTTTATTGTTTTTGGTACGCTCCTTAATGACGTCATCTGACCGGCCTTGACGAATTTGAGATTCAAAACGAGCATCCGTATTGTTTGTACCGTGGATAATAATACGAATATTATATAAAATTGGAAAGGAAATGTGTAAATATTATAAATTCTTATCAAACCTAACACTGCCTATGCGTACAAAAAAACGAACGTGTTTTTATTTTAGGTACGTACTCATAAACGTGTATATATCTTACATATTACATAAGTCCAACTTAAAAATGTAGTATCAAAATGCCATTTATATACGTAAAAATTCTCAAGTCGTAGCTATATTTATATAAAGTAAATAGTGCTCGGTGTAATAACTCCATCACTTCTAATAGATCTGGAAAGTAATTTTGATATCTTCCTACGCGAAGGGGGGACAAAACATTTGGAAGAAACTGTACATGTCTACTGTGTGACCACAGCTACCAAAAAATTTCTTTATATGATGTGACTATCTACTGTGTATGTTCACATAATAAAATAATAATCGAACATGGGGATCGTTCATTTTTCTTGTCGACGTTTGTTTTGCAGCCGAAATACACAACAAATTATCTAAAATCAATGGTTGATTCACAATGAATAATTACTGAACATAATTGACAATATCAATTTGAATTCACTATTAAAAATACAGGGTGCGGCAGTCAAACCTGCAATTTTGAAAAAAGTGCGGTAGCCAAGAAAGTGAGGGGAAAGTTGTCAAGGCTACCGTTGTGTTTTCCCTTTCAAAGCATTTCAGGAGCCATGGAACACTGGTCCAAGCAAGAACGGTCCTTCGCCGTGAAGACATTTTATCAAAGCGATGGTTATGCAGCCGCTCAACGCCACTTCCGTGTTCATTTCCAAATTAATCGTAATCGGCCCGTGCATTCTGTTAGCTCAATAAAGTTATGGGTACAAAACTTTGAAAACATCGGTGAAACGGGAAACAGAAGAGGTGGCAGTGCGAACTCCTGGGAATATTGAACGCGTAAGAATCGCTGTGACAAGAAGTCCTCGGACATCAGCGCGTCGACACAGCATTGGGCTTAGAATTTCAGACTGGAGTTCGAGACCGAAGAATCTTGAGGTTTGATTTACACTATGACCCCTACAAAATTCAAGTGGTTCAGACTCTAAATGAAAACGATTTCGCTGCTCAACGACACTTTCGTGAAACGTTTTTGGAAATGAGGAATGAGGCGCATTTTCATCTCTCCGGCTATGTGAACAAACAAAATTTTAGATATTGGAAAACCTCTCCATTCGGCCAAGGTGACAATTTGGTGATGTCTTCAACGGCAATCATAGGCCCTTCTTTTTTGAAAATGAAAGGGAGCAAGCTGTTACGGTGAATGCGGAGCGCTACTCAGAAATGTAACCAACATTTTTCATTCTTCGCCTTTGCGAACATGGACTGAATGATGAAACCTTGTTTCAACAAGATGGAAGCCACAAGCTACGCAGTCCGTGTGAGCATGAATCTCCTCAACGAAGTTTTCCCAAATCGGGTGATATCCCGGAATGGAGCCATTCCTTGGACCGCCCGTTCACCCGACCTCACCGCATATGATTTTTTCTTGTAAGGCTACCTGAAGAGCAAAATTTTCGAAGAACGATCTCGCACTATTGAAGAACTGAAGGCGAGAATTCGTCGGGAAATAGAAAGAATCCCTCAGCAGATGCTCCGTAATGTAATGAACAATTTTAGAGATCGCCTCCAAGAATGCATCGATTGAAATGGACGACATCTTAATAATGTTATTTTCAAATGAATAATGTTTCTTAAATGCTTTTTAACGTAAATTAACATGGTATCAATATAATTTAAAAAAATGCAACCGTGTACTTTTTACAGTCACTTAAAAAATGGAGGTTTGACTGCCGCACCCTGTATTATGCTAGAAAGATACTTTTGGAACACACATATTGAATTAAATAAAGATGTCTTATGATTGTATTTTACCTTAACGGGACAATCATTAATCATTCGCTTTAATAAGCTATTTAATAATCGTAACTTACTATTCCTAATTATCACGTTTACATGATTTCCACATTCATACACTGATTTAAACACTTCTCTATTACCAACAAGTTCTACTTTGAGGCATTTTGAAACAAGCTATTTAAGGCGATAAAAATCTAATCCTTAACAATTGTCTACACGAATTTCTTACATTTCCTACAATTACACGGGCTGCTGCACAACGACAATTGAAACTAGCCCACGTATTCGCTCATAGTAACACACCTGTGTTTATAAATTTCGTTGGAATGGTGTGGTTTTTAGCTAGGTCAATAACTTATTGTTAGTGGGCCGCCAGTTGTTTAAGTATAGGTTCCTGCGCAATGTTTCTTTGCCAGTTCCTTACATAACAAGCGAAACTATTTCTTGTAATATAAGGAAACGATCATAATCATCCTTTTTTATTAATGCCTTATTTTTTTCTTTTCTCAGTATAAAGAGAAATAAAAAAGGAATTATAGGTAAACGACTTTCTAAAAGCTTACTTGAGGATTTACAGGACAAATTTGTGCGTTTCTGTTCTTAATTATCTACAGGTGTACCTGAAATGCAAAAAAGATTAAATAATTTGGCCCAAAAAGAAATTTGGATGGCATTTAGTGTAACTAGATCAGTACATATTAAAATAACAGCATTCCTTATGCAGGTAGCATCTCCTATCAGTATGTGAACAACAGAAGAGAAATCTTACATAAAATATCTAATTTTTGAGATTCTTTACTGATATCTTCAAACTGCATCATAAACGTTAAATAAGCGTTTCATTTTTAATTTGCTTATTCCACTACAGTGCGAAAGCGACGGGCTGAAAATATGTGAATTAAATTTACATCCTAATATTTTCACTCCTTTATTAAATTTTGTTACATAGTTTGAAAATAAAGCACAATAAGCACATCTCGGAAGACAAAGAACAAAAACGGGCTTGGAACCGGAATTTATAGTGAGGTGAGAAACACAAAGATGATGCTTCCACTAGGAAAATATGCCACGGTCTCTCAAGCAGAGGCATGCGTAATATTGCATTGTGTACAATGTGATTTGCAATATTTTGCTTCCAAAAGAATGTGTAAAAAAGTTTCATCATTAAACCTTAATATAAAAGGTATGACTTGTTAACACTGGGTAGACTTATCGCTACACAATTATCGGTAATAAATGCCACTTCTTTGTGTCGTATCTCAGGAAGCCGTTGGGCTTCCTGAGATCTAATGGCTGCTGCCTCTTTCAAACTCAGACAGTGGCGGCTCGTGACAATATTGAGTGGTGGGGCCAACCACGGGCAAATTGCCCTCCATTTTATTAATTTTATAAGGTTTTTAAGCACTTTAGCTCAGCTTGCAGTAATTTATTACTTCATTTATTGGTAAGAGCCATTATTACAATCACGATTAAGGATTAAATTTGGCAAGGTTGAGTTTATTTTTTTTCATTTATATCGATTGTAAGTCAGAAAGTGAAGTTTAAACTGAAGATTCTGATGGCCCTGACTAAAATAATACCGACACAAAAAAGTAACGCACACAAATTTAAAATGCAAAATACATTAAGTTCTTATCAGGAATACTTATCTACCTAAATATAAATACTAACGTATTTCCTTCGGAATTGCATACTACACCTGCACCTACAACTGCACCTACTTGAGTCACTTGTTTAGTTTAGGTGTTTTTGTGATTTTATGTCGACAAAAACATAACACTTATTTAAACGAAGATCGTCGAGTAAAATATAATGGATATTTTATACATAAGCCGACATATTTCTTACAAAGAAAGGGAAACACCATTTTTCTTTGTTTTGTTTACCTAAGTATATGGCTTATTTTTTTTTTTACTTAAACACTATTATGATGTATTTTTCAGGGATAACTCCCGTATTATATTTATTATTTCATTTTCATAATTATTGCCCTAAGAAAGATATGAATGGCAGTTCATTTTGACTTGAAATACTATATGGTTATTAATTTGCGATGTCATCCTAGAATAATACTACTTTATTGCTATAATAAAATAAGCATTAAATATTCTTGAACCCAGTTTTTATTGCCAGGAAGTGCTAAACCGAAGTCCGTATGCAATGGTCTTCTACATATGTTTCTACTTTCAATAGTCGATCTTCGACGGCCGTCTACATCTGACTCACAATCTCACACGCTCGCCTACCGTGATAGTGGAAGACCCTTACCGTACAGTGCCGACCATTGACGAGATGACTCGATCAATCAGCGGGCAGCGGGCCACGAAACGGCTGGCCCCACTTCAATGTAATTTTTGCATATACTGCGACCACCCCCTTTTCCGCTAGCTCAATATCATATCTACAAACGTCGCAAATCAGGGGTCAATCTAGACGTGATCCCAGTGCGCCACTTGTTTGCGTAAATAACTTGATGCGACTTCCTGTCCTAACAGGGCAGTACGTACATACCTAACCTGCTTCATATCGGTGAACACAGTATAATTCGTCAACATCAGCATTAAAGTTTTAAATCCTAAAAAACAAAAATTTTATTTCTATTTTTTTAATAAGTCATTAGAAAAATGTATATAGAATATATGTATATCATTCTTTTTAGTATTTGCAGTGCCACTGCTGTAGTAGTAATTGAAACCAAGACAAATTGAAATTAATTTAACTCATGCAATATCGAGTTGTGTGGAAGAAATGCCTAAATCCAGCACAAATGCCACAAGTCATCACACATTCCATAGTTTCCGTGCGTTATTGTATAATCTCCCAGAATGCGGATGTTCTACAAATGTTTTCTCTCGATAAAATGATATTTCATAAACACATAACAATGTGATGACGAATTAAGTGCAATTACCAGGTGTAAACTTCGCGAAACTTGCGTGAGACTAGGCGCGCATCTCCGCACACGTGCACCAGTGACAATAACCTTTGTTTCAAGAGAAAGCGTCATTTGCTTTCGCAAATGCATTTGCATCAATCGTCAGTCTCCATTTAGGTATTTAGTAGTGTTTAGCACTTATTTTCTTTTTCGATGCCAAATTTTATATATTTAGTAAGAGATAACATTTGCATGGGTCGATCGATACTCCCGTCAACTGCGAGCACACAGGGTCTATTGTAGAACGGATGTTATCTTCAATGAGATTATTTTCAGGTATTCTAGGGAAAGTTCGGCCTTTCCGAATGTTACATACCAGATGCTTGTAGCAACAGGGCAGTGGTGGAAAATCTGCTCAACTGTTAGCATTCAGTCTAATCAGAGATCCAAACTCTGTGTAAGTGCTTTCTGAATTTATAGTGACCTGCAAAGACAGGGATAATCATCTTGACATTTTTACGGTGAAATTCTTCTGTTTATGCATAACTTTTATATACATTGCATTGAGGTGCATTTGAACAAAATAAATTATTATTATTATTATCCTTAATATTTTCTTGGATTTTTTTATAATAATACTCAAAAATATAATGTGAGGTTTTAATTTTTTAATGACATACTTAAATATATTGCATATAAAATCGCAAGAATAAATAATGAAGAGTCGAAAGAATTTAAAACAGAAATAGGTGTTAAACAAGGATATGTTCTCAGCCCCATTTTGTTCTCCTGTGTATTAGATGACGCAATAAAGAAGGCAAAACCAAAAATGAAACAACTAAAATTGGGATATTGGAAAATGAAACCCACCAGTATAGCAGAGTTGATGTATGCCGATGATATGGTGGTATTGGCAGAAACCGAAGAACCTGCAACATAATATAAACATCTTAAATGAAGAACTTATAAAAATCAATATGAAAATAAATACAGAAAAGACATAGAGTATGATTGTGGCAAAAGAGAAAACAAAACATAACATTAGAATAAACGGACAAATAATTGAACAGGTCAACGAATACAAGTACCTCGGGACGATAATTGCAGCCAATGGAAAGATAGACAAAGAAATAGATGAAAGGATGAAGAAGGGTGGAAGAATATATAATACGATGAAAAAAACATTCCTAGGAAAAAAAGAGGTGCAAAAGAACGTGAAAGTCGACGTAATAAAAAAAATAGTAAGGCCAATGCTGATGTACAGCTGCGAATCCTGGACGCTGACCGAAAAACATAAATCCAAAATTAACGCCATGGATATGAGATTCCTAAGAAAAGTAGAAAATAAAACGAGAAGAGATAGAATCAGGAATGAGAAAATAAGGGAAGACTTGGGAATGACACCAATATGAACGAAAATAGAAGAAGGTCAGCTAAGATGGTATGGACATATTTGTCGAATGCCAGAAGAAAGAATAACTAAGAAAATTTATGAAACTAAAATATTTGGGAAAAATACAAGAGGAAGACCAAGAAGAACATGGAACGATGAGATAAGGAAGCATTAACCGAGAGAGAAATGAATTGGCATGAGGCAAGAGAAATGACAAAAGACCGGAAAAAGTGGAGAGAGAAGATAAGGGCAAGAAATTAACCTCAAACTCGAAATAACCTTACACCTAACGGTAGAAAGGTTTAAAGGATTAAAAAAAAAAATACAAAAAATCGCAAAATGTATTTTTACTGTGTTGTTGATAAAATCAGTGTTATAATTTGTGAATTTTAACTGATTTTCTTGGTTAAATTCGATTTTTAGTAAAAAAACTTATAAGAAATATGTTGTAATTTGATTTTAATTTTGTCATTAACTGAATCTCTATGTTCACAAATTTTTATTATTTCAAGTATATTTCGTATCTTTTCAAAGCTGTAAAAGGTTTGTTGTATTTATGCCTTTTATTTTACTTCCTAAATATTGCATATAGTTTCACCGATATACAATATCACGATCTTGATCGTTGATGTTATACATTCTATATACTTTTGTATGATTTTGTAGTTTGGTTTTATTTTTGCTGACTTATTGCAGTGGCGGTTCCTTTTAACGAGCCACGGGACCCCGCTATTGTAAATCTCAAAGTAACCACTAAAACCCTTTTAAGTTTTATAAAAATACCGATAAATACATGTACACAGACACATTTTTAAGTAAGGTAAAGTCAGGTAAGTGTGTAGTAAAAATTGCATAGTGCGAAAAAAACGTAACACTGTTCACATAATAAGACATTTTGATAAATTTTACGCATAGAAGTACGTATTATATGCCCAGTTGTAAGCCTTCAATAGATACGCCTTTTATAATTATCAACGGTTTACCAGAAAAAAAAAATTCTAAACACTGTCAATACTACACACTTACCCAGTAAAATGGGGCAAGTGTGTAATCGTTCCGCATTTTATATATTAATAGCATTATCCTTTAGTTCGGCCAAGAGTGTAATACTAAAATGATGCCTGTTTAATAAGGTATGATATATTCACAAGATATTCAAGTTATTACACGTTAGGAGATGCGAACTTTTATTTGTAAGACTAGTATGAAGTTTAGTACTTTAGTATTATAACAAGAGCACGTCCATATTTCAATTTTAAAAATCAATATGGCCAAACTACACACTTGTCCCGGTTACACACTTACCTGACTTTACCTTACAGAACAAACGTTGCGATTCCCATGATTTGATAAGACGAAATTTGTATTTATTTATGCTGACACTCGGCGAGCGGTGAGCCACATCCAGATCCGCTCTGATTTCAGACAGTTTGTAGATCTCAGCGCGGAAGAGGGATGGTCGGACTATACGCAAAAATTACATTGAAATGTGGCTAGCGGTATCTTGGCCCGTTGCCCCTTTGATTGATTGAGTCACGCCGTAGTTAGCATATGCATTCCTCGGCGCGTCATCAGTATACGTCAGCGCTCGGCACTGTAGGGGAAAGGCGTCTCTCGTTATCACGATACGGAAAATCTAAAGCAAGTGTGTGAGTCAGGCGGCCATCGAAGATCGGCTATTGAAAGTAGAAGCAGGTGTAGATGGCTGTCGCATATGGACTCCGGTTTAGACACTTCCCCGCAATAAAGATTGTGTTTAAGAATATTTAATATTTATTAATTCAGTAATAAAGTGCAGTATTATTCTAGGGTGACATGGCGCGCAAATTAAAAACTATTGTATTCCAAAATGAACTACTATTCATATCTTTCTTACGGTGAAAGTGAAAAATGAAAACCAAATAATAAATATAATAACGGAGTTATTCCTGAAAAATTCATCATAATAGTGTTTTAAGAAAAAAAAAGCAAAATATTTGCTTAAGTAAACAAACAAAGAAAATAAAAAAATGTGTTTCCCATTCTTCGTAAGGAATACGTCTGCTTACGCTTAGAACATCCATTATATTTTACTCGACGATCTACGCTTAAATAATTCTCTATGTCGTGTTATGTTTTGGTGATATAAAATCACGAAAACATCTCAATAGTTTTGCATTGGTTAGGTGGGGGAAGGTAAACAAGTGGCCCGTGCATTTGCAGTTTAAAGATTAAATGTATGTAATTCCCGAGGATATACGTTAGTATTTATATCTAAGTAGCTAGGTGTTCCCGATAAGGACTTAATGAATTTTTAATTTTAAAATGGCTTCTAAATTTGTCTACATTATTTTTTTTGTGCCCGTATTATTTTAATTAGGAATAAATGGGGTAATAAATTACTGCAAGCTGACCTAAACTGATTCAAAACTTTGTAAAATTAATAAAATGGGGGAGGGGGTGGAGTTGACCCGATATTGGCCCCATCACTCAATATTGCCAAGAGCCGCCACTGACTTATTGTATAAGCAGAATCTTTTTTGCCTTGTAATAGATAATAGTTCAAATTCTTGTGGACAAAATTGACACACAATATTTCACAAGAATGCATAATTCTTAATAATAAACTAATAAAATGACAATATATTCTTTATAAATCATCTTACTACAAGCGAATGGTACAATTTAAAACAAAAAGTTAAAATTTTCAAGATTAAATCAAAAATCTTTTGTTTTATTGTATTAGTGTAATATCGCAAAGTAGAGAAGTTCCACAACTTATTGTTAGTTTCCTACCAAAACGCAAGCTAATGCAAGAAAAATATTTGTGTTTGAAAAATAGTAACTTTATGATAAATAATGAATTTATTAATTGTAAATTACCTTTATTATTGTCATTATATGGAGTAAATGAAAGAAAGTTTGGGAAAAAAATATTTATTTAAATGCGTGATTTGCTTCACGCTCTAATTGTAAAACAGAAACTAAAAATTAAAAAAAAAGATTGTCGACAAGTGTGCAGTGGAATGGTCTGTGTTTGAGAGATAGCACAATGCTAGAATATGTTTAGAAATTAGTAGAAATTAGAATAGCACAATGCTTTATTGACTTCTATCAAAAAGACATAATAATAATAACAACTTTTGTTTTTTTACAAAGGTGATTATTTTAGTAGTCGGCCTCAACAGTCTGTTAAATCTTTAGACATGGCTATTATATACCCATTCTGCATAGAACTACTAAAAATGTTGTTTGTAGAGAGAACTCAGTTAATCCGTAGGAGTTACAGGAAATAATTAGATGTAATATTTCATTTGCTTAACCAGAAATAACACGATAATGTCATTACATTTGCATTAATCACTCTGCTCATGCAGAAGTTACATCGAAAAAGTGGAATTGGAAATGAAACTTGATGTTTTTATGTAATTTATTAGTGCTTCCATTCCCTCATTATATGAAACAACTCTTAAATAATCTGTAATTACCTTAGTTTTTTCCTCTCTTGATATTCCAATTAAAAGTGAATATCATAACACAAAGAAATAATTACGCTAATATATCTGCCTTAAAAAAGGATCGTAATTTTCCAGCATTATGCAGTCCAATTTTCAAAAAATCATTACGGTTACACAATATTTAATATGCCGTATATTGCATGAAACAACTGTAATTTTGGCATCCACTTATATATACACAAATTCAATTCAATTGGTGTTTATAATATTGTCTTTGCGGTGTATGCGGTGCATTTCCCTGAAACGCGTAACACTACTAACCCTCCGGTTGACGGATGGATTCAGAATCACACCATTCGACAGGTTGGGTCTCTCAGACCCAAACTGTGTTTTATTTTTTTCCCTAATACATTAACATATGCCTAGTTTCAGGTACGCATTTGTTAACCTGGTCTATTTTGCACTACTAAGAGTAAAAATAGTTGTGAAAAAAACATTAATTTGGGAGTTCCCATTTATTAAAAAAAGTTACCTGTAATGCAAGTTTTCAAAAGAAATTATAAATTGAAAAAACGGAAAAGACAATAACAATAACATATAATTATTTGTAAAGTACATCTCTGAATAAGTGTAAAAAAATATATAAAACGAGTGTACATAAATTTGACACACAAAATATTGAATGGAAAATATAATTAATCAAATTTTGTCGCACAGTCGACGCAGCATGGTGTTGTGTGTTCCAAACAAATACAGGAACCACAAAACTTGCACGAATATCTTGATTTTCGGCCCTTACAGAATTTGCACCTTCTTCGAGCAGTTGAAATCGTCGGTCGGGGCTAATCTGTGACTGAGACACCTGAGAATTTAGCCGCTGATAGCACATTCCGTGGTAGATTTGGCATATTCGCTCGTAATTTCATGTTTTCTATCACTAAATCTTTGCCCAAATTTTCCAAAAATAGTCGCCTGCTTTTGAAAATTCTCCATCTGGATTGTTCGTTTTATTTATTATGAATGCGTTGATTACGTTGAGCATGACGAAAAAAACCACCAATGGCCATCTTCTTGTGTTTCAGGCTACATTGTAAGATGTAATCATCCTGTCCGCTACATCGACACCGCTTTTTGTGGAATTGCAGAATGTTAGTAACTCTGATTTTTTATTATCACATACATTCTTTCACATTTTTGAGACATATGAAGTAAGTGTCATATCGGTATGGAATGCAAAAAATGAAGACTTTACAGGTCTATCTTTAACATTTTTAACTCATTTCGGCAAATACTTTCGATTGGATTGTATTGTGCCAACTACAATTAGGCGGTGATCATGCAACAAACGACTTACAGCTTCCACGCTAGTAAACCATCGATCCATGGTAACATTTCTTCCAGTTCCTGAGATGTGGTTCGTCATTCTTAGAATGATAGCTGTTATAGAATTGTCTATCTGAAAGAGACCTTCAGGTTGGTTTCCAGCATAGATCTCCAAATGTAAAATGTAAAATGTTTTGCATCCACTGTAGAAAACACTTTGATCCCATATTTGTTGGGTTTATTTGGAATGTAGACACGAAAGCTACATCTTCCATGAAACCCTAACAACATTTCATCTAGAGTCACATATTTACCCACAGTATAATGTTTGTTACACTGTTCATTGAATTTTTCAAATATGTCTCTAACGGCAGCAAGTTTATCCAACTTGTTGCGCTCATCCCTTGTATCGATATTGTCGAAACGTATACACTTCATCAGAAACATAAATCTTCGCTGAGATAGCTAGGAGGAAATAAGTGGCAAAAATAAATTGTAGGAAAAAAACTTACGCGAATACACGGGTTGGGTCTGAGAGGCCCACTGGCAGCCAAACGACAGATGATAAAATTGAGACAAATTAAGGAAAACATGTCTTTATTAAACTTAGGAAGATACCAAAAAGCTAAAGAAATTAAAAAAAATATTTTAAAAAATACAACAAAAAAAAAGATTTGCCTGGGCCTCACAGACCCAGCCCGTCAATCGAAGGGCTAATAAATTAACTAGCCCACTTCCCATTTAAGATATTATTCCAGCTACTCTGCCAATCATTATCAGGTTTACCCTAAACACTTTTTTAACTACACTGGCACTTTTTAACTACATTAGCCCAAATCTACTAATCGAGCTATCTCCCCTAGACATCGCCTCTTTCGCCAATTGATTCGCCCTCTCATTACCGATTGTACCTCCATGAACCCTAGTCCAAAAACGTTTTATAGTCCCTTCGCGCAACATATCCCAAGTATCTAACAACAAATCAGTGGGATTTTTTAAATTCCCTAACGCCTCTAATACAGATAAGCTATATGTTACAATTCTCACGTCACGCATAAATTCCCATTCGCGCCTATTATAAACTACTGCCTGATTTATTGCAACTAATTCTGCCTGAAAAATATTGCAATGATCCCCTAATTTAAACCTTCTATACAGGGTATCTCCCCGTTGGGTTGCATAACTTCATAGGGTTACTCCTTGTATCAAAATTAGCAAAACACTTCCAGTCAGCATAGGTCCAATTCTCAACCGTTTTTGAGATATGGGTGGTCAAAAGCGCTGAAAGTCACTGGATACGGTAACTAATTTAGATGAATCATGGACGCATTTGGCTCGAATTTTGGCATAAAATGGTTGCTAAGGAACGATTAACTTAAATTACAGTCTTACTTCCACAATAATACGCAGAAATGGTTAAGTTTTAATGATTTTAATAAACAAAGAATGCCGTAAACATTTAAAGCTGCTCGAAATGGCGACTCTGGACTGCCAAACACAACTCTGCTCTTTGACTCAGTCTCAACTCCTATCGAGTTGACATTTTCCATGTTTCCACGAACCGCCTGAAATGCCCGATGGATTTTACCCACCAGTTCTTCTTTGGCAGCCGGCTTCTCTTGTCCATAAACGATGGTCTTAACATTGCCCCAGAGGAAAAGGTCGAGAGGGGTTAGGTCCTGCGAGCGCGGGGGCCATGCGACAGCTCCATTCCGCCTATCCAGCGTTTGGAAACGCAGTGTTCAAAAGTCAGTTACCACCCTTCATAGTGTGCGGACACCGTCATGGACAAACCACATCCTATTACGGACGTTCGAGGGGATATCTTCAAGAAGAATGGGAAGCCCTTCTTCTAGGAATCCCCTGTAGATATGGCTAGTCAATGTTTCACCCAAGATTTTCGGTCCCAGGATAACATTTCCGATGATTCCTCCCCACACATTAACCGAAAATCGGTGCTGAAATCTACTTTCTGACAAAACATGGAAATTTTTGTCGCTCCAGATGTGCTTGTTATGTGAGTTGTTAATCCCATCACGAGTGAAGGTTGACTCATCAGCGAACAAAGCAATTGAGAGGAGATCCTGGTTCTCTAGGATCCACGAGCAAAATTCTTTCCGTTTCGCATAGTCTGCCGGTAAGAGATTTTGTACTTGTTGTACGTGGTAAGGATGTAGCCCATTTTCACGTAAAGTCCTGTGAATCGACGCTCTTTCTGTCTTGTGGTGGCAACCATTCTTCTTATGCTGGTTCTCCGATTCTCAGAAACTTCATGAAGAACAGCTTCAGTGTAGTTTCTTCGCGCAGGCTCTCGATCATTAGTCTTTTTCGGGAAGAATCATGTTTGCCGGAGCGATATGAAACAGTTCATGATGGTTGTCCGACAAGGATGTCTTCGGTTCGGGTAGCGTTCTGCGTACTCTCTTGCAGCTGCTGAAACGTTTCCTCCACAATAGTCATACAAAAATATCATGTCGGCGTACTCTTCCTTCGTAAAAAGAGGCATTTTTAGAGATTCTACGAGCGAAATCCAGAACTGTCAAAAATACAACAAAACTGCTTACATGACAACTGTCAAAAGGCCCACGTCAAGTGCATTGGATCTAAATAAGTTACCAGTCGAGCCAAATGCGTCCATGATTCACTAAATTAGTTACCGTAACCAGTGACTTTCAGCGCTTTTGACCCCCATATCTCGAAACGGTTGAGAATTGGACCTATGCTGACTGGAAGTGTTTTGCTAATGTTGATACAAGGAATAACCCTATGAAGTTATGCAACTCAACGGGGAGACACCGTGTATAGTCAAAAATATTTTTAGGTTATGCTGCATTGAATTCTGTAAAACTTTTGTCTAAAAGACTTTTCTCCACAATCAAAAATAGAGCTGTAATCAACGACCCAGTTTTCGTTGGCGCAGCCTGTACAGTACAGCTTAAAACGTTGCAAGCATATTATACTTGTATAAAATTGATATTCGTGAATGTACAAACATGTAATTACATATTAATGTTTTTTTCCTTATGCTTATGTAGTTTATATCAGGTAAAGTTTGATTTTTTTTTCTTCAGAATTCTAAATTATGGATATCTATCTAATATGTATACTGTGCTAAACTTTTATATCTCATCCATATTGAAAATGACACATTCATTATTCTAAGTGGTGCTCGCATGCTTTTATTCCGTACCTAGTTTTCTCCCCAGACACATGGTAACCTGCATCCCGTTTTGGTTAATCATACATCAAACTATTTTTATTAACTAACTATGAAGCGGGATTACATATACATTATTCTCAAAATATCAACAGAAGTCATTTTCTAATAATATTATTTATTTAACTCTCCATTCTGTTTATTCTGAAAAACGCCCTCTATACCACAGCTTTGGCAGTATCTATAGATACTTAAAACTACACAGTTAATTAAGAATATTAACAAACGGTAACCCTAAACAGTTGGATAATTTACAGGTACTAAATTTAATCGAAAACACGAGAACAACTGCCGAGTTCCTCGACTGCTAAAACTGAACGCAGGAAATTGTATGTATATCGATTCTCCAGATAAAGTTTACATAATCTAGATGAATCATGACACCGTAAAATGCGTTATCTCAGTTCGGGAAACATAAATATTTTATGTGAGTCCATCACGCGAACCGGTATGCTAATTCTTTCCGCCTTCGATTTAAATTTAATACTCTTGAACGAAAAAAAAAAAACCATTACTGGATACTAAAATGTTATGACATACTCTTAACTCAGGCGCAGATATTGTGCGAAGATAAAGAAAATATCGACTACCATTAGAGTTTGAGGTCTGTCATAATTAATCACACTTCAGCCAGAAACATTATCAAGATATCAAATGCAGAACTAAAGGTCTTTTGTTCTATGTTTTCTAATTCATATCTTTAGACTAAACACTGATTGATTTTGTCTTGAGAGCTTATTGTTAGTGTTGATATTACGATTAGCGGTTAGCCAAGTCTATGATAATTTTCTGTTTCTTCTATGTGAGACTTTTTTAGAAGTAGTACTATCAGAGCTTGTAATCAAATTATGTATTAACTATTGGTTTTATCCATTTTACTACTTTCCACCTATTCGTGGTGATACAAGTTACAAGTATAAGATGACTCCCTTAACATCATCTACACAAAGTTACCTATACTTGTTTTATGTTCATGTTTGCCTGTTATTCTTATATTTCATTACATTGAATAGTAAATCGTTCTCCCATTCATTGACTAAAAAGACAATTTACATCTTAAATCAGATCTACATTTTATTCTGAGGAAAATCTATAAATATTGACTGATTGATCTCTAATTGATTCAGTTTACATATCTATTTTAACTAACACCTGAAATCATTGTATTTTCTTATATCTTAATGCACTTGCAATTAATTTGCGGTGCGTAAAAAACTACTATCCTAAATCTAAATTCATTTAGTTGCATTTTTAATCTCTCTTAAATTCTTTCGCCATTTATATTAAAACAAGAAGTAAGTTTATTGTACTGAGATGATGTGATCAGAATATACGAAGCATTCACCTGAATTAGATAAATAGCCTTGCTTTCTTTTTGAGAATAAGATAAAATTGAGTATCGTGAAAGGTAAGTTTTGTGCCTTCAGTATAAATATTGGTGTAAGTTAGATTGTTAACTGAGATTAACAAATGTTGTTTACTATTAAAACTGGCTTTCACAATCAGATTAACCTATACTGACTTTGTTTCTCGTAGAGATAGAAGAAATAATTATTGAACATGTTTCATATAAGCTACTCAAAGTATACTATAAGTAAGAGGAATTCATAATTTTGCCAGTCTTTTAAGATAGTCGAAAATAAGGTTTGTAATCGACATGTGAGTGTCGCAAATCTAAGATGAGGCAAAATCTATTTATCGTTTAAATACATGTAAATAAGAAGCAAAAATGGTAATGGACAATAGTTTCTTCACTGATCAGCTACACTTAGTATTTTAACTTTTAAAGTACGTATAAAGAATACGTTTAATATAGATAATAATACAATAATATGATTTGTTTACACGCTGACAATGGGATCTCATTCGAGATAATTTTTGATATTAGTTGCGTGGAATTTTTTTAGTCGGCAAGAACCATATTTTGTAACCCCTGTATCAAGTTGAAATTTGTTTATGTTGTTTGAACGTGTGGAAACTATATTTGGTGAGCAAATCGTGGGTGCCCCAAACCGCAGCATATAAAAAAAATCATTTTTAATTTATTTACTTATATAACTACAGATAATTATCATCGACAACTACAAAAATATACTACAAATCCAGAAAAGTTTATGACGCTGGTTAACGAAAAACATTTGTCTTTCGTTTTTCTTCCTAACAGTAAAACTTTCTGAAATTCAATTATTATATAAAGCTACGTTAGAAAAAAGTAACCAAATTCACGCAAGGCATTTCACTAGTTCATCAGCTATAACCTTTGGTAAGTCCATAAATCCTTAACAATAGTTATGTGTTGAGTGAGCAAGATAACATACATCACTAGTCAGGAAAATATCTATAGAGTGTCTATTTGATACTCTCCTTATTCTAGTTACATCTTATAGGCTGCTCCACTTAAAAGAAAAATCCAGAAGAAGAAGCAAGTTTGGAAATGTAAGTGGATACCTTCCTGATGACTACACTATACACTCTGTAATAAAAATAAATCACTAATGTACTTATTCAACCTAGCCGATCCACGCAACAAATTTATTGCTAAAATTTGAAAGCGTTTGGACGTAGGAATACTTTCTTTGGGATAGAGATTTTTCAAATTTTGTAGCTAACCAGTTCTAACTCGATTTTCGAATTATTTCCATACTCTGAGAAGGAATAGAATGCAATTAGAGTGCCATCTTTCATAATGTAAAATATACAGGCTGTTCCATTGAAAAAATTAATTGTGCTGTGGCACCCATTTTCGCGAAACACGCACTATAAATCAGTGAAAAGCATTATTGTGAATGTTCTGTAATAGCCCATTTTTTCAACGGGAGAATATTTAGTGCTATTTTTTCCCCGTTATGGCAATGATATTATATTGGTGCAAAAGGTTCCTCTGTCGAGCCTCAGCTATGCCCATAACCTTCTATGAGACAGCTAAAAATCTAGAGTGATAGGTACTTCTTTAAAGCTTCTTCTGTACAGGGTGTTTACTACAGTGTGCGTCTCAAAATAAAGTGTAGGATCGTAGCTCCAGATCAAGCAGATGTTCTTTTCCGAATTTGTATGCTGCGCATTTTGAGAGACTGTGATGTTTTATTCTGTTTTGCACAAAATATGTATTTTGTTTTCACAACTATGGTAAGCCAATTTTTACCTTTTCAGTTTGCATTAGCCTGCAGAATCAAGTGTGCTGTAGTTGTTTTTGCTTAGATTGATGCATACTCCAGATTTCTTCTGTTATTTGTCTGTCTTCAGAAGGATTCGTTATGCTATTGTTTAGTCTGCAAAAAAGAAATAAGTGGAGCTTAAAAACGGTGTTCTAGTCTCTTTTTGTCGAGATTATATGTTATTTAATATCGTTCTTTTTGTGTAAGTTAGGGCTGATTATGTATGAACACAGCGGCTTGATAGGTGCTTAACCATAAGATATTATGGTAATCTCTTACATTCCTAGTTTTTTTTTTTCAATACTCGATTGGACACAGAAACTTTTGCAATATTTGGTTTCAGGCTCATATATACCTATTCCAGTTTCCTCTGCCGTTTTGGTGTTATATAGCATTTTTGGTTAATTTAAGATATTCTCTTGATCCTCAATTGTAGCTTGCATTTTTTAACGATTTTTTTAGAATATCGTCCAAGACACATCCAGTTTTATTCACTTTGACACAGAGACTGAGGCGCGTGCATAATGGCTCCTTCTGTAGTTGTACTGCATGTGGTTCTCTTGGCGACTTCACCAAAATATGGAGCTTTAGCGTTACTTCAGTAGCTGCCATTGAGCAAGTTGTGTTAGGGTTCAATTTGAAATTATTCTATCACCAACGAGAACGTGCGCACGTAGGAATCTAGTTCCGCTTCCTCGATTTAGCCAATCAGTGTAAATTATTTGATTTCCGCCACTGCAACGTCATTTCGTCTTCATCACTTGCGAAACAACCTTGAATGCGAGCAGACGCTGAGGCATTTCGGCCCTATTCGAAGCACAGTATTTGTTCTATTTTGCATTAAGTATGTTATTGTCACATGTGGAGCGATTTTGGTTTGTGATCGATATTTTTGATGTTTTCATTCCATCACTCTTTGCGAGAGTTAAGAAGAGTCGATTTGTTCTAATAGCAGCAACAAGGTAGGGACGCCGTACTTCATTTCATTCTTGTGTTCACGGAATTTTTCGCTTTTTCGCTTTCTTTGGCATTTGTCTGATTATCGTGTTATTTATTTAGGTTATTTGTACCACCTACTGTATTACTACCGCCTACTACTTCTAACTGCTGTTTACCAACCGCTATTAGAACTACCTAACTGTAAGCAATGTAAGAGCGAACTTATATTTCGAGTCAATTTTAGGTAATTTCAAAATTTATTCTTTTTTTTTCAGTTTGATACAGTGTTTTGTAAATTTTCCTTTGTAAACCTTTCGTTACTTGTTTAAATAATAATACATTCATTTTGCACGCACATGTAGTTGTAATAATTTTAAAAACGTTAAATCACATGAAATTTGAGTATAGTCATAGTATAAATTTATTTTTGAGTAATTCCTAGCGGCATATGTTTATTCAAGCTTATATTTATTTTTTAATAATATTTTTCTACATTACACCTCCAACGAGTACGTGCATGTATTATATTTTATTAATCTATCGTTCAGAAAAGGAGCACATAAATTTTTGGCTTAATTTTACAAAACGGTGTCAACGTTTAATAATTATTATAACCTTTCTGCTTACTTTACTAAAATTCCTTCGCATACTGCAAAATTTTATCATGCACTATTATCAACATTCTTTGTTGTATAGGGACAACCCTAACTTATTCTAGCTTTATAATAAACCGAACTTTGTTATATTTATATGAAAGTTTTATTACCGTATTACACCATTTTATTGGATTTGAATTTATCCGACTTTGATCAACTTTGCGATTACTTTTCCCATTTCTCTGCGGACTTAGTGTCATTTTGTTCTTGGCTCTTTGTTATTAAATTCTGTATGCTTCGGTATTTTATCTGAACCTTGGCGCCCTTAAACCAAGATTTAAACCACCACCTTAAGATAGCCAACCCCCATCTTCATTGAGCTACGACGTCAGCATACTGCTCCTGCTGCAGCAACACTCGAACTTGCCAGATAGTCCAGCAAATATCTGTGTGATGGTCCGGCCGCTCGTGAACTGTGAGCAAGGGTGTGAGTTCTTGATTTTTTTGCTTTTTTTAAAAGGGCGCCAGCTGTGGCCAACAGCGAGGAAGCCAGGATTCAGCAAACAACAAACAGCAAGAATTTTGTTCAAAATAAAGTTTAATAATATAATGTTAATGTAATTCTTATAAAAAATATTTAAAATATATAAATGTATAAATATTGGCAACCGTTTGAAAAACACCGTAAAACGACGAAATGGATTTCAAGTAATTATAAAAGTGAAAATAAGTAAAGAGTAAGTATTGGCTCTATATTATTGTAATGAAAGTACCAATGCTCGTTATTCTTTCAGATTTCACACGGCAACGCGACAACAGCTGCTATCCCCCTGCCAAGGTGTATAACCATTTAAGGCGATTAAATTACAATAAAACGCAAATAATATAGGTACCAATTGGCACGTCAGGTTGTTATGGGTTAAATTAAATAATAATGAAGATGTACAATGAAAGTACATAAATGGTGTCGCTTGAATTACTAACAAAAATTTGCAAATGACTAAATTAAATTTGTAAATAATTAATACTATTAATTTTTTTGTAGGTAGCTAATAAATACTGATGAGAACTACAAATATTAAGAGCAATAAATACGTAAAGCACGGCGTGGCAAGATAACAAACAAAGTCTTATTAATTATATAAACGAACAACCAAACGGGTAATAACGAGTAATAAGTATATAACGAAGCAAATATAAACAAGTGAGACAAATTAAATGGATGTCCTGCGATGGCTTTCAATGAAGAAAGTAATATGGAGAAATCCTACCTCGGCAGGTGTGTGCAAGAGTTACGTTCCTGTACATCGGCGATCGTCCACGTACCTTGACTTGACGATGTGATTCGGTTATAATTAGGAACGGTCCATAAGACGTGGTGGTTCACCCGAGTACTTCTAGTAGATATTCTTCACCTTGTAATTTGTACGGGCCCAGCAAATTTTGGAAATGTGAAGTTTAGCCGCTCCACACGGGTTTAAATTAAAGTATCGGACCAATCTCCAGGTAGGTATTGTAATAAAATTTTCATGTACTTAATGCAGACTATTTCCAGGTCTCATTACATCACGAGAAGCAAAAACTAGCAACTGATAATGAAACCAAATCCCCAAAGATAGCAACAAAAGAAGCCTAAAAATCGTAATAAGTAATTACCATGTGCTCTTCGCAAAAAAATGTAACATATTAATATTAACAATTCTAAAATATAGTTTAAAATAATAAAATGTGCAAAAGTAAACAAAAGTTCATTATAGTTTGTAGAAGTTTGTAGTAGAATTTACTAGAAAAATATATAACTAAATTTAATTTATTACCTAGATATTTTAAGCTTTACACTAAAACGTCTGCGCTTTGCAACAACTACGCCCGAAAAGAACGAATTTCTATGCGAGCCTTGAATCCTCGCGCAAAAAAATTGTTATGTACAATGATCCAAAGAAATATGAAACAAAACTGCAATCAAATAATTAAATTCTTCTAAACTTATAAACGTTAAGTGAAATTAATCAACTTTTAATAAACACACACACACAAATTACACAATATCGACAATTGTGTGGCTCTAGTGGTAGATTTGATTTCTTCGCATAATTTTAATTCGTCGTGATTCAAACTTCGTATCGAGTATTCCTTGAAAAACCACATATTATCGTACCTATAACCTTTAGAAAATAATGTCGTTCTATTATCATTGAATTTTTCTTGTTTTCTGCGCATAATGCAGATTCTTTTCTCCATCCCTCTCGGTTATAGTTTTACGGATCGCGAGGCACGTTTCAGAGAAACCAAATTCAGAACGATTTATCACTGGGGTGTAATTGCGACAACGAACGGCACTGTAATTTTAACAAGCGACACGTTGACGGGGGTCATGCAGCGTTTGAGATCGACAGTATTGCCTTTAGCGTATTCTCCGTAGCGTTGTCCTTGGCAGAAGTTCGATCACGTTCGCCCGTCTTGTTCTATTTTTCAGCCAACGCAATCGGGAAGCGTTACATCAGATCTACATACGTTCTACAACGTTAAAGCTTTTTTGTAATTTTACGACAGACGTCGAATGCATACATTTCAAGATGAATGCGCCCGATATAATATTTATTATACATTTTGGTAATAATTATTTCTCAAAGATATTTATTTTTATTGTGAAGAAAATGTCTCTGGAGATATATTAAAACAAATGAAGTTGAATAAAAATCATTTTTATCTGCAAATAAATTATTTTTTTATTTTTATATTAATTCAAAATTATAACAAATATATACATATGTCAAGGAATCCGCATCTTTAGTTTTATATTTCGTGGTTTTTTGAAAATAGGAATTATAATCTCAAAAGTAAACTTCAAGTTGTATGGTGTTAACATCAACGAAGAGGACTTGAGTGATAGAAAAGGAAAGATAAATTTGACGTGTACCAATTCATGTGTTATACTTCTGGCCAAAACCATGAAACTTTGAATTGAGCCTAAAGGAAGAGCACCCGTACGGGGATTTAGTCTTTTTGGCATATATGTTCACAATATGTATTTAATATATTTCTATTTTTATCGTAAAAAAAACACCCCCACACTAATGACTTTAGTTCCTCTATTCTACGTCGACATTACGATGACGACGTATGTACTTCTAATTTTGGGTTCACTCTATAAAATAGATACAATTTAGGGGAAAAAAAAGTATCACATGCAAAGCTAATGCTATTATAAACCTTCCAAGAGACTTAAATAGTAAATTAGTACGTGTAGGAAGACACAATGTCAGAGGATATCGAGACGATCCTCTCGCGAAACCATAAACAGAAGTTTTTCAAGTATTTGGGAGCAATGAGTACTTTCGTGAACAATGCCAAATATAAATTTTAGAGCTTGCACCGAACGTCTAGTTACAAGAGAGTGGATATTAAATATATTTAAAAGTTGCTCGTGCAGAAGACCACGTTCAGAAAAAACACCAGTTGCTCGGAAGAAGATATATTAAAAAAAATTATGAACATTTTCTAAGCATACCTCCAAAATACCTGCAAAATTAATACAAATTCATTTCAGTGAAGGGAAATACACTGAAAATAAAAGCAGGAGTGCTCCAGGACTCCGTCCTCGGACCAGTCTTGTGGAACATCCTGTTTGATGATATCTTCAGGGTCAAGCTGGCTACACCGTAATTATTGGATACCCCGATGATCTGGCAATATTGGTGGCCGCGGACAAAGAGTACGTCTAAGTGGACAAGGTCAACGAAAATGTAAGAAGAATAAACAGATGGCTAGCTGAGAAAGAACCGATTGCACCTGGCACCGGAAAAGACCGAAGCGGTGATAATAAAAGGTAAGGGTCACAGGGAGAAGGTGCACTTCACTGTTGGTAATACCAGAGTAAAACCAACAAAATCCGTGAACTACCTAGGAATAGTAATCGATCAGCGCCTGTATTTTGGTGAACATATTAATATGTCATCAAAAAAGCCGAGGAAAGAGCTGCTATGATATTCCGGCTAATGCCAAACTTAGGGGGACCGAGCAGCGCTAAAAGGAGAACACTCTGTGAGTTGGTGAACTCGGTCATGCTGTCTGGTGCAAGGTACTAGATAAGAAGGTGTACCGTCGTAACATGTTGGAGAAGTTGCAGAGGAAGTGCCCGCTGAGGTAGTCTTATCTTTCCGCGCCGCACCAACGATCGCGTTGCAAGTAATACCGGGCATTGTGCCAATAGACTTGCTGGTGCACGAGAAGTTTCTCATACATGTCCCCGCTCACATGTATGAGAAACTTCTCGTGCACCAGCAAGTCTATTGGCACAATGCATGGACGCCTGGGCCGCGGCACGGGACGTTACTATGGAAAGTTGGCAGAAAAGGCGGAGTGACTCAGACCAAATGGCTCAATGTACCAAAAGGTTAATCCCCAATACTCGGCCATGGCTACAGTGCCGATTTAGACGACTGGAATACCATCTTACCCAAGTGTTGACAGGGCACGGCGTTTATAAGGCGTATGCAAAGAGATTCGGCGTAGATCTAAACGACCAATGTGTGTATTGCGGGATAGAAGACACGGTATAGCACACGATCTTTGAATGTCCGCAGCGAGCTACAACGCGCACACGGACCTATAGTGCTATAAAGAACGAGTTACATTCGGGACCATGGTGACCGAAATGCTACGCTCCGAGGAGAGATGGAGAACAATACACCACACGATTGTTGATATCGTGAAAGGGAAGGAGGCGGAGGAAAGAGAAAGACAGGCTGGAGCGGACGTTGGAGCGAGATGGCAACAGAGAGACTCGACTAGTATTAATCCCTAACTACGTTTTAGAGGACAGATGTAGTGGACGCGAACCTATACCAACCACATGTAACTAAGATGGTTCCGGCTGCCTGGTGATTTCTTTTGCGAGGGTGGTTTTGGCGTGGTATACCGGTCTTGCACCAACCAACCGGGGGTCTCGCACTACTGTAGGTGATCGACCCAAGCCTGCAGTGGTCATAAAGGCTTTCCTCCCACAAAAAAAAAATTACCATATTTTAACCCCAATTTAGTTTTGTTCAATACGTCCTTTTACATATTGGTCAATTTAATGTCTTTTCAACGTAAAATTTAACTCTATTTCACCAAAATGTTTTTTTTTTTATCTTATTACATTTAACTTTAATTTTATTTCATTTAACATAAGTAATTTGTATTATATAATTGTAGAGACCTGAAGGTGTCGTACTAGGTAGACCGAAACATGTAGTCTAATTATACAAAAATAAATTGAATGAGGAAGGGCATTACTCTTACTTTTCACTATGTAATTATTTTCAACATTCATCTGAACTCTTATTACAGACCTAAGTGGAACTCGACCAAAAAATTCTAGAAATGACATTTTGGCAAATTGTAAATTTCGACTGCATGTATAAGTATTTGGATCATGTTCAAACATCTCTTGGGAAGGATCCTAAAATAAATATTTCAATATATCCGAAATAAACAAGGTTCTACCAGGATTCCAAATGCATTGACTTACAACGACATTTTAATCGATACTCCCTAGTACATTATTAATGCGTCTGCAAATAAATTTTGTTCGATTTATCTCGGCAGTTCTCCTTTTGTAAATAGTAATTTGAGAAACTGTCTTCCTATTATTTTACCATTAATTTCCGAGAACGAATTGATGAACGTCATATCTTCCTCACCTGATATTTCTGAAGATGATTTAATTCCATCGTTATGAAATGCTAGATCAGCTTCTGCTAAACCGTTAAAGATATCATTAATTATTTATTAATTCAAACGTCAACCTTTCCTCAATTTTGGTGAAGAACTAAAATTTCTTCGGTACAAACGCTGAAATTATTAACTACCTATCTGTAGACACTATCTAATTTTGCCAAAGTTACAGCATGCAAAATCATACAAATATTAGGAGTATAGAGTCTCCTTCTACACAAAATATCCATATATACCATACACTGTTGAAAATTTTAACACTTTTTTGACTAATTTAATAGTCAGGAGAGGTCCACACTCTTTTCGTGTTATTTTGTCGAGAACTATAGAAGTTTAAATTTGACGAGCAAAGATAGTCAAGTATTGTCTATTGCTAAGGGGTTATTTTGTCCAACTGACACGTGGAATTATAAAATACTTCTAGTCACATTTTATTTGATCTAGACTAGACAAATTTACTAGCTGTTTAACTAAATGAATGCGATCTATTGGGTGTTTTAACACCATTTTCTAAACACAACGTCTTTTTAATATGCAACTCCTATTTCTTAGTGCTATAATATTCTCTCTTTAAGACGTTTCTCAATTATAAATATGCAAAACCACTCATTCACAAGTTTTGGTTTCAACTAAACGTACCAATTTTAAAATGATTTTTTGAGAACCATTATAAAATTAAGTGAATGTTTATGCTATTTGATTCGAGTCTAAACTAATTGCGTAAATAGATGTTCCCAATACATCTTTAAGATGTTGAAATTATTTATGCCCACTGGAATTAACGTTTAATAACACGAGGTTACACTTTGCAAGTCAGTCACATTTGGTGGTTTGTCTGGATATGTTAATACGGAGAATCAAACACGAAAACAGATACACATGCAATGCAGGTGGTGCGTATAATGCAATACTGTATTAGAATAGGTGGGGTTTCTATATTCCTATCCGAGGGAAAAATTCTGATTGGTTGACGCTTCTGAATGTCTAGAAAAATAGTCAATCCTCATATCTGAACAAAGAATTCACACGAAATTCTAGTCATTTCTGTTCTATTAAATACGCGTAGTCAACTCGTCTGGCAAAGTTTGGAAAAATCAACACTAAAATATTTGACTAGCGCAAAATTAACGTCAACACCTTAATATTTTCAACAGTGTATCTTTCAGTCCGTACACTTTTATTGAAATTTGAATTTACCCATTGCCGATGTTCCTTTGTTAGTGGAATTAGCAAAGAATTACTTCTTTATAGAATTATTTAGAGACGAAAAGAAAGTGGATTGCAATTGATATACTACACTTCACATCAGTGGTATTGTATGTATTAACTATTACATCAATTGCTTATGTTTTTTTACTTAATGAGACGGATTATTAAAAGAAGAAAATAACTGACAATACATGCTAATGTAACGCTAATTAAAATGCTATTGTGAAATTGATAGACAATAGTTATAACAGCAAAGTAGTTGCACATTCAGCGCAGCGTGTACAATGGCCACAAGAGATTATCGATTATGCGACTGCAAATATGAAAGAAAGTTGAATGTAACTTTAGTCTTAATAAAATAGCATACGCGTTTGTATATGGAAATGAGAAATAAATCTTCGGTATTGGATAAAGTTATTTATATGGAAAAAGATATATGTTGAAGCTGCTAAATAAGCGTAGTGAAAGTAAAATACATCTAGTCAATGAATGTGAAAATTGAAAAGGTTCGGAATGGCATAAAGGGAAAATAGTCAAAATAAAAATCGGATGCGAAAATTGTTGAAAGTTACATCACGCGAACGCGTATTATCTAAAAGAACAGATTCAATCGAAAAAAATATACTTACTCATAATATGCGCTAAATGAAAGTGTTGTAATTTCAATGTATATTTAATGTTATGTTTTCACTAGCGCTAGTATATGGGGTCACTCTATATCAACCGGAACACATAACAAAGTGATGTTTTGGATTCTCATTCATATTTTAAATATGAAATCTTTGCCCAAAATTAGAAGACCCATATTTTTTTCCTGAAGCTCTGCAGTATCTATTTGCAAAGATATTCGCCAACAAATTTTACAAAATCAATAGTCATGTTATTGGGTTATGCATAAATTAAAAGAGTAAAACAAAATACATATCAATCATGGTTTATCCTAAAGTTCAAATTATACATTTTCATTTAAGTGCCTTTTAAGTGCCTAAATTAGATTGTCATTTATTATGACCTTTTTCTCCTGTTAAATAATAGTTATTTGTATCACTAGGCCAGAAACTGTAGTTTTGCGAGTATGAGTACGGGTAACAAGTATGAATATTCGCAAAAGAGTTTCTGCCCGTGTGATACACAATGTTTTTTGGGTCGACAAATCTTAATTTTGAATTGAAAATACATACCTACCTTACATACCTCATTTTGTATGTTTCCGAAAATAAATCTTTTTCTGTAATTTTCTTTTTAGTTTAATATTTATTTATCAATAATAAGTGCAATGAAGACATCAGTTCATCTTAGCATGGTTGAACAGTAGCTTAATGACAATTTTATTACACGTCTGTCATGTGGCATCTAGTGTGGCCAACCTTTAGTGATATTTTTGCCTGCCTGTGCAAGAAAACGGTAGTTTTCCTGCCGCTTTGAAGTACTGCAAAATTAGTGTTTCTGGACGGAGGCGCAAAAATAATATTTTTTTACTGTATGTTTACCGCGAAATTCAATTTTCAAGGGAATATCATAATATCCCTTAAACTACTCTCTTCTACAAGAATAGCAGTATTTGAAAATGGAGAACCTATAGGTATTCTACAAAAAAAATAGATATATCATGATGTAGCGTAGAGTACCTACTGTATAAATATATTTCTTTTATAGAATACCCGTAGACTATTCATTTTCAAATGCTTCTAGTCTTATAGAACATAGTTTAAATAATAATACAATATCTTCTGAAAAATTTAATTTCGCTGTAAACATAAAGTAAAAAATATAATATATATTATAAATAAATAATAATATTTGGAGAAAAAGGGGGCTATAATAAATTATAGTCTAATTTAGCACTATCAAATGAAAATGTATGATTTGAACTTTGCAATAAACCATGATTTGTATGTATTTTATTTTACTCTTCTAATTTATGCATAATCAACTAACGTGACTACCGCCATTAATTTTATGGATTTTGCAAAATTTGTTCGCGAATACCTTTTTAATAAATACTGTAAAGCTTCAGGGAAAAATACGGGTCTTCTAATTTTGGGCAAAGAAATTTAAAATATAAAAAGAATCCAAAACATCAATTTTTTGTAGGTGTTCCGGTTGATATAGAATGAACCATATACTTACGTATCTGCATATTATTTCTGTTTTTACTTAGGATCGTTTTTATTCAGTACATATGTTTTAGGCTTATATGTAAATTTCTAGAATAAAAATCATCAATAATATTTTTCGCATAAACTTAACTGCCAATTTCAAAGTTAGTCGGTCTACTTTTAAATGGTTCATTTTGTGCTTGATGTTTATTATTTATAATATTATGGTGATTTTGTCTTATTAAATCTAATCGCGTTTTTAAGTTACGACTAGACATTAAGAAAGCTGGACAAGCATTTGTACTACAGCAAGAAGCCATTCGATAATTAAATACGAATATTTATAAAAATTCGTTGCTATCTTTTCTTTTACCATAAGCCTTTTTAATAGCTTTTTTTTTTAAATTATACACCAATTAATATATAGAAAGAAGGCTAGGTCCTACGGGAGGCGGGAGGGCTCGTCCCACGAAGGTGTTCTAGGCTGACGTTACTATAGCTTATCATTATGTTTGAGAAATAAAAAGATGGGCTGAGTTAGGGAAAAGCTTTTTGAGACTGTGCAAACGCCCTAAATGAGGGGATATCCAAAGAAAATTAACATGGGCCCTGGTTCGCCGCCACTCGGCCGTGAAGGGAAATGAGGCGGGGAGCAATCTGGCCAGTAGAGGGTCTTCAAGATCATCCGTTGGAGCTGGCTCTTTCTTTGGCATTATCAAATCCCAAATTAATAAATTCATGAGTGAATGGATGCATAACCCATTCACTCATGAATTCCAAGGAGTGATGGCAAAGGTTACCAGGAGAGAGATAGGGAACAGATGCTTGAATATACTAAAGGCCTACTGAGTAAACACTGGAAGGCTGTCAACAGATAGTAGGTCTGTTAACTGGTCACTTGAGATTAAATAGGGATATGTATATCATAGGTGACAGATGACGCTATTTGCATATTTTGCCAAGAGGAAGAAGAAACACTAGTTCACGTGTTGTGTCAATGCGATGGCTTGGCGAGGTCAAAGTTTCCGATTCCAAGAAGCCAAAATTAGAGAGCGTCTCTAGGACAAATAGAGTCACAATAGATCTAAAAAGGTCCTAGTGCAACAGTCCGCATGAACACCACATCTCTAATTCGATTACGGTTTTCGAGATTTTTGCAAATTATGGTGAAAATCGTAAAATTTCGTTATCTTTGCAGCTTTTTGAGCACGCCTGCTCCATTTTTTATCTAAAATATTAATCTGGTCGCGCTGAATCCTTTGAGATTAAACCGAACCTTGTAGCTCTCATTGTTCCGAAGTTAGGTTCAAATGCTGGAGAAACCTTGTTTCTTTGCTGCTTTGTTTTATTTTTGCACTTAAAATTCTGCTTTGAGCCGTTAGAATTGCAAACATTTTTGTTATTAATTGATTGTATATCTTTATATATTGAACATTTTATATTTTTATATATTGAACAACGAAAAAAGGAATAATAGGATGAGAGAACAGATAAAATTAGATGCAGTAAAATACTAAATTCACAAATACTTAATTCTGGAGCCATTAAATTAAATAGGCGACAATAAAAGTCAAACACATAGATTTATTTCTTAACTTCGACATCGAATTACATAAATTACCTAATCCGACATATAATCACCACCGTTTGAATTAGTAATATGATGCAAAGGAACACATTCTCCAACTAACACAAAGATCTTTTTGGAACTGCAGAATCGGCTTCTTTTACTTTTTAATGTCTTGGATCGTAAACAGATTATGGCTATTTTATTGGCGAATGACCCTTAGTCGCTAGAAATCCACCTTAGTATATGTTTATAACGAGCTCGTAGACTTTGACCGCTAAATACGCCGAAGAACAACTTTCTCTGGCTGCTAGCGCTGGATGCATTCCGACAGCTTAGGTCGGTTTTTATTTCTCGTAATGCACGCGGCAAATGAATAATAAATTGTAGGAAATCAAATAAGGAAACTGATTGGGCAGCTTTACTTCGCACTTATTTTTTTTAAACATTGTTTTGTTGGACTTGAAATTGGAGAAATGATATGTCTGGAATTACACTTTCTTTACAATATGAAATGAAGTTTTTTTTTTAAGGAAATAACAAACTATTTATTAGTCTGTGTGCTGGTAATAAAACCGATAGTAAGGGTACGCTGATAGAATGTGTGTGTCTATGTCTTTTTCTTCATACAAAAAGATAAATAAAACAAAATCTGTAAAAGATCAAGGTGATAAATCGTATAAATACATGTGTACTTTAGAATATATTGCTAACAATAGCACTGAAAAACTGAAAGAGGAAACAAAAGTAAAACGTACCCATGCTTACAAGTTTTTTTTTTAATTTATTATTATTTAAAGATTTCCAGACATTAGGAAAATTATTATAAATTTGAACTCACAATACATCAGCATAGTAATGAATTTCAAATTATGTTTCACAAAGCCCATCTTTGGATTTTTAATGTTAAACTGATACTGATTATTTGTTATTTCAATAACTCCATTTCTATGTATGTAACAACTTGATTCTAATATAAATAATACAAACACCGCTAGTATTTTGTTAGAGATAAAATAAGGCCGACAAGACTAATTAAATTGACACATCTCACTGCTGCTTTTTGTTTACGTAACACTTCTCTAGCAAATGAACTAGGTCCTAGCAAGAATATTCCGCAAAGTAATTGAGGTTGAAACTTAGCATGGCAAACAGTTCGTAGCGACTCGACTGTACGCTCACAGAATGTTTAAGCGGTCGAAGTCTAAAAACAATACCATTTAATTTGGTGATTAAGTTATTACAATGATCCTCCCACATTAAAATAGAATTAAAAGAGGAACTCCTAAGGATCTTGAAGTTTTAAAGACACGCATAATACTAATGCTTAAATACAAATTACGGTACATTGTATTAGATTATATATTCTCGGAGCGATTGCAACCGCTTCTAATAGTGAAAAGCTAAATGTTTACAAATCATCCTAAAGTCCATGCTCCAGCTAAAAGTATTACACGAGGCTACCTATTATAAGTACTATATGGATTCCATAATAATTGAAATGTTCCTACTCTAACTAAATAATATCCCTACGATTATTAATAATAATAAAAATATAATAATAAATAAGGAATGACTTTAGCATTCGCTAAGGAGAGAACCAGGGAAACCTTGCTCTGGGAACAGGATCTGGAAAATAGTCCCAGACTTTATTACAAATTATCGCGAGATCTTACTAATACTGATTTGATGAATAGACTCATATTACAGTCAGATCCTTTCGTTAACAGCCTTTGAAAGCTTTCCTAAAAGAAACAGAATACATTAAATAGTATTAAGTTCGTTAGAAGTTTAGTAAAAGATTTTTTTTTGTTTTTGTATCTAGTGGCAGTCAGAATTTGCTTAAAATCAGATATTGTTCCTCATTTCGCAATGTACTTTTTTTTCAATTATGGTTTGTTTTTTTATTTTACTATTTTTAAGGATACAAGATACCGCTGTCAGTTTATTTTAGAGGATAAAATCTTGCAATTATAGTCGTTAATATTAATTATAGACAACTATTTTGTAAAATATAATTAATCATGTAAATAACACCTTATTTTCTTCTCAAGAACCCCTTTTATACGAATATAATGGATTAGTTTCGTCTTAAGTATTTTTGATCGCCCGCCTTATGGCCCGGGATCATTGTGCTACGGTGAGAAAAAAATAATAATATTAATCTCTTTAAGTGTAAGATTCCTTAACAACAAGAGACTTGAAAGTTATATCCTGAAAAGTGTACCCGTAACTACTGTGTTGCTTATTTTTTAACTCCTTTTAGTATAAAATTTAAGCGTATATTTACCCCATAATGTTCGTTCAGAGTACCAACATAGATTCGATTCCCAGTTAAAATGCGCATCTCATAAGTCACACTAGAACGCTCTAGCGTCGATTTAAAACCCCGAATACCTCGGAAATAGTTAGAAATAACATATTGAGCTTTTCGTCATTCGATTCATCGTCAAAATGCGCTACTGGTAGGTCCTATTAAAAGGCTGTAGCGTCTATTAATTTCTCACTTTGACCTTAAATATCTCTGAAACGGTTAGAGATAGCGAACCGCGAACCGCGCTTTTCGCCATCCAATTCTTCGTGGAAAACCCATTTTCCCCTTTCTATCGATCAGATTAATATATTTTTTTCTGTTCATTATTTCATTTTGTCAGGTAAATGAATAGTTTCTTAACTAATCTTTTATTAATATAAAATAGTAATGGCATAATAAAAATACACTAAATCTATTTAAAAAGAAACACAATAATTATGGTTCTTTTGTAGGGTTTCGCCACTTGGAAATATATCCTACGCTCTACTTTTAACGTGTGGGAATTTAACATTACGACCAAATTTTTCCCTAGAAAATATTTATTCTCGCTGTCTCTCCTTTGTGCTGTTACGATCAGTTTCCATTTTTTGTACAGTAATTTTATTGATGAACCTCCCTTTTGATGTTACTTGTCATATCATATCCGGATAATAATTGGAAATAGATAAAAAAACCATACATCAAAGCTTCACTTGTGTAAGTACTAAAACCATTGGGAAATACATATCAACTTCAAACGTTATTTTCCTGTGTTCTGTTTGTTTAATTTTATACTCACTCTATCAGCGGCGTATGTTACTAACTCCAATTACTGCTTTATGCTGATTCGACCGCATCATCTTTCTGATGCCAGACAGTGTCTTTCGGGCATCTTTGTCCTACATTTTTGGCGATCACCTGTCTCGCCAAGATAATCTGCTAGTTGCGTGACAGGATGATTATGGCACTAAAAGGCGTGTCCTACTTTCGTCGTTTGGTCCCCGTTCTCCTTTCGGCGGACAGATCAAGGCGGTCACGAATCCTGCGGACCAGGACTCTAGGGGGTGTCCTATCTGGGGCTCAATGACTTCGGCCAATAGGGGGTTAGATGACTCGCTCGCCCTCAGCCACGACCGAGCGGCCAATTCAAGTATATGATCTCTCAACGAGGGAATCATGAGGTCGCGACGAAGTTGTTCATTCCTCACCATCCATGGGGCTCCAACTATGAGTCGCAACATGCGATTCTGGAGGATCCCCATGGTGGTGAGGTGCGTTTCGGCCATGGTGCAGAGGGCGAGCGCCCCATATGTAAGGATCGGCCTCAGGCATGCGGTATAGAGCAGCAATTTAGATCTAATGTCAAGGTTGCTCCGCCGAGCTAGTAAAGGCATTAACTGGATTTTCGCAGCCAGAAACCGATTCCTCACTTCTCTAACATGTTGCCGGAATGTAAGACCTCGGTCAAGACGGAGCCCCAGGTATTTTACCTGGTCCGCCCATGGAATGACATTTTCATCCACCTCGATTCTATCCGCCGGGACCACCCTCTTCCGTGTAAAACGCACGGCTACAGATTTTGTAGGGTTAATTCTCAATTTCCACCTGTCAGCCCAAGTAACAAGATCATCAATTGCTGCTTGTACGCGTCTGATTACCATATTTTCATTTCTCCCGGCCGCAAAAACGGCCGTGTCGTCAGCGTACATGGCGAGACTGACCGCCGGGCGCCTGGGGATGTCACTGGTAAAAATTATAAAAAGCTCTGGGCCGAGCAGAGAACCTTGGGGAACTCCCGCGCCAATTGAACGTACTGAGGAGTGGGTGTTTCCCACCCTCACAGAAAAAGTGCGCCCCGCAAGGTACGACCGAATGAGCCTGACCATAACCGGGTTGATTCCGATTGTCGCCATCTTGCATAACACGCCGTCGTGCCACACCGAGTCAAAAGCCTTTTCAAAATCCAAAAATACCGCCACAGTTGTTTCCTTCCTCTCGAAGCCGTCCCTGACTGCTTCAGTCAATCGGGAAAGTTGAAAGTCCGTTGAGAGGCCCGCCCTGAAGCCAAATTGCTCGTCAGGGAGCGGGTTTAGTAAGGACATATCATCTCGCAGACGAGCGAGAATGACTGCCTCAGCCACTTTAGAAAGTGTAGAGAGTAGGCTTATCGGACGGTAGTTTTGGGGAAAGAGTTGGTCCTTTCCTGGCTTGGGTATGGTGATTACGGCGGCGTGTTTCCAGATGAACGGGAAATGAGCGAGATGCAAGATGGCGTTTATTATTCTGACCAGAACCAGCACGACGGTAGGAGGGAGATGTTTTAAGGCCCTTACAGAGATACCCTCGCGACCCGGGGCTCTGCCGGTTTTCATATTGCTAATTATCGCTGCCACCTCGCCAGATGTTGTTCTTGGCAGAGGCCCACGCACCCCGGATGTAGGGATAGCGGAAACAACAGAAAGGACCTCCTCGTCCTCCTCATCGGAGGAGTCCACCTCAGGTGCGGAGCCGCATACCGACTCGAGGTGGTCAGCGTGTGCCTCAGAAAGGCCAAGCTCATCAGTAACTAGACCACGGTGACCATGCAACTGTTGGGCGCGAGAGTGCATCGGCCCGCGCTTAAGGGATTTTACCATCCTCCAAAGAGAGTTATCTCCGGCGTTCAAGGACTGTACACGGGACTGCCATTGCTCATTGTTGAATTTTGCTAATTCTGTCCGGACCTTCCTGATGTACAGGTTCGCGAGGGCCCTTGTGAGCAGGCCACAGGGTGGTTCTAGCGCGCTTCACGGCGGCACGCTTTTCTCGAATGAGCTCTTTTAAACCAATAGGCAGCCAGCGCTCCTGCGTCTGGGCGCGAAAGGTAGAGGCGCCCTCAATTGAGGATGCAACAACCTAGCTTTTCTGAGGGGAGCTGGTATGTATGGTAAGGAATATTGTTAATATTAAAGATCTTAGTAATTCCTCTGTAATCTCCCTCACTGACCGGATACACCCGGATGCCGTCAGGAATATTCTGGGCCTTATTGAAGTGAAGACCCGCCCTATCAATTAACTGGCGGGCTGTTGGCCAGCGGGACTTATCCCTTAAGACAATCGGTGGAATTTTGTCATTTACTGAGGTATCGACATCTCGTTTGCCAGCAATTGGCTTGGTTGGCTGGGACTTAAAGGTAGTTGGTGGGCGTGATTTAGATGGATTACCGCCCTTAGGTGCAGCCGTTGACAGTGGAGGGGATTGATTCACAGGCATGACCTCAATTGCATCTAAATTATGCTTTATGTTGAGTCTGTTACTTCTCCTCCTTTTAGGGGTGCCGGGAACAAGTGTCCCGGATGCTTGGTCGGAGCTGACATGCTCCGTTGCAGTAATGTCGGTCCCATCAGAATTAGAATTATTGGCTTCTACAGCCGGAGAGTTTGCACGTCTTTTTTTATTGACAGGCAGGGGGTGGACGTCAACCATAACCGCCTCCACCAGTGATGCGATGGAGGCCGAGGATGAATCTGAGTCCCCAAAAGTAGGGGGCGGAATTTTATTAGAAGCCCTTTTCTCGACTTCATCCTGCCAATTATTCACCATTAACTGGTTTCGTCGATGCAGGATGTCATGCAGATTCTTAATTAATGACATAATATCATCATTTGACAAACTCTCGTAATTGAGTGAAGGGACATTATCTTTTGGCGTTGGGGTTGGAAAATCTTCCCCACGCAAAGTTGTTTGGCGCGGAATGGGTGTGTCACCCATGCGCTCATTCTGCGCCGGGACAGAGCCGGCAACACTCCTGGGACGCGGAGGTGTTCTACATACAGACATTTTGTCCTTGCAAGAAAGGAACTCAAGAAAAAGTCAACACGAAAAAAAATTGTGGCAGAGCCAATTGAGCGCCCCTTAGTGGCACAGAATCATAAAAATTGCACTAGACCGGGTAATGTGATGTATAGGTCCCACACCCGGTCGCAATATCACAGAAAAAGTTTCAATAAAAATTAATTTGTGGGCCAACACAAACGTTAAAATAGATGTATAAATAAAATCCGTACGAATGTATAAACAGATATCACAGTCAAAAATATAGGTAAAAAGACGAAAGACTAAGTTGCCGACGAACAAACAACAATATTATAAAAATAAAAATCGTCTCTGGTAAATTTAGAACAAATAAAATAAGTTATCCACAGATGTATAAATAAAATCGATGTATATTTCGTGCAATATTTAAAAATACGGCACGATAAAAACCCAGCACAGATAAAAACTTGTTTACCAGAGAAATGTATTAACGAAACTCAAGACTCGTGCTAACGCTGTTGCGTATTATTTCGAATATAAAATAAGGATTATATCGATGAGAGAATAATGCGGTTAAAAATTAACCGTTGTCAAGAAATAAATTACCGAAGTAATTCGTAAAAGTGGAAGTTTTGTCGTGAAGACAATTGTCGATGATCTACCCAATCGAAGCACCTTTGAGAATTAACAGATAATATTAACGCAACAGAGAGATCGTCTGGAACGGAAAATATGTCCAGACGATACGGAGGTTAGCACGAGACTTTATGCTGATTGCATACATTCGCAGTGTTTTTTAATTGTTATAAATGCTGTCCAATCCATGCACAGTTACGTAATAAATAATAACACCGCTTTTAATGATAATTGTTTTATATTTGGGTGTTATTAAACGAAGCTTGGTATTTTATTTTCATTGAATTATATAAATCAATTCCCTAAAAATCCAATCGATCCAGGTATTTTGAGGAATATGAAAATTACTATGTACTTCATAGAAGCTTAAAACCGCTTTAGGTATTTCGAAGAAAAGTTATGGAAAATAAGAATATAACATTATAGGATAAAGTAATAATATTTTGACAGTTATTAAAGTGGTAGTAGAAATGACAATCTCTTCCGTAAAAATATACAAAAATAAATAAAGGTTATAGTTAGCTTATTACATTTAACTCAACGGCGCTAAATTTAGATTGGAAGAATGGAGTTCATTCATAACTGAATATATTTTCGGTGTACAATATTTTAATAAAAGAATATGTTTATAAATATGTGTAAGTGTAGTAGCGTATTCAAGTTCAAACAAAGTTCAAACTTCAAAATGGCGGCAGAGAAAAGTTTTAATGCATATTTTAAAATAAACAACTTAATATGTAATATAGATGTAGAAAAAGAAACTTTTCCTGAACCTGATAGATTAGTATATTATTTGCCTATTTCTTAGTTTGTTGAATTGTTGCTTAGAATATTAAAGCATGACCAGTTGTATTTATTAGTTTTAAAAGAATATGCCAACGCTTACATTACTAGTTTAATCGATATTGTGTTGTGGAAATGAGCAATACTAAAGCAGTAACAACTGTAGCTATGTCTATAGACACCGTCAATTATATATTAATCCTGTTGATCCAAATAGTGGTGTATACAATAATACATATGTGGTGTTCCTTACAGCATAAAACCAAAACGCTAAACATGGTTTACTTCTGACAAATTATTGCAGTTAGTAGTTGCTAAATAAATGGAGTGATGTTTGGCTTTTTATATATTAGGATACTTATTTTCACAATGCAACATTTGTCGTTTTAATATGAAATTATAACATTCAAAACTTCTTTTTGAAAATTAACGTAACAAATATTTGTTAGTTTTAAACGTTTTCCCGAAAATCAGGTTTTGTTATTAAGTCCACACTAAACTGACTATTATTATAAATAATCAATAAACTTTATTGGTATATAACTTTAATTTTAGTAAACAAAATGTATTAAGTATTAGAAAATAAATTTTAAAATATATAAAACATTATGCGGCTAATTACTAAATAAAAGATTTAATCTACAATGGGTCTATTAATTCACTCGATCCTAGCACATTATTATATGTAAGTGTACACAACTCTTTCGAATGCAGCATAGCATTTCTAATCGGAAACATTTCAGTACTTACAATCTTTTCATTATTCATTCATTCTACTACACAAAATGTTGATCTCAACCATGTGTGTCTCAACCCTCCAAGTTTATCGTATCTCCGGTAAAATAAAAAATGCATGTGAATATGTGCCCTAGAGTACTTTATTTGTGTATTACCACCTAGATTTAGGATATTACTTTAATAATTTCTTTAAATTACATTCATATAAAATTTCTACGCTATTTACAGTAACTATACTGTTTTCTTATATTATTCTTTAAGTCTTACGTATAAGCATTGAGGCATAAATTTATTAACAATGCTTTCGCCCAAATTAAATGGATTTCATGTAGTAATTCCAGTTGAAGTTTATTGATTCGATTTGATTGAAGTATATTACTATATTCTACTGCTATATATTTACTTTTACAGTTTAACATTATTGCTCACAGAAATAGAAAATGTATTTATTTTAATTAACTTAGATTTTTACGATCATAAATAATATATATTTACTGCCATTAACTGTAATAAACCGATGTAGTGAAAACTTATTTTGGAAATAAAAATAATTCTAAATCTTGCACAGGATTAGGCCAGTGAGAAAGAGAAAAGGTTCTCTTTCGTAACTGTAATTTGTATTGCGTACGAGAACTGTAGAGAACTGTCCACATACTAAATTCCTTATCTGTACGTATAGTTGAAGAAGTCATAATAAATAAGGGCAATAACAGTGTGAGCTTAAACTATGGAACCTCTTCTGCTTTTATTTTCATTTCTATTAACTTATAAATGCGGCTAATACTTTATTATAATTGATCTATTTTCTATTGTTACAGGAGGCGGTGGATTTTACCACTGCTAGCTATCCTTGTGCAATTTGCCCCATTGCAAGGACAAGGGTTGAACGATGGGGAATGTGCCCTTCTTTTAGACGGCCCCGGCAGGAGCAGTTCTTTCGATTACACTTTCAATTTGCTACGAGGCAGCTCGCTGTAAGTATACAGCACATATAAGGAGACAGGTCCTTCAGGTGCAGTACATTGAATTACTGCGGTTAAATTAATCTCGTTGAATAATGACACTCCCCAGTCGTGTTCGCTGATGAATTCTACAAAATTAGATCACGTGCGGAGGACGGAAAATAAACAGCCGTTGTGAGCTAAAAGCAAGTACTGTGTTTAACCTCCTAAATGGATATTGAATTGGGGGAAGTTTATTTTTGGTTGATGGAGAGGTAATTGAAGTTGGGTTAGATAATTGAATACATTGTCTAGCTATTCCGGGGATGCTATTTGGAAACCAGTTATTATAACATCCGATTATATGTGTACATAGTATTGTTTTTCATGTACTCTTTCTCAAATATAATAAATATGAGAGTGTTTCTAATGCTGGGTCAAGTAAGTGGATCAGGTTCAGGCGCACGTAGAATAACCACAGATGGATATCTTACAGATATTGCAGTTATCCATAGAATCCTACTATTAATTATGTTCAATAATGTATGATATACTTATGTTTCGTTGCATAGATTGCCACAGATCACCTGAATAGTTAAATTAGAATTACTATTGTATGCAAACTGCAACTGCATAGATATCTACATAACATAACTTCTCTTAATAAACATATGATGAGGTGTGATAAATACCAGAAATTCGGATATGTCATTTTAACAACAATAATTTATTAAATAAGGTAATTAAACTAACAGAATACTTTGTAGTATCGCCAATTACAATATTCGTAATTTTAGTGTTAATTTGTTCTACTATGAAAAGAAGTTTGCTATGTTACCTCAATTAGTGTAGAGGATAACTTCCTAATTTCATCTACAGTTTTGAATGTGTACGTCAATGAAACATTGCTGTTAAGCAAGACTTCAGCAATCGTAGTCCTTGTTACATTTTTGCAACTGTTCAGCGAAACCTTCTGCGTGCAGGAGTTTTTCAATGTATTTTACAAATTGTATTATTATATAATGGCGTGAGTAGATCCTAAAATATATACCTCCAACTAAACTCTCCCAAAGCATACAACACATTGTGACAAAGTAAAATTAGTATGTTATAAACAAAATACATGTAGATTATTATTATTGTTTTTATCACTGAAAGATAACTTAAACGTCTCATTATAATAGATTCTGAAAATCTTAACATAAATGAAAAAAAATATCTTTCCAACTTTCGCTTGCACCCATCTTACCTTCCATATTCATTTCATCTGCAACCCTTGATACGGCATTTAACCAGCTGCATAAGCTATTTATGGTTTTATTTACTGTGTCAATAGCCGTCCATGAAGTTATATATTTTCTTGTTTCCAGTAAACTTCCAGTAGCTTCAATCTATTCAATATTTTATTAAATTCCCAATCTCGTAGTAAACTGCTTCTAGATGTTGGTATTATTAATATTGTACTAGTTATTTAGAAATAATAATTTTTTAACAGACAAAATACCTAAAAATAAATCCAACGTCAAATACTCTACTCCACGGGTGAACAGTTGCACTATATCCAGTATTTTCCTTTCACTTGAAAAACTCTGTCTAATAAGATGGGCGTCCAGGATTGAGTATTTACTCATGTATGTATATGGGGGAGGGTGATATTTCACTGCAACCTAAAAGACCTATTGTGTCCCCTATTCCCGCTGTTTTACAGCTGGCCTTTCAATTCTATTCCTATCCAGAAAGTGTAGGATATCAGAGGCCCCAGATTAGGTTAGTCTCCCTCTTCGATTTTACATGCTCCCAGGTACAACACCGTTGAGTTGCACAGTGCTACGCAATTCAGAGGAGATGAATGGGTGTTTCATCCTGTTCCCGCCAAATTCTACATTCAGATTCCTTTGCGAATCCAAGGTTACTCAGATGTCCTTACAGTTTGTAATGGCCTGAAAATATTCCTGTTAATATGCGAACATTGTTCTTACTGAGGTTGATGCACTCTGTAAACCTCTTCCGGTTATAAATTCCCAGAAGAATTTTACTTTGCCTCATTGCCTGGAGATTCTCCCAGTAGTGAGATTTTCTCTGCTGCATTTCCCTTTTAAGTTCCTTCAGTATTGTACTGTTACTTATCCCGCAAAAGAGATCCTACAAAAGGTATTCCGGGCCCTTTTTTGCGACATTATCCTTCTCGTTTCCTTCCACTCCTCTGTGACCCGGAGCTAACAGGAAGATTGCTTTATTCTTTTTGACTAATTCGTTTAATTTCCCTAGGCATTCCCAGATCATCTTGAAACTAATTTCATGTTAGTTCAGCACCTTAATGGCTGCTTGATTATTAGACATGATGATAATCTCCTGCTTGCGATAATTTCTACTGGGCGTATCTTTCAATAGCGCACATTTCCGCCTGGAAGATACTTGGGTGTTTTCCCAAGCTTTCGAAGTACTTGGTTCTAGGCGCATATATTACAGTTCACTCTATTCGTACATTTCTATCAATTTCAAGATGGTGTTATGATCTCACTCGCTCTTGTTACTAAGTTTTGTGATGAATTCCTTCCCAAAGCTGAATTTTTTTGACCTGTCATCTCGGGGTATGTCCAGGTTTGATCGGCGTCAGGAGATTGAGGCCTGCGTCTAATCGCTCCTTCCTTGACAATTCTGACTGTAGTTGTTTTTGCCACGCTCTCTACCACAATATGGAGAGAGTTAAGATCTAATGCCACCTTGATAGCTGCTGTTGGGCAAGTTCTCATAGCCCCAGTTATGCATACGCATGCTAATCTTTGCACTTTCGAGAGGTTACTTCTCGCGGTGGCCAGATTAGTTCTTTTGCTCTAAGCTACTGATGCATAAGTGATGATTAGTCTCACTATCGCTTGTATACACCCAAAGCAGTAGTTTTGGGTTGCCTCCCAATTACCCTGCAAAGTTCCTACACACCATCAGGGCTTTTTTGGTCCTTGTTGGTTACTTCAAGTTCAGTGTTTACTCATAGTGTGTTATAATTTTGAGTCTATGACGAAATTCTTATCAAACTTTATTCGACTCTGCCATAAACAAAGTGACAGACATGACGTTTTTGCAAAATAAAATGTTTAATTACATTATACATATTTCAGCAGCTGTTTAGCTTTTCAGATCAAAATTCTAATACCTGTGTATTCGTGTAGTATCCGTTGAAAATTGGTAAATAATTGCCAATTCATAACATTCTAACATAAATAGCTTGCCTAAAGTACTAATTTACATTATTGTTATTGTTATAAGTGGTGAATCATCCTTTGGAAAAATTCAATAGTTTCATAGTTTCATACTGAAAAAAAAAGCAAAAACAGGTAAACATATACTGTTTTATTATAGAAGATTTTGCTTTGAATATCTTTATGGAACAAAACTCCCATCTTTCTCAGACTTTTGTGTTTGGGTTATTCTTCATGAACTTCAACTATAAGAACTGCAAAAATTTCTGTAGTATAAGAAAAAGCATGTAAAATGTTGCTTTCATGCCATACAAGCTATCAACAATTAAATTCTACGATATTTGACGAATGTAATTTACTTAAAAAAATATTGTAATTTTATCTTCATCTTCCAAAATCTGAAATCTCGCTTGTAAATAATTCGAGATCCGGCATTGCCTCCATTTCTAAAAGCAACCATGCTAAAGGTTAAATAGATGCACTGCCTATGAAAAAAAGAAAACATTGAAATGGTTGGGGGCAAAAGAAAAAAAATATCACGAATGCAGAAGCAAATTAGAAAGCCTGAGATAAATAGGATTGAAGGTAGACATACATGCTTCAAAACACAATAAGCTGAAAGTAACATTTATTGTCTCAATTTGCCAAAATGCTACCGAACAGACTGTCGACATCTTTGATGTTTTGTCGCAAAAAAAAAACCCGCCTAGTAAACAAAGGATTGTCCCCCCATATCTGCGGTGCGTAGAGGATTTACCTATGTGTCTATAAATACGCCATTGTATTATTTTCTGTTATTGGTTATCGAATAGTATTTACGGTTAGGTTGTAAAGGAAGGGAAGATTTCTTCTCTTTCTTTGTATTTGATAAGTATGAAATTCTAAGACTTGAAATATATAACACATGCTACAGTTCATAATAATGATGTGATTGTTTCTATCAGCCAAGAAATTTTAAGAATTGATGTGACAAATATCTGTATAAAATTATCGTTGCAAATAAATGAAGCTATAAGAAAGGATAATAAAACTTATTTAAACATAGTATCCGTTTACTTGCTAACTTTCAATATTTATGTCATAAATTGTAAATTTGATTGCTCTTAGCAAGTTTAAAATTTTTCGTTAAGTTTGTTGGTAATTACTTATTGTATAATAGGGTGCTGCAGCTTATACGAGCTCAAGAAGCTTTTGTGATAAATTTAAAGCCATAGGTATTTTTTGTCGGCAATTAAAATTGTAAATGTTGTGTAAGATGTGTATGTAATTTCACAACTTGAAATCCGAATAAGGACGGACATAGTGTCAAGACATTCCAAAATAAGATTTTTCTTTCAAAAAAAAAGAAAAAAGATTTAGTATAAAGCTTTAATTCGTCAAAAACTAAATTGGTAGATGTGATGCATGAATGATAAAAACATGTAACAAAAATATGTGTAAAATACTCATGACCTCTATGTTACAGTACACCTAATGTACAGATCAATTTAACAACGGCACAACCTTAAAAAATAGCCTATAATTTGAAATAGAAGTACGTCACGCTGTGGATCCATACAGATATTAAAATATAAAGAACAATAGATATATATAGAATGTAAAATTTTATTTCATCTCTAATTTCCAATTTATTTTGGGTGCTTGTCTCTATACATCTTGTGCGGAATTTGAAGGGCAATAGAGAGATTATTATTGCTATTATTAAATAACAAAGCAGTAAGGAACAAACAAAATAACAATAGATCGAATTAAAAAAGCCTTAGAATAACTCCATGTTTAATTATTCTCAGTTATGCTCAATGAGCATCAGAGTTAATGTCTGAACAATGATTGCAGTGGCGCCCGTGCGTACGGACCCGTTAACACTGTCTCTTTGCTGTCTTATCCTAGCTGGGAGGACAACGACAGGATAGGGATTTTTATGCATATTTTAGGGGCTGGTTATCTATCCCTAGTATTAGCCACGCACCCTTAATATTGACATTATTTCATCAAAAACCGCTTCGCACCTTTTTTTCACGATAGCTCCTTAAGGGGAAGCCTAGTAGTAGAGGAAATTTGTTTCAGGCTCAACAAGGCCTTTCATACAATACAAAAAAATAATCTAGTCCTTGCAAAAGTCGCAGATGACACGTTTAAGATATAACATTTTACTGGAATACTTTTTTCCTTAAGCCAATCTTGACTATATGAATATTATTCCCATCATCGTCGAATATCCTCATTTTCCATAGCAAATCAGGCCAAAATTAACATGCAGATCCCATTGATGCTCGACAGTGCTGACGAAATCTGAATTTTCAGCAAAGATTATCGAACCAAACTAGAATTCTTCTATGCATAGATCCAAGGCCGACATCATCACACGTAATCGGATTTTCTAATTGATCATCCATTCCACTTTAGATCAGGCGCATAATCGAGTATTCTACTTGAAAAGCTGGCGTTGTCTATCGCATGCATGTAATGCCAGTTTTGCGCACTACGAAGCGTCGCGTCGCGTAGAAAACGTAGAACAAGAATTCATGCAAATCCTAGCCGAACATTTACTCTGGTGATTAACTGTTATTCTGTGACGATGTGCGGGAAAACCTTAAGGCCAGCAATTAATGTAGAAGTATGCATTTGGTAATCCGCGTGTTGAGCAAACATTTTAGTAGAATGGAACTAGTGATAATCACCGACTTATTACGAGAACAAAGTAGCGTCCTATGCAACCGTTCTCTCTTACATTTCCTAGAAGTTCGCTATATAAGTTCGAAGCACAGAACTGTAACTATTTTAACAAATTTCGAAGTTTAGAGGGTACACTGTAGGAAATACCTGTAGGAATATCCGTTGAACAATTTGATTTTATCAAAGTAAAGTTGGGAGATAATATATTATGCGACTAGAAGAAGAGGTCTAAAAAGAAAGTAAAAAAGGCAAATAATTCACACAAAGAAAGTTGCTTTGCTCACTGTAAATGTAATAAACATTACTTGTAGTATTAATACTATATCAATTACACTTTTACTTCAGATGTATTTGTAATATCTAACTGCTAAATTTCAGTGAAACCAGCTGCTACAATAATACCGAATATAATAACACTCTATGTATGTGTATTTCACACATCATGTGTATTCAAGTATGTACTTTTGGAAATGTTCACTGTAAATGCAAATATTATGGAACTTCATGTGTTTTGACAATTCATTTGGTTAATGCAACAAAGTGGTTAGGTGAACGCTCTACTACAATTACTTATCTCTTAATTTCGTTTGCTACAAATTTAATACTTTTAAGGTATATTTTTTTCTCGTGTTGCTTGATATATCATATTCGTTTTGCTAACATCTTCGTTCAAGTTGCAAAAAATTCCTGGTCATTTGTTATTATGTCTCAGAATTATTTAGTAATAACATGATACGGAAAAAGAAATAAATATTTTTGATGTATCAAAATTTAACCCTTACACTATTAAATATGCACAATTGAAACGAACCGCCTCAAATAACTCTTTAACTGCTGTGATTTATATATCATTTGGAAATTCTCATTGGTCACATCAACGGGGACAATTTTCAATGACGGGCTTGACGATTTAAAATCGCTCCTGGGGGCGCAGCAGTTTCCATTATTAACATTTGAATAGGGAAGATGGGTTTTGTGAGAATTGTGTATCGAAGTCATTTTATTAATCAGTTAAACAAAAAGTGTATAATTTGCAACCTGTGTAATAAAGTACGATTAGAATGAAATGGTTTTAAATATCTATATATGCTCTCCTGACATATCGCATTTTTTTTTGTGGTGACCAAGGTTACTCATACTTGTTTTTGTTACATTCACATATCATTTTTAATGTCGCTTTTCTCCACCTGTGTTGTTTCTGTTTTCAGCTTACTTATTTTCTACGGTATTAGTTTAGATTTGCATTGTTTGCAAATGTTCTCTAGTGGAGTTCATCTGTAGTTTAATCGTGAATTCACAACAACTTATTATGGTTTATTCTATCCGAGAATATGGGATGAGAGAATGGGATCAATGTCAAATTCATGTATTATTCTTTGAATAACCATACAAGAATGTCGCTGTTCGATTAATCATGTCTATTAATATTGCGTTGTACAAAAGTGTAATTACGATGATACATATATTATAAAGACTTATAGTTAGTCAATGAATTTGAAATCCCATTCAGAGCCAGCTACAAACATTTAAAGATAGGACTACTTAGTCTGTTTAAGTCTGTTTAGTCGCTCATATCTCAAAATCTATTAAAGATAGGTATAGGGAATGCTGATATAAAGTGACAGGGGATGATATTTACTTCTTAATTTCGAATTAAAATGCAGGATGTTCTATTTAAAAAAATTGAGTTTTCTGCATTTGAAAATATGTCACTTTGTGCCTCAGTTTTGAATACCCTGTATGTTAAAACGTAAAGTGTGTGTACCGTTTCTTAGGGTTATATTTACATCCACAACATAGCAAATTTAGAGTCTCTACTTGCAGTGTTAACCGAGATATTAATTGCTCAATGATGCAATAATTATGACTAAAAAAAAAAGAAAAACTTAAATAACTCAACAACGGAAACATGTAGCTATATGAATAGCTAATGAAAACTGATGTATTTACAGTCGTAGAATCCAAAAAGGAACAAACAATTAGATTATTTTATTTAAAATAACAAAGTTGATCTCCATTTCCGGTCAACCGGAAGTGATATTTTATTAAAGTATTTCCATTTATAGTTTCCAAACGTATGCAACAGTCTACAACTTGAAATATTTAAAAACTCACATCATCTGATGGATTTTACGTTTACCGTTTAATCACAAGATAAATAATATACAAATTGTTGGATAATACCTAATTACTGATTGTCAGTATATAAAACATTTGTGATTATTCAATACTGCTTATTAAAGTATATGTCTATTCCAGAAAAGCAGCACAGCCATTGATGTAAAACCGATCTTGTTGCAGAACTTTTCTTCTGTTATATCTTTGATATATGTGGACGATATTTTCTTCTTCCGAATAATTAATGTTATTTGAATGTATCCATGTGAATCTTATTCGTGTTTATTTGTTGTATCGTACAATTAACTCCAAATATAATAATATATTTAGATACTAATATCACTTCTCTTTCACGATACGTCCAGTTTTGACAGTTATTACTCCCACTATTTCCAAATACATCGTTAAAACCAGTGCCGCGGCGACTTCAAAAACAGAGCAAATTATGCGAACATTAATGTCTACCACGTCTTAAATTCGACAAAAAAACGTTTCGACGCCTAAAATGCAAGATGAACTAAAAATCGAAATCTCAGGTATCAAGAATTGTGCATTACGGATCACAACTATATGACTTTGTTAAATTGGTTGCCTACCTAAAACGCCCCCTCCATTCGCACTTATTTTTTAACTTAGTGTACATAACAATAAATTGTTGCAAAAATTTTTAAACATCTCTCGAACGATCATGATTGAATGAAGGGAATTTAACGTTAGTTCTCCGACATACCTTTACCACACACTTCACCGCAACAATGCTACCACCATCAGCAGTAGTATTATCAGTGCCACAATTTTCAGTATTTTCGTCATTGCTAATACACCCATAGACAGGTTGACGAAGTGCACACGGTATATTCATTCATACACCATATTCTCTTAGTTTCAAACCATTCCAACGAAATTCAGCTACGCGAAGAAGTCCGTACCTATGTTATAGCAACGAGAAATCAACTCCTGCCTGCGAAATACGCAATATCTGTTATGCATCCTGAATAATTCATAGGACCCTGTATATACATACGAACAGTCGACCTACGCGGCGTTCGGCTTTTATCGATTTCTTTCACGTACCAAATTCCCATCAGAAATTCTTTGTCGTGTCGTCTCTTGCCCACGCCACTAATTAGCCCTGGTTGTTCCTTATGTTTCGTCGGCTAGCCCGCGTTGAATATGCGTAAGGAGTATCAGGATCAGGATACCGGAACTTTTTAATAATCAAATATGGCACGAACCGGGAAAAACTGGGGTTCCTTTAAAATTAAATTAGAAAGTTCCGCATCGATCGATTTCCTTCTTTTTTTTCCCCTTACACGAGAACCGAGGATGTACCGACACACTGTATTTTTGTTCTAATATATGAAGGATTTATTTAACGCAAAATTTACTCTGCTAATCTATAACACAGCAAGGTAGCGGTATTACGGACTAACTACGGTGTAAGTGATATATGTGTTCAGATTTATGTTCAAATGATCACGGAAGGTTTCGCTTTATGTATATTGGAAGGTAGCGAAAAGGAAACAGTTAACATAAATCAGACACGAGGCAATTTTCTCCGACGTTAATTGGACTAGGAGTCTGCAAAGAAATCGTGAATCAAAGAGGGATAATTAACCGGTTTGTTTATCTATTTCTATATAAGGCATATCGGAAACAAAATTATTAGGTTATACAGGTGTCCGGTAAAGATGATTTTGAGGGAGCTGGTAGAGGATGTTATTATGATTACATAATGGGATTTACGAAAACTGGATCGTAAGGTATCTACCGAGTCCCTATCGATAAACAGCTGATTCAGATGGTAGATGAAACTGGTACATATATTTTCGAACGTTTTCAATACTTTCTGTTTTTATATTTTATTTCCTCAATAAAAGAATGGATCAAAAAGCAAAGTTAAAAGTAATTGCTTTAATATCCGAAATAATAGATAGCAGCGACGATGAAAACATACTTATCTTAGAAAATTATAGAAATAAAAAGAAACGAAAATGCATTTCAAAGTGTCGAAAAGATGGCTTTAATCCTGATGGTAAGTAATAGTATTAATCTGTAGTAAACTTGTAGGTGTAGTCAAATTAATATTATACTTCAGATTTTAAGAGCCATTACTGTATGAATCGCGAAACGTTCACAAATTTAATAGAAGTTTCAGGTAAGCGGCTATGTCGAAAAACTCAAAGATGTGGAAGAAATAAGGAGTCGCCTGAAAAGCAATTGTTAATTGCTTTAACGTTGTTGTGCATCCAAGAACTATTTAGGTACAGATTCAAATTATTATGTTTTTTAGAATCTATTAACCTATACGGCCGTTTGCACCGTCTGTGATTAACATTTTAATTAACTAATCAAAGATTAAATTTAATTACGAATTAAATATGAATAGGATTGCACCGAACAAATTTAATTAATGATTAGTTAATTAAAAAGTTTGCGTCAGAAATATAGGTTGGTAGTGCGTTAAGTTTAGTTTTTAGTCAAAAATTGTATTTATATATTGAGAACACTGTTCTATCATAATGAAAACTGCCGCTATGCGAATGCGCGATTTTAAACGGTATTTGATAGTTATTGGGATTTAAGCTGAAGAAAATTGCTACAGAATTAGATATTGAAATAAAAAAAGTTGGGTAGTAGTTTTAAAATGGAAATTAATATGTGAATGCAGGTTTTTTTTTCATTATGGAATTCTTTTATTTGCTTGTTCTGCAAATGCTCCAATTTTTTGTACTTTATTTGGCCTCTGCTACTACTTGTTAGAATTATTTTATTATTACCATCATTTCCTTATATATTTTGTTTCTTTTATTTACTAAATAAATGGTTAATTACATACACAATATTTCTTTAAAAAAAATCAAAGTGATAATGCATTTAGAGTAAATAAAATATATTTCGTTTATACAAATGCCAAAGAAAACAAATACAAAAACAAATGTTGAAAAGTTAATTTCTAGCAAAGAATTACAAATTGTTGAAATAATAATTAATTAGTAATGCCTGTGTCGCAGCAGGTATATCATCAACAGCGTCATAATTAATCTCATAAAGTTGTCCATTTAAAATTTCTTGATTTGATTTTTCTTCATTGATTTCCTCTTCACCCAACATTTGTGGCTATATTCTACAATACTGAGGTACCAACTATTACTGCTATAGAGGTATCCAGCTTTAAGCGGCAACCATATGCCAGTATTGGAAAACATTCTTCTTAGAAACATGCTTTCAATGACATTCCGTCGTGTAATATGGCTTTCATTATAACGACTTTTCACAACTGTTTCAGAATGTAACAGTGGGGTCAATAAATTTGTTTTTGAGAGGCATAGCCACTGTCACTTATGGAAAAGAATGGATCGTTAAAGTGTGTATTCCCTGGCCATCGTACTACGATATCCATTATTTTTAAATTAGCATCATATAAAATTTCCCGCCAGAAACCACGAGTAATGCTCAAATACATTTATTGTTAGTTTTTATTTCAGGAATTAATTTTTGATTTACCTTGGACTTTCTAAAACTCTGCCAAATATATATGTCTTGCACGCCGCTATTCATCCTTGTCCTAATCTTAAAAGTGACCACTTTAATTAGCTAGCTATTTCAATTTACAGTCACAAGATATTTGTATTATAACTAAAAACCGCATAACATAACCTATAATCGCCTATAAACACGTTTGTAAACAAAGAAACTACGCTTGCGCCAACTTTAATTATGAGTTAATTCGTATCTTGGGTACTGATTAAAGATAATCACGAATTAAGGATATAATTATTAGTTAAGCAATCGGTGCAAACGGCCGATATTTTTGTAGAATTATATCTGAAAAATTCGATATTTCGAAATCGACTGCCCATGATTATCTCCATGCTATTTGTGATGAACTTGTCAAGTTAGCAGATTGTTATATTAAATGGCCAACAACAAAACCAGAAATTTTGCAAGCTTCACTTCCTTAGATGTAGATTCACTTTCACCATTACTGGTCTCTATTATTGAGTTATTAATAACGCAGGGTGTGTTAATATCTGCATCTGTTCCAAAAAAATCTCTTCGAAAATATTAAAATAAATCCATTGTTTGGCTCCTTTCCCGGTTAATTTGTTATTATCTTTTATCCTTTTGTATGTTTTCTTCAAATTTAAGATCACAATCCTCCTACGTCACGGAATATCCTGTTTGAACCATTTTTTCAGCAATTATCCGCAAATAGTTTTATTACTTTTTTTTTTGAATTTTTAAACAAATTTAAATGTTCTTGATATAAAATTAGTAGCAATTTAATAAAGTTTTCAGACCAGTTGTTCTGGGCCCCACTTACGTTGTTCATATTATTCATATTTAAATTCAAATTATAACAACCTCTAACCAACTTATCGTATAACTATAGAGCAGAGATAAGGAGAGTACAAGTGGTTTTTGAAGGTTATGTTTACCGATACATTTTCATCTACCGACTATAATTCTCGATCCACGAATCATGGATCCGGTAGATGGAACGGGTATGTACTGGTAGATTTCCGAACGCTAGTACATTGCAAATGATACGATTTCCGAACGCTTTTGGTACATCGGTATGTATCCGATCCAATTTTCGTAAACCTCTAGTATAGTCTATATACACTTTTAACTTTCGACGCTTCCTTTAAAAATTACAGGTCAAAACAGATTGGATTTACTCATTTAGTGAAAACAAATAAAAAGAACACAAATAGCAACAAAAAAAATAAAGTACAATTATAAAGACTGTTGAAAATACTGCCCTTCCATTTGAATGCATGTTTCAGCACGTCTTCTTAAATCCTGCTGGACTCTTGGGAAGAAGTCAGGTATTTCACGAATGTGATTGTAGGCATCATTTATTCGCTGCAGTAATTCATCCTGCGTCCATAAACCAAATCCTTTAGATGACCCCGCAAATAATAAACCAGAGGATTTAATTCTGAGGATCGTGATACGAAGGTATTGTTCATTGAGGTATTCTCGTATCACAAGATCAAAATGTGCAGGAGCTCCGACATGCATAAACCATTAATTCATATCCAAATTGTATTGTCTAATAAATCTGGGAATGAGTTTCGCAAAAAAAATCGCAGTAATTCTCACCGTTTAGTCGAGCAGATACTTCAAATGCACCGAGGAATTCGTTACCAATTATCTCACATAAGATGTTGGCTAAAAATTGATTTTGACTGCGTCGCGATATATTTTTTTTTTTATGGAAGGTGAAAATGCATTTACACATGAACTGCCGGACTCCATTCGAAGAAGATTACCAGCTAAAAATACCTCCCGTCACCTAGACATCAGCCTGGAACCGTTTAATACATTACTTCGGGCTGGATCTATACAAGGTGTTTCACCAGCAGGGAATTCCTCTATAACTCGTAAACAGTGACAGATAGGAAAAAAAGTTTTTATAAATTGTTGTAGGATTATAATTTTTTTATAACGCAAAATTATCACGATTTGTCAGGGTGTTTCGTAACCTCGATACAGCCTTCAACTTTCTTTTTTTAAATACAATACCTCCAATATTATTACATTTCTTAAAAGCGCCAGCAAATTCTAAAAAAATAAGATATAACATTCTTTAGCGCTAAACTCATTAATTTCCAAGATATCTTTGATTTTCTAAAAATTAGGTCGCTTGCACTGTTTGAGAAAAGCGATTGTAATTTAATTACCACTTGGACCAAGTGATTCAAATTTTGAAATATCTTAGTACGAACCTACTTATATCTGTAGATGTGTTTATAGTTGTATTTTAATATACTGGGTGTTCGTCACTAAAGCGCAAACTCTGTCAACTTCAAATTGGTATATCTTACTTTTTTTTAAAAGAGAACACCTGTGTATGTTTACATCATTGAATTCCTATTAACAAGTGCTTTAACTTTTATTAAGCATACTCTATATCTATCTCTTTTACTTTTCGAGTTATTACAGTTTTTACTTACTCATCATATTTGTAATCTTAGTAGGCCATGATTCTATAATGGCAATGATAGTCGTTTTTTTTACGCTTAATCGTGTTTAGTGTAAGTAATTGAATTATTTATAGAAAATAATGTTTTCGAAAAAAGAATTAGTTAGTGTGGTGTCTGTACTGGAGAATGTGACAAACTATTTTCTGGTTTCACGTACATATGTGTAGTCAAAAACAATCAAATGCTGAAAGAAAACCTAATGTAAAAAATACAAAAATAAAATTTCATTAGTATGGCACAGTTAACCTGCATGCTATCAGGACAGTAGATCAACAGTGTTGTAGTAGGTTTAATAATACACTGATTATTATGTTTTAGTATCTATTTAAGAATATCTTATTAGGAGCGATTACATCTACGTGGTACAGCTTTCGTTACCCCATAGTACAGTACTTTTATAAGTATAAGTTCAGTGTTACCACAACATCTCCCTTTTTTTAAACAAATACATTTGACATTAATTTAACCTTAAAACCATATAATCAAATAATTTAACTGTTACATACTTAACAACTAATGTAATAAACTTAAAAGTAATGCTTAAATAACTTATTTAACTTAAACTAATTACTATATATTAATACATTAATGGACATAGTCTTTTAAATAATTCGGAGTTTTTATAATTCTGCCTCTTTTGTTTCTTTTAATTATTGTTGTGTCATTATCTTGTGTATATTGTCACTGGTAATTGGTGTGTCACAATCTGGTGTATTGTCATTATAATTGGTAATTGTTGTTTCATTATCTGGTATCTTGTTATTGTCATTCGTAATTGTTGTGTCATTTAGGTATTTTTCAAATAATTCATTGTATATGTTCCCATAAAATTCATCTATGTTACATTTTCTTATATATTTTCTGTTTCTTAACAAGGTTTTTCCCGTTTTCCATTCTTTAACTAAATAACTTCTTGGTCTTTCTGTAGCGATTTTTATCACTTTTCCGGGTTCCCATTTTTTCGTTAAAACATTTTGTATTACAATCTTATCTCCCTCTTTTAAAACTGGTAAATTTTTTGCATTCCTGTTATAATAGTATCTTTGTTTATTTTGGTTAAATTTTTGAATATGATTCTTTTTACCTAAAATTTGCGGTTCTAACAATTTAGGTGATATTGGTACGTATCCATTTAGTCTTCTACCTAGTAATAATTGAGCTGGTGATGGTGTATTATTATCATAGGTGTATTACGATATTCTAACAAAGAGAGATACATGTCTTTGTTATCATACTGAGCTTTCTTTAATAGTTTTTTTATTGTTTGCACATTTCTTTCAATAAATCCATTGGATTGTGGATAATAAGGCGAACTTGATTTGTGTATCTACTATTCCCCAATCCTTAATAAACTTTTTAAATTCCGCACTAGTAAATTGTGGGCCATTGTCAGTATAAAATATTTCAGGTCTACCATGCTTCGCAAATACAGACTTCATATGATCCACGACAATTTTGCTAGTGGTGTTATTATAGCAACAAATCAATTCAGGATATCTGGAATAGGTATCAACTATTAATAAGTATTCTGATTCATTGAAATGAAAAAAATCAGCTGCAACTATTTGCCAGGGTCTTACAGCAATTTCTTTAGTTAGTTCATTAGTTCTTCTTTAGTATTACTATTTTGATAAGTAATACATGCTGGGCATTTCTTTACTACATCTGTTATTTCCTTACACATAAATGGCCAATATAGTAATTCTCGAACTTTCAAAAGTGTTTTCTCTATACCTTGATGACTATAGTGTAATCTATTTATTATTTCTGATCTCATTTTCTGTGGTATTACTATTGGATTATCTTTAAAAATGACTTTCTTAACTACTACTAGACTCCCTCACATTCCAATATTTCTTAATATTATCACTTAATTTTTTTTTAATACTAGGCCATCCTGCTTTAATAATTTCAGAAAGTTCAATCATTTCTTTATCTTTACCTGTTTCTGTTCTGATTAGATCAAATTTTGTAGGACTAATGCTTATATAATTAACAATGTTTATTTGTGCTTCTAAATCTGACTCTATTATTTTAAATGTTTGATCATTATAACTGGCTCTAGATAATGTATCTGCTACATAAAGTAGACTTACAGTAGTGCGTTAGACAAAATGGCGGTTATATCGAAAATTCGATGCGCTAATTATTTTTTTATGTATTTAGCACGGTTTATTGCATGTTTACTCATATTGGTTTGTTTATTTTTCGATGTTTTTGTGATTTTATATTAAATATTTATTTTCTAGCTTTCATTTTTACAATTGTCGCCTACTGAGATTACAAATATGATCGCAATAATGAAAAATTAATTAAAAGAGATAGACATAGAGTTTGCTTAATAAAAAATCAAAGCATTGTTAATAAGAAATCAATGATGTTAACATATACAGCTGTTCTATTTAAAAAAAGTAAGATGTACCCATTAGAAGTTGACTGAGTTTGCGCTTTAGTAACGAACACCCAGTATTTTAATGCAACTATAAACATACATATATACATATATAGTATAGCAGATGAGCAGATATACTTATATGTAGTAGAGAAATTGTTGCATAGATGGCGCATCCCCTACTTCATTCCAGTAACAGATAATATTTCGCACAAAATAGTCTGGAAATTACGATGGTACATACTGATCTGGTATATTTACTAGAATAACATCTGATAGGAGTCATCGCCAAGGGAACGGAATCGAAAGAACGATTCCTTTAATCCCTCCCTAGTGCATGAGTTTTTGGAGATAATTCATTTTCATTTCGATTGAAAATGATCACGACATTATATTGTGTTTAATCTTAAGAGTAAAATAAATAAATGCTATAAGAAAAGGAAAAACCCCTTGAATCAAAATGCTTACGGTTTTCTGCCAATCTGCATAGTTTTCAAGTTTAAGATAAAGAGGACTTGAATCAACTATCAATATCTGTCACTTAAAAGAATAAACTGTTTCAACGAAAAATATATTGTTTCCGAATAAATGCGTGAACATAAAATTATATTCCTTTTCAAGGAAACACCAAATCATGTTGGCCATATAGACAATGCAAAAAATTTTGGTTTAATGCAATTCCTATTAAATGAAAAGCATATTTCTCTCAGTGTAAGTTTAGATTTATCTAAATCTAGATTTATCCCTCAGTATACTGCGTAAAGGCTGCAGTTTATTGCCACATATCTGCAATATTCAGTTTGTAGAAGAGAAATATTACGCCATAGGTCACACTTGCCTCAACAAAAGATTAAAAAAATTGTAACCAGTCAGTTGTAGAACTTAACTTTACCTTTCACACTTGCCCCGCAATCTTGAATATGAGCACAAAACAACACATGCCCCAACTCGACGGAAAAATGTGACCTATAGACATTATTTTAAATTTAAAAACAGTAAATAATTTTTCTTTCATATGTGGGATGGCTCTGGAACATTTACATGTGTGTACATAGTAAAGCCACATATTGAAGCATATTGCAAAAAAAAAATATCGATTGGAAAACGATGCTGTAAGCCCATGAAGTTAGTGAAAGAAAGTCAATTAATCGAAAAAGCGGTTATATTTATCCGAATTTACCGTACTTACATTTTTAACACATGTTTTACATCAAACTTAACTTAAATACTATGCATTCCTAATTACAATCATATCTTATCGGCTAGAGGTACTCGTCTTGTATATATTATAGTAAGGGCCGGTTTCATAATAAATGTTAGTTTAGCACTTTAACAAAAGTCTGGGTATTATTTGTAGGAACTTTATTTTAAAATAATTTTAAAGCTTTAAAGTGACATTATGAAACTCACCCTAATAGTATCTTGTTTTCCAACAGATGATAGATCCAAGTGCAGCAAAACGTATATACCTATCAAGTAAAAATAAGAATGAATACAGCTAAAAATTACTTTAAAAATTAACTAAATATAAATCAAATAAAGAAAATGGGAATTGTGAAAACTAGGTAAATACACTTTATTTATGAAAACTAAATTATTACAAATCATCCCAACCCTGTGTTTCACCTAAAAAGGTACTACACGAGGCTATCTATTCTAAATACTATATGAGTTCCACAACAATTGAAATGTTCCTACTCTAACTAAATAATTTCCCTATGATTCTTAATAACAAAAATATAATACAGTAGCCTCGCGGCCATATGAACACAACTTTTGTGAAATGACGAAATATGTGAAATGTTATTAGTCCACATAATCGCGAGTTTACTATAAATCGGTCAGCTATCAGTTATTATTAAATGCCCCCATGGAACGATTTTCGTTATTTCCCAGCATTCGCCAAGGACATTGATTATATATAATATACTTATACATATAAAATTAATGGCCACGGAGTAAGGGAAAACCATGGCAAAAAGCTTACTCTGGGAGGATGTGGGAAGAAGTCCCAGACCTTATTAGTGATAGCCGCAAGTTATTATTATTCTTTTGAGTGCTACAGAAGCAGCCTCCGCGTTTCCTTAAATTTCGACAGCCTTGCCGTCCTCGCGCAGCTGCTCCCTTTTCCACACGTTGGAAGTTGAAACAGGAAAGAAATAATGACCTAAAAACAAATAAAACAATAGCAGCACCTATTCTAATACTTAATAATAACTTAATCCCCTGTTAAAAAATTGTTTGCTTTTGAACGATGAGATTTAAATTGTAATCGATGGATTATGTTAAAAAAACAATTATTTTCTACTGGAGAAAAGTCTAATTTCTCCGCATTTGAATATCGGTACCTGCCGCAGCAGGTAGTGGATAATATTAATCATAATATTATATTCATCATAATATTAATCAAATCGTTAAACCTATTGACAGACTATAACATTTCATAATAGTAACAAGTTTTTACTAACAATACACCAGAAACAACATTTGCTGGACAAACATTTATAATAACAAGCTGATGATGATAAGAAGTTGTTACGGTTTTTTTTTACTTCGCTTACCTCGAATTAGTTCTCCGCTAATCTTTTCGACAAGCTTTTGTAACCCTATTTTCTTCTATTTCCGTACTCTACCTTCAGAGATGCTCCTACGTCTTGTAATTCCTCAACGTAAATATTATCGTTTAATTTTTGGCTTTCAAATTTTGTTTTCTTTCCCCTGTTTATGCGGCTTAGCTAGAGTTTAGATCTATTAGTCTCATTTACTTACAGTCAGTTTCTAACAATTAATACCGTCTTAGATTTTCGTTTAATTTCTTTCAATTTTAGTAAATTCCTTCAATTCCCATGGTTTGACAGTTGTCGTTTCATTTCTAGGTAGGTTAAGATATGTTTGTTCTGCACATGCCGGTAGTATCGATTTCCCACGGATCTATATAGCAGTTCGATTTGCCGATCGATCGTGTTCTTTTCATCTGCCCTATTTTGTGTTTACATCTTTTCGACGTCAGAGGGCACCTCTATGTCTGTTTTCTTATTTTATTTATCTGCTTTCTGATTGGTTGTGTGACGTTTCCTTCCTTCCGGCTTGCTGGCCATTCTTGGTTGTGGTTTTAGACGTGTTCTTACGAGTACATCTTCCTATTTTGGAAATTTTGGATATTTTCACACATCTGTGGATTTAATTGGAAGATTGCTTGATTTAATCATTGGCCGTATCTTTGCTTGTGTTTGGTGTGGAATTTTTGTGAATATCACGTCTGATGGGCCCGATATACTGGGATATAATTTGAGAACACACGCGTCTGCAACGCCATATCTGTTTCTTTCTTCTCTTCGTTGTAAAACCTCGTTACTTAACGGTAAGCAGATCTTGTTATTTCTTTTAAATTCACTAATTTTGAGGTTGAATTTTGGTATCTTCGTTTTGTGTGAGATTTTGAACACCCCCGTGCGGCTGAGGACTTCTGCGACCATTTTAAGTCCCTTTGGAGAATCCTACTTTCCTTGAATTAAGTGGATCATCTGCTTCGGATAGTACCAAGTCTGCCCAGAGGCTACGATCTGTTCGGATAGGAGAGGATTTCCAAGGCCGTAACAGCTGATTGAGAACAAAAGCTAAGTTTGCACGTTTCCTTTTTATTTGTAAATTTTGTCCACGTTTAAAATTTTCATTAGTAAATTATCAACCCCGATCGCTTAGTTTTTTATGTTTTATTCAACGTTACTGTAAATTTTTATGTTATATCGAGGATCGGAGGGGTCACTAGTTCAGAAAAATAGTTAACTGTAATATTCAGATATCTTTTCATTTTTTTAACGACTTCAAAATATATTTAAAACATCCACCGCACAATATACAGGGTGGTTCATTCACCACTAGTATAATCGAGTCAAATATTTAGTTCTATTTTAATAGTTTATTTTTTTGTACCGTAAAACTTTTCTTAAATTTAAAATTAACTCTTAGCCTAAGAATTTTTCTATATATAACGTATGTGAACTGATTGCGTTGGCCAAAGCGTTCGGTGTTCGAATCCTACCGCAGGATTTTCTGTTATAGTTTTACAATATTTCATTCTTATTTTTTTTTGTCGTTAATTAACGTTTACTGATACAGAGCATCACTTTTATTTTCTTGAATTTTATGTCAATAACACCAACTTTTTTTTTTATTAACAATTTTATTAATAAAAGTTTAACTGTTTTATCAGTGAATTCATTCTTTTATATTTTTTTGTGTATGAGTTTATTTGCAAACCGTTTTACCCCTCGACTTTTATTTAAAATCTTGGATTCCTGCTTATCAGGGGGCATGACAGGGTAAGTAATTCCTAAGCATGTGGGGCCGAAATTTATTATCCATCTTGGGTTTGTATTTCGATCAACCCACTCCCTCGCCGACGAGCCGGCTAGCACCCTGCGAATATCCACTCGCTTCTTCGAAGGTTTGTAAAACGGAAGTGCATCGCCTTTTGTCTTTTTATCTTGAGTTCTTGCCTCGCGATTTTTCACGGTACTCGACCGTCACTTTCGGTGCCGGAAATATAGGTAACAAAGTACTTGTGTCGTAGATAAGTTTCCACATTCTGAAAGCGGTGTTGACTGTTCTTAATGATCAGTTACGGAACTAAGATATCCTCTCCCAAATGGTTGTATTTAAAAAAATCTGCTTTTGCCTAAAATTCTTTTTATGTATTATGTTTGAAATTGTAACGTGTATGCTGTCATAATGTGCGTAATATATAAGGAATAACAATTTTTCAAATGTTGTAGCCTAAAACCGCAGCACTTTGTTCAACATAATTCCTTCCAGTAAACGCTTTTTCAAGTGCTACTGTGAAATAAATGAGCAATTTATTACTGCCAACACAATAGGCGGTTTCAGTTACAAAATAATTCGTTTTTGGGCGAATATTGCTAATTCATAATTCACGGAATTACGGCTGTACGGGGTTTGTCTGCTATTTGCTCGGCATTATGTTTCACAACGTACCCACATAACACCGTAACAAGTAGACGTGCACAACCAGCGATTCCCATCTCGGAATTATTCATGTTTATATGTTAATTGTTGTCAGAAATTTGAGTAGGGTTAGGCTATCTATTATGTTTTGAGAAGATATTTACCTCTAAGTAAGGAAACAATGGCAAGTGTAATTCCCTGTATGTATATTTGCCCTACTTTGTTTTATGGGATCAACTTGGGCTTAGCTATTATTCTTAACCGGAAACAAATGCACGCGAACCATAGGCGTAATGTACATAAATTATTCCGTACGTAATGGTAAGGATATACCCTATAAAATTCATACAAAGGAAAAGATTTAAAAGGATATTATTGATAACGTTAATCTTCGCGTCAGAACTGTTAAGCTAGGGATTTCAAGGAACGTCCGCGCGCGGAAACCGACCATCACCACTCAGTGTTGCGGAGCAAGTTGACGTTTATTGGCGTGCGTTGACAGCTGCTCATTGCGAAAATGGAACTTATAGCTAAAGTGATGGTAGCTATTTTATTAGAAGAGAAATCAGACGCAGAATATTTTATGATAGTGACTAATAAATACAGATATTCAACCAATAACTTATTTTTAAGTAGAAATAGGAAAGGGCATATCTACAATTTACTTGTATATAGCAAAGTATTAGGAAGTCGAGTTGAAAGTATCTGCGTTTATGACCAGAACTTTTTGAAAATGTCCATCTATTAATCAGAATATCAAGAAAACACGTTGTAATAGGTAGGGAAGGGTGGGGCAAGATGAGCCACGAAGCATGATGGGGACATCGTCTTATCTACAAAACGGCAGTAAGCATCTGTCAAATAATAGCAGTCCTAATATTGACAAGTGCTGTTTTATGTTTGTTGTAATGTAGGAAACTTTACTAGTCGTAATAACAAAGTTATTGCTATTTGTGCGTGAACTTTGCAATTTCCAGAATTTCGTTATTATTTTGATGTTGAGTTCGACGGCCAGTATCGGAAGCATAAGTAAATTATTTACAACTGCACTTTTTTGTGCTTATTAATTGACATGTATTGCATCTATTTTCTATAGTGCGTTATTTGTTTATTTCAAATATTTAATATGTTATTATAACAAGATGGGGCTATCGGTATGGAGCAACATGGGGACATCACTATCTCACTCTTCAGTCTGGTCCGTTATGCCTGGATATGCCATTATGCTTTCTCGAAGACATAATGCCTATTTCTCATTTAGGAATAAAGTACAGTTCAATCAAAGCGTAACAAGGGAAAGACAACAATCCTTACAAGCACTACGTATAAAAATCTGCTACAAGAAAATAAAAGCTGGAAAATCCCTAAGGCAACTAGAAGTGCTGAGGAAGAGTTAAAGGGAAAAAATAACAAAGAAGAAAACAGAAGAGATCACAGAAGCCGAATTTTGTAAGGAAAGCAAAGAGATAGATTTTTAGAAAACGTCAAGGAAATAATCAAGTTCTTCTGTTGAGGAAGATGACGCTCAATGTTAGTATTGTAAGGGGAAGTATTGATGCAATGCCATGGATGGCAAGGTTGGGTACATGGAGGCTGTGCGAATAACGTGGATGAGTTCGTCTTCTATTGTCTCAATTGTGAAGATTAAGTTTGATATTCTTATCGTTATTGTATTTTTTTTTTATTTTAAGTAGTTCCGCTTTAAAGAGTTTAAGCTTTGTTCCTGCATGTTTTGAAGAATATTTTAAAAATCTATTTTTTTTACCTATTACCTAGATTTATGGTACCACCCATTCTTAACTCACATGGAACCCCATCTTGCCCCCACGGTCACATTTACACATTCCTTTTCAAAATTTTCTCACAACAACAACAATACCCATCGAAAAATTGTAAATTCATCCATCAGCAGATAAATTTTTAAAGATTACAACAAGCGCACTTAGAACCTTGTATATCAACTTGCAATACTGATGCAGTGTTCTAAAACTTAATGTTCCCATCTTGCCCCACCTTCCCCTACAGATGGCCAACTTTTTAACGAAAAAAAAAAAATGCATGACGTTGAGGTAACTTGATATAAACATATTACAGGTAAGAATGTATTGGATTAAGTATGATCAGAATGTACTGTTACAACTACAACAAGGATTTGGAAAAACTTGGCAAGCACGAGTTCTTCTTTGGTTGTAACATTTCCAAAATGTTTTAAGTAATGTTGTTCAATTCTCAAATCGATTTTCTTTATTTCGTTGAGAATTTGTCGTCGCTCAACGCCTTTTCAAAATTATAACTTTCTGCTATCATATTAGATGCAACATCTGAAATAATTTCGTCAATATAGCAAATACAATAGTGAATCGAACTAGATAGTAATTAAATAAAAAATGAAAAATCATCTAGATAGTTTATATGCAGGGCTGAACAAAAAATGATTTTGTTTCGCTTATTTGTTTCTTCTCAAGTAGAGGCAATATTGCATTGTATAACAGAGACCAAATAGTCAGCTTGACTAGGGCATAGCATGATTAGTCTATCCTATTAAATAGATATGTGGAAAACATGTGGTCTGATCTGATCATAATCCCTTCCACACGATGGACATTAGTATTTATATACCAATCCTATAAATCTGTCCCTTGGTAGTCCGTGCAAATTGAGAAAGCCCATTCATTATCCGGTTAGGAAATTTTGTGCACAACCGCCAACCAGTTTGCGAGCACTGGTGGAATTTTTTTTTTAAGGTCGCAGTTTGAATTAATACTAATTAAGATGTATTCACGGCACGAAACCGAATTCTAGTAATTTTTACTGTCTAATATTGCACATGCTGATATACCCGTCATTTAAGCATAGAATCACACAAATAAATGTGGGAATTTTGTGCAACCGGACAGATTTCAAAACCGGTTAACCGTATGTACATAATCTGATAACCGGTATAACCGGTTATAACCGGCGTGACCCGGTTAACCGCCGTGACCGGTTAATCGTCGTGACCAATTAACCGTCTTGACCGATTATTCGCTTTGGCCGGATAATAGTCGTAATCGATTAAAAGGCAGTTTTATTTGTTGTATATCTTCATATAAGTATTTTACTAATTTTTATAATGTTTTTGTGTATATAATTTGCACAATTTTCAAAAATAATATTGTTATATAAATTGAGATATAAGCTTAATGTTTTATTTTCAAAGTTCGCTATAACTTGCTTCATCCTTGAACATATTTTAAGAGCTTAAATTTATACACAACAGTATTTTTTTAATTTTCGGCATATCAATAATTTTAGACTTTAAGGTATACTTGCATTTACGTATAAAAAAGCCACTTTTCTTAGTTTTAATTTTTTTTTTAGCATAATTTTTTATTTTCTTATCGATTTCCTAAATACCCATTTGTTTTTTTTTAATGCGAATTGTTATAACTAGCTCGAAGACAGTGTATCACAAACACATTGCCCTTCCAATATTTAAATAGTTACTTTTTATAGCTACGATACTATCCACAACACCTGTGCGCAGTTTTACGTACGGGTAATACACATCGTCATATAAATACTCGTCGAAAACGTATACGAACGTATAAAAAGAAAATTAAATCAGCTAGCTCAACGGATAATTTTTTTTAGAAAGGCGCAAAAGAACAATTAACCTCAGAGTTACCCTCGCGATTTAAAACTTGAATCTAACCACGAAAAAGTAATTGTGGTGATAGAAATCTGACTTTCTTGAATACCAAAAATTGAAAAGTTTAATTGAAATTAAGTAAAGAAATTAAACCAACAACGTAATTAACATCAAAAATTATTATAAAAAAAAGAAAAAAAAAACAAGTTAATTACAATTTGCAGAAAAAAAAAAACCGTGAACAGAGGTTCTGGCCTAAATCAAAAACTGCACGTGATTCTAAGTTACAATAGGGCAATGCTATTTCCTATATCAAAGCAAAAGATTAATTTGCTCAGGAAGATAATCGTAATTCTTACAATTTCAAACCACGTGGTTTCAAAGTAAAACAAACTAAATTAAAAGTGGACAAATGCTAGTAATTAACAAAAGAAAAATCCAGATGCAAGCCCAAAGCTTCTACTCACTCAAACGGAGGTAATAGATAATTAAAAACGAATCAGCAAAAATTAAAAACGAAAAGTTAACTCTTTAAACTAAAATATCTTCCCGACCAAAAATAAGAAATGATCTTATATCTACAATGTGCACGCATCAATATAATAACAATTATTATAAAATCAATTCCTTGATTGGCTATATAAAAGACAATTTCAGCGAATCAAATTACGAAATTAAAATGAAATACAAAATGGCAGCAATGAATTTAAAAATACATGTACTCACGCTGACAGTCGACCAAGGATCTGGCTCATACAATACACCAGTCGTTTTTCAAAGGAAAACCTCGCAGACGTACAACCAGTACGCCAACGGACAAAAGATAATTTATATTGCAAAACTTGGAATTACCATTAGAAAACGTATTTGTTACTAAATAAGCGAACTCATTTTGCGTACCTGAGATATTTATATCCTTATTTACGTTGTTTTCATATTTAGAACCATTTATTGAATAAAACCATATTTGTTTGTCCTTAAATATTTTCTTTAGTAGTATAGGAATAAAATATAAAAGGAGTTATCTTTCTATTCGTATTTTTTTAACGTTAGAGCGTCCTCTAGCTGTTGCAGTCAAAAATTCTTCTCTCGCACGCTATCTGTGATTAGAAAGGGTATATTTATGATTAAAAAGTAATAAAATAGGTAGGATGTTTAAAATTGGATTTTACTAATCTAATTAAAGCATTATATTTTCAAAAAAATATTTTTTTTTTCATATCCCGGCTGGATGCTACGTTGCAGCACTACAACACATTACATTAAAATATATATCCTATATGAATGACGTTTTCATTAGTTGTTTATTCTCTATATTATAAAGTAACAAGGGACTATGGGCTCATAACGTGAATCTGCACTTACATTATAAACAATATGACAACACTACTAGATTATGAACGCTGGCTTGTGTCAACATCGTTCAAAATTAATTAAACAGGTTATAATGGATGCAATATTTAATACAATTTACAAAAACGAGTTATTATTTATTGGATAATGTCATTTTCATTGTAAATAAAATTACTGGTTCCTCCAAATTATATATTTCGTATTTGTAAATTCAGTATTAATTAATCCAAATGTGTAAAGCAATAATACTCAATTTAATATTATAGTCAAATTAAATACATTCTTTCACATCTATGTATCCTGCCATTACGATATGGAGATTTCCTGGAAATAAGGCGAAATGTTAAATATTGAAAAGTGTTCAATCGAAGAGGATAATTTGCTTTTCTCTTTATTACTAGCAGTACATCCTACAACTGTTAGATATACATACATCCACTCTAGAACCTCTGAGTCAAATAAATGTATGCGGCAAATGTGACGAAACATGTACTAACTAGAAACACTTTTAAAATGTTCAATAATTATTGATCGAATATTCTTCCGACGAAAGCCAGTCAAAATTTTATGATTTTTTCTGTATACCTACCCGATAACAAAAACAAGATACAAACAAATATGTATGTAATCACATAAATTCTGTACTATTCCTTATAATAGCATTACTGACACATTTTCCTAGTATCTAACTGTTATTTATGTTGCCTTTTTCAGCGGTTATAACGGCCCACAGACCTGCATAACTTACGACGCAGTGAATGCCGCATATTTGGAAGCCCGGAAGAGGATCCGTAAGTATTAGTTTGATATGTATACACTTGGAATGTACGGTCGATTGTTAGAGCGTACGTATTTCTAAAAATACTGACCTCTATTGACATGGATCACCTTTTTTTTCTTGTTAAGTAACGTAATTTGTATAACAAACTCCGCTACAAACTCTTTAAGGAGCGTCTAATAATAAGTATTTATTTTGTAATCTTTATTGTGGTCGTCTGCTAATTAATTATTATGTAACTGTTTTTTGAAAATCAGGAGTCTGGATACAAAAAATTCTGCTCGGATTCTGGTCGAACGAAAATAAAAGGACTGACTTTCACTTCAGTATGGAAAATGTTGTTTGAGTCAAGCCCAGCAAAAACGTTTCGATCTAAATGATTTCTTTTCTGTCCCATTTTCATGCTAAACTTGAAAAATAAATTAGGTACACAGAGAAGAGAGAAAAAGAAGAAGAAAGATAATATTATTTAAAATATAAAAGCTTGAACACACTTCTACACTAAAATAAATAATAAGGAAGATTTTAATTTGTGTATATCGAATAAGCATTTGTATTCTAGAAAAGAAATTGTAGTTAGGCTTCCTTTATCATAACTAGAAACAAATTATGTATGACAAGTATGACTTTGCCAATAGAAGTATAATTAATCTGGATTTTTTTCAGCCGTATTGAAATATTACCTAAAATTGTATCAGCAATTGGGAGGGAATGAAATGTAATCTGTGTGTCAATCCCGAAAATCGCAATATTTACCAATAACAGTCTCAGGTATTTCAAGGGTAGAAAGCTGTTGGAATACTGAAAAACCGGCATCTGAAATCTCAGGATTGTATTCTCTAATTGTAAAAAACATTTATTGTTTTTTTACAAAATGTCATTTTTTTTTAAATTAATAAATAATAGCAAATTTAATTGCCCTCAAGTTTCCTAAATTCCGCTTTTTGAAAAGCTTTGCCCCTCTACCAAGATGCTTAAATAGGGCATCCCTAATGACTACACTTTAGCTAATTACTAAGTCTGTGATGATTTTTAATAGAAGCAATACCTACCAAAATCAAAATGTAAGTAGAGAAGTGAGTGCCATGCATATTAAGCATTACGAACACATGTCACAATTTTCTTATGTGTAGTATGGTAATAATATAATAACTTATCATAACTTCCTTATTATTCATTTTAGTGTAGTAGTGTATTTATGCTTTTATATAGTAAATGATAATATCTTTCAAATTTTCAAGAAATTTACACGGTTGCTCATTAAAACAAACATTACTTTGACAGTTATCTAGCAAATGCGCAAGTCAATTGTTTTTCTGTCGTTGGGTTAATAATTCTGTTCTTTTATTTTTAATTAAACCTTTTCATTTTTCGGGTAAATTAGAAAGTCAGATTTCTTTCACTCACAATTTACTTTTCGTGATTAGATTCAAGTTTTAATTCGCGAGGGTAACTCTGAGTTTAATTGTTCTTTTGAGCCATTTAAAATTTTATCCGTTGAGCTAGCTAATTTAATTTTTCATTTTCATATTCATTTTGCATTTTCATTATTACAATCAGTACACAGCAGTACGTTAATCAACATGAAAAATACTACTAGTTTGCCAATTCAACCAACATCGTAGCACCAATTAACGGAGATAACAATATTGACCACTTAAGCTGGATCACGCTGTATATCAAACTATTTATCCTTACAGTTATAATTAGTTGAATGATATCTCAATACTTTATTGAATTTGATATTTAATAAATGGTTTGGTAATTGTTTGATTCGACTAATTTTTGCTGATGAAATATCTCTGTATGGCTAGACAAGTTATTATTTGCTTTAACTAATTATCTGTGACAAAATATACTTTGTTGTTTTAACAAACCTGTTTTCTCTGTGTACCTACATCCAAATATATACAAACGCAGTTAATGTGTCGAGCACCCGGCTCATACAAGTATTTTTTATAGTTATGACAAATTAATTAAAGTAATTAAAAAAACTATGTAGGCGTATCTATTACTACGTTATGTCACTGTTGTTACTTTTAAAATGTTCCTCGGAATGTCAGTACATATTTGGTTCATGCAGTTGGTTTTATACCTTGTATATATATATATATATTATATATTTCTTGCACTCAGTTTAAGGTCAAGGTTGGTCATTACGGAATTTGAGTTATTTTGGTAAATTGAATGAACAAAGTTATTTTGACTTTATATTAAAATTATCAGGCAATCAAGACAAAAAAGATTAATTAAAAACGATAAGAACGTACTTATATGTGCGGATAATATTTTATTCTACCGTATGCGAGATTCATCACTAGTATGGCCAGCTAGTAACAAGCGAACGCCACGTATAGCTAATACAGCAACAGTTTTGTAAGAATGCTTTATTTTTTTTTTTTCGGGACCTTTTCCTCATGTTTTTAATTTATATCGTACTGTAGGTATAGGACATATGTTATCGGGTGACCATACCTATGCCTTGCACACGGTATATTTTTTATAGAAAATCCAAAATCAAAGATCAACAATTTCTTAATAAATTCTTTCTAGATGTTTCCCAACCACATGGTGATTATAAAGCAGAAGATGTCGCCACAGTAGGGGAACTACTGCTCGACGTCTCTATTAACTTAGCTAGGACGTAAGTTTTCGCACTGATTTCTTTCCTTTAGAGAAATATATACATTGCTTACTCCAGTATTTTTTTCACAGATATGGGTTATCGTATGAAGAAATAGAAAAAGGTTTGCCGCTGATTGACACTAGCAAAACCCTTATCAGGGAGTTTTCCTCCATTCTTATCCAACGTTGAGTGCAGACCAGGAAAGTATAGGAGATACGATGGATTATGCACGAACTTAGAGCACCCGACTTGGGGAGCTACAAAAACGCCTTTTACTAGGTAAGAAACAATCGATTTCTTCCTTTTTTATCCATGTAGAAAATACTTTCGGTTTTTATCTGTTTGTTTCATGTAATATATAAATTAGCTTTAGCTGGCTCTTGGCTTAGATAACTATCCATTTCATATCTTCCTATCTCCTGCTTAGCTCCTCGCTCCTTCATCTTAGTTTTGGTCGACCGTTCCTCCTTTCCCAATTAGTGTAGTACGTAGTGCTCATTAATAGTTTAAGGGCTCTTCTTTATGTGTCCTAACCAGCGCAGCCTCTGAGCCTTTATGCAACCCCCACTATGCTTACTTTGTTTTATAATTTATATAATTCATGATTTGCTCTTCTTCTCCAATTATCTCCAATTTTCTTATCACCAAATGTCTTCCGAAGCCCCTTTCTCTTGAATACCGCTAATCCAGTTTGTTTAGCTTTACTTACAACCCATATTTCGCATACGTATGTTACTATTGGTCCTATTATAGTAGTATATATCTTTAATGTGGTCGTTCTGGAAATGTTTTTATATCGTAGTGTTATGTTAATTGCTTCTATACATCGGGTACCTGACATTATTCTAGTTGTTACTTCCGCGTCCAAATTAGATTCCATTTTCAAACCTATATTCTTTGTCCTTATTTTTTATTATTAAGAAAGTGTTATCCTTCTTAAACTCTTCATCCGTCCACTCTATTTACTTTGTTTTTTTTTCTCATTGATACTTAATTCCATTCTTCCCCTCTTTTCCTTTATCCTCATAGCCATATTTCTCAGTCCTTCTTGCTATGGTCGCAGCATTAATGTCTTTCGCAATATACAAGTCCGGTTCTCTTGATATCCGCCTCCTCGTAGCTTTCTTTAACACCATGCTATACAGAATTGCTGACAGTTACTTCCCTGCCTTAATCTTTTTCTAACTGGAACACTTTCAATTTTTTGTGTATTATTTATTCTAATAGCACTTTTGTTCCTCCTGACTGTTCCATTCATTATATACATTTATTTATCATTAACGTAGACATTTATGCAGCGCTATCGTTTGAGCCGCTTGTGGATTTTAAAATACTCGACCTACATCATTTTTTCTTTCATTACCTACTTTGAGAAATTATCTCCTGTGTAAAATATAAATAATGTAAGGATTTAAAACGATTGCATAACAATATTTAATATGCCATATATCTATCATTAATAATCCAGAAAAACGTTGTCACTTATATAACCATACTTATTTTACCTATATTCCTCAATATCCCACTCATATTTACATAAATTAGTTCTATATTTACCGCGCTATAGCAACTGCATTCATAAATATTCAAATGAGATGCTTATATGTGTTTATGAAGGAAAGTATTTTTAGATATAAGATGATCTAAGAATAATGTTATTATTTTAGACAAAGTTTAATTATTTTTGTTTTCATCAGTCTTCTAGTTCAATTCTTTGAAACAGCTCCCTTTGCGTGCAGCAATATGCGTATCAAAGGGCAAATCCAAGGATCGTGCACCAAACAATTTATTCTCGAAGATTTAGAACTCATTAGAATCCAGTAAATAGCATAAATGAATTCATTGTTTATTCAATGCGTTATTTTTCGCCCCAATTTTGGATCTTTATTTTGCTCTTCCCACGCGCAAATACAACTTCTTTTTATCATAATAAAAATACACAAATTCGTATTGTATTTTGTTATTAGTAAATTAAACTACCAAGCGTATAATATTTGAACTTGAAATGTGAATATGTTCTATTTATATCGGCATTCTTTTGTATTTTGTTGAAATTTTCGTTTTTGTCATTATACAAATTTGCATTTAGAGGTGCATGAATATGTTCAATTGTTCGAAAAACAAGTGTGCTATGATTTACCCTTACCAAGACCGAAACGTGGGCAGAAATACAGTTTTATAGCAATATCATGTTCTTTTTATTTTACATTCATTTTTATTTTACAAAAGTTTATGCCATCGACATTGACAATCGATGACAACTCAAGTTACCTATCTCTATTCGCTACGGCATTTGCTATATTGGTCCTGTTTTTATTCGTTGTTGATTTTATAGTTACTTATTGTTTTAGTTGAGTTATTAGATTTAGCAGTTTACTCAATAAACAAAAAGCCGACAGAATATAACGTTACCAGCGTCTATTATATAAAATAAGGTGGTAATAACAATCCTGTGTGTGGTAAAGTTGAAATAAAATTTTTGTTTCTTTGAAATATTTTGGAAGCTAGCCCAAGCAAGTTGCACACCGTCTTAAAATGAGTAAAATATACTTTATTGTTTTATGTAAACGCTGGATCAATAATGCGATATTGTTCTATTTAGAAACTGTGAATTTTTATCAGACGAAATACTAATAAGCAAATACAAACGTTGAAAATCCTACTCAATCAGTAAAATATGCAGTATATTTCTTTACATGCAATCTCACTTTTATCCTTAAAAAAAAAAACATTAATTTTCTAGCGCACCGGAACACCTGCATGAGATCTCACTATTTCACTTAAATTTTATTGGCTGGGGTATGTTTATATTGTTTATGGGCGGTAAAATGGTGGGACTAATCGAATAAATTCCACAAAATTAGTTTGCAAGCAAATATACATGGTGCGAAATCCTTCATAAGAACGAACTATCAATATATCAATGGAAATTGCAATGGCAACATTTGGGCATAGAGAAAGCATCTAATAACGCGATCTCCTTCACCTCTGTGCAAGACAGTTATAGCGCAAGGCGAAAAGCCTCGGCAAAACTTACATTCGTATAAATTATTGCTCTCGGCTAACAGTCGAGGTTGACAAGTATGGTAATCACGAAAGCAATGTCTTCTTCTCCGTCACTGACAGTAGAAACTCTTGTTGTAGAAAAGGAGGGCAGATTATATAGTCATGTATGTATGACGAAGAAACTACTGGATGGAAACTACTGTTGCATTCAAAAGCATGGTGGAAATCGATAAAGCATCAATAATCGATGCATTCTTCACTACCTCGTTTCCAAACAAAGAGGAATAGAAATGCAACAAAGAACAGGCTCGAAAACAGGCAGGATGTGGGCGCAGGAATATTTTGTCGCAGTAGAAAAGTTACAAACTCCTACAACCTCGGCCAACACACAGCGATCTACACTGCTGAAATCTATGCCAGCTAGATGGTTGCTAGAGAGATTTTGAATAAAGCATTACACACAAATTGAAAATTTTCAACGACAGTTAAATGACGCTGAAGGCATTGCAGAAATGTAATTCTAAGCTGATCTGATGCAGTAAATCATTTTTTTGTGTAAATTAGAAAATGCTCCAGTATTGAAGCAGCTGTCTCGGTTTGCTGCATTCGCAAGAATGCATTTCAGCCAATCACTTTAGAAGAATTATTAGAACTTAACCGTAAAAGTGTCAAAGTTATTATTTTTTGGTTTACATGGCAGATTCAAAAAGTAATTACATAGAATCGAGCCCTCTGATCCCACCGAATTCTGTGTGCGCTTGTAGGATGAGAAGCTACCACAACTTTGAAATAACAACCTCCCTACAATAGGCCCTAGTGGCTGACGAAGCGATTAATAGAAGCACTGGCATTCTATCTCTCCATAAATGCTAAATTCATTCTAGTTTTCATTCATTCACCTTCATAGCTGTAATAATAACAATGTTAAAGAACATCAGGATTTAATAGTCTGTATAAGTATCATAACGAGAAATTTCACTTCCTTATAACTAGTTCGAAGAAGGGAATCAAATCATTTGAGTGCAATAATAGAAATTCAAGTATGTAACTGTGCGACTTTAATTAAGGAATTCTGCTTCTCATACATCCACGCTCGTACGAACTAAATTTCATTACGTTTTAATTACAAGGATCGTACGGTCTCTCAAATTGCCGTTCACATTTTGTGAATAACTTTTTTTTTTCTATTTCGTGTGATAATTAGAAACGTAGAAGACTGCTCTCTCTTACTCTGTCTATTGCATTTCGATTCTGTTAACCGTCTTGGGATTTACTCATTTGGAACGTACAACCTTATACCCTATTATCTTTCTTGCGTTGGAAAGATAATAATGAAAATAATGTGAGTGTAAATCCGCTTAATGGATATAAAAATGTGTACTAAGCGAATAAAATTGGGGAGATTTATTCTAGTTGCATAAATAATTAGGTTCGCTCTTCACAATTAATCGGCTATCTCCATCATTTACTAGATTATTTTCTAAAATAAATGTTAATCATTACCAAAATTTGAAGTAAAGTCGTTATTTTTAGCAAATAAGGGAAGTAACAAGTAGCTTAAACTCGATCTCCTGAAGGTGACCAAATCTGGGACAAATCCCGGAATGATATGCCAAAACAGTCACCTTTGTACATACAGGGTGAGTTTTTTTATATGGCAAAGTTCATTTATTAAGTAACTGTTAGCTGAGTTAAAATTTTGATAATTGGAATATATGAATATTGTTGTAACAGCTTCATAACTTAAAAATATTTTTAAGTACACCGAGTGATCCTTAAGCTTGTAAGGAGTAATAAGATACTTTTTTTAAATAGAACACCCTATATATAAGTAGCTTGTTGTGCTCTATATTCAATTGTAAATATCTTTTATTATAAATACTTTTTCGAAAACTATTTAGTTTTCCAATTATTTATTCTCAATTCGCTTTAAAAATACTAGAATCGCATCTACGGATTTGTCTGATCTCTTTCCAAACAGTGTAATGTTGGGCAATCAGCTTCAGTTGTGTTACAGTATAAAGTTCTCTGCATCTTAAAATCACATTAGAACTTATAATTTTTATACTTTGTGATCAAAGACCAAGCAAACCAAGATTACAACCGGAAAACTTTAATTGCAGAAAACTTGTTTATTTTAAATGGAACAGCCTATATTTTTTATGGAATCTTACAGCGCCAAATGAGCTTTAAAAGTTTTATTCATTTATTATTAGTGTTATAATTTAGGAGATAATTAATGTTTTATGAAAAGTTATAAACAAATAAAATTCTAAATATTAAAATGAAAAACAAAAATGTGTATTTTAATTAAAAAGGAAAATAATTTTATTTTCCTGATCTTTGTAAATTGACGTTATTTTGTATGGGTTTTTGCCATAGTTTGAAATAAAGATTATTATTATTATTATTATTAATTCTTGGTGATCAGAAAGCTCGACTAAGACATCACTCCCTCCGCTATCTGCCTTACCGATCGAACCACCTCAATTGTTTATTCAAATTTATGGTACAAGTATAAGTAAGTATTAACTAATAAGTTATATTAAATGTTCGAATATACGTCCTCCCTGCTGCATACACATATTTAGTTATGTATGGTAGTCGGGGGCCATTCAATGGAACTCCGTCTACCTATCCACTTTCGAGGATATTGAATATTTAACAACTGTCGGACATCTCGGTGGTAATAAATTGGTGCACCATCATGTTGGAACCACCCAAGAGCGATGGGAGCTCGTGTCTAAGAAATCTTAAATAATCCGCACCTGTCACAGTTTGTTCAAAAGCAGATAGTCCAATGATTTTGTTTCGCAATATCCCACACCATATGTTTAGAGACCAAACATTCTGATCATTTATTTCCGGCATCCAGTGTGGATTTTCAGTAGCATAGTAATGCATATTGTGGCGATTAACACTGCCATTGCTTTTAAATGTTGCCTTGTCAGAAAACAAAATGACAGATGTAAACTCTGGATGAACATTTATAACATTTATTATATTATGGCAAAATCCAATTCTTCATCAAAATCATTTTCTTGGAGCTCTTGATGTAACTCCATGTGGTATGGATGAAATTTATATTTTCAAATTTTTTTTTTCAGAGTTGCTATAATTATATAATGCAGTTGCCAAAAAGAAACAATTTGAGTAATTTTATTATATTATTTTTCATAAAACATTAATTATCTCGTACTATAAATGATGGGTATAGCATATGATTAATGAAACTTTTAAAGCCCGTTTGGCGCTGTAAGATTCCACAAAAAAATACAGGGTGTTCCATTTAAAATAAACAAGTTTTCAGCAATTGAAATTGTCCCAATGCAAACTTGGTTTACGATCACCCAGTATAAAAATTATAAATTCTAATGTGGTTTTAAGATGCAGAGAACATTATGCTGTAACACAACAGAAGCTGATTGCCCAACCTTGTACCGTTTGGAAAGAGATCAGACAAATCCGTAGATGCGATTCCGGCATTTTTTAAAGATAATTGAGAATAATTGGAAAACTATGCCGTTTTAGAAAAAAATATTTATAACAAAAGCTATTCAGAATTTAATATGGAACACAACAAGCTACTTATATATAGGGTGTTCCATTAAAAAATACCTTATTACTCCTTACAAGCTTGTGGGTCACTCGGTGTATTTAAAAATATTTTCAAATTATGAAGCTGTCACAATAATATATATTCCAATTATCAAAATTTTAAGTCAGCTAACAGTTACTAAATAATGAACTTTGCCATTTAAAAAACTCACCTGTATGTAATATACAGATCAAACAGTCGACCTCTCTATGGTCAGGGTATCGTATGGCGGTGTAACGGAACGGGTTTTCTTATCTGGAAACTTTTGGGGATGGTCAGCCCAAATTCATTCAAACTGAACCAAGTCCCGTTTTACGAATAACCCCACCTGCTCTTTTGACCGACGAGCCACTGCTGAAAAACAATCCTTTTGTTCGGCAGTGATTGGTTTTAGAAGTTTTAGCCAAAGATGTTTTCCAACGGTGTTTTTCTCAGTCCGTCGAAGCAGGGCCGTTAGCTAGCCTAAAGATTGTCGACTTACCCGCCTCGTCGGCTTTCTCTTTACGGAATGACTTCCTCTCCAAAGCTTTACTAAGGGTACAGATTGAACTTCTTTTTTTTATGGCGAAATAATAGAGTGACTTTTTTTTAGGTATATTTTTTTGTAAAATTGTAATTTGTATATTGAATAAATTGAACAATGGAATTAAACTAACAAGCAAGCAAATTAATGAAATTACAAGTAAAAAAAAAACAAAACACAATTAATTGGATGAATATTTTAAAATTTTATAGTGTTGTTTAACATAAGCACTAGCAATTTTTACTTACAAATTTATTTATTGAGGGAGAGAGAGAGAGAGAGAGAGCGAACGAGTTACGGTTTGCTTTAGTTAGTTTTAAGCAGATTTTTTTTTACATCTTGCCAACCTATGTGGGCACAAAAACTTACACAACACTCACAATTTTTTTAAAGAAAATGGGGTTTTTCGAACGGTTTTAGCACAAAACAAAACACCTCTCGAGAAAAGCTTTTGCTTCCTGTTCTCGAATTTTCAAGCTTATTTTAATTGCAAAATTTAAAAAAAAAGTTTTATTTTTTTTTATTTTAAGATATGGAAACGCCCGGCAACGAAGGGGTAACGCTAATTAATTCAAAACAGCAATGTAAAGTTGTGACGTCATTCCGCACCGATTACTAGTTCCGCTTCTCTTTACAAGAAGGCGCAAGAATGATAGTTGGCGTTATTTTTCTAAACTTCAAACGCCCTTCTGGAGAGTAATGTGGGATTCGCTGGTCAGCAATTGTAACCTACAATAAACAAAGAAGCAGATAAAATTTAAAATAACACCGTATTATCTTAATTACGCGAGATTTTGAACAAAATATACTGTTATTTCCTGTGAAGTAGACGCTCCTTCAGCAAATGCCACAGTACTTATCATCAACGTATTAATGAAATGAATTTAAATACTTTGTATTATACAGGTGGAATTTCGAATTTTTACAGCGGAACTATTTGACAAGTGAGAAGTAGGAATGTATTTAGTGATACCACGTGATACAGCACTTCACTCGACAGCATGCAGTTGCATTTTGTTAGCGAAATAGAGTAATTCATGCTATCTCCCTTCCCGAATAGTTACGACCTGCGATGTTCTGACTACAGGTCGACAGTTTGATCTGTATAAATGATATACCGAGAGTTTTAAAATCCAGAGGAAGTTTGAGTATGAATATATTAGTCTAGAACCAAGTTTTAAAAAAGGCCCGTCAAAGCTTGGACAATTGCTCGAGCGTTTTCCAAGCAGAAGCGCGCGATTTGATATTGGGAGATACTACCGAATACGAGAGAGTATCTGCTAAGCAAACAACCACCAAGGTGTTTAGTTCATTTGTAATCAGCCCTAAGATGATTTTGGGGTACCTAAAGAATCTAAATCTAATACCAAGAGGAATTTAACGAGTCAGACAAAGAAAACAAGTTGTACGTTTTTGGTTCTGGGACGGAGAGTAATGGAAAAAAAATAAAACAAGCGAAAATTTCGTTCAAAGAAGTCTTAATACTATTTTTAGACGCCGAAGCCTTTCACGGGGTAAGTAGCAGCGTCATAATGGAGAAGCTAAAAAAATACTAGAAAAATCCCTGAAGAATGACTTCTGGGAACCTCATCCAAGAAATCCAAGGAAATACATCCAGGGAAAGAGGCAAGTTAAGACTCTCCTGGAAATATATAACTGAAAGAAATTTATGCAATGCATCAATCTAACTAAAAACAATAGCGACATGCTAACAGCCCTTGTTCCTTTTATGTCGATATTGCGGAGAATAATCCCCATTTTCTAAAATAGCGCAGTTACACCTGCGAGCATATGAAATGATATACCTATATCCTAACTTCTACTTATATCCTACACTTTTTGAAAGGAGTGAGGATTGAAGCGAGAATGGCGAACAAATCTTTTAGGTCGCAGTGTATTGTCCACAGGTTACAGACACTTACATGCTCATCAGCTGTAAACAACATCCCATTTACAAATCTGGCAACGTATAGACTGCGATTTTCTTGCATAAGAACGAAGCAAATAACATCACATATTCTTCCAAAATACCCATAAGTTCCCACTTAGAAATCTTTAGTATAACTGGTGCTATGAGAACCTGCCTAACAGCAGTCATCAAGTAGTACTGGATCTCCTCCACATTGTTGCAGAAGGCGTGGTGACATGGAATGATCAAAGAAGGACATAGGCTTCAATTTCCTGACGACGATCAAATCTGGATAACATATCGAAAAATTTAACTTTCTGGAAAAAATTACCACAAAGCTTTGCAACAAAAGCGAATAATATCAAAACATCAGTCCACAGAATGGTGGCAAAAATCACCGGGACAAAGACAGGCAAAAGAGTTCCTAAAGGAGCAGACGCCTGAATTCACGAGAGATCTACTGAATAAAGACAGGAAGACTGTCAAAATGATTGCAGGTCTGCTGACTGGTCACTGTAGACAGAATAGGCATATGTACAACATAGGCCTGGCAGATGATGCAACCTGCAGATACTGCCAAGAGGAGGAAGAAACACCAGTTCATGTGTTGTGCAAATGTGAAGGCCTGGCGAGGACAAAGTTTCTGGTAATGGAAGAGGAGAACCCCACAGCTAGTAGCTACATAAAGAAGCCACTCTCAAAGATGATAGGCCTAATTAAGAGGGCAAAATTAGAGAGCGTTCTCTAGGAAAAAGAGGATCACAATAGATCTGAAAAGGTCGCGGTGAAACAGGTCGATAGGCCACCCCAATCCTAATCTAATCTAATCTAATCTATCAAAACATCATTATAAAATTCAATACAAATATCACTGTAGCGCCAAAATGGCAGAGAGAACTGGAATAGGGATACATGAACATAGCACCAAGTAATAAGTAAAGTCACAAGAAAATTGGTGTTTAATTAAAATTAAAATAAAAAGTTCGTTTTTAAGTTGGATTGAATTCTAATTTTTATTTTGCTGCATGTTTGGATATAATACCATCATCAGGCAAAAAAAACGACAAATTGTAGTATAATACATCATTTATATATTACAATTTGACGTTTTTTTGCCTCATAATGGTATTGTACCGAAACATGTAGCAAAATAAAAATTAGAATTAAATCAAGATCAGTAAACGAACTTTTGATTTTAATGTTAATAGAATCAAGTGTAGCTTGGAAAGCAGGAGATTATCATTATCATTATATCTGATAGTCAGGCAGCCATTAAGGCGCTGAGCTCATATACAATCAGCTGCTAAATGGTCGGGGGGTGTTTAAGGAAATTAAACGAGCTAGGCAAAAGCAACAAGGTGTGGGTTCGGGGAGACACAGGAGTGGAAGAAAATCAAATAACTGATAATCTTAAGGGGGTGGAATATCATTCTTAAAATAGCAGTACAATACTGAAGAAACTAAAAAGTGAAACACAGGAAATGAGCCAAGCAAAACTTTTCTGGAAAATTATAACCAGTACAGATTTACAGAATGCATAAACCTGAGCAAGAACAATATTCGTATATTAACAGGGATCTTTTCAGGTCATTGCAAAACTGAAAAGGCATGTGTAAAGTTTGGATTAGCAAAGAAATCTGAATGTAGATTTTCTGAAGAAGAGGCCGAACACTGGAAGCGTAAGACGTGTGGGCCCTTCGTACATACTGCACTTTTTAAAAGGACTGGGATTGGACAGCCAGCTGTAAAACAATAAGAATAAGGGACGCAATAGATTTTTAGTTGGCAATTGCCCTCCAGTTTTACATACATAGTAATTCACATTCACTGTTCCAACTTACACCACTTCCTCCACCAAAACTTCTTCTCCAAACAAGATAATGGTGTAATTAGGAATTTTGGAATACGGTGCATTACCGTCCATGGCGAAATTTTCTATTTACTTGTGAGATTTGTGATGATCCAGTCTGAATGGTCCCAAATTAGTCAAAGGTTCTAAGTTATTATTTTAGTTCAAGTACGTCGTTATTAATTGTGGGTTTTTTTTATTTATGGTTCTCATTAAAGTAGTTAAGAGTGTCGCTTTTCTAGTGGCAGAGCCTTCGAAAATGGTTTTGTTATTAAATACAAATATATGCTTTCCGATTATAAGTGGTAGTGGGCGAAATTCTCCTAGTAAGAATGAGCAAAGGATCATTTTCCGAGCCCGTAGATCAATGTAATGCCATAAAACAAGCCAGAGTAGAATGTATTTAATCTTCGTATATTGTGTATCGCAATCGGAGACTGCGTAAAACTTGGTGCCGGTTGAGAAATCCGAAGCACTGAGAGCGATCATGTGATGCATTACCATAAAGTACTCTCACACTATAATATTGCGAAGTCAGTGACCTTACGGTAGATAGTGAATGACGTACATGTGTGTATATATAAAAGTAATAGTCCGTATAATGGTTAATTCTACTAACCAGCTGGAATCTGCATATATTTAAATAACAAATTAATGAGATTTGACTTTAGGCTAGGTGGTCGAAATACAAAAATTGGCATTTGCTTATTGTAGGCGGAATTTAAATGTGCATAAAGTGTAATTTAATGTGGGAGTTAAGGCATTTTGCATTAATGTCTCTGTGTAGGAAGTTCTGGCATGATTCATTTACTATGAGAATACTAAAGAGAAATTTTATCGTAGTCTAGTAACTTTTTTATGCCAATATTAAATGAGCTTCATATTATGATTGATGACGGCAAAATGTATAATGGAGAAATCAATTTGTAAATGTTAGAGGTATGCATACTTTTGACTATTGACATTTTTCTTCAATTATGTCAGAAGGCGTAAGCACCCAGCGTGGGGCTACCCATTAGTTTAGATTACAAAAATTGTGAAGTGTATATACATTTATCAAAACAGCTGGCATTCGAATTGACAGGAGGAGAAATCGTAATAGAACTGGACGTTTAGCAATCTTGAAGTGCACGGACAAAAGCATTTGTTTTGTGAACATAAAATGCACTAATTCACCGCAGTTTTTTGTTTGTGTATAAACAACACAACGATTGGGCTTATTCAACCCATACAGTAGTATTATCATTAAATGACTGTTGGAGTTTAAATTATGTAATAAATGTGTCAATGCAAATTACGTTTTTTTTTCATTATGGTGCCATATTCGTGCACTGAAAACCATGTATCTAAGCTATTCTTTTAAAGTTACAATTCAAAAGCGCTAAAATCCGTTTTAGATAGTACTTACATGACTGTTGTTTGTGTTTGGTCATGTTTTTTTTTTACTACGAGCCGAAATCGATTTTCGTCGATGCAGAACTATGCAGCGTAGAGCATTGTTTCCAAGGAATGTATAAATAAAAACGGACAAACAGCGTCGGGACGTTTAATATCAAGGGCTCTTGATTTTCAGCCTGCTCATCGACTTGCTACTGACTATAACGAACTCAAAGAAGATACCGATTGTGCGTGCACATTCAAAATTGGCTTGCTCTCAGGTTAACAAGTAACTCGCATGAATATGCATTCATAGGTTATACTAATACACTTAAAACCTGGGAGAGTTATTGACTGCTATTAGTAGCGTTCTTTTTACAACTCGTTTCACTTCATTTATCTCTCTAGAGAATTGATATTTATCTGACATGATATCCACTAAAAGAACGCATTACATCGTACTCAATATTTTATATTAAAATAGTACATTACAGAAGTGTGATATAATGCATAAAGAAAATTTAATAATTGTTCGTTTTAATATCAAAATTAACCTATGCTATACGCAACAGGCATAGAAAGCTCAAACAACTTCGTAATATGTAAAATCAAGTTGATAGAAACACGTTTTAAATACTTTCCAATCACAATTGGCAAACGAAAAACTGACACAAATAAAGCGTTATAGAAAAAAACTAGGTTATACGTGTTATTGGTATCCCCTCTACCAAACTTAGTTTTTACACTCACTACAGCACACCCTTGCGAGGTTGTGCGCTAGCGGTAATGGGGGAGGTAAAAATCTCAGATAAATCTCAATTTGAGTCGTTTAAAAATAACGGGGTTTTTAGCAAAATATCTCTAGTGAGTTGAGATTATCTGAGATTTTTTGTAAAAAGAACGCTACTATTGCCTAGGACGAACTCAGAGAAAATGACGATTGCTCGCGAAAATTCAAAATTTGCTAGCTGTCAAGTTGAAATATTCTTTATAACAGCTGTCACTCGCTTGAATCTGCGTTCACTGATTTTAAAAACCCCGAACTGTCAAAGGGCTGTCAAAAACTGTTTAGACAAGAGCCGAACTTGGTTTTCTATTTGCCAGAACGAACTTAATTTTCACTTTTCTTGGCTTTTGGTTTGCTATTAGTAAGAGCAAGCTCAGAAAAGATGGCGATTCTACCCAGTTAAAATTTGCTAGTTGTCCTTTTACCTGTATATATTACCAATTGAGTAATTTCTCGAATTTCGTTTCTTATTGTATTTTATATTTTACATGGTACAGATTTATTTGTCCTGCGTTTTAAGTTTTGTTTTTATAGAAAAAAACGATTGTCAATTTCACTTCATATCCCTTTATCGATTTGAATGAAAACGCTGTTGTGCCAAAGAAAAACTCGAAAAACCCTGTCCTCTAAACTACAATTTGTTTGAACGAACTACATCGTAAAATGAAAATTAGTTGTTGGCTAATTTTTTTGCGTACTTTTATAAAATGGAACATAGAAAGGAGGGAACCAGGCATATACTATGGTAATTCTTAAACATTGAGCTATCATGTAGATTCTAAAAAGTTATAAGTTATAACTAGTTCATTCATTCATTCAAGTTAGGGTGGGCACTTGATGTCCGGGCACTTGAGCTTGGTGCTCATTGTACCATCCCTATTGATTCTCTTATTTCCACTCGAGCAGCTTGGTGTTCTCTATAAAGCCCAGTATCTAGCCCAGTGGAAACTTGAGGACCTTCGAGGGCTCCAGTAGATCTCTCCCGAAATATTTCTGCCTGAGTACCTTCAGTTCCTCACATGTGCAGATTACATGTAAGCTCGTTTCCTCCTGTAGTTCGCATCTTCTACACCACGGTTCGCTTACACGGCCTGTGTTGTATAGATGCTTTTTCAGAAGGCAGTGTCCAGTTACCAACCCAGTAATGGTTTTAACTTCTTTCTTATTGCGCTTGAGTAGGTTATCAGAGAAACTACCATCCCCATCCCCTATCAGCGTTTTGGTATGGAGTTGGCCTTCAGTCGACCTCCATTTCTTTGTACTTTCTTTATCTAACCAGGTCCAGATCTCCCTTCTTGCGGAATCCTTGGTAATCCCACATACGGGCTCTGGACCCATGAAGTGTCTCTTAGAGCCCTCCTTGGCTAGTTCATCGGCGATTACGTTGCCCTTTATATCCTCATGTCCCGGCACCCAAATCAGAGACACCGTGTTGTCTCGTGCCAGTGCATTGAGGGATCGTTTGCAGTCCCTAACTAGTTTTGACCTAGTTACAGGGTTTGAGACTGCCTTAATGACAGCCTGGCTGTCAGTCATTATATTAATTTTCCTCCTCATGTAGCTCCCTTTTGCAATCATTTCTGCACAGGCTGCAAGGGCGAATACCTCTGCCTGGAAGACCGTTGTATGTTTCCCCAGGCTTATGAATATCCTTTGATTAGGACTGGGCCCACAAATACCGGCTCCTGTCCCTGGCTGGATTTGGATCCATCCGTGTACCAGTTTGTTAGCAATGATCTCACTACGTGCCTGGTCTCTGTTCGGTATGGAGATTTTCACCTTTTCAGTGAAGATAATTTCGGGTGGCATGCTGTCCGTGGGCATTTGTAGCAATGGCCCGTCCAGCAGCGTGCCCGTAGTATAAGTGTGTCCTTAACTAGTTGTTAGTTATCAATTCTGTAGTAGTGCTAGTAGATTGGTATTAGAAAAGAAATTTTCTCTATAAGCCCTATTTTTAGAAGTTATAATTTTAACTAATTATTCCACACAGATTGTTAAATAATTAATAATAAATTGAAGGTAAAAAAAAGTCATCGAAAAGGAAGGGACAAATCCCTCATATTGTATTACAAAGTGCTGTTATAGTGGATCATTCATTCAGTCATTTTTAATACCCTTTGCAAACAATAATAACATTCAAAAAGGAAAAGTAAATTTCATTATGCTGAAAGTGTGCAAATTTGCTGTGTTTATCAGGGGAAAATTAATAAATTAGATTGTTTTTTAAGTGTGGTATTGAAACAAAGGAATTTGAAAAACGTTTTCCTAGTGATCTGGACGATCCACACTATTCAATTTACTACCAAAACGGTTTAGTTACCTAATTTTAAGAAAAGTTCTATAAAAATATGGCACACTCGTTCTCAGGTTATTTTCAAGGTTATTTCCAAGGCCAACCTATTCTTAGAACACAGTTTTTAATTGGGTGTGCAAATGTGTAGATATTTATCAGGCGAGAATTAAAAAATGAGGTATTTCTCTAAGTATGCCATCGAAACAAAAGACAAAGGATTAATATAATGTAAAGCTGGCACTTTAGTTCGGTTGTGCTGAAGAAGTTGGTGGTTAATTTCAAAACACGGCGCACTGTAGATTAGATACAAATAAATGACCGCAAGATTTGTAAGTTAAACGACGTTTTCAGTAAATTTCGCATTGTATGGCCACAAAAACTTTGTTTTTCCTCTCTTTGTGAGGCATTTGATATCTTAATGCGCAATAGATGGTCTTAATATTTTAATATGTCCGGCCTATGTGCTAATTCATGATAGTTAATAGACTTTATTCCAATTACATTTTATTCGAATTTAAAGATTCTTAAGAAATATGCTTGCTTATTTCTATACAATTTTGACAATTCTTTATATTATTTGATGTAAATATTATATAATGCCTTATAATTTGTAATATTTGTGTCTAATTAGTGTTTATGGAACGCTTCAGATTTCAAACTTGAGAATACGCAGCAATTCGCGCGGAACCAATCGTTTTTGAAATATTTTAATTTATTTTGCTATTTTAATTTATATAAAGTTGACAGTTTGGTCCAGTTATTCTGGGGATGCTGGTAATATGCATAATTTCCAAACGTGACGCAACGCAGAAATAGCACAAGTAATTGACACGTAAAGTCTGAAGTTAAGCCAAATTTTTATAAAAAAAAATGCTTTTTAAAGATCTTGAAAACTCATCTATTCAATTAATCCTTGTTTATTCTTAATTTTTTTGTGAGATATTTTGAGCATTCAGATAATTATTCCCTGGAGCGTAAAATAATAATACAAAAATGTTTCCGTTATCTATTTTTTAAGAGAAATTGCGAATTTATTTGTAGGAAGGTCCTAAAGGTTATTCTAAGGCCAACCTATTTTTTAAATACAGAAAAAAAATTGATACTTTTATAATAGTGCTATATCTAAAACTCCGTCAATGCCTATCTTAAGTCAGGAGAAGAAACGAGTAAAGAGAGGAGTATCAACTTTGTTAAAGTTTCATTTGGTCAAGATAAAAAACAAGCTATTAAAGGGCCTTTACTTAGAGTCACAGATATCCAAATCAAGCAGAAGGTAGAAGCCAGATTGCAAAGTTAGGGAAAAAGAACCCAATGTGGGAAATGTAAGCCAAACCATTAAGTGTAATAAAAAGAGTATCGAGGGTTAAAAAAAAAACAGACAAAGGCTCCAAAAAATACCACCGGAAACACCGAAGAAACCCAAGAAAAGTTTTACCAAGGCAGCGTCAGCAATGGTTTAAGAGCAGGTGGATCTGATTCAAAAACGACTCGTGATTGCGGTGTACGATTGCTCCGAGTATGAGCACCAATTTCCTGTAATTCATGAAGGAAATCTTCGCTGGAAGAGTAAAAGACCTACTACAGTCAAACCACAAGAATCTAGCTCAAGGCAAAGGCATCCACAATGCATCTTTGATTTAATTACTTTTGGATCCAAAGACCTTGTAAAGAGGCCAAGGATACTAGCTCTAAATCCAGGTCAGCAGGAACTAGTAAGAGCAAGGTAAGGGGTCTGAGATATATGATGTAAAATAATTTATAGTAACACCTCCGAAGTACGCAGAAATGCTTTGGTCACAGATAAAATTAGCTAGGGAACAAGGATATATCGAAAGATTTAACTATCGGATCGGCATATTTAACTTGATGATCATGACTTACCACGAACCAAGGACTGACTAGGGAGCTTATATTTATAGCAGAATTGGGCTTCACTCTAAAAGACATGGAAATGGGAGAATTAAATATAAAAAGCCAAGAAGCTGCGGTTTTCCGAAGACTCTGTCAGACGGCTCCCATCAAACAAAAAAAAAAGGTGCTATAAAAGACGAAAAAACTTAGCGCAATTAATTTATATAGAGGTAGCACTTTAACTATGTTGGAGAATTTTGTAGTATGTATAGTTTTGAAACACGACGCAACGCAGACATAAACACGGATAATTGGTAATCAGGGTTTGATTGCTGCTTCTTCGAGATCTTTTGCGGTCTTCCGCTTGAATAAAGTATCTGTAACTCTAATTGTAAGTGGAGGTCCTTAACAGATTATTTTTCCTCTGGGTCAGGTGCACAGTAAAAAAATTACGCAGTAGCATTCCTGGTAATTATCCGCCAGGAAAACTACTGTATTTTTACAGATGAGGGTGAAAATTTCAGTGTAACTGTAAATTTACAGTATCGCGTCATCATGTTTCTCCCACTTACCCTTAATATCACAGTATGATCGCTGTAAATTTAAGGATCATTTCTGATATATTTAAGCGCTGTTAGAAATTTACATCAATGTTTTTGACTTTTACATTAATTGTTTGCTTATTTACTGAGAAATTATAAAGCTTCAGTAATTTTCCTGTAAAAATTTCCTTACAGTAATAATACTGTAAAATAGAACAGGATTATTACTACATTATTACAGAAACTTTTTACTGTGTGGAACCTGGTCTTTTAGGAAGGTCGATACTTCTCTAAGTTAGATCCATCAATATAAGTAGCCTCTGTTTATTCTTAATTCTTTTATAAGATATTTTGGGGTTTAAGACAAAAGTTCCGTGCGACGTAAAATAATAAAAACGTCTGAGTTATGAGCAGTTCTAAGAAAAATTATGACAAATTTGTTTGCAAATTGTTTTCAAGGTTATTCCAAGGTGCAACCTATTCCTCTTTTTTATAGATAATATTTTTTTTAATTCAATGAGCAAATTCGAGATATTTTGAAGATTAAGGTAAATGTTCCATGCGGCTGACATAATAAAAGATGTTTCAGTTATCTAGCTTTTAAAAGGAGTTTTAAAATGTTCAAATTATAGTCTCAAGAAGAAGGATTTTGAGATTTCTGAAAGACAGCACACCATAGGAAACTGGTGGAAGGAAATGATAAAGTTATTATCTTTGGGCATAAAAATTTTAAAGCGTATTGTATTAAAAAGTGTCATTTTCATTAAGCATTTTATCATCCCGCCGGCTAAATCTCCATTATGCATCGCGTATCCGAGAATACTTAATTTCAATTTTAAAACTCCAATATCGCCAAACTTTGCCAATATAGGGCTATTCCCATCCAATTACCATATCCATCGGACGAAGCGCATCGCCGTTGTAGCTTTACGAGCAATCTTTTCCCCCGCCTCTCCTGTCATTCATGCCATAACGTCAGTCGTCGCAGCTTTACGGCGTTCGCGTGTACGCGTATATACCGAAAACGAAATGGCTCATTTCAATTCAAAACTGCGCCTCCACATTCAATATGCCAGTTCCCATAAATCAAGCGCCTAATATCCTTTGGTAGTATCCGTTTTGGTGGCAGCGTAGGTAATATACGTAGCTGCCAAATAACGTTATGCGGGACGTTCGCCGCTCGCCATTGATTTCGTATCATCGGCCTTCCGGTAGAGATATAAATGATGATTACGGACGGCCCTGAAAGCCCGAGTAATTATCTCTCTTTTTACTTTCGGAGCACGCCACTTCTGCATTTTCAACGGTCGGTTCCAGATTGATCGGCCCCCTCTTCGCCGATGGGATGAGCGCTCCCCGTATCAGCGTTACCGGTAATCAGTTGCCGTTGTCCAGGGTCGTATCCAGAACTATGCATCCGGACGAAGGTTTCCACGATCACGCCGGTACTGTCATGATTATCGCTTGGGGCCAGTTTATGGATCATGATTTCACATTGACTGGAACTCCTTTGGGTAAGTAAAAAAGCAAAAGATTTACTGAACATGAGATATAATCTAAAACCAAATAAATACTAAATGCTAAAAATTAATGAGTTCGTTTCGATTTTCTCCAGGGTATCAAAGACATTACATTTACAATTTTGTAACAATGGAAAGAAAGCATTTGCATATACTCGCTACCCAGAAGCACTGTTGAAAATAGTTAACCTACCCTATCTATACACTGCTGTGATCGAACTTCATCGATCGAGTGAAAAATCACGTTCCCCACTTGTTTCCACAAACTAGACGTCATCAAACTCGATATTACGTTTACGGAATTTTAGTGTAAAAAGTAGGGACGATTGAGATCTGGAATATACTTACTTACTTACTTATCCGGTAACCTCTTCTACACACAAAAAAATAATTACTCAATTTGAATATAAATGCATCACATTGAATATAACATAAGTTCTTATACAAGCAAGAAGATGATGTATTTATATTGAGAATAAAATTTGTTCACAAACCGGTGAATTTGTTAGACGAAACAATTTTTTAATTCAAATTTAATCAATATACTAAATTCATTATGAACATATAATATTTTCACCACAAAAATAATTATTTTAGATTTGAGTAAATAGATTTTCTCAACTGGAAACTATCACATTTATGCCTTAATAATTTATGTACATTTAATAGAAGTTATAAAAGTATTATTTGAAGTATTACCGGTATTTGCTTTCAAAACATATATAAGTATATTGAACTGATAATACTTACCTGATTAATTTAAGCATTTCTATTATTTAATGACAATAATTACCTACTAATTTTGTGTCTGTAACACCAAAAAACCTGGGTAGGAGAAAATTAATAAATAAAGAAATATTATGTGATTAAATAAATTTACTGTCATGCTTTATAGTTTCACAATGTTTGGGAGAAGGTAGCGTACCGGGGTATCCCAGGAGTGCACACGGGATATTGATGCGTAGAGGTACAGATGTTATGCGTATCCATCGTTGCGACCTGTGTTCTCAGGACATATCCCGCTCAATGCTTGGGCCTGGTATCTAGTCGGTGTTGGTTGCTGATGTAATTTCAATCAGTATAATAATTTGCTGGTATTACCTACTGAAAACTAATAACTAGTAAATACCTATATATGTTTTTTAATGAACGCACCTACCATGTTCATATATTATCGACACAATGGCGCTGACTCTAAGTATTATTTCAAAGTTTTTTAAACCAGTAACTTTTTAATATTAGATAACACGTACGTACTTACCGTCGAATACTTTAATGGTAGCATTTGTAAATCAGCCTCATTCCACCCCATTATATAAGTAGCTGTGGAACGGCTGAGGTGTCCATTCAGATTTACTTACACTCACAACCAACAACACTGTTGGTTGGTCAATCAAAAAGTGACGACAAGTAAAGTGTATGTATATGCAAAAACCCCTAAATCCCCCTAAAAAAGAGGGAACCAATGATAGACAAGTTTTAGTGCAATAAATGGTGGGGTAAAATTCGTTTCCCATGTTTCAATATTATGGTAATTTCAATTTGATATTTCATGTTTTCCGTACAATACATTTAATAATTTTATATATTAATTCACTATACCAAACGTATACGGGATTTTATTTTCTACAGACTTTCTCACTATGATTGCATAGATTTATTCCTTACAACAATAACAATGTTCATTTGGAGGAAGTATACTTCAATGCAAATATTTATACTATTTGTTCTAGAGTATTTTGTGTTTTCAGAGAATTTACTCTTATGTTCTAACCAACAAGATTTAGTTCATTTAAATATATATTAAGTTTCGATTGCTAATAGATTTTTTTATGTGTACCATTCAGTGTCGAGGTAATAATCTTTCTTCATTTTTTTCTGTTTTATTCTTAGCTTTTCTTGTTTTGTCAGAGGAGATAAGCAATCTTCCCTCAAAATTTCCGTACGAATTTGGGCCACAATTTTTGTGCCCCCAAACCCGTACAGCTATTCTACTTTTAGAAGTAATACTTCTACCTAGGGAGGTAACTTTTCGAAGGTTTTAGCTTGGAGTATTCATAGTGAATCTTTTAAATGTGGCTAACTTTTCCAAGATTTTTTCATATAGTCTAGAACATCCACAAGTAAAATTTCTAAGGTAGTGACAATTTTCACGTTAGTTTTACTAGTTCAAAAGTAAAATTATAAAGAAAAATTCAGTATTTTGGTTTTTTTTTTCCTAACAAAAAGGAAAATACAATCAAAATGCAAGTTCCCTGGTAGTGCATATAATTGGAACTTTTACTTTTCTTAAATCTAAAAATATGTTGCAAATCATTTTTATACATAAATTGTTCGCTTAATATTTTACTCTAGCAGTAGTTTCTGCGGATAAGCCATTCTCAGCTAGAATCGTCTCTTAGTGTATCTTAAAATGGCAAAATGTCATTCTTAGGTTATGTAGTAAAATCGAAATTTTTAGATTAAACAAAGCTAAAAATATTAAGCAATCGAAACTTAGAACGGATATGAAAATGTGAAAGAAGGTGAAAAATTGTTTATTCGCAACTCGCAAGCGTATTGCGTTTTTCTTCGTTTTAATAATTTTTCACATTTTACACACCTTTATATTAACCTCTTACCTTTTTCAAATCTTTCAATTTTTGATTGCTTAAATATTACCAATTTTGTCATTTTAATTAACTACACAACTACCCAGGCAGCCAAATTTAAATTTCCCACAATTAATTTCAATAACTTCAACGTTGAATCAGAAATTACTAATAATTTTATATTGCATTAATAGTTACTTTCACACCATTATGTTGAAGTTACTAAAAATAATTGTGGGAAATTTAAATTTGGTTGTCTGGGTAAAGAATGAAATTTGATCATTTTAATATAAACAACTGAGGATGTCCTAACAGCTGGAATTATTTGTAAAATAAATTAATAATGAAACCAATAAAGAATTAAAATGAAAAAGTTGTTACATTTCATTCATTTTCAAAATGGATACTTTATGGATCTTTATTTTTACTATGTTTATGTCTCATAATATTCAGTAAGCTAAGATTACTTCAATGATTTTGATAACCATCAGAATCTCTTTCAAAATTGGAAACAATACTGCATATAAATGAATAGCCATAAATGGAAGTCACTTTGTCATGTTTATGTATACAACCACAATGTAATTCATTTTGTGCGAAATATTTTTCCAAAGTTTAAAACTCGTGTAAAATTTATATGGTAGTCATGACATATCTAATCTAAGTTTACGAAATATAGTCAAAATTGGTGTTTCATAGAAATAATGCAAGTGCAACACAGATGTTAATTGATTGTTCAGTAGTCACAAAATAGTCTATTTCAACTTATTGTAAAAATACATATATGTATTGCACAAAAGACAAACAAAATATGAATTTCTGTCAATTATGCTAACACAAAATTAGAATTGTTACCACTTATACATTAAGTAAGAATATTTAACCGCATTGTTGGAGATAATAAGCTAATACACTCTTAAAACTATGTATATTTTCGTTTTTCTGTTTTCTATATTTGTTATCTTCATAATAGGTATATACAGATTTGGAAAGAAAAAGAGAAGCAAAAGTAAATAATTATGTATGTATTGTTGAAATAATTGATAAGAAGTATTCATTGATGTTTATGTTTTAAAGCACTTATGGGCGTCTCCGCTTTCTCTCGCCCTTTGTTTTATATTTTATTTATAGGGTAAAACTTTTTTCTCTTCTTGATGTGGAAAAAAGGCGTTTTTGTTCCAACGTCGGGGTGAGTTTTTAACAGATTGACGCTGAATTAATTCCAACCTAAGTTGTTTCCGATATTTCATGTTCAAATTGTAGCAGAGTGCGTAACCCACGCGCGTATACAAGGAGGGAGGCGAGGGTAATTACCCCCCTACAAGCGAACCAGCGAAACCTACTTGTAAATCAAAATTTTACATTTAAAGACAAACACTCATCCTTCTTTTTTCCTTTTTTTTGTGTAATTACCCCTCCTATGATGACACTATTCAAATTGTATCGAAAAAGAGCCGATCTTTTTTTTTAATTAAAATAAAAATATCATATCCATCATCGTAATTATCTCAAAAAAATATCATTTGAGATATTAGGATTATCTTCGTTTGAATAAAGTACGGCCAGTGCTGGAATTAGATCATTTTAAAGAACCCTCCTCAAAGGACAAAGGACCTAGAATTCTATTATGAACTATTCCTGGCCGCCCAGATGCTTACTTTTTGTGGATGTTGAGTATGTGTGCGTATTCTGCTAATTAACTATACCGTTTATATAAGAAAAAGTTGCTTCATCGGAAAAAAAAAAATTGGTGATAAAAGCGTTCATTGGCATGATCCAAATCCATCATTGTCTCGCAGAATTGTAAACGTCGGCGTCGATTAGGACCACCTTCATTAAGTTCTTGAACTAATTGAATATTAAATACATGATATTTTTTCCCCTTTTCATCAACTTGAGTACTGCAGACTTGCCGACGTAATTATCTGCTGCCAATCTAAAATGCGATATTTTTTCTCATTTAAATTATCCTTAACATCCCCCGTTTTGCTACATTTGTTTTTGATTTTGCTAGCTGCCGATTGTATAATAGGAACATCTGGATATTTAGCATTAAATATGTTACACACTTCTTGCTGGAAAATCTTGTGAAATTTCCACAACCAAGATAAATTAAAATTTCTATACCATGCGTTATTGTTAAACTTTTTCATAAAATATTCAGGTGTATCCTGCATCAGATCGTAAACATTTCAGCGATCATCGTTAGATTTTTTAAACGATATGGTTTAACGAAAATCTCTTCAGCTCGTTTTTTCTCAGAATGTTTATTATGCAATTCCATGATCTATTTATATGTTCTTATTGATTTGATTTGTTTTATTTGTAACATAACTGATATTACATCGTCAAAAGTAAAAGTATATAAATATTAATACAATATATTTCTTATATACCTAATTGGTATGACGCGTGACACAAATCTAAAACACAAAATAATAAACATAAACATGGTGATTAATGTGTGAGGCGACAATTTAATGTATTGAATGTATGAAAAGTATTAAAGTGCGGTTCTACAAAAGTTATAATTTAAAAATTCCTCTATAGAATAAAATGAATTTTTTAATAAATTTTTTTGTACTTGTTTGGAAAAGGCTATTTCGTGTAGTTTTGTTAGGTGTGCTGGTAGTCGATTGTACATTTTTGGGCACCAGTAATTTGCCCCAGTCCTACTTATCATTACACGGTGGTGCTGAAGTTTTAGGTTGATGTTGTGCCTTGTGGGGTAGTTATGCACATCCGAATGGGTGGTACGCAAGTGCCGGGTCCGATGGACATGTACTAAGGTGGCAAGTATAAAAGCGGCCGGAATAGTGAGCACTTGATGCTGCTTGAATATTTCCCTGCAATTGGCTGTATAATTAGATTGAGTCATTGCCCTTACCGCTTCCTTTTACTGCAGGAAAATTGTCTGAGCCTCGCTAGATGACTCCAACACTATTATTCCATATGTGGCCCTCGAGTGGAAGTGGGCGAAGTATGACGTTCGCGCGGCTTGATAAGTGGGTGTTCGTCTCACTCTTCGAATGACATACCCTGGAGAGTTTAGTTTAGAGAAGTTTTATATGGGAGCTCCATTTCAATTGGCAATTTAGATCTACTCCAAGAAAGGGTGCAGATTCGATTTTAGTCACTGGTTTAGTCGTTATAAGTAAATGTTTCGTCTTGCTTTCATTTAGGTTTAAAGAATTACTAGCAAACCATTCTCTTGTCTCTTGTATTGCCCCCGAGGTTTTTTGATGTAGTTCGGCCCTGTCTATTGATGATGTGATGAGAGTCGTATCATCAGCAAAAAGAATACAGTCGACGTTGATGTTTTGCGGTAGATCATTGATGTAAATTAAAAAAAAGTAGTAGGCCTAGGACCGAACCTTGCGGCACTCCCGAACACACCACCATAATATCCGATTGCGTCCCATCGCACTCCACTACCTGACGCCGACCATCCAGATACGACCTCAATAATTGTAATGGTGGTCTCCTAACGGTGTCGAAAGACTTACTAAGATCACATAATGGCATCTGCACCTCTACATCCTCATCCAAGAGCCTAGGTTAATGAGAAGAAAAATCACTATCGGGTTCCACTACTACAAAGATCTAGATAGTCGTTTACATCTTTCTTTTGTGATAACGTGATAACTAAAAAAATGAAAAACGAAAATCGGAAGGTGAATCGCACATGTTAAGGGCTATTATAAAAAACAAAACCCAAACATGTTTTAGCTTCTTTTTTTTAAGCGATATTCCATACTCTGTACGCAGGTTGTTCGAAGTTATCAGCGCACTATTGCTAACTTTGTTAATATTGCAGCTACGATGTTTCTATCAAAGATGTAAGGTTTTTACGCTGATTACAGTCGTGTAATCAAAAAAACAAATAAAAATCGCGTTTACGAGATTAATAGGTAACTTTGCTTCTTCAAACGAATCACTCTGTATATTTTGTCACCAATTGATAGAAAACCAGTTGCACGAAATACTGTGATGCTAGTATGATCCTAAAATGAAAAACAAAAGAACTGCGACTCATATAATAATATAGAGTCGATCTAACAACCAAAACTTTGCTGTTTGGAAATATAGTAATCGAAGCAAGCTTTGGCTGTTTAGTTTTAAGACATAAGGCGCTACCAAAATTGCTGTAATACATAATAAAATATGTTTTCTCTGTAATGCTCAACCTGACTACAAACTTCCGTTTATGTATTTTGATTTCGTTTGATTTTTAGGAAAAAAAGCTTATTTTTCCTTTTTTGACTCCAACGAGATTAATAGATAACTCTGTTTATTTAAACGAATCACCCTGTATATTTTGTCACCAATTGATAGAAAACCAGTTGCACGAAATACTGTGATGCTAGTGTGACCCTAAAATGAAAAACAAAAGAACTACGACTCATATAATAATATGGAGTCGATGTAACAACCAAAACTTTGCTGTTTGGAAATGTACTAATCGAAGCAAGCTTTGGCTGTTTAGTTTTAAGACATAAGGCAATACCAAAATTGCTGTAATACATAATAAAATATGTTTTCTCTGTAATGCCAAACCTGACTCGAAACTTCCGTTTATGTATTTTGTGTATTTTGTTTGATTTTTAGGAAAAAAAAAGCTTATTTTTCCTTTTTTGACTCCAACTAACAACCAAAACTTTGCTGTTGGAAAAGTAGTAATCAAAGCAAGCTTTGGCTGTTTAGTTTTAAGACATAACGCAATACCAAAATTGCTGCAATAAAATATGTTTTTCTCTGTAATGCCAAATCTGACAAAAAACTTTCTTTTATGTATTTTGATTTTGTTTGGTTTTTTAGAAAAAAAAGCTTATTTTCCTTTTTTTTTGCTCCAAGCATCAATCCTGCATTAGATTTCATTTTGAAAGCAAAAAGAGTTTTCTTGAATAAATTATTATTTACAGGCAACTGTAAAGAATTCATCTTATTAAAAGACTTGTTCATTTTGCATAGACGCCATTAACAGGAACGACCCAGAAGAATGTTGCAACCGTCCACCACACTTGAAGCATCCATATTGTAATGAAATTACTATTCCCGAAGACGACTATTTCTACAGGCTCTTCCATGTGCGTTGCATAGATTTTGTTAGGGCTTTCCCATCGGTTAGACCGGTTGTAGATTAGGTAAAATAAAATGAAAAATTCAATTGCAAAATTAATCAAGGAATGTGTACTATAGGTTCTCGTGTGCCATTTAATACACTAACAGGAGTTCTAGACGGTAATACAGTTTATGGTGTCACCGAGAAATTTGCAAGGTATCATTTTGATGATATAAAGGTTTATGTATTTGTATCTCTTCGTATTTTATCAGGAAACTGAGGACTGGTTATGGTGGGCTACTGCGTATGAATCCAGCATTTAGCGAATATGGACTAAAGGATTTGCTTCCTTTGAAGTTGGATATTCCTGATGAAGGGTGCACGAGACCAAATAGTAGCATGTACTGTTTTGAAGCAGGTAAACGAAAGAGTTACAAATCGTACTTACAACGAAATTATTTGTATCTTATTTTAGGCGAAATTCGTGTAAATGAGCAATTGGTCTTAACCTGTATGCATACGCTAATGGCCAGGGAACATAACAGGATTGCAGAGGCCCTGATCCAAGTAAACCCGCATTGGGATGATGAAACTTTATTCCAAGTAAGCTTAAATTTCTTTGATTCTAAAGTATTTTTACTAATATATTTTAGGAAGCTAGACGAATTAATATTGCTGAAATTCAACACATTACTTACAATGAATTTCTACCAATTTTACTCGGGAAGGATGTGATGCAAAAATTCGGCCTTCTTCTCCAGAAAGAGGTAAATTTTTAATGAGCGAAAAGACAGATTTTTATTATAATGCCGCAGGGATATTGGGATGGCTATGACTCTACTGTAAACCCCAACGTAATAGATGCTTTCGCCGCAGCTGCTTACCGTTTTGGGCATTCGTTACTACCGACAGCTGTGGAAAGGTGGAGCAAAGCACATAAATTTATCGGTACCTATGATCAGGAAATTGTATCAAAGCAATTGCATAATCTTATATTTTAGCTTCTAAGCGCCTATCAGATCTTATAAGAAGACCATACGACTTGTATAGAGCTGGTGTCTTAGATGAGTACCTAATGGGTTTAATGAACCAAGTCGCGCAAGCTATGGATGACTCTATAACGCAAGAAGTAACGAATCACCTATTCAAAAAAGCTAGGGCTCGATATGGTATGGATTTAGTGAGCTTCAACATGCAAAGAGGAAGAGAATTCGGTTTGCCTGGCTATATGGAGTTTAGGAAATTCTGTGGCTTACCTGATGCTCACTCCTTCGATGGTCTGTTTGGATCTATGCCCAATGAGACTGTTAGGAAATTTTCTACGATTTTCGAGTAGGAAATTCTGTGCTTTTACGAGAATACCTAAACTGACTTTATTTCTATAGGCATCCTCTCGATGTGGATCTGTGGTCGGGTGGTGTATCCGAAAGGCCGTTGCCTGGTAGCATGTTGGGGCCAACATTTGCTTGTATCATAGCGACTCAATTCAGTTATTCTAGAAGAGGTGATCGGTTCTGGTACGACATTTTTTTTTTAATTTAAAATATAATACGGTAATTTTTGGTTGATTGGCAAAATTATCAGGTACGAAAATCCAAACCAGCCTTCTTCATTCACTCCAGAGCAGTTGCAAGAAATTAGGAAAGCCAGATTGGCTAGGATTATATGCGATAATACGGATCTAATAGATACAACTCAACTTTATCCAATGGTTTTACCTGATCATGAAATGTAAGTAAATTAATTAAAATTGCAAACTTAATTTAAATTGATCTATTGATCCTCGATGTTTTGCTTTTTTTTTCTATTTGTAGTTATTTTAAATTGATATTACTTTAGTTAATTTATCGTGGAGTTAAATACTTTTTCATTTTAATTGTCAAAATAAAACTTTTTCCCTGATATGCTTATATGATGCTGCTTACCCGTAATAACGACTGAATAAAGGTCGTCGCACATTAGCTCGTAACAGCACAGCAAGCAAGTTTCGTCAAAAAATGAATAGAATTAAAACAATGCAAAAAAATGAACAACTGATCAATGCTATCCGCTTTTTGACGGGACGCACCGTGCTGTGCTGTGATAGGCTAATATGCGACAACCTTAAGAGAAATAAAATTATGGAAAAGTTTTGATGAAAAAAAAAGCGTTTCAAGTAATTTAATAATAAATAATTTATTTTATTTATATTTAATTAAAATATAAACAAGTCAAATAATACACAAAGAAACTAAAGTTACATTAATTACATATATTGTTGTTCCTTTGCTACTATTACATACTTTGGTTTTATCAACATTTATTTTCCTTCTATATTCCGATAGAACCCCATTCCATATTAATTTTTTAATAAATTATTTTATTTTGAATATGGCTTTGTTAGAAGAACTTTAGTTATATCACAAAACGCTTCGACAGCGTTTGTATCTTTTTCAGTTGCTGGAAGAAAATTTATTGTTATTTTCGTGTATGAATCTATAGAAAGTTGCAGAATTATGTTCAGTATTCCTGTCTTCCTTTCAATAGTTTCGAAAATATGACAAAAAATCGAAATATAGAATTATTGAACGATAAAGTGACTAAAACTCTATAAGAGCCAGTTATATTTAATCTCATCCACGTTATCGATCCGTATCTAGTAACGTGTAATTAGAGTAAACGATTGCATTTGTTGAACAAAACATTTTGCGAAAGTTACTTTAACGTAGTATAGCTTTTATGTGTATAGCGTTTCTATATGCATTTAACTGGTATATAAATTCGAACAAGAGACTTCTAAAGACAAACACAATCTTTTCATGTCAAATATTCAGGCTACACCAAATACTGTTTGTTTTTAAAATAAAATATTTAATTAATTTGTTCTTCCAACGGTTAAATACGTAACACAAGAAAATGTATCAAACATTCGATCCAAATATAAATATTAATAGGGGCAAATTTTAGTAATTATAAAAATGTAAAATAATAATTCATTTTATTGTATTTTACAGCAATCCAAGAGTTCCTTGTCGAAGTGGCGTCATTCCTAGCATAGACTTTAGCAAATGGGCAGAATATCCAAACCAAGGTCATTTGGATAATTTCGCCTATGATCCCTTAATTGGTAAAAAATAATACCATTTATATAGAATATCATCTAATTAATGAGAAAAAAAAACAAAACAGTGTTCATAAAAAAAAAATGCCAAAATTATGTTTTTAAATAAATATAATTTAAATTTTTAAATAGAATCTTTAATTATCAAATTAAGAAAAAAAAAATTAAAAGCTGTTTAAGAGCATTTTTACGTATTATGATGTATTATCTCAAGCATTTATTTAAAATTCACTTATAACCCCATTCAAGTGTAAACAATTTGGTCTAAGTCAACGAATTTAAAACCAGCCATAAGACCGTCCAAAAAATTATGACTGCCGGCATTAGATACATACAATCCATACTATGTAAGTAGGAGAATAAACAGAAGTTATAAACTTGATTAGTAAGCCCACAGGTGCGTTCAAATATCTGCTCAATATCTACTCCGAGTTACTTATGGCGTCAACTTGTGATTGGTCAGGTACTATTGGGTAGAGTAACTCGAATCGGAACAGATATTTGAACGCACCTCTGGTAAATCGTCTCAAGCGACCTCTATTTTGATGTTTGTCTGTCACAGAAAAGCCAATAAAATAGAGATAAAGCGATTTGCTTCAGTTTATTGATTAATAATGAAGTTTTGAATATTTAAAAAACAAATTACGCGCACCATTTTTACGCATCGAATTTGTATTATCAAATTTTCAATGCAAAAATAAGTTTTGTATGTGTACTTTTAACATGCAGGTTGTAATTTTTTGTGGACGCCTTACATAATAATTCTACCTCGAAAGAAAGGGAAATGGAACGTAGTTTTCTTTTAATATTGTTTGTATTTTTATTATTATTTTATTTATTTAGTTACTTTGTATATTTTTATTTTCATCCTGTATATATGCAACACTATTATGTTAATTAGGTATTCTTCTATAGCTAGGGATCGAAACTTGAAAGATCTTTTAGGTATGAGTTATTTTAGAAAAAGTCCATTATTAATAATTTTCACTACTGTATGTACGTCAATTAATTATATATTATATATATATTATTACCGTGGAACCACTACATATGTCGTGTATATAAAAAAAATATTTGGTACTGATGTATTATTGGTAAAAATAAATAGATGTATTATTTTTTGCTATTGTTGTTTTATTTTCCAAACTTTATTATTCATCTGCTAGTATTAGCAAACAGAAAATAAATACATGTAATTAAAAGATAATAAAATAAACAGTCCGAGGTTACATAAAATGATATAAATACTAAATTGATTGTTTTTGACAATTTGCATTAACACTTCACTCCTTATTTTCAATACATGCACACATTTATTATAATTGGAATTATATAGTGAGTTTTTTTTTTAACTCAGCATATTATATTCACATCTTCTGTTCAGTTTTAAAAAGTGCAAGCCAATACATTACAGTATTAACAAACACTTAAGGGTGGAGGGGAAGAAAGGATTAGAACGGTTAGAAATGCTTATGCAGGAAGAAAAAGTATTAAATATGTTTTAAATGATAAAGTATTTTTTCAAACACTCTGTATGGAGGAGTTGAATTTCTTTCTATGACTAAAATCACAATGTCGCAGTGAAAGGAAGCATTAAAAATATGTAGAGGTCGAAGGGTGATCACTTCTTTTTTAATTAGATTCCTTCACAACAATGAGGGGGCAGGAATAAATATAATTTAAAACAGTTTGAATGATACTCCTCTTGTCACCTTTTGTAAACAAAAATTCACTTATTTAAAACATTTCTAATGCTTCCTACTCTCTCCCTAGTGAAAAGAAATATGTATACAAATATAAATTTAAATGTAAGTTACTTACCAATAAAACAATATTAGAAAATCTTAACATAATAACATTCATTTTATTTACAATCTTTTATAATCAATTTTCTCTAAATGCACTAATGGTTTAAGCTGTTCGGCAAACACTCTCATATCTTCAGCAATCGCATCATAACCTGATGGAGCCAACACTGACAATTCGACTAAATAACTTTGCGATATTAGTTCAATATTTTCACCCGGCTTATTACCACCACCGCACTTGCAAATCTTCGAAACAGTGATCTTCATTCGACCTTTCCTGAACATATACCCTCTAGCTGTATATTCAAAATCTAACCGGCATCCTAATTCTTGCAGAAACTCTACGATCGAAGCACTGCAGGCAACATCGATGCTTGATCTTACAATCGTAGGTCTATTTTTATCCCCTAGCTCCTGTTGACCGATATACCTCAACTGATATGGGGCATCCTGAACGTCTAGAGCTCTTCTAACCCTTAAAGGGAATACCATGGAATTGCCAGGCGAATTCATGCATAAACTGAAGCACATTTCGTGATCGTAGAATGTTTCTGCACCATCATCCACATTATCGCATAAGCCTCTTAATCTGTGTAGTAATACCTCGACGTATTGATCGACGACAGAGCCCTGTAGTAGATACTCTCTGTTTGGGATGATGTTTGAATTCAAAGCTGAGGTTAGAGAATCCTTTGCTGAGTCTGGAGTTGTCATTTTTGCAGAAATATAAATGGTGTGCGTGGTGAATAACTTACTGTTTAAACATTTTCAATTGCACTTAATCGAGGCACTTATTCAGTTTTGTATTATTAGATTATGGCACAATAAATGCACTCTACTTTCATCACCACATAACCTCTTTTCTAAGCAACACGGTCACAGACACCGAACGTCAAACTGACTCCAGAACTATTTAGGAAAAATGGCGCCCTCCGTTTATGCAACTTATATTACGTTTTGAAAGCATTTATTTTGATATTTTTTTATAGTTAGAGGCATAGCTCTCCGTATTAATACTAGAATAAAATTTAAATATCGTACTTATCTTTTCATAAGCAAATTAGATTATAGAAAGAAATGCATTGCCTTTTCTGAATATTAAATTGATAAAAAATATACTTCCCTAATCTTCGAGAAGGACAAAAGTAATGTAATGTAATTTCTAAACACAGTTTAAAAACCTTATCTGCATCACGACCTGCTTGATGACTTTGACACTTTGCTTTATCCGCATTTATGTTAGGTTTGTTCGAACATGCAGTTAGCGAACGGTTCACGATCTTGTGAACCAATCAGACAACAGATTCCAGTTCGCGAGAACTCCAATCTGTTCTCTGATTGGTTCATGTGATTACGAACCGTTCGCGAACTGCATGTTCGAACAGCCCTATTTAGTATTATGGGCAAAAAATCATTTTTTTACTACCGCCTCAGCCCACAAACCGTATACATACTCGCAAAACCGTAGTTTCTGGCCAAGTGTTACAAATAACTATTATCTATTAGCAAAAAAAAAAGCTGGGCAATTTTGTAGACTTAAAACATTCTATTGACAGCATCTTTTTTTTAATTAAGAACTATTTTTCACGTTAATTTAAAAATTCTGGAGTTGCTATATTGCTGACGAGTTCAGTCATCTTAATTTTCTTTTATTGTTAAAATATGCGACATTTACTTCCAATATATAAAGATTATTATGGATTTATGGTGGGATTCTATGCATATCTATAGCGCCTGTCCTATATCTCATAGTGAATAAGTGCGTAAAAATTGAGTTAGCCGATTGGAGCGATTAAGAATCAGATAAACACACTTATTCCATGGAAGAACATTTGCACCGGAAATACATGGGCGTAACGATGACACTACTATTTTACACACAACTGAATGCACCAACCTGTGCGCCTTCCCGAAAAATGGGCCTACAATACTGGTGCAGCTAAATTGAAGATTGTATTGAAAAATAAGCGAACGTACACATGTAAGTAAAATAATGGATCATTACCTGTGCGCCTTCCCGAACAATGGGCCTACAATACTGGTGCAGCTAAATTGAAGATTGTATTGAAAAATATAGCGAACGTACACATGTAAGTAAAATGGATCATTACTATATCGTAAACACTAGCGAAATGATTTATTGTTGTAATTGAAGCAGTATTTGTTAACTTAATATATTAATACCGGTAAATACCTAGACGTGCTTTTTTTATATTAATAGCAGGCTTGTATGTATGTATGTATGGAGGGTGATGTTACAATGCGACCTAAGAGATTTATTGTGTCCTCTATTTTTGCTGTTTTACAGTTGGGATTAAAAAATCCCTAGAAGGCGTCAGGTTAGGTATAAGTCCCAATTGCAACGCCCTTGAGTTGCACAGTGATACGATATTTGAGAGGAGATGGGTGAGTGTTTCATCCTGTTCCCCACAAAATCTACATTCAAATTCCTTAGCGAATCCAAGCTTACTCAGATGTTCTTTTAGTTTACAATGGCCTGAAAGTATTCCGGTTAATATGCGAATATTGTTCTTATTCAGGTTGACGCATTCTGTAAACCTCTTCTGCCTCTTGCCTCAATCCCCAGAAATTTTTCCAATAATTAGATTTTCTCTGCTCCATATCTCTTTTGAATTTCTTCAGTATTGTACTGCTACTTATCCTGCAAAAGGGTTCAAGCCCTACAAAAGGTGTTCCACCCCTTTTTTGCAAGATAATCCGTTATTTTCTTTGCTTCCATTCCTGTGTGACTCGGAATCCACAGGAGAGTTACTTTATTTCTTTTGCTTAGCTCGTCTCACTTCTAGGCATTCCCAGACCATCGATCTTGGAATTGATTTCATGTGAGTTCAGCGCCTTGATGACTACTTGACTGTCAGACATAAAGATTTTCTTTTCAAAGATGTATGGTTATGTGTGCAAATGTTGATGGTTATTAGCACAAAAAATATGTCCATGTGGCAATTGTAGTTAAAAATACATATATCTCAGTTCCATACCAAGTACAAATGACGAAAAGTTACTGAATAATTGAAAATCCTTTTAGGGCAGACGTTGAGAGCCAGGGAGGCAAAAAAGTTACGTCCCATTTTTGGGGTTATTCACCCCAATTCTTTTTTTGAGTGATTATTTATTGGCAATTATACAGACTGTATAATAGGAAGTCTGCTTCCTACTACAACACAAATAGAGGCATTGTTTTGTTCTATAATGTATTCTATGATGGTTCTGAACCATACTTGTCAATTACGACACTTATGCGGTCAATCGCAAAAATGGAATGTTTAAAACCGGTTTCTCAGGTAACAGTTTTCCCTAATCTGAAAACTGTTACCTAATGGAATATTATACAGACTGTTTCGAAATGAATTACGTCTAGGTAGTCATGAATTTCTCCTATAAATTATGATATTCCGCTTTCTTGAAATGGGGGTGTAGATTAAATAGTATATAGGATATCCACCTGTCTAAATTTATCGTCGAGCGGTGTGTGAGAAATTAATGACAAACACAATTGGATTATTAATTTATAAGATAGCTTTAAAGATGGGATATTAATCAAACAACTAAGGTAAGTAACTTATTTGTAGAAATTTTGTTTAGTTATAATTTACAAGTGTTCAAAATGGTCACCATTCTGTTGAATGCATAATACAATAGGTACGACGTTTCATATCGTCAACAATATTCTGCAATACATTTGGTGTTATTTCATTATATTTATTTGCAATTGTATTCATCAGGTTATTTAAGTTATTAATTCTTGCCTTATATACTTCATTTTTTAGCAATGTGAAAAATAGAAAAAGTCTAACGGAGTAAGGTCTGGTGATCGCGCTGGCAAAACACCCCTGCTTATAACTTGACTAGGGAAGTATTTTTCTAATAGCGCTAAATTTTCACGAGTTGTATGTGTAGTAGCCTCATCTTGCTGGAAGAAACCCCCATTGAATACGGCTTATTGCAATTGATTTAAAAATTGTATTAATAACTATTCTCGGTAGCGTTATAGCTACAATGTTATTGTGAAAAAATATTGGTCCTACTATTCTACGATGAGATATAGTTAACCGTATTCCAACTTTAACAGAATGCAAAATAACTTCAGTGTGAGTGTTTAGATTATTTACAGACCAGGTTCGGTAATTTTGTTTATTTACAAACCCGCTTAAATGAAACCATGCTTCATCAGTAAAGAAAAGGAAACTTAGAGCAAGAATTCCGTTATTATTTAAATTTTCTTGAAAGAAATTGCAGTTAATTATTTTACTAGCGTGATCTCTAGGTAAGATCTGATGAACAACTGATGCTTTGTATGGATACATATGCAAACGACGCGTCAAAATTTTATGAACAGTACTAGAAGATACATTCGTTTGAAGTGATAAACAACGAACTGATGAATGTGGGTTTTTGCCAACAAGGTTTTCTACATGGTTAACAACATTTTGGTGTGTACTTGGTCTACCAGAACTTTTACCTTTTAAAACAGATCCTGTAGTCCGAAGCTTCTCCACTACTAGGCGAGTATGATGTAAAGCGATATTAACCATAACTCTATTAGGAAACTGCAAGCGAAACTGTCGCTTACATTCAGCGTAGGAATATTGCCATTCGCCATTGAGAAATTGTGTACTTCGGAAATATGCTTCAACAATGAAAATATTTTCTTGCAGTGTGTACATTATTTAGTAGTAGGTATTAAGAGAGCTCTGTGCGTATGGTGGGTTGCATACATTTCAATGATCGATTTTTGCACAAAATATCTTAAACAATATATAATTTCGTTGTACGAGCTTGGATTATGGATTAAGCTTTAAAACACAATTATAAAATATCATAAAGATAAACAATGAAATTGAGGGTCGCATGAACGTGTAGAAAAAAAAATTTAAACGTTTTGCAGCAATGAAATATAAAATTGAAAAGAAAATAGCTAGAAAACAAGGTATTTCAGTAAACTATATAATGGTGTGGTACGTGGTACCCTCTGTGGGATACGTTGCTAAGGGAAACCGTAAAAGTTGTAATTAAAAGTACTTTGATATTTGACAACAGCTTATTGGCGTATTGAGCATTGAGCGTATTTTTAGGTAGATATTAATTTTTTTTTGTTAGACAGGTTTTATCTCTGTGTTAAGTATGGTTGGTATTTTGCTAAATTAAATGTTTTTCCGTTATAAAACATATATGTTTTCCACATACATGTTATAGTGTGAAAGTTATGGAACCTAATAGGTTAACGCTGAATGCAAGAAGTAAAAACATTAAAACAAGGATTAAATACAGTCGCGAGCAAATGTTATAGGCACCTTAAATTTTGGGCGAATATCACAGTAATAAATGAGAAAATAAAAACTTGTAGATAATACATTATCAATATGTAGTATTTTAAGGAATCTTATTAATTTGTTGCATATTAGAGTGTTTTTAGTACAGCTATAATACTTTTTAGATGGGAGGGGGAAAGTGACATCTCGAAGACTTGAAAAAATATAAAAAAAAATAATACATTTACAAAAGGTATCTATAAAGACTATTGTAACCATAAAGACGATTATATAAACGTTGAAATAACTGTCACAAAAAAAATGCAAGAAACATGAAACCCATTAGTTTTGTCAAAGGTGCCTATAACATTTGCTCGCGACTGTACATTGCTTTCTCCAAGTAATTGAATATCTAGTTTTGATCTTATTCCATGTCATTGTATTCATCATCATCAGAGACATTTTTACCATACGTATAATAATACCAAAGACATGTCATGCCAAAACTCTATTACAACACTTAGTATGAATAAATCACTCAGTGATCGGCAAAAATAAATGATCAGAATCGAAACATTCAAGATGTCTAATAAAATTGAAAGAATAAACGAGTGTTCAAAGTAACAAGTAAATCAACGTCAACGTATTATGTATGTCACTTCTTGTTTGCATCTGCCTTTCCTTTCCACATTTGTTGCAAACTTCTCCTAGACCCCTCACCACAAACTGCACTATACTGGACGTACGTTTCGATAGCAAAACTATCATTATCAGCAGAAACACTGAACTGAATAACTACACTAAAATTACCCTAATTTATACCTAAAAAGGTCATGGTGCAATGATCACAGTCATGGCTGACTGCCGTCATGCTTAACTAGTCATTCTAACTCCGTCTGATCTACTACTTCTACTTAATAAACTATAAAGACAAGAATTTAAGAAAAACAAAAAATCAGAAAACACTAAATCAGAATTCATTAAAATATCACAACAATTTAATTTTACGCTTACGTTTTTAACTAACTTTACATTTCAACTTTATGGTTTTCTTCAAGCATATGTAGGGCGACACTAGATTTGTCAAACCTTCTAAATTTTCGCTCTTTTTCGCCATTTTATTACTTTGTGAAAGAATTATGTTATTCCTACCTTTCAGTGTTATATTATTTCTAAGTACTTTGGTTACTGGTAATTCTTTTTTTATTATTAGGGGTATTAACGTTTTACTGTTTTCTTCACTGGATACATTATAATTAAATGGCAGAGGTGCCCTTTTATTTTATTATATGGTCAAGTTGTGTATATCTAATACTCAATTTAGGGACCAGAAGTTTGTGCACATTTACAGTTTGTATACTTTTGTTGTTATATAACTACATGAAATGTGTTTGGAATGTTTTGTAAATTAAACTTTAATAAAATATTTCAGCTTTTCGTTAAAAAAAAAAAACAATCTGTAATGCAATTCTCCCGTAGAAGTCGAAAAAAAAAAAACGATAAAAGAATTAAGATGTTCATTCTATTTTCTTTTTGAATTTAAAAATATGAATAGCACATACATATTTCGTCTTTCTTTTTTCTAATATGTATCTTACGCTATTGCCAAGTGTTTAACTGTCTTTAGGTACTAACAAGTAGGACAGGTGGATTCACTTCACTATGTATCGGTTGCTGTTATACCGATATCATACGTCCTTTGTTAGTTCATAAATGATACCTTTCGTATGACAAAGAGAAAATGATGAACGTATGTCACCTTTAATAGTCCTTATTTTTATAGGCATTCAAGTGAAGACGTAAGGGGTATGTTTGACAGATATCGACTTGATCAGCTGCTCCAACGCTCTTAAGTTGAAAACTGTCAGGAGAAATTGTATTGCTACTCACAAAATGACATTAGAAATATAATTACTTATCATAAAAGGTAAGCGTATTATACGCAAATACTAGTTACTCAGTACGTACTGAGATGTAATTCATTTTGAAACACAGTGTACTAAGAAAATAATTTACAGGAAAAGAAAAATTCCTACACAAGTTAGGCCTTTGGTAAGCAAACTGGATGCAAGCTCGTAGCTGGTGAAGAAGTTGTCGAACGTAATATTCCTTTTAGTTCTCAGAAAAGGTTCACAAAGGTCTTCAACCACCTTTTGCGCTAAGTTTTCTGCTCTGTTGAGACCTTCTTTTCCTAAGTACGGTATACCACGTAACGAATAACTAGTTCCACTATCGTATATCCACCAAATTTTCATACCGTACTTATCTGGCTTGCTTGGCAGGTACTGTCGGAAAGATACACGACCTCTAAAAGGCACCAGTTGTTCATCGATGGTTAGATTACTGCCAGGAAGATAATATTTCAGCAAGTTTGTATTAACACGGTCCCACATGTCTCTAATTGGTGCCAACTTGTCCTTTTGCCTTCGGAGGGTTCTGGTCGCTTTATCGTCAAAACGAATAAATCTTAGTAATTGAGTAAATCTATTTCGTGACATACACGCTCGATAAACAGGATTTCCATATAAGGATTCCATAGCTCATTATAGTCCACCATTCCTTGTTTATTTCTTCCAGCAGTAATCAAAAGGCCCAAGAAAGCACGGATTTCAACGTCGTCAACTGGTTTCCACAAATCGCCAGAATACGAACAGCCTCCTTATTAGTGAAAGTAACCACAATACCAATAACCGTATCATCAAAAAACAAATTAAATGCGTCACAAGGAGTATCAACATGCACTCCAGGTGGAAGTTTTACTTTGTTCAAAGCTGTTTAATTATGTTGTGTGCAGTGTTTTTCCCTTGGCAATCGGCGTGGCATTCCACTCGGTACCATCTTTTCCAATAAAAGTTTGCGAATGCCGGGCGGTTCATCATTAGCATCACTATTGTCACTTCTTCTTGTTCATCGCTTTTCTTCATCGCCAGTTTCTTGATAATCCGCTTCACTAGAAGAGGTTTCGTCATTTGGCTCTTCTTCATCTTCACCATCATTTACATTCCTTCCAAATCCTCATCACTTTCGTACAATGTATCGAGCAACTCCTTTTCAGTTAGTGGCCGGCGTCGGTCAGTCACCCAATCGGTCATACTTTCTGCATAAATTTCAAAACCAAATAAGCATGAAACAACAATCTATTTTACTGGGTCAATCAAAACTTTTTTGCTTACCTGGTCTTATATATACTCTCCACTAGTAAAAGAATAAAATTAACCAATAGACACTAAACGCCAATGCGTTCGTTAGGAAAGTCACAAATACACTAATAGCAATGCAGTTTGTAAGCTGACTGTTTTAGCAAAACGCATTTAGGGAATTCCCTTCATATGCAACTGGAAGTTCTTACATACAAGGGAAAGTCCCGAAATATAAAGCATATCTTATTAGGGGATTTACCACATACCTAGTTTAAATAACGTAGCAATGCATTTTATAGTATAATAACAGTATGTGCTTCAAAGACACACCTTGGTAGGACGTGTCGGTAAATTATGTTTAATTTTTTTAGTAAAATAGGAAAAATATTTTTAAAAAATTTTTATGTCATTCTGTGTTAAATAGTTTATTTTGAGAATACAAAAATCCTCCAGTCTGTGGCAGTTAACTTACAAAGTTCCAGCAATTTCAAAATCAATTGTGCCTCAAAAGCAACACCTTGGTAGGTTTAGGGTTAAAGCAAAATACTTTTTATATTTTCATTTGTGAGCTAATAATGTTATAAAAATGTCAAAATGGAAATTGCTGTTGGAAAATTTTGTGTGTGTATGCATGAATTTTCATCTTAACGACACTGCGTATTAAGTGTACGAAATAAATTCCCTTCACGTGCGAAGGTAGAGATAAAATATAAATATTCCAGAGACGTGTGTGGCGTAACCCAAGCGCCTTCAAAGTATGTGCCCCAAGGCGCATTTACGTCCTTAAAACGTCGTCGAAAACCTACAGCCTATACGCATATCCCGGGTCCCGTTTAAATAACCAACGCGTCGACTTCTACTTTGTTGATCAGCGAAATGAAGGAGTAGAAATGACGCGTATATGTCGGAAAGTATGAGGATGCTGATGAAGAAAGACGAGACCCGGGGGAGTCGGCACGGGAGAGATAACGTGGCCCTTTAACGGCGTTATCTCTCATGCGAGATGACTGGCTTGGGTACGGAGCGGAGGTCGTTTCGAAGCCGGGACGACGACGTAGACGGCGAGTCCTACGCGAACTCAAGGCCCACCCTAGCGAGGAGTAATGTGCACGTCCTGAAACCTGAACGCACGTGCTCCTCTACGTAATGCGTGCCCGCAATTCTTGTACGACCGTCGCCGTCATGCATGTATAATGCGACTTTAAGTAAGTTTGTTTGTTCGGAGAGGCTCCGCCTCGGTCCGTAACCAGGGGTAGATGGAAGACCTTCACGCTCCAGCGACGGTGATAATGACTTTGTTGCGCCCTCGAAAAGAGAGAGAGGTGGTTGACATCGGAATAAACGCGAAATAAGTACGACACACTTGTACACGCTGAATGGGCGGTAAGTGGGGTTAATATTATAAATTGTTGATGCCGAGATTGTTGCTGTAATCGCTTGAAAATTGCGTTTGGTGAATATAAAGCGATCCCCAGTGCCCCCCGGGTTATTTATACCCTCACAATAAAGGCAAGACATTTGGCTATTATTTCGACTAAAATTTTGCTAGGGTTAAGGTAAATGGACGTGTTTAAAGAACACCAAGTGTTTTGTTATAATTTCTGACGTAATTACCTAATTTCCTTATCTACATAAATGAAATACAAGCAGAACAAGTCGTGAAAGGTATGATAGGATCCCTTTGTATGTATAATTAAATTTGTAGCATTTAGAAAAGACGTTAGCTGTTTAGTACCTAAGGTAAGTGAGATATGTTGTAGAAACCAGGAGAGACGTAAAAGTAAATCATGATCCTAAACAGATAAGCGAAGATATTAACGAATATTTTATAAGGTCAGTGAACCATACAGTTTCAATGATTCATACGCTGACAGAACAAAAAATTGTTCAGTTAACCCTTTCTCAGTTAACCTAACACTGTTTTTACTTTAAATTAATTAAGCAAAGCAGTTTTATTTAAATTAACATTACAGAAAATGCTAATAGTTCTACTGTTGATTCAACACATAAAAATGTTTTAATATTATTTATTTTTGTAAGGTTACCTACTTGTGGTTGATATGATCTATTAAAAATGTTAATTAACTATTTTTGAATAGTACACTTAAATAGAAAAATTGCTGTACCAAAGAAAGTAAGTATGATCTATTAAAAATTTACGTTAATTTAACCATTTATCAAGGAAATTTATTACAATACTTAAATTAAATACAAAATTTAATAATCTAGATTAGTAACAAATTATACTTATTTCTAACTTAACTTTAAATAAAAGATGAATTTGGCTATCTTATTTAAAATTCGAATATATTCGCGAAATCGGGAATAAAACCTCTCCAGGCTGAGAAATTAGCTCGTCAAGGATAAAATTACAGCAATCCTCTTCGTAGGTAGTGAAATAAATAACCTCTCATATTAAATCAGGAAATAACTGAAAATTGGTCAAGATATTGTTAGTTCGTGGATGTAACGAATGAATAATTTAAACAATACTCAAGTTGTGATGAAGTAGTTTAATTTACGTTTCGTTGGGGTGCACCACAACTTTTTCAAAATTAGTAATCATAAAACTGAAAAGGTACAAAATTGTTTTTGAAAATGGATTTACATTTTAAATTATTTTTTTTTTACCTGAAACTTCACATTCTTTAAAATTTGTTATAATTAGTTTCAATTATTTAAAAAAGTAAACATGATTTCAAAAATCATTATTTAAGGCGATTCTGGACGGTCTTTTAATGATATTCTCTGCCAGTAGATGGCGCCGATTCTTTTCCGCTGTTTTTAAACATACCAATCAAAATATGTTAAATTTGATAAAGAGATTGTTTTTAAATAGTATTTAAAATTGCGCCAATGTTTTATTTTTTTTTTTAATTTCTTTTTTTAAATGTTTTGTTTGGTTCTATTTGGCTTCCAAAAAGGAAAAATAAAAAAGTGGTCAAGGGCGACGGTTCAGCGGTACTTACTAATATTAAACCATTTCTTTTCATTTCTTTCTGATAGCAAATAGCGTCCGAAAGAGGGAAATGCGTTTTCTCTTTGATCTCGTCCGCTGAGACAACCATAACTAGGACATAAGCGTCAAATTGAGTGCGCTACAGAGATGATACCGGTTCGAGTAATCAGATCTTTTCAAAATATTAGTTAGTCTGTCATATGAACTTGAATGTATAGAGTAATACTATTTCATGTTTTTTTTTTAGCAAAATCAAAATTAAAATGCAAATGAATAAGGTATTATCAATAATTTTATTTGATTTACTAGACTACAAAGAAAGCTGTTAATTCAGAAATAAATAATTATAGCACTGATAATATAATCAGTACTATGAATCACTAGAATCAGCGATTTATTTTGTAAATTGAGTAACTGCTGTTTTCCGAAAATTGAATTATCTCGAGGATGCACAAATGTGAGCATTTGTAGAACACGTGATTACGGAATAAACCTCAAGTGATAGTCAGATCGAAAAGAAAGATACCTCTTGTCTTTTTGAATGAATTGTTTCCTTTCTATATTACATGTTCCCAAAATGATCTATCTATGATTTTACAATACCGCTTCCTATAGAGTAATTTGTGATAAATGAGTCAGGATGCCATACACTGTCACAAACATACAAACCTCACCCAACACACATACACACACAGACATCGCAAACCTGTGGTCAAGTATCTCAAAAGTTTTTTTTTTCTCTGGAACTGACTTAGCACTGCAGTTATTGTAGGAAGAATATTTACTTTCTTACAAGTAGCAAATCGCATTATCTAAAAATGGATAAAAGATACCCGTCAAAAAGGAAAAAGCATCTTCGCGCGAAAGGAAAAAGGCCTCTTCTAAGATTTAATATTTCATTGCACAAAATGTAAGTACCGTATCTACTTAGCTAGGCATTTTATTAATTGTCATTGCGTATTTCAGTGCGCCAAAATCCAAAAATAATTCTAGGGCGGTCAATATGAATGACTATGATACTAGGTATATGTAATCTAAGTAAATATAAAAGAAATTGTAATTTATAGGTACATTTTACCCAGTCGATTAAAATTGCCGTGTGCATTTTTTTATTTGCATTTAATTGATGTTCCGTTTCGTAATACAATTGGCATCAAGAAAATTATTAAAGTGGTTTAGTATTTATAATTATGACTCGTTAATAAAAAGCAGATACATTATCTATTATTAACATTTACACATTTTATGAATTTCGCATTTATTTAAGATAGTAGGTTGGGTTGGTAAATAGGTTCTGTAAGCAAATTAATATCCTTATATTTATACGTGATTCCATAGCAGACCATCTGTACCTAGATACGTCTTCAAAAGAAACATCGGTCTGTGCGTTAGGTTACGATAGAAGCCGGCAGCCTGTCGGCATTTGATGGAAGAAAAATGAATATTTCTGTTTCGGGCGTTATTATTAGTCCAAATTCAAAAATTAAAAAAATTTTGTCTTAAAACTTATAACATTTAAAAATTTAAATACATCGAAAATAAAAAAATTAAAACGTTGGCGCAATTTCAAACAATATTTCAAGACAAATACAGTTTAAAATTTAAAAAGCGGTCGAATCGTTGGTTGATGGTTCAACCAAGACGTATGAATAAATTTTTTAAAATGTGAACACAAAAAAAAATAATTCAAAATATAAATCCATTTTGAAAAACAATTTTGTATATTTTCAGTTCTATGATTATTAATTTTGGAAAATTGTTGTACACCGTAACAAAACGTGAATTATACTACTTCATCACAACTTGAGTTTCAATTTTTCATCCGCTACAACCACGAACTCACAATTCCAATAGTTATAACATTTATGTGTTAAATTAACAGTATTATTAATAGTTTTTATAGTGTTAATTTAAATTTCAGAGCGCATTGTTCGCATTTAAAACTGAAACAGTGTTAAATTAACTGAGAAACGGTTAACTAAACCCGTTTTTCTCTCAGTGATCGACTTTCCTATAACCATTCTACAACATTTACAATTAATCTGAATAGATAAAAAGGTTGGGAAGGATTGTAATCCATGAAATGATAATAAATATTTCTTTTTTTTCGCTTTTAAAACCTGCAAACTAGGTTTTATTTATTGTAGTTAATACGTATAGCTTTAACATTTAATTAACGATTTTATTACAGTTTATTGATTGTATAATATCAATACACAACAAACACTGTTGAACTATTATAAACAGATTAGTAAAATAAGTATAAACCGATATTCAACATTACGGCTTAGCGGTTATCAATAAAAGGCAGACAAACAAAAATTCCCATTGTCGCTGTCGAATATGTAGTTATAAAATTCTGGGCGGGTAGCTGATTTCTCTATTTTGCTTTTGTTCGTATTTACGCCTACATTACAAATTACATTTTAGCCTATATTATTCCCCAATTTATAAACATGACCCTGTTTGTTTTATGAAGACGTTAAAATTTTGTTGCGTACTCGTCGTATCGTTCATCATATTTGGCTAACAACGTATTATGTAAATCGTCAAGGAACAATGAGCAACAGTATATCTGTAGTAATAAAAAAAGTAATTAAATTTTTGCCATTCATGTGTATTCTAAAAACGACATTAAATGACTATGAGAATAATACCTATTAGATGTCACATCATATATCTAGACATAAGCATTGATGTATAAGTAAAATGTTCTTGCCTATTTTCTTTCTATTTGATTTTCTGCTCTATCGATGCGTAAAATTGCAGGTTTTTGGTTTTTGGCAAGAGCCAAATCTCTCTCTAAATCGTCATTACAGCCTCGGAAAAAACCGGTTGCCGCAACTGACCAGTGGGAGATCTGAACTAACGGCTCCTCGTACACCAAAGGAATACAGTTTCCGCAGAGTTTGGTAGTAAAGAAAATATAAAGAGTATAATCTAGAATGTAAAAATACTTCCACTAAATAGCCGTAAATAGACATATGTATAGAGTGGTCAACTTTCGTCTGCGCGTCAGCTCTGTACTAAGTTTCATATATGTGATATTAACGTTTAACACAAATATACAGTACAGTGTTTAGAAAGAGCAAAATTATTTATTTATTTAACTATAAATATTATATATAAACCCCTTACCTTAATTAAGTAGCAGAAACGGTTATAGGATTGCTGAAAAGTTTGTAGCATTAAGTGTTTCAAGATTTTCGTCGCTTTCGCCGCGATGATAAAACATGGTTATATTTTGAAAAAGACCATTCAATATCTACGAATATAGCACACGCATAATTAAAATAATCTTTATAGGTAGATAACGGAGCAAATGCCCACCAATGTGTGGTCCGATTTGTTCCAGCACAATAATTTATCGCACACTGCACAAACTATTTTGGCATCACCATAATGTAAATCCTTAAATTCACTGATATACTTTTCTTCTTTTACAATACGTAAAACTTTAACGGAGACTTGTACTATCTCGCATCAAGACTCAATTAACACTGATACTAGATACACGAATCGAAGGGAGAATTTTACTGCCTCGAAGCAGACACGTCTGACCAGTAGCGGCCCGTGAAAATATTGAATGGTGGAGCCAATCTCGGGCCAACTCCTTCCTCCCCCTCCCCCGTTTTTTTTTAAATTAATTTTACAATGTTTTGAATCAGTTTAATTCAGCTGGTAGTAATTTATTACCTCGTTTATTGCTAACTAAAATAATACCTACTCAAAAAAATTAATGTAGATAAATTTAGAAGACATTTTAAAATGAAAAATACATTAAGTTCTTATCAGGAATACTTAACTACTTAAATATAAATACTAACGTATTTCCTTCGAACTTGCATACATTTAGTCATTAAACTGCACGTACATACATGAGTCACTCGTTTACATTTTCCACCAAATTAACGCAAAATTATTCAGGTGTTTTTGGGATTTTATATCGACGAAAACATAACACAACACAGAGCGCACGAGTTATTTAAGCGAAGATCGTCGAGTAAAATATAATGGATATTTTATGCACAACCCCACGTATTTCTTATAAAGAAAGGAGAACACAATTTTTATTTTCTTTGTTTGTTTACCTAAGCTTGTTTCCTTTTACTTAAAACATTATTACGATGTAATTTTCTTTGTTATATTAATCATTTAATTTTCATAATTTTTAGCCTAAGGAAAATATAAATGGTAGTTCATTGCGATTTGAAATACTGTAGTTACTAATTTGCTATTACCACGTTTATATGTTCTAGAAGCGCATTAGAAATTGCGAATTAATAAGTACGAATCGAAAACTTCATCAGTTTATGCTTTTCGCGCAATGCGCAATAAAAATAATACGCATTGAAATATTTTGAAATTTGCCGCGGTTACAAGGGTTATGGTCAACCGTTTGAGTTTGTAACAAAATTAATGATGAAAAAATAACCTTACACAACTTCAGTTGTCACTTTTCATATAACGATTTATATCTGCCGGGTTTTTTTTTTTGTAATAAAACATGAAAGAAATAGTAAATTTATGTGTGGGAGTTTGGACACAATTATTAGCTCTTCAACAAATGCATTTCCTTCGTATAAAACAGAAAATACAACGCAGAAGATGTAAAATAAGAAGAAAATTAAAAAGAAAGATAGGCACAATAATGCAGAATCACAAAACTATGCAAAATATGACTTTTGTGGTACCTTTTTTGATTAAAGGTAGAGAAAGAAGATTTAAAAAAAAAAACTGGCGAAAAAATTGCTTAACTCAAACTAAGACAAGTCAACATATGTACTAATACCTATATATATATATATATAGTATTATATATATATACCACATAACCTCTATTTCACCTGTCATATGTTGTTTGTTTACACTCTGTTGGTAACCTCCTTTAATACAGTTTCAATTCGCATTAAACGTTTATACGACCAAACGATCATTCTAAAACCACTATTAAAATCGGTATTTTGTCAATTCGCATTTGGAGCTATAATGCGCATTTGGAAGTGTTTATGCTACAGGATTTAGAATCGAATTATGCTCTTAATGCACATTCAATACGCATTTAGTGAAAGCATAAACGTAGTATATGTCATCCTAGAATAATACTATACTGTATTACTATAATTAATAAATATTAAATATTCTTGAACCCAATTTTTATTGCGAGAAAGTGCTAAACCGAAGTCCGCATGCCACGGTTCTATACATATGTTTCTACTTTCAACAGTCAATCCTCGACGGCCGCTTGCGACTGACTAGCATAGACAACAGATTCTATATATGGGCAACTAATGTCATATTTATGAAAACAAATCAGCGCCACTGCAGGTGTAGTTTGGAAACATGTAAAGGCGGTTTTTTTTTTAAATTGAAAATATTAATAGGATTGTATACATATTTGTAGCAGTTGTCAAGTTATCTGCAAATTTGTAAGAATATCATAGATGGTGACAGATTTACAGGTAACTTAACATTATGTTACAAATATCTATGATAATGGATCATCATTAACCTTTTCATGGAAAGAATAATGACTAGTATGATGGTTTATAACAATAACGGTTCCTTTATCACAGGCTCAAAACTCATCTTATTATACTAGTCAAGGATTAAAATTTCCAAAAATGAAAGTAAACATACAAGAGGAAAGCTTTTTAGGACATTTATGAAATTTCAATATAATCAATCATTTGTTACCTCAATATTTTATTGAAAAATATTTAAGTAGAAGTATATCTAATACAATAATATGTAGTTATATCTAACACAATTTGCACTAAAATATTACTGCCTTGTTGTATTATAAAATCAAAAGATTTTAAAATAACAAAAATGTGTAAAAATATCAGTTATTGTACGTTTCAGACTTGCAGCATCAATCTGCACCATTTGTGTGGTGCCTTCCTGGTGATATTCTGTAGAATCTGGAAACACACCTAAAGGTGAAATACATGCCTCTCACTGAACAAATTGTAACAGTATCTACTCTATGCTTACTTTAATTTTATCATTTAATTAAAATACACTAATAGAGATATTAAATTTGTAATACCTTTCTGCGATGGACCAGCTTGAGATAAGTTGGAATTTTTTGCTGCTATTTCAATTATTTCTGTTGTATATTTCATTACAGAATGTTCTACAGTGGGACTTTCATTAAAACATATAAGGAAAATTTTCATTTAATCCATAACGAACTTTAACTTACAGTTTACCATCAAGATTGATTATTGGAATGCTTCTTGCTTTAAGCCTTGTTCGACCTGTTTTGTGTTAAGGGCCAACACGCGAAAAACTACGAAAGTGGATATCGCACACTCTATAGTTCTGGTTGGCTTTGATTGGATCCACGCTGTAAAGACTTTCATTCTCGATTCTTTTAATCCAACAATTATAAAGCTGTAACAGCAGACCACAGTTTATCATTATGTTAATGTACCTAACGCTTTACCTCTTCATCAAGATAAGGGAATCGATGCATTTTATAATCTTTAGATTATTAGAATTCTGGCAAATGGGTACACAACACTTTAATACCATTATTGTCACTATTATATACACTTATAAGTTTTGAATTGAATTGTGTACAAAAAGAAAAAAAATCAAAAAAAAAACTGAAGGAAAAAATAAACGAATAAACAAACTATAATAATACAGCGAAACAAAAATAATAAACAGAATAAAATATAACCTCTACGTAAACAACTATCAAAAATAAAATGCTGACGATGGTGGCCACAAGTTTGAAGTTAGGTACATGACAAGTGGCGCCAATTCAGGTGTAGTTTGGAGCTACACTTATATTTTCACCTTGAAGACAATAGTGAACCCCCCGTGCTACACGATTGTCTACCGTGATAGTGGTAGACCCTTCCCGCACAGTGCCGAGCACTGACGAAATGATTCGATCAACCAGCGAGCAGCGGGCACGAAACAGCTGGGCCTACTTCAATGTAAATTTTACATGTACTGCAACCACCCCGTCTTCCACTAGCTTCATGCAGATACCTACAAACGTCTAAAAGTCGGGGCCAATCTAGATGTGGCCCCAGTTCGCCGCTAGTCTGCATAAATAACTACAAAGCGCGTTTGGTCGCAGCTTGATTTTATCTTTTTTAACCTTGTACATACTATACATGTATACATATTTGGTATTCTGACAATATACTCGTACACCTCAAGATGTTAGCGTAACTAATGAAATTTCGAAGATTAAAAAAAAACTTTTGCGAGAAGTTTATTTATATTTCGCGTGTTAGTTATCAATACATCTCACAGCGTCAATCTACCTTTCGTTTAATTCGTTTAATTTAATCATAGGGAAATTGTTTAGTTAGAGGAGGAACATTTATATATATAGAACTTAGAATAGATAGCCTCGTGTAATGCCGGGATTAGGATCATTTGTAATTATTTAGCTTTTTAAGTGATGATCAATGGCATCAAACCCTTTAGTACAACAATCAAGTAAACACAACAATGTAGTTACACAGAAAAAAATCGTTTGGAAATTTTGCAACAGCGTAGTGTGAAAAAAATTGCTGCAATTTGTAACATAAATTGCGTAAATTATTTATTACATTTTTGGTGCGTTTAATTCACATCGACTAAGAAAAAAAGACAAAAATAATTGTGTGAAAAAATGTTTGAAAAAAATTCAACAATGTTCCCAGAATAACACGTAAGCTTACATAAGCTTGCCACTTGCTATAACTTACCTTGTCCAGACAAACTTAAACAGTAAAGGTTAATGCTGGGGTTAATGCAAGGTTGCGGCAAAGTTATTATATCAAGGTACGGTGACTTCGTGTATTTCGGAGTGATTCGGCGTCAATCGTTTATCGAGTATTGATTTTTTTTTGATTTAACCGCCATTCCGCTATTCTGTCATCGACCCCATTATTTGTTGTGTCCAGTTGTGTGTACGCGTTTGAGCTGTTTCAGTGTATAATAGTTTAAAAAATCATTCATGCAAAAGTAAGTATTACCTAATTTATATTTTTACTAGATATGCGTTGTTGCTTCAAGAATATCAATAGTTTATAATTCTAACCGATGAATTGAACTGTGTCTGCCCAATTGCCCCAACTATTGCATATAATTCTAACCTAATTTTCTACACCATAAGCGCATAAGCCAATGCACTTAGTTTAAAAAGTTATAGTTTATATTTGCTAACTAAATAGCTTGTAGTATAATTTGATTTTGTATAATTCAGAAATTATGAATAATTAAATGTTTGAGTTTTTTTCAGTTTTAATGACAGTGTAATAGAATTTTAAATAAATTCAAAATACACATATAAATTTAGTGTTATAATTAATAAGAATATTATATATATGTATTGTATCTCTTATTTCAAGAAATCATTCTAATGTTATCAAATATTTTTTAGGAAACGATTACAGTAATGAGCGTCACCAAATTAAATTAAACCAGGCGTAATGTGGAAGGTCTTAGAAGATTTTCTTTCATAGCAGAGTGTTTAGAAACTAAATGAATACGGTTTAGGTTTGCCCAACAGACTGCCACAATACAACGGCATTATATGGTAACTAATAAGGATTAAGAGGAGAATCAATTTCATAACTTATGAAATTCTTTTTCAGCGAATATAGAAGCTTCTATGACATTAGTAAACCATCAAATAGTTGAAAACTCTTCTTGGAGAAAAAAAAGTTGGTGAGTAATTGATATATTTAAATTATTACCTGTTTTTTAAGTCCGAAACCATGTTCATTTATTGAATTAATTCAACAAAAAATTTACAGATTCGATATTTGATATCAACCATGGAAGGAACGTTAAGAGTTTGACATCAACATCCTAAAAAAGCCACTAGAGGACAATATTGCGGCAAATCATTCTCTAACAGGGAAAAGCTTAAAAAACCCTTTCCAGAAGACTGAAATGCTTAAAATTATTTTGGTGAGTATTTTATTTAATAACCATAAGTATAGTAAAAATAAGATAGTTTGTATTTTGTAGTAACGAGGGAAACAGTTACTTTTCATAATATCCACGACGACTTGTCGACTCTTGAAAACTGATAGCCGTTTCCCTTGTCTCCCATCTCTGGTATTGTTTAATTTTTTAATAGTTGTCGTTTTTTATTACAGAGAATCGCGGCAACACGATGGCAACGGAAAATAGATTATAGTGTTGTTCTATATAAATATAAAACGCAATCTAAATATGTATATATAAATATGTAGAAGTTTTTTTTTTTATTATTAAATACTGAAATTCTAATTTTATTTAAATGAATTTTACTTGATGCAAAAGATGTGATTTTGAAACAATAAAATATTTTAGGAGACGATGGACGGCATCCGAAAATAATAAAAAGAACGCAAATTATATCTAATTTACTAAAATTCTCTCTAAGTTTTGTTTAGCAATAATTTTGTAAAAAACATTTTTGGAACACTTGGAAGTTACATAAAGTTTATTTGTACGAAATTTATTTGGTTTCAGCTTGCTGGTTATATCTTTCCTTAAATATTTTAGTAATTTCAAAGTCACATGAAGAAGAGGTCATATACCCAACTCCTTTCCTTGACTATAGCCAAGCTTTAGAGAAGCTTATACAAACCTTGATAAAAGCTACAACAATCAAAACAAAATAGGAATTGGTATTAATTTCTTCATTTTCTTGGTTTTTAGGTCAAAATATGGAAATGTACATTAATAAGGAGTTTCACTTTGATTTCAAAAGCTTTTTCAAGTATACATATAAAAATAAAAATGTAAATGGTGTAACTTATAAGTAAATTGTTTAATAAATGATAAAATCATAATTCAAAATTCATAGAAAACAATGTTTTGTTTATTAAATAAAAAAAATGTATACCATTTATAATTTATATTTTTACATATATCTTGAAAAGCTCTTGAAATTAAAACGAAACGTCCTTAATGTACATTTCTATATTTTTATGACCTAGAAACCAAGAAAAAGAAGAAATTAATATCCAATTCCTATTTTGTTTGATTGTTACAAACTTTATCAAGGTTTGTACAGGCTTCTCTAAAGCTTGGCTCAACATTATCATTCAACTTGTCATATCGTTTTACAGACAAGCTTATGGGACCTTGCCATGGTAACCTTATCACATGCTTTACAGACAAGCTTAACCTGTAACCTTACTTGGGAAAACCTTGTCCTGTGTCAACTAGCAAGCTTGTCATAACTTGCAGTAAGCTTACACCTTGCCATAACAAGCTTGCTGACAACCTTTTCCCTTGTCGGAATAACGTTTAAAAAGGCTTGTATTAACCTTAAATTGTTATCTGGGTTGTGTAGGGGCAGTCCTTGTATTTACACTCACGCTTAATAACTCACACCTTACACGATCAAGGTTAGCCCTAGAAAGATTATATATATTGATATTATTAATTTAAAACTAATTATTATGTGGTAATTGAAACTTGAAACTAAAAGTATAAAAATAGGAAAACTAACGAAATAATCCTACACATTAGAATTCATATTTTGTGTGAAATGTTATTTGTTTATTTTCAACTATTTTCATGAAATAAAAATATTTAGTGAAAACATTTAATGTATAATAAGGCATTTTACAGCTTATTACAACCCCCGCATTTACCTCATTTAGGATTTATCCAAATACCATGTATGTCCTTACATTTACATACATAAAATAGGCTTGTATATAAACGGCAATAACAAATGAAAATCTATAAGACGCATTCTACTCTGCACATTTTTTAGCATTTATTATAAATCCGAACCGTTTTAAATTTTTAATGTTTGGCGCCAAGTTTTTGAAGCTATTTTACATCCGCCTTCCATTTCATTACCACGTCGACCGTTGACGTCGATAACGTCGGTAGTTCTTGCTTACGTGTTTACTAGTTACTGCAGTGAATCGAGAATTACCAAAAACATGTAAGTAGACACTTTGTTATTATTTTACAAGTCTTTTTGGATACGTATATATGTAATTCTTACCAGTATGGATGATTTCATTAAAGAAAAATTAACATTTTTCGGGTTATGGGACGAACTATTATTATTATGAATATTTTTGTAGTAAATATGTTATGCACATATATCTACCTATAGAAAAGTCATTTTAAATGTATGAAATGCTTTTTAATGTATGTAATGTATGAAATCAAAATTTTTATAAGGAGAAAATGTTGGCCGCATTTAGAACATGCAAGCAACTGCTGCCTAACGGTTTGAGAGCTGTTGACAATGTGTAAAACGTGTCAGGTATAGCCATTTTGTGTAGTGTTTCTAAACGTAAGTTGATTATAACATCACGTCATATTTGTCGGTGTGGACGATTATTCAAAAAAAAAAAAACCGTTAAGAGTGGAAGTTATAAATCGCGATTATATTTGAGCTAAGAAAAATTAGCGTTCAGAAAGGTTGTATTTATAATGTAGAGTTTTCCATCGTATTCGTGCTTCGAATGCGGCATTATTTTTATCCTGTGTTGCTTGTCTACGTGACTATCTCGATGATGAGTGTGCGCATGTGAACATATTCGTACTGTGTGTACACTTGCGCACATTTTACTTGCTAAATATATCTATATTATCTATACCTAGAAATTAGAATCTTAAAAACTGTCTCGTGTCTACTACAACGACATTTATTTGTAGAAGAGCAAATAGATGGAAGAGGTGTTTCTGCATCTAAATTACCAGGATTTAGAAAAATTAATTCCAACACTGGGTCTCCGCATAAAAATTTAGTGTAGGTTCTTAATAGTAAGGTAAGTCTGCCCCAAAAACTAATTGTGTGTTCTATACAAGTAATAATTTTACTTATAATACGAAAAAAGTTTCTTAATTTTTTGTATACAATGTGTGGCAAAATTATGGAACAAGTACAATGAAATAATATTGAACATGAAGATCATTTATGACGACAGATATTTCGACGATTAATTTTCACGATTGTTACTAATGACGTCAGCGACATTTTTAAATGGTCACCTCGTAATTGCTAGTTAAATTAATCGTTTAAGTTATAATAATAATAATAATATAACAGTAATAATAAAACATGTTCATTCCTAATCTGATGTTATTATTTGTGTCGTGTTAAAATGTTGATTTATCTATTAAAACTAGCAGTTAAAATTTGATGTCACATCTAAATAAAGTCGGCGATGTCCTTACTCAAAGAAATTACTATTAAAATTTAACGCAACATCGAAATTGGTTTGAAAGTTACTATTCTCAGTAAATTAACAAGTTCAACAAAATTATAATAATTGTTTACTTTCATAGGAAACAGGATCCTCTACGTCGTCAGCTTTAAGTGAAAAACGTTAAGTATCGATAAGAATCCGATTAAAGTGCAATCCAGAGGTCAGAATCGATGGCGTCATCAGAAATAGAAATCAAGAATGGTTTTATTATATAATATAATAATATATATAAGTGTGTAACATTAAGATTTCACGTAAGATGTTTCCTTGTAATTTTGTAATTAACTTTACCACTTGGCAAGGCATACATTTTCATTACGGCAACTTCACAATTACGAAAACAAGTCTTACAAATGCTCATTTTCGAATTGTTACGGAGAAGTTTCCAATATTAATTCCTTCTGAAAACATTAAAATTCACTCAAATTTTACATCATCAATTTGGTCACCACACCATCATCAACCCTATAGCACTGTTTCAATTAAGTCAACTTATTTTTTTTGTCATTAAACAGCAAATGAAGCACGATTTGCTGTAATCAGCCACATAATTAACATCTTAAAAGAGCAAGTACATGAAATATGCAAATCATGTAATACATATTTTAAATAATAGTTTATTTCCACGAAATTTGTATTTTGTGTCATTAATATATTGGAAAATATTATATGTAAAAACATCGATAACATAAAAGCTGTGTGGCTATTACTGAGTGAAATGTTGGGTAAGAACGTTTACAAAGAGTTTTAAGATCTCTTTGTAAACAGTTTTGACAAAATGAAAATTTTCATTCTGAATTCAAATGTCTCAATTTTTACGTAAATGTTAAACCAAGAATTATGTTATTGGACAAGAAATGATTCAAAAAATTGTAGCAATATTGTCACTTTAGAGCCAAGATGTTCAGAAGAAACGTGACGTTGTAATATGTTAAGAACTATAAGTTTTAATAGACATAAACATGTATTTGAGGTAGAACAAGCTGACGAAATTCAGATAGTTTCCTATATACTCTACTCAACATAAATACTTTTATAGGTCGCAGATGTTTTTCTTTTAAATTTTTGTGAATATGTTTTGTATGTGACATTTTTAAAATAAAGTCGGTTTAGTAACAATGAGATTTTTTTAATAAACGTTCCTTCAATATTATATAATAAACCTACACTATATGTGTAATAAACTTACATTGCATGTGTAACATTTTACTTCTAATTGTAGTAATTTTTTAAAATTTTGGTTCTAAAAATTTACACAGATAGATGACCGTGCTCAAAAAAATGGTATGCTATCAATAGAAATTGTGTAGTACAGTTACATAAATTCAGTAAAGAAATCACCAATTTGTTTGATATAATCTGCTAAATTATTAACTACAATTTTGTGTGAATTTTTTAAATATATTGTCTTTGTCCCTATGCGTTACACAAATTGTTGTACAGATGTTTATAATTGTTTTAAATTTTCCCACATTTTTTTTTCTGTGCATTAGCCATCTCTCTTACAATGCAATAACAATATCATTGATAATGTGAAACAATGCCAGTGTGCATCCTTTTTTTAAATTCCGCTGTGTGGGAGGTAAAATATTGTTTACACACATGTAATCTTGGAGTTGCTCCTCTCTAGCTGCCTTAGCGATCTTCCAGAGAACGGGAAGCACGCTTAGTGATTGGAGGCCACTGAAGTTCTACGGATTAGGTGTCCTTGAAAGCGGAGCCACGAGTTTGTTGATTTGTCACATTGTTGCGTTGTAATTTAATTTCTTTCTTGGCTTGCAGTATAATGACTTTGATTAGCTTTGCGAGTACTTGCGTTTTTACTAAATAAAGATATCATTGAAGAATATATTACTATTATAATGACGTGTATTGAATAAAAAATGCATTTTAGTGCTAGTATTTGGATTCATGTAATTTCGATAAATTCAATTACAGGTGTATATAATTCAGACTGCATCGGTTGTGCACCTAACTCAATGTGCTCACAATCAGCGTTATTTCAGCAGTCCCATATAATTCAGTAATTCCATTAAGCCGCTCTACGCGTTTCCTGGTTTCACTTTACAGTTTAGCTGAATATATACAAATGAAGCATTTCTAGTGGAGAAATTCACTCTAAACAACGGGAGAAAAACCAACGAATTATGTAGTTGAAAATAAAATAATTTGCCAGGAAACATGCAGGATGAATTAAATGTGATAGAAGTATGGATTTCGAGGCGGTTCGGAACAGCCGCACAGTGGTTTAGGATCTGATATACGCGATCGAAACCGACAATTTCATCTTTTCCCAATCGTTGCAAAATTGTGATATGCTACTCTTCTTACATTAGTTCAAGTTCTAGGCTGGAATTACAACTGATGCATTACAGAAATTAAAGATACACGCTTTCAAAGATCGTAAAGTTCACATCTTTTAAATAATGCGATTCTAATGTTTATAAATTCTTCACATTGTCCAAAGAAATTCTTTGGAAATATAACTGCTTTATGAGTTTATAATAAAATTCTTATCATAATACTATCATTAAGTGCGATTAAGGGTATTAGAAATTTATCTTTGTTTGCTCAAGCCCCTATATGCAATTATATGCATATTTCTTATGAAGTAGGTAATTAATCGAAGTATCAATAAGAGGACAACTTAGGACGGAATGTGTCAAAATAATATTGTTCCTTAATGAGTTATAAATATAAGAAAGTTTATTTACATGCCCTACGTGCCCTGAAGTGGCAGGTAGGGTATGTAAATAAGGGTAGAGCTAAAGCCTATAAAAGGCTGCAAGGCATGGGTATATAAAATCATTCCACAGAGCTTTGTTTTGTTAACTGTTATGTGTTTTTATAAGACTTTATATCGGTGTTTCCACTTGCAAACTTTGTTATTTTCTTGTGTTTTTGTTTTCTTTTCGAATTGCCGTATTGTGGCCATGGCGAATCGCCAATCACACGTATGGTCCTGCATGAAAAAATTATGGAATTTCATGAAGAATCCACGGAACTGCGGAAAAATCGAGTTCTTGATTTCCTGAAAGAGCATTTTCACAACAAATGGTGACGAAATTGCAACAAATACTCTTGTGAATTTTACCAGAGAATCGTTTTTTCTCCCTATTATCGAAATTGGAAAAGTGCGCACAGAATGAACAATCGCTTCTTAGCAAAATTGGCGCCTGGTTGCAAGAAGAAATAAAGTTTCCTGAAGTAGTTCTTCGTTGTATTCCCGGTCCTTCTTCTACTAGCGGGGGCCGACCATCGAAAGACTTTAAGGATGCTTCAGTGGTAATTAAACGTCGAAAAACCGAACAGTTAAGAAAAGAGAAATCGACTGCTGAATTAGCTTTTGCGACATCAATGAAGCTAAGAGAAAGTGGTGATCCAGCTGGGCACAGCTTCTCGAGGAAATGACCACACAACCCCTTCACGGTCGAAGCGAATTTTAACTCGTTGGAGATCTCCACATTATGAACAGTCAAGTTATTCATTAGAAGAAGCCGTTGCGCTTTTAATTTCTGCAAATCTGACTAAGACACAGTCAACACATTAAGAATGGAGCTAACCAGCACGGACATGCTTTGTATCCGCCGTATTATAAAGTCTTAGAAGGAAGAAGCTTTTTACCCATCGCAAATTTCAATCTCCGAAAAAAGTGTGAAGTACCCCTGCAAAATTTATTAAATAACACTTGTGAAAGTATTTTTAAATGTATTTCACTTGAAGCACGAGAAAGTTCATTAGTTTATTGTGTAAGGGGGTTTTGACGGCAGTTCGGGATACACCGCGTATAAACATCAAAGTCAAGATGCACCACTGCGGATGATAGTATTTTTATAAATCTTTTGGTCCGCTCCAATTGATCGATGAAAAATCACAGACATTATATGGAAAACCCGCGACCTGCCTCTAAGAGATATTGTCGCCCAATAAGACTTCAATGGGTGCATGAAACTGCGAATATTTCAGCACAGGAAGAAGCGGCCGTGAAAAGTGAAATTGAAAATTTGATCCATATGTCTCTCCAATAGGAAAAATAATTTCAAAATGTGTTTAACAATGGTGGACGGGAAAGTCTGCAATGCGCTGACAAACACTTCAAGCATGACTTGCTATCTTTGTGGAGTAAAAATTTCACAAATGAACAATATAGTATCTCTTCGGCAACTGCCAGTTGATCGAACTCTTTAGAATTTGGATTGTCTGTTTTACATTCGTATATTCGTTGTTTTGAATGTTTACTACATATTTCATATAGGCTTGAGCTGCAAATGTGGAAAGTTAGCAAAGCACACAAGGAGGCTTTCGAGACACGGAAAGAAAGATTCAATCAGAATTTCGAGAAAAATGGGTCTTCTTGTAGACATTCCGAAAACTGGATCTGGAATACAAATGATGGTAATACTGCAAGACGTTTCTTTTCAAATCCATCTCTATCAGCGGAAATTACTGGGATTGACGAAGGATTGATTAAACGTTTTGGTGTATTTTGCGTACAATCAACAGTAATTATGAAATCAATATCGATAACTTTGAGTTGTATTGTTTAAAAACTGCCGAGATATACGTTCATTATACAACTGGTACTACATGCCTCCCTCCGTTCACAAACTATTGATCCATGGTCCAATTATTGTAAAAGAAGCAATTCTTCCTATTGGTGAACTATCTGAAGAGGCTCAAGAATCGAAAAATAAAGACATGAGGCGATATCGTCACACCACCAGAAAAATTAGTGCGGAAAAAGTAAACGAAGATCTGTTCCACAGACTCATCCTTAGTTCTGATCATTGTTAAGTTCATTTAGTGTTACGCAAAGACCACATAGGAAGTTAGACGACGAAATGTTGCAATTAGTAGTACTTAACAGAGATGAACAAGACACTTTGTCCCTCGAAGAACAAATAGACTTGAGTGAAGAAGAATTTTCAGAGGAAGAATCATTCTAAAGGTTTTATCGATATGTATATTTATATATTATTTCTATTACTATATTATTACTATTGCGACTATTACAAGCATATTATTAAAATTTTAAAATAATAAAAATTTTATTGAAACAAAGTTTTTTATACCTCTTGTATAGTTGCACCTTTCCCTAAACGGTACACACACTTTCACCCTCACTGTAAGTTGAAGATGACATGGTGTACCAAAACTTTTTCGTCAGTTGATTCTACATGCCTTGAAGCCCCTATGGTTAAATTTTCACCTCGTTCGGTCAACTATTTAAGGAGCTAGAGGTTTCGATCATGTATATCGGATCCTAAACCACTGTGAGCCGGTGGTTATTAACGAGAAACTGAAAAAATACTTTTAGTAAACGTAAAAAGACCAAAAAAAGGTTTCCCTTTTCTATTTAATCAATTAGTTAAAATAAATTCATTAAAAGTAATTTTATTTCTTATTTCGCAAGTAGCGGAAAATTTACAGAAACCTATAAAATTATCGGGCAAACGGTGTCTGAGGGAATCTATGAAATTTCTTTTGAGGATTTTTAACTCCATATTGCTAACATTATTGGAGTAATTATAAGAACAACTAATATCTGAAAATGTATCACAACTTTATTTTGGTGAGTATCCTTTTACAGGAATACATTTGAAAAAAGGTATAGGTCGATTTTAAAAATAATATTCCCTACCACTTATTAATAGTCATTCTAAACTATTAATAAGTGGTTAATTCGACGAATACCATTATGCATTTGAATGAAATTTGTGTATGATTGACCCGAAAACAAGATAGCAACGATGATTTAATGATTACAACAAATCCCTGACCAAATCCTCAGCATTGCTGTTTATTTGGGCATACTAATTTGACTGCAACTCATCTCCAATATGCTCATTCCGAGATTGTTGTATAAGAGAAGCTCATATTGAACTTGAAGGGGAACCTATTGAGACCAAATAATAGTTAATTGACATTAATAATCCTCTTATTATTTATAAACACTAGGTTTGCTTTCAGGATTATCTTTTTACAGTGAGACTACACAGTTATTTATTTAAACTGTAACTGAAATATAATACATTATCATTATCGTGCAGATGATGCAACATTTTCAGTTTTACTAGAAAATAGTGACGAAGTATGTCATGTTTTGTTCAAATTGTATTTGGCAAAATATAGAGAAGATAACAAAATTTTCAATGTATTTGTTTTTGTATCTTTGATAACCTCTCTACAGTGGGGAAGCCAGTTTTCTACTGGTAATTTTTTTTTGGGATATTTTATATGTACACCATTAAAAAATGTTAAATATTGTTCGTTGGCGTCACTGCATTATGATTTACAAAAAGTGGATTGTTGTTTTAATATATTGCAAAAAAAAAGATTCTTTATTAGCTTTCAACACTGCTCATTGTTACCAATGGTGTACACTACTGGGAGACCAAACATGGTGCATACACAGTTTGTTGCGGAATAGTTGTTTTTTTATTGTTTCTTTTTTAAAAAAATATCTTCATAAAAGCTTTTGGTTGTTCTAAAACCTACGAATAGTACCAAACTTAAAAAAAAATAAGGCAATTTTGTAAATATAAATGAAACTGTAAACAAATCGTGAAATATTGAAAACCGATTAAGGGATTTTTCTTCAAACCGGTTTTACTAAAACCAATTAATTGATCTTCAGTCAACACCTGTTTTAAAAACCAGTTTTCAAAACCGCTTTCTGAAACTGATTTTAAACCGATTTGAAAATCACTTGCATTTCTGCTTTTAAAATTTATTTGGAGTTCATTATTATTATTATTATTATTTGTTTTTTTCGTCTCTTTGCATTATAACGCAAAACGCAAAGATTTATGATTCAACCCAATGTTTTATGAAACAAAGTTTTGCGTAGTGACGCAGATATAATGAGGTTGAGAAACATATAAATGATGTATGTTATGACTGCGGCTAATTTATGACGCACCCGGGTGTTTTTAAATCCTCCTTCACTAATGGTTTAGTATTTTCGATTGTTCGAATCAAATATAATAACAACTCTGCTTCCTACTACAACACAAATAGAGGCACTGTTTTGTTCTATAATGTATTCTACGAAAGTCCTGAACCATATTTGTCAACTACGACACTTATGCGCTCAATCACAAAAATGGAATATTTAAAACCGGTTTTTCAGGTAACAGTTGTTAGATTAGGAATAGAATATTAAACAGATTCTTTCAAAATGAATTACATCTAGGTGTTCATGAATTTCTCCTATAAATGATGATATTCCGCTTTCTTGAAATAGGGGTATAGATTAAATGGTAAGGAATAAACTAAGATGTATGGGTAATACGGTTTATTTAATAAAACTACATCACCTCAATATTTCGTCATATATTTTATGACTTCGTCAGGAGGAAATCTATAATATTACAAAGGATATGAAGCAATAGTAATGCAAGATGTAAAAATAATACTTACAAAATCAAATATAATAATAAAATTACAAGTTTTTTGGATTTAGAATTTTTGAAAAAACAAAAAAAAACAGTTTGGTAAATAAGGTAATGTTACTAGATATTATATAACCATATTTATTGTAACATTTTACATACACTTTAAGAGGATGCAAAGGAACTCCAATGTGATTGTTTGGAATATTTGGAAGGTTTGAGAAATGGAAGAAATCATTGATTAATATAATTAGCTACGATGGAGCAGAAATTTTAGTTTTAAAAATATCTTTGTAAAAAGAGATTTCAAAATTTGTTTCAAAAACGTTGGAAAAATAGTAAAACTGCCATTCGCTGTAGACTTTGATTGATATCAATTCTCTACAACAATACAACATATGTAATATAAAGTTATCCTGAAGCATCTACAAAAGGAATACCACGCACTGTAAATAATTGTTTCCTCAATGCAAACAATATTATTTCTAAAGGACGGACAAACTCGTTCGGAGAAGCGGGGAAGCGGAAAACTCAGTGGCATTGCCTACAAACAGTCTATGCCTAGGAACTTGCATATGTATCTACATAGTTTTGCGAAGTTAGTAGATAATATTATGTAAGGTTCTGTATTCACATGTAAGAGAACTTCATATTTACAAAGGAAAATCTAAAAAGTATTATGTGGTTACAAATTTTAAAAACTTATTAAATAACAATGAAAAGTAACAATAATTAACATAATTTAGTGAGAGATCGAGCTTCCCCTGTTTTTGACTTATTGGTTGCATCAATATTTTGAATAGAAGTCTTGAGGTAGAGGCGTTGATTGGATTTATTAAGATTTAATACATTTTTTTGATAATAGTTTAAATTTTATGTGCCGCTAGATAAAACAAACTTATCGTCATTGTCAAATGTATTGTTGTAGAAAATTACAATGTTTTGATATTGATAGTATGTAAATTATTTCTAATCAAGGATAAAAAGACAGCAAGTTTTTGTTTTATTATTTTAAATAGTTAGTGACTCTTTATTGCTGCTTGCTTTATTTTTTTTTTTTAATAAAATACAAGAAATAAAAAAAATGTCACTATTACCTATTTAAATAAGTAATACAATTATATATTTTATCTTGTTACGGTGTTTAAAACGTATTCAAAATATAAATTATTTTAGCAATTCTTACTTTTCAATGAAAGCCTGAACGGAGGTATTTGAGTGCTGCAGAAATATAAATAAACAGTTACATCTAGGACGCCGCCAATGCGTGGAATATTGCGAAAACACAGCTGCGTTGTGGTTCGTGTCGAACAAACAAGTTATGTACATACGCGTCATCACTTTGCATTGAAATATTTTACGTGATTTACGGGCGCATGCATTTTTTATACAAGGGTGTGTTTTTCTTACTCGGTCAAAACTACTGGAGGATTTATGCGGGCAATCGGGTGCTTTTCTATCAACACCCGTATGTGCGTGTGATCTTTGGAAAGGGAGACCGCCTTGCTTTAATATTTCTGAACAAAGAAATATGTTCAAAAAAAATGTTACCGGTTTAAACTGTAAAGTGTACCTACCAGTACCAGTGGTAGTAGTGGGATAGTGAAACAATCCAGTACTCAGTAAGGATTTATTACGTATTGCTAGGTACTGACTGAATTGAAAATGCAAATAAAAGAAATGAAAAGGAAAAATTAAATTAGCTAGCGCAACGGATAAAATTTTAAAGGGCGCAGAAGAACAATTAATCTTAGAGTTACTCTCGCGAATTAAAACTTGAATCTAATCACGAAAAGTAAATTGTGATTGAAACAAATCTGACTTTCTTAAATACTCCAAAAATTGAAAAGTTTTAATTTAAAATGAAAGAACAGAATTTTTAACTCAACGAGCTTAATTAACAATCAAATATTTATTATAAAAAAAAAAACAAGTTGATTACAATTTGCAGAAAAAAAAACCGTAGGCAGAGGGTTCTAAATCTAAAAACTGCACGTGATTCTAAATTACCATAGGACAACGTTATTTCCTATATCAAAGCAAAAAAATAAATTTGTACAGGAAGATAATCCAATATCTTTCAAACTCAATCCACGTGGTTTCAAGTTAACACAAACTAAATTAAGCGTGGATAATTACTAGTAATAATTACAAAAGCAAAATTTAAATGCAAGCACAAAACTTCTATTCACCCAAACCGAGGTGATTAATTAAAAACAAAACGGCAAAATTGAACAATGAGAAATTAACTCTTTAAACTAAAATATCTTCCCGAACAAAAATAATAAATGATCTTATATCTTTAATGTGCACACATCAATATAATACCAATTGTTATTAAGCGAATTCCTTGATGGACAAGAATAAAACAAATAACGCGAATCAAATTACGATATAAAAATGTAATACAAAATGCCTGCAAAGAATTAAAAATACAAGTACTCACGCTCGCATCTACCAAGGAACTGCCTGTTAAATCCTACCGCTGCGTACAACGCAGTCGCACAATTTATCGACAAAAATTAAGTAGAACAAACATTAAATAGACTACCGAAAACTATACATTTAAATGAATGAAATTATTAAAAAAAAACTAAACACATAATTAAATAAATTATACAATTAACTCTTTAACTAAAATTTACAAACTAAACATTATTATGAAAATTTCTCGATACAATGATTTAGCAGTTTTAAGCAAAACAAATATGCAACACAAAATACACTCGCGAAACATGGGTTGCAAACCACATCAGTATATACAAGTGAAAAATATAGGATGATTCATCTCATTCAATAAATCGGTTCTTATAGATATACGCAGTGTGTAAAAACTGATTCACTGAATGGTGAAATGAATTATTCCATGTGCTTGCCCCCCCTTTCTGGCAAATAATAGATGCCTAAATTATAGGGGCATGTAAAGTAAACAGCGCCGAAGCGTTTACAGAAACGACTGATCTAACTTCTAATCTCACATGGCCAACATAACTTCGGTAATGCATATAGATAATGTATATGTATTCTACGTATATATGTAAGTATACATTTGTAGCTATGGGAGAGGAAGTTTTTATTACTCTGTGTTCTGTACATTTGAATACTTGATATTTGCAAATACGGCTGTGAATGTTAGTTTTAGTAAAATACGTATACCTGTGAGGGTAGTTTAATGAACGTGCATAAATTGTTAATTTCTCATTACAAAAGCATATCAAACGTAAATTACTAAAGTTAAATACTTCTGACGTGAAATTCTTGACGATGGATTACTGGAGTATGAGTTGATGTTTGGGTTGTTTCCATTATCTGTTGGATTGCTAAAATCCCGGAGGATTTAAACAATCCAATTTAACCCAAGCATGAACTCACATTAAAGTTGAATAGTCCTATCGTGTCAGTGACTTTTATATTACTATGGCTTAAAGAATAACTGACAGGGTTGCAACTCCTTGAAGTGTGAATAAACAATTATATTAATATCTTCAGTGGTTATAATTCTAACTTTCGGTTGCTTGTTGATATTTTGGTAATGAAACTCCATCAGATTACGACGCACAGCGGGATATTTAGCCGATCTAGCTAGCCAAAACTAGTTTGTGGTGTTTAACTAATTCAAAGTATACTAAGAGAGTAAAAAATGACGTCTTAGGCAAAATAGATGGAATATTTTGAAAAATATTTCGTGATATTAAATATTACTGAATGCATAGATACATTTATGTTAAATATTCTAACGAATATGAACAAGCAACTGTTATATACTTTCAAAAAGCCTAATTCTAGCATGTAGTATCGACAAACTAAACTGAAATATGTTCGTTTCTTTTTTTCTTAATTCTAAATTGTCTGTGGCAGTTGCTCCATAAATGTTAATTTCATGGTTGAAAAGGTTTGTGGGGCAGCGTTACAAATTTACCATGTATCATGGTCAACGCCATAGTGTTTTATGGAATATATATTATCATTATACAATCAAAGAAAAAAGCATTCAAATTAAATTATACATACATATAATAATGTTTCTCTCTCGGTGTGCCTTTGTATGAAACCTACTTCTTCATGTGTGACGTCGAAATTTCATAGAACGGCAGCACCAAGATGGAGATGGTGTTGAATTTTGTCATATTACTCTACTATTACAACTCGATATTAATCGTAATGGCACAAACGAACTTTGGAAAATATGTGCATCCGACTGAGCATCATCGTAAATTTTTTCTTCAAACGATTTCTTCTGCGACCCATCTCAACCCCGTTTAGTAATTGCATGTAGTGGGTTTTATTTTTGTCTTTTAATGCGATACTTCTTCCAAATATAGCACCAACCGTCTTGCTATATGGTTCATTAAGTTTTGAAGCTTTACTGCAACTAAACTATCTGTTATTGTGCGCTGCAATATGCCATAACACTGGAAAAACTGTTTGTTCATGGATCTAATAATAACATATTGCTTTCTAGATAAATCAGCGTTAATCGCCATCGATAATACACAAAGGCGATACCTGCTTTTTATCGTCTTGTAACTGTTTTTCGTACGCTTTCTTATAGCGTGTCCTAGCAGTTAGAGAAGTAGATATTGCCCTCAATACACTTGCCGCGTCTCTTCTACTTCTTCGCTTTTATTTGTATGGCATATGCTAGTTCTTCTGCTCCATGTTCTTTCCTTACAGGTTCCGCTTTTCTTCTTTTAGTTCTTTTGCTTAAGGCTTCAAAATCTTTAGATGGTCGTCCAGGCATTAGTACAATATTTGGAAATTCAAATGACCCTTTTACCCAATCTTGATTTTTTTCAAGAAATGTTTCTTGTCTCTTTTGTGCCACAGCCCGTTTTCTTTTAAATCGGTTTTTACATAAGAAAATTTATATTTTAACTCATGTAGTTGTGATCGTTATAGTCACCCTAATCCATGAGGTAATTTTAGATGAATTCCAATTTTCCATCTAAGCTTAGCAAACTTTCTTCTTGCATAAGATCGAATAGCTGTGTTGAGTTATTTTAGTAACTCTTGACGGTCCCACAACAAATAAAAGGAAGTTAATAGTAAGACAAGATAAATATATCAATTGAATGCCTACTTACCAGTTTCAACCAAATCCGTCACTAGACACTACTACTTTTCACAGCAATCACTGTTTACTTCCAAAGAAGCGCTTTTATATTAATTGATCAGCTAGCGTATTACTAACAGGCAATCGAAATATTGGGAGGGGCATTTGCAGTTAAATAGCTTCTAAGACGGATGGGGAAGGAGTCAACATTGGGTGAACATATTACTTACGTTTGCAACCACGTGTTCCTGTTATTTATGACAACTTAAAGACAAGCAGCTAATTACAAATCGCACAATCTCTTAATTGGAAATACCGCAAAATCGGTATCAAATTACCTGACGACAATCTAACGACGTACCCTACCGCAATAGTAGTTAAAACAGTAAAATCCTTCTGTTTGCGAACGTATCAAAGGGAAACTCTGGACCGACCGCCGATAAACTACCCGTTCTGACGGCAAAGTTTCGGTCGTTAGACTAAGGGGATTCATCATCCGCCCTTAAGACCGCCCTAAAACTTAAATCGTGCGACCTGTACGAACCCAACGCCCGGCGAATAGAATGGGCTTTCCAGCGAGGCCGCGGCGAGTGATTCATTTGAATGCGCCTAGCTTAAACTACAGTAATTACCGTCGTATCTTTTTAAAACGGGATTGCCCCACCGCATAAAGCCGTTTAAGTGCTAGTTTCGGATTAATGTTAAATTACGTTTTTATTTAGCGTGAAATCGCGTACGTAAAGGAGAAATTTGCGGCATCGTGCAATCGTGCACGCGTGTGTAATGGGGAATTGGACGCCATCGTCCATACATATTATAGGTATAGTACCCATTAAATTTTATGTTTCATCCGTTGAACTGTAGTTGAACATAAAGCTCAGATACACAAAATGTTATCTTCTTGATACAATATGCAACAGAACCGATGTTTTCATGTACACCACCACTCACAGGAATTCAAATAGATTGTCATCGGATCGTCAAGCACATGCAAATGCTCTCGAAATTATGATATGTAAAATAAGAAACGCATGCTTACTAACAAGTAGACTAGCAACAGAAAGACAGTTCGAAAGTAAAAACTAAAAGCATATAGACTAGTGTTGCGATGAATGTGGTGTTATTCGCCTATATTTATTGTAAAGATTTTGTTAAATATCTTGGGGTTATTTTAGATGATAAACTAAATTTTAAAGCGCATATTCAGTATATTACCGCGAAAGGTAGGGAAATGAGTAATAAAATTAGAGCATCGGCTAGGGTTACGTGGAGTTTAAACGGTTATAGGGGCGCTATTGAACCGGCAATGTTGTACGCGGGGGCGATATGGGCAGACGCGTGTAAAATTCAAGAAACTAAAAAATTAATCGGGGCCGCAAAGATTATTAACAGTTAGGGCCGCGAACGCGTATTCATCTATTTCGGTAGACGCGCGTGTGTTATTTCGGGTATTTCCAGTAGATTTTAGTTTGAGGGAACTTAAATTTCGTAGGGATGCGAATAAAATAGGGTTTGAGGGTTTGATTACGGCAACGGGAATTAGATTAGAACGGGCGATTTAGAAAGGCGAGTAGATATAAGGGGGCGAATTCATCGCCGCGGATTAAAAAGTATTAGTTATGATAAATTTATAGGCACTTTTCGAGAGGTTTAGAATTTTTACGGGATGGGTCGAAGGTGAGGGTGGTACAGGGGCGGCTTTTGTTGTTTATAATAGGGGTATTGAAATACATATCAACAGTTTAAATTAGGGGATCATTGCAATATTTTTCAGGGCAGAATTAGTTGCAATAAATCAGGCAGTAGTTTATAGTAGCGCGAATGGAATTTATGCGGGACGTGAGAATTATAACAGATAGCTTATCTGTATTAGAGGCGTTAGAGAATTTAAAAAAATCGACCGATTTGTTGTTAGATATTGGGATATGTTGCGCGAGGGGGTATAAACTTTTTGACTAGGGCTCATGTAGGTACAATCGGTAATGAGAGGGCGGATCAATTAGCGAAAGAGGCGGTATCTTAGGGGAGATAGCTTGATTATTAGATTTGGGCTAATTTCGGCTAGTGTAGTTAAAAAGCGTTTAGGGATAAACTTGATAAATGATTGGCAGAGTAGGTGGGATAATACCTTAAATGGGAGGTGGACTAGGAAATTTATCGGTAGCGTTACACGTTTTAGGGAAAATGAGGGTTAATTTATCGTATCAGGCGGTAGAATTAATACACAGGTACGGTAAATTTTTAAATAATTTTTTATGTAGAATTGGGAGGGTTAATGATTCGCTTTGTGACTGTGGTGGGGTAGATACAGCGGGGCATGTCTTATTTGAATGTCCATACTACTGAGTGGCGGTCGCGTACGGAGGTTAGGGCATTAGCTAGGGGTTTAAATTGGCCGCGACGCGAAACAGATATTAGAGATAATGAGTCAATCGAATGGTGGGAATTTTTTAGTAATATTGCTAAAGAACTAGATAGGCTACGGCATAATATTAGATAGTTAGTAGGGTAGCACGCTTATAAATGAATATTTATGCTCTTTAGTGGTCGGAATTGTTGTTAAATTATAAATATTAAAATATAAATATTTATTTTAATTACTCTTGGTTAGAATAATTAGGATTAAGTTACTATTAGTATTAGAATAGGTACGCTGTTGTTTGTTTGTTTTTTAGGTCATCATCTTTCCTGTTCAACTTCTGAATGCGTGAAAAGGGAGCAGCTACGCGAGAAACGGCAAGGCTGTCGGAATTTGAGGAGACGTGGAGGCTGCTTCTTTTGGCACTCAGAAGGATAAATAATTTGTGGCTATCTGTAATAAGGTCTGGGACGTCTCCCAGATCCTCCCAGAGTAAGTTTTTGTCATGGTTTTCTCTTACTCCGTGGCCATTGCTTTTATATAAGTATATTATATAATAATCAGTGTCCTTGGCGAATGCTGGGAGATAACGAAAGTGTTCCAGTGGGCGCATTTAATAAATACTGATAGCTGATGATTTACAGTAGACTCGCGATTATGTGAACAATCACATTTTACAATTTTTTATCATTTTTCAAAAGTAATATTCGTATGGTCGGAGGCTACTGTATTATATTTTGGTTATTAAAAATCATAGGGAAGTTATTTAGTTAGAGTAGGATATTTCAGTTGTTATGGAACCCATATAGTACTTAGAATAGGTAGCCTCGTGTAGTACCTTTTCAGGTGGAGCACGGGGTTAGGATGATTTGTAATAATTTAGTTTTCATAGATAAAGTGTATAGCTAGGAAGAAATATTGCAGTGTGAAGCCACATAACGAATGAAACAAAGGCTCAAGGTTCCTTTCACGATATGAATGGATATATTTCGTGAAAGGTAGGAGCAAGCAGCTCCGTTCACGGCGTGGTTTTTATAATAGGTTACATTTTAGTTTTTGGGCAAATACCTTATTGATAATAACTTATTGATAAAATAAATAGTAAATTGTTTACATACAAATACGTTGCTACGCGTTTATTTTCGGAAAAGCAATGGGAAAATTTACTTCATGCACAAGCCTTCATTCACGCAATGAGTGAACCAGACTGCTTGAAGTCGCATTATGAAGCTGACGATCTACCGTGAATGATGATGAAAGTTTCGTTCCTAACACTAAATAGACGAATAGATGTGGATATAAATAAATCAGCAATAAGTGCAAGGTGAAATATCTTAAAAAAAACTTATTCGAAGCAGGAGAATATGCGGAAAGGAATAATGGTGCGCGGATTCTACATAGAAATACCCAGACATTAGCTAACCAATCACGACCAAACATTTTGCATATAAGAGATAAACAAGGCAAGATAAAATAGAAGGAAACAACTGGAAGGTAGGGAGAGTATTTTCACATCTTCAATTATTTGAAATTTCGTCAAAACCATATGATTCAGTAGATTCTAATTTACTTATTGTATCTAAAACATCGAAACGTGTCACAGCGAAAAGAAAAAAAGAACTACTGTTAAGGAATATTTTGTTTTAAAAATTCAGGATTTACTCTTTTACTAGAAGTTATATTTTCAAATGAAGTGAAGGCAAGATTAAAATTATTTGCTAGATGCTTTACATGATACCACCATTTATTGTCATTTCAATCTCACTGTTGTGTTTCATCTATCCTTGTAATTCTGATACTAATCGCCACATAGTTTTACTTTTATTTGAAGTATTATTAATTAATGTGGCATTAAAATGTTTTCTTTCTACTGTTAACATTTGTTGGTATTGTGTGTTTATTCACACTACTTACGTCTGCACACTAGCTACAATTAAATGAATACAAGTTGTAAAAAAAAACAACAGGCGGAGCAACAATCATAACTAAAGAAAAAAGAAGAAAATGTATTTTAGCAACAATAACACGAAAACGCAGTAAACTAATACAGTAACCAATAAGCACTTACAACAATTAAATCGCCTTCATTCTCAAGACACAAATAGCACTGTTTGACAGTCGATGCTACAGCACGACTTAATACAGCCTGTGGAATTCTTCTAAATGTTTGAAGTACAGCTGCATGGAATTTAGCTACATTGTCAAAGGTTTGTTGGTAAACCTTATCACTGATATAACGCCAAAGAAAAATTCCATCAGCGCTAAATACGGCGATCTAGCTGGCCAGTTCACAGGTGCTCGAGTTCCTATGCATCTATTCGGAAATCTTGTGTTTAAATAACTAGATACAGCTTGTGCATTGTGTGACAGAGCCATCTTGATGAAACCATAAATTTCGTATTTCTGCCAGAGATAGTCCATCAAGAATTTCTTCAACGTCATTTTGTAATAATCGAGATATGCTTTTGATGTAAGTGTATGTTCCAAAATGATAGGACCAATTAATCGGTTGCCTAATATGCCACATCAAGCGGACTTGGTGCGCTTTGGTTTTAACGTATGGTGTGGAATATTAGGCAACCGCTTAATTGGTCCTATCATTTTCGAACACGTACTTACATCGGAAGCATATCTTCGATTATTACAAAATGACGTTGAAGAAATTTTTAGATTGTCTTTTTAAATGGAGATTGTCAATTGCTCAATAGTTACGGTTATGTCTATTAAATAAACTATTGTTGGCAAATCTATTTTATCCATCCATAGAATTCTAGTAGGAAATTCTACACTCTCCTGATATGTACGTGTGTACCACTCACAAAGTCTTTGCCGCCTTTCGATATCGTCTTCTCTAAATCCCTGGCAAATACGCTCCTTGAAGGGATGATACTTGTGTTTCTTTAAAATCAAGTGGGCAGACGTTTTTTTATTCCTGTTTCATGGTCAACTGTCTGGTTGATACTGATGGATTTTCTACAACTGTTTGCAACACAGTGTTATCATTTACATGATTAATTTCGCAATGTCTCTTCGTCTTTGCTGCATTAATGAGCCATACTCTTTTAAATTTTCTGCTAATTTTCTAAAGGTCCACTGATGTGGTGGTCGTCTTTCTGGATATTGGTTTGCATATATTTTTCGGCTACTACTTCATTTTTATGCGCCAAAATGAAACACGAAAACATCAAATTTTTCAGCGTTATTGTACTGCGCCATTATGCCTGCTAGTTTCACCAAATTAAACACTTAAATTCCAATAATAAACTAACAGCAGTGACCAGGTACAGGAACAGCGGTATATTAATTTCAGTTGTTTGATATTATTCGCTGTCATTAGCCACAGACTACCGTAAGAAAACAAGTTTTTTTGCTTATAACTCTCTTATTTTTGAAAACAACTGTCTTAAACCATATATCATAGAAAATAGAAGCGTCAGCTCTATCCAAGGATGCCCTTTTGGCCATTGATGTGTATTTAAAAAAATGTTGAAGATGATTCTAAGTGTACGTGGTATTGTATTTTTTATAAGACCATGTGATAAAGAATAAAAAAATGCCTTAAAAAGATATTTTTCGTTTTTCGTTGTCTCTTCAAAATAACCTCACTAAACAAGCAATACAAATTTCGGGATTTTTACTTTTTCCATTAATATCTCAAAAACTATTCACGATATTTTGAATTTCTCAACACAGTTTTGTTGCTCACATAATTGCGCAACTTTTCTCTAATTTAACCACCTTTCTACCTATCTTTCACCGTTTACGAAAGGAGCCCTTATCTTGGACATACGCCAATGACATCGTCATATACGTGATTAGCTGGAGCTCTAGAGGTTAGTTTATTATCGCCTTCAGGCGACCACAAACCACTTCGTTCGCTGAATGAAAACTTCTTTGGCACAAATCCAAATGCTTAGCAGTTGGATTTTCAAGAAGGAGAAGGAATCCTGAGATTCGCATCCGGGCGGGAAGCGTCAGATTATCATGGAGTCATTAGGTTAAGTACTTAAATATCCCACTTCGAAGCGAAGCTCCGAGCTCACAGCTCGTTTTCTTGCTGCCCACAATTGTTACTTTCAGGGTCAGGCCGGAGGGGCGCCCCCTCCATCTAATAAACAAGTTACTCCTCTACGAGTCCATTCCAAGGCCTCTGGTTTACAGCGTTTTTTTGCGCGGACGTCACTGGCCCACATCAGACTAAAGTCACTGACTGTGAGGCACTTCAGAACAATATGCTACGGTTACTCGGGAAAGCCTCCTGGTTCGTTAGGAAGGAGTAGATACATTGCGGTTTAGCTTTTGCGGGATTTAAATATTTGCCATTTAAGTAGTAAAGAACATAGTCACGGCAGCGTTACGATCACTCAAATCTCTTGGTTTTAATTCACTGATGCAGGGTCGCGGATTGAACAGTTTCATATTTTTCCACAAAACATAGCATAACAACTTTGATGTCGCAAAGCAATTGAGCAGGCTATCGTTCGCGATGCCACAACCATTCCGCGCGTACGCACACCCTTGTTTATTATTAAACTCCCAAAACTAACATTTTACAAAGATTTCCTGTTTGTTCAATGTGTTGAGTTTGTAATAATGCTCTATGCATGAAAGCGTTACGTTGATTGCCTCTAATTGCTTTTTCGCACTGTATGTTTGTAATTCAAATTATATTGTTATTTACTGTACTCCGTCTCTACAACTCTTAATGCGTCTTGTTTTGTTTATGTAATTAACTAAATATACCCACTATAAGTGGTTTTATTGTGTAATGAGATGTATACTTGTTGCATTAATGTATTCTATTAGGCATTTTTTTGTAATATATGAAAAAATAAATTATAGAAAATACTGAAGACATGGGATATCCGCCCCCATTGCTAGTTTATTGTGAAAATAACTTGTATAATTCTTGGGACAATATAATACACTTAATTTTTGAGAAACAAAAGAATTAATAATAACAATGCGCCAGTCGAAAATGTCAACATTGACGAGAGCTGGACATAAATACATATGAGTATGCTGAATGCAACGCCACCGGCCGTTTTGAAAAGTTGGCTCTCATTTAAGAGATATTTATTCATGTGTAAAGATCGTATCAAAAAAAACTATTTTTTTGTTGTATATTTGAATCATTTATACAGATATCTATTCAGTTCGACAAAATTTGTTCACATCATGAAATATTTTTCAACTTTTTTTTTAATTACTGAGTATCAACAGTGAAAGTAAAAAGAAGAATAAAAAATACAGGTGGTTCACAGAACCGTTAGAAAATGTTCAATTGCATTATTCTGAAATTTGGAAGTGACACATAGTTAAATATGATCTACTTAGAAAAAAAAAGCAATTTCATCCATGTTGTACTTCCCGTTACATCGAAAGTTAGGAAACTTTGATATTAACAAATAGAACCATATTTTGTGTGTGACGTATTAGTGGGTGGCACTTGATATATTTAAGTGTAAAGTTGTAGTTTTACTTATATATTTTAAATATTTGATATAACAGAAAGGATATAAATTAGCTTATTACACTGTCATTATTTTTTTAAATTGTAAATTTACATGGTAAAAGTGTTAAAATTTTAAATGTATGTTCTGATGATCTAGAACACCATTTTATTTAATTAAATTAAGGTGTTCAGAATTTTGCAATAATGTTTATTTTAATTTTATATAAGTATTCACGTCATTCGCTCAATGGGCATCCATGTATTAAACATCTTATATTCTCCTAACTTCGGTGAATTAACGGACTCTTGAGACAGTTTGCCCTGTCACAAGACATCGCAAAAAGTCTGTTAGAATTTTTTCAACTAGAAAGATCACTAACCACCTCCGACAGGCAGACGTGTCTCAATTATTTCGTAAAAGTATACGCTATTTCGATAAAATCCAATTTTCATTTCAATTCAACTAAAAATGATTGTTAATTGTCACAAAGTTATCACATTAATTTTATTCAAAATTTACCTATAACCTTCGGGTAATTTTCTTATGTTCCTGCCCTGACTGAGCGATTCTCCGTCATCAGAAGTACGAAGGCCCCCATATGTATGCTGTAATCGTCAAAATTTAGTTATAGTATAGGAAAGTAGAGAGTAGGAAAGAACGCGCCGCTTTAAGATGGAAACAGGGATATAATCGCGTCTCCCACCACATGCTTGATGCCTGCACGCATCGGTGCGTATAGGGTCGGGTCCTTCAACAAGTTATTCAAGAAACGACTTAATGTATTTCATTTTTGTGTTATACGATAATGAATGCCTAAAACAATTCAACGTTTGGGTTTCATATTTGTGAGTAAAACCATTTCAAAAAATGATAAATCTCAAATTAAGTCCTAAGACGTCACAATTATTTTGACCAATAAAAAACTGACGATTTTTGCGTTAGCTTAGTGTCACATGTGTCAGGCATTATTTAATGGTTTTAGGTTAGTGTTTAAGTCACATTTAATATGATTATTTAATAATTACGTGATATTACAATACATTGGGCAATTATTAAGTGTTAAAAAGTCTGCAAAATGCTAAAGTAAGTTTTATAAGACTATTGTTGTCATAAGTTTTATACAAATCAAATAGATCATCTTACGCAGACAACTTACATTAAATCCTGTATTTGAAATAGTTACTGGTCAAAATTTATCACCTATTAATGAGGTTATATTATAGAATATTTCCAACAAATCTAGATTAGGAGGTATCTTCTAAGAACCGGATATAATGTAATTCCAGTCAAAACATGTTAGATTGATAATTGCACATTACTGAATCGGAGATGGAGAAGATGTGCAATCGCAAACCGCTAACTATTTTTTTTAGTGGCCAAACAGATCTTTAATTCTTTATGGGCGAACGTGGTGACGTGTACTAAATTTTTTCAAAATATACTTTTCAAACTTTCTTTTATTTAAAAATACTAAGCTCATAAACAAAAAAAACCTGTAAATTCCTAGTAATTTATTAGAATTAGCGATCCAACAAAAAAAAGGAAGTAATATGAAATGATCAAGTTTTTAGTATACACTTGAAAAAATGCCATAAAATACAGGGCGTTTCATTAAGAAAGACATAACTTTGATGCACTACTAAGTTTTTGAACACCCTGTAAATTGCATATTATTACATCATTCGTCAATTTGGAAAAAGCCAATGTTAACATTGCAATCACACATAAAAGCTTAATTTTCTACATTCAGAATTTTATTATTACAATTTCCGTAAAACCAAGATACATTAAAGAATTCCAAAGGAAACGGAAAATATGCAAGGGTCACTATGTACTGATTGAATTAATTGAAAATGCTAAATGAATTTTACAATGAAAAAGAAAATAAAATTTGCTAGCTCAACGGATATAATTTAAAATGAACAAAAGAACAATTAACCTCAGAGTTACCCTCGCCCATTAATGCTTGAATCTAACCACGAAAAGTAAATTGTGAGTGAATGAAATCTGACTTACCTAATTAGGTACCCGAAAAATTGAAAAGGTTTAATTTAAAATAAAAGAACAGATTTTTTTTTTACCCAAAGATGCTAATCAAATTTATTACAAAAAGGGTTAAATTACAGATAGTGCGGAAAAAAAACCGTGCACTGAAGGTTCTGGCCTAAAATAAAAACTGCACTTGATTCTAAATTACAATAGGACAATGCAATTTCCTACGAAAAGCAAAAGATTTGTTTGTTCAGGAAGATAATCTTAATCGTTCAATTTCAACACACGTGGTATCAAATTAAAATAAACTTGTGGACAAATGCAAGAAATTTACATTAAAGCAAAAACTAAAAGCAAGAACAATGCTTCTACTCCTCCAACCGAGGTGATTGATAATTAAAAATGAAACAACAAAATTGAAAAACGGAAAAATTAATTCTTTAAACTATAATGAGAGAAAAAACTTAAAATATATCTTCCCAAACAAAAATAATAAATGATCTTATATCTATAATGTGCACACTTCAATATATTAACAATTATTATAATATGAATTCCTTGATGGACTAAATTTTTACAGGTAATAAAATTTCAATAACGGGTTAAAGTTACTAAATCAAAATGGATAACAAAATGGCAATCAAAGAGATTGAAAAATACGTCTACTCGCGTCAATAGTCAAACAAGGAACTCTCTGACAAAACTGTATAATTGTTTTTCTTACAAAAATCCCTCTCTCCAAATTTTATAACGCAGACGTATGCAACTCAATGACACAATCTAGTAGAATCCGCATTTACATGCAAACAAAAAACTTAACACTTAATTAAATAAATCATACAATAAACTCTTAAACTAAAATTTATACAAACTAAACATAATAATTTGTGAAAAACTCTCGGTAAATTGATTGAGCTCGGAAGAAAGTAAACAAAACAAAATATGCAACTCAAAATACACTCGCGAAAAACGGGGTGTCTACCACAGTATATGTCGGCTATGAGGTATTTATTTTTTCATTAACATCTTTTTTTCGAAAACAGCTTGCGTGCTGGATAATCTGCTTCAAATTAAATTCTGGAAAATGGAAAATACTTCCTGGAGTTTCTGAGATGTTTCCAAGAAAACAGGAATTCTTTGAAATAGGGATGTACTCCAAAATCCCAGGAGTCCCTACAGTAATCTGAGTTTGTCCGTTACTGGTGCCCCTTGTGACTAAGTCTGTGTCTTAGGTAAATCAGAGCCTCTTATATCTGTTTAAAATATAATGAAGGCTTAAAACGTCTGCAAAGTATACCTATATATCGCATAAAAAGATTAAAAGAATTCACGCGGGACCTACGCGAAGGGCATCCGCATCCATTATTCTTGCGCAGTATTATCCCTAACGCACGATTCGCCAGTTAAAATTCATCTCGCACCTCTTCTTCCGTGTCGCCCTTAACGGCCGTTACCTACACGAAATTTAACGCCCGTTTGTCGCGTAGCCTATAAACTCCGTGTCCCGTCCCAAGTTTGCATTTAATTACGCGGAATTGCATGCAGCGCTACCGGTTACGCCCTACCATATACGCTTGTACGCACACGTGTCGACTTAATGTATGTATATGCGGCGACCGCTTGTTTTGCGTTATGTAGAACAATACCCGAGGGTCCGGTTCCGATGTCCCCACGACCTGATCCTGTTCCGGTACTTCGAATTTACAGCGGAACGGCCAAGGCACGGAATAGGGTCGTCTGAGCAGCGGCAGGACTCAATTAACCGGAATCTCGCGCCAGACAAGACCGTCTAGCGGACCCTGCCGACGCTACGGTCCTACCAGGGCACTAGGCGGTGTTCTCGTTAGCGCTACCGGGATAGGACCGTCAGTGTTATATTGTTATTAATGGTGGTGTGGTGCCCCAGTAAGGTAATGGCCGGCTATCTTCATTATATCACAATTAAATCGAAATTAGCCTAGGCTAGACGTCCTAATTCATTACGATACTAAAGTAAACCCGCAGTTGTATGAGGTAAACATGGTTTATTTCTTGCACAACCCCCAAGTGTAGGAACCCCAGCACCTTAAACATGTAATTTACTTGTGTTTGCGTTTTTTTGGGTTCGCCCTTTATTTAGATTTACAATCCAACTTTTTAAATCGTACGGGAGTGGCAAAAACGATTACAGAACGGCTAGCTGGGGAAATTTCGTTAGGTGACAAGAATAATTGTTTTTGGGTCAGAGCAAAAAAGTAGGGTTTCATCCCTGATTTTCCCTCGATTCGTAGAAGATATATTTTTTGCCAAAAACATTATGTTTTTTTGTTTTTGGTCAACCTCAGAAAATGGTGATAAAAAATCCTAAAAAAAAATGCAAATTTCAAATCAAAACCTTGCTAGCAGATGTTTTCTTCACAAATGTTTGATGCAACAGTCTTCTTGTAACTGCTTCTTGAAGCAGACATGGCGTTGTCGAAATGAGACATTCATGCCAAAAGATAAAACTGAACAACAACAATATACGCAAATTGCAATGATGCAATCTCTTTATGTGTTTGGTTTTAAACCCTGGAAAAATTGTAGGAATTTTTTGTAATACAGTAATTCTTCTAAACTACGATGTATGACATTTGCACCGCACACTGATTGTGCGTAAAATACTAGTCGCAGCATCAATATAATCTACATTTATTGAACGAATTTTCATCAACAGCACGAAGTGTAATTTTTATGATAAAATATTATGTAACAGTCACCGACATTATTATTTAGCACTTGAACGAATGGCTCGACGTTTTGATGGTGCGATTAAATAACAAGATTGATTAGTGAAATAAATTCGTTTTTATTATTATAACAAATCAACACCGTCCAACACAATTTTTTCTCATGCACTATTACGTGTAGCTTATGTCGTTTTTCATGTTGACTCTGAAGCTAATTTTAAATTTGCTCCATCACGTCAGGATTTCGAATAATTATTTCAAATAGATTTTTCAAAAAGTAAATTAAATTTTACAGAATTTCAAACTGACTTTAAATAAGAAAGGTATTACAAGATATATTGTACCGCCGAACATTGAGTGGAAATGTCTGAACATGTCCTTGGTTGTTTCCTACGTCACAGCATTCAAAAAACTCCCATTTGTGGTGGTTGACCCCTGGAGCCAATAAAATTAAGAATTTGTTGATTTTTGGCTGTGTGGGTATATGAGGAGCTATGCACGGCTCGTTAGATTCAATTCAAGTCTGTTTGTAATAGCTGAACGTCTTTTTATTTCATAATGTCTCGCGCGTGTATAAACGGTAAGAACAGCGCTATGCCATTTGCAAGACCTATGATGAATATTTGCCATCTCTAGAGGACGGATCTCACTTAGTAAATCAGTCAGAATTAAATGACCTTATTCAAGATCTCAATTTGTCAAAAACTTAGGCCGAAATACTAGAATCTAGATTTCAACGATGGAAGCTGTTAGCTCCAGGCATATATATTTAAGTGTATCGTAATCGCCAGAAAGAACTGTCACGATATTTTTCACCGAAGGTCGTTTATTTTGCAAAAATAATGTCGATCATTTGATGCTGACAGTAGTGTACAATTGGCATATCAATGCTGGCCTCAAAGTTGTAGCAGTTCTGCTAGGTTTACGACTGGGGTACACAAAGCACTGCTTTTTCCTTTGTGAGTAGGCAGTCGATCAAGAAATTACCATTACATTGTTAAAGATTGGCTAGTCAGGGCTCAGTATATTCTTGGACAAAAGAATATACTTTATAAGACACTAGTGGAACCTGATAATATATTTCTACCGCCAGTGCACATCAAATTCAGTTTGATGAAGAATTTCGTCAAAGCAATGGATAAGGCTGGTCGTGGATTCCAAATTAAACGTCTACAACAATATGCACAATTGGAAGAGACTTTAAATGACTTGGAACGTGATGCTTGGAATGCTTTTAAAAGTATGATCCAAATTTTCTAGGAAACACAAAATCTGACAATTACATAGCAATTGTTAATGAACTTCTTAGAAGTTACCATGAACTGGGCTGTAACATTGTTTACATTCTCAGCTGGATTTCTTTCCCCCGGACCTCGGCCACGTCAGTGATGAACACGGCATGAGATTTCATCAAGATATTTCTGTTAGTGAAAAAGGTTATCAGGGCAAGTGGAACAGTGAAATGTTGTTTGATTATTGTTGGACATTGATATTAGAAAGTACCGTAGAACAGTATAAAAGAAGAGTAAAAGGAAAAATATTTTAAGACAGAACGAAAGCGTACAATTCCATGTTATTTACATACCTAATTTATATTATTCAATTTATTTTTCAATAACTAGGTTAGTAAGATACAATCGATAAAGCACAATTAGTTTTATTTATTCACTAAGAGTTTTCCACATCTTCATATACTCGTGATATAAGAGTGAATATTTGAAAGACCGGGATCGTTTAAAAATCTTGTGAAGTTTCATTTTGCGAAAGCCATTGTCAATATCTATGCTCTTTTGTAGGCTTTGTTATAAACCTACTATTCTGTGTTGTTCGTGGTTAACTCATTTAGCAATCGAATCCAAGATAAGGCCCAGAGATAAGATATTCAGATATTAAACCCTGCAAGTAACTTTTCTTCCAAATTTAATTAATTATGTATTAATTAAAATGGCGAAATATAAGAGATTAACTTCCCTATGTGTATATCAGAATCATTTTCAAGTACATGAGAAGTATTTTGAACAATCGCAAGGAACGGCAATGGAAAACCCATTGTGCCCGTTTATTGCTAACTTATTCATGAGTTAATTCGAAACGGATTTGGAAAAAGATAGCGAATATTTTCCTAGAATTTGGTTGAGTTCTGTAGATCAATTTTTTGCATTTTTCGACATTATCAAAACAACCATTGCAGATTTAGTCTTGAAACCAAACTAAAAAAGAAACCCTTTCTTAGAGTGTTAGTGAATAAGAAACAACAATAAATTAGGAATAGACATCTCTATAAAAAAAAAACAAATACAAATGTATTCATAATGGCCGATTCCAAACATAGTGGACAACATAAAGTAGCCGACATTCACTTTCTAATCAATAGACTAATAAAGTTCCACTTAACAAGGCGAGATATAACAAAGAATTACAATTTAGTGAAAGCGTAACAATATATAATGGTTACTTTTCTATAGAAGTAGTACGGAGTATAAAGAAGAGTTCAATATAAGCACTATCTATGAAGTGCTATGGCTTTAACTTCAGAAGAAAATAGCGGCAGAAAGTGTGTTAAATTAGTTTTCCATAGTATTTCAAAAGGTTCAGGCGATATTTTCAAAGAACAGAATTTGAACATTTGTTAAGCGAACACTTGCTTCACCTCACGAAAGACCCTGAGAAACCCTGTAGGCAACACGAAAGATAAACTTCATCTCAAAGATCGAGCATTTAGAAAATCGAGTGTACTGGCTGCAATAAACTTTAAGTTGAGCAAACAAAGCGTGCTATCGGAACCAGGTTCGAGGAACACATAGTAAGTTACCGCTATGGGAAACTTGAATTATCTAGCGTGGCACAACATATAAACGATACCGGATATAAGTTGATATAGAAAACCTTGAATTAGTGAATATGTGAAGAATCGCCTAAAAACTAGACGCATACGAAACCATATATGTGAAGAAGAAATTCAAATTGAATTGCCCATTAAAGTGGCAAGTTGCATCCCGCCACCATCTAATTTTGATTGATTATGGGAGTAGTATGGTCAACATTCGTCGCTAATTCTTGGTATTTCGGAGGATCAAGTAGGTGTAGAAAAGCCTAATAAATAAGTTTCTTTCTTAGAAAGAGATAGCGTTACATGTTTAAATAATATATTTTTCTTTTTCTCGCTTAATTTATTCGGTCTTCGGTTAATAATGGAAGCGCGCGTATTTCTCAAACAATTGTCCGGAATTAATAAAATCTCGTGTAGCGCGAAGTGGTCGGGTATTCTTATGTTTTTCTTTCTTTCAGATTTCGACTTGTAACAATCAAGACATCGCAGTCGCAAAAATTTCGAAAGAGCTTTCATTTGTTCCAGCGTCTTAGATTTCAGGTTTCGTTATATCAATGCTAGACACAGAATCATCGAAAGCATGTAGCAAGGGCAAAGTAGTCATCAGCAAAACTTTCATTGTTCAAAGAGAAAGTAAATGTCATGGCTTTCAAATTGAGTGAGAATTAGAGATTATTCGCCATATATTGTCGCATGCGAAAATTCTCGATTAGTGATGTGCTCAACGAGCGATTCTTGCTCTTGATTTTATCAAATGAATTATCGATCATTCATTAGTAAAGGACGGACAAACTCGTTCGGAGAAGCGCGGAAGCGGAAAACTCAGTGGTGTTGCCTACACGCATCTATGCCTAGAAACTTGCATATGTATCTACATACGTGTGTACCTACATAGTTTTACGAAGTCAGTAGAGAATATTATCTAAGATTCTGTATTCACATGTAAGAGAACTTCATATTTACAAAGGAAAATCTAGAAAGTATTATGTGGTTACAAATTTTAAAAACTTATTAAATTACAATGAAAAATAACAATAATTAACATAACTTAGTGAAAAGAGCTTCCCCTGTTTTTGGCCTATTAGCTGCATCAATATTTTGAATAGAAATCTTGAGGTAGGGGCGTTGATTGGATTTATTAAGATTAATGCATTTTTTTGATACTCGTTTAAATTTAACATTCCGCTAGATATAACAAACTTACCATCATTTTCAAATGTATTGTTGCGGAAAATAACACCAATGTTTTGATATTAATAATATGTAAATTATTTCTAATCAATGATCAAAAGACTTACCAAGTTTTTGTTTTCTTATTTTAAATAGTTAATAACTCTTTCTTCCTGGTTTTTATCTTTTTTTTTTAATAAAATACAAGAAATAAAGAACATGTCACTATTACCTATTTAAATAAGTAATACAATTATATATTTTATCTTGTTATAGTGCTTAAAACGTATCCAAATTTAAATTATTTTAGCAATTCTTTCAATAAAAGCCTGAACGGAGACATTTGAGTGCTGCACATATATAAATAAACAGTCACATCTAAGACGCCGCCAATGCTTAGAATATTGCGAAAACACAGCTGCGTTGTAGTTCGTGTCGAACAAACAAGTTATGTATATACACGTCATCACCGTGCATTGAAATATTCCACGTGATTTACGGGCGCATGTAGTTTTTATACATGGGTGTGTTTTTCTTACTCGGTCAAAACAACTAGAGGCAATTGGGTGCTTTTCTATCAACACCCGTATGTGGTGTTTTCGTTCGGAACGCGAACCACCTTGCTTTATTCATTAGCTTAGCGAGAACTCCGCAAAGCGAAGATTGCGAAAACTAATAGACATTCTATGCGTCTATGTAATACTTGTGTACATAGTATGAGTATATTGAGCGGGTAAATATTAAGGAGCGTTGTAGATAAACTTCTTGCACGATAAATAATCCAAAAGGTTTTGTAAAACATGTTGACGAAAAGGTATAAAGCTGATCTACCACAAAAAAAAATATTTTTTCCTCATTTAAGGAAGGAAATTTGTACTTTTCCTCCCTAGGGAGAAAAGTTGTACTTTTCTTCCCTAGGTCGGAAAGTAAGTGACATTGCCATGATGAAACTGTACATCCTATAATATGTGACATTATAGACACATGACATTAGTACATTCGACCCAGTCTGAACACATTTATAAGATAATTGTTAAATTATCGGTATTACATTTCAATTAAACAGGTCACATTAGAAACACTAGATTGATATTAGCGTAGATATGTTTCATTTTACCAAGGATCATCAGTGCTACTGGTCAAACCTAATGTATTATTCGACAAAAGTCGTATATATACTTATTAAGGGGAAGAATAAGTGAATGAGAATTTAAGATGGAAATCTCATTATCAACGTGAAGATATTTGCTAAATTGTCGATCTGAAACTACGATATGTATCTATAAAGGATAACAATAATTGTAGGACGACTTATTATTAAACACTTTTAAAACGACGCTAATTTGACAGTACTCAAAAAATATTGGACAGATTAAGCCTACTATCTATCAAGTCACTCACAGGTATGTCTTTATTATTTTTAGATATTTAGTTAACATTAGTAAGTTTAATGTGTTTAAAAGCTGTCTGGGAATTTAAATTTCAGGTAAAAGTCTAAATCTAGAACATTTACACGTAGAAATAATGGCTGCATTTACAGCATAAAGAAACGTAAAAGGTAACAAAAGGACATTTGCATACCATTTCAAAATCTGATTTCTCGCACGCTGGTTAATAAAATCCTCATATCGCTAACCAGAAATATGAAATTGCAATAGTCATGCAACTTCTGCTAATATTTCGCTTGTGAGATAAGTATCGAATGAAGTTATTACCACGAATGTTATGTTGTTCTACCGTCGTTAAGAGAAGATAATTCCTCCATAAAAGCATTTATAAAAGGATAACGAATTCTGCATTTTTGTTTCATTTTCATATTCGCATTAACTCCTTATACGACTAGAAGGTAATTTAAGGAAGAAAGAAACGAACTCCTTGTTGGGCGTGGTTTGTTTTTTCCCTATCAATGCAAATGATATAGTTCAGAAATTCATCTGTTTGTAATCAGTAAAGCCACACATGCAACCATTTCAATCTATTTAGATACACATGTACACGTTAATCTGATATATTTTCCTTAGGTGTTCTGGCCTACTAATCTGTTTCGTGTATCTTAAACACTTACAAACTAATTTAGGCGCTTGCATGCCAGCGTTATGATTACTAAAAGCGCTTGATTGAAGAGATTTTGTTCTATACTCTTGGAAAGTACTGAAGGGAATTCCTTAGCTTTATTATGGGAGATAATTGCTTCATTCTGGGTGTTATTTGCACGCTAGGATCGTTATAATACCGTATTTCATCTACATTGAGAGCAAAAGCTCGATTTTCTTTTTAAACACGAGGGTTTGCTTCCACTTATAGAGGTCATATCACAGAAGTATTTCTCCCAGGCAGGCAGTATCAAGCAAGCAGATTTACGGATTTTGTACTCAGAAATTTTGTGTCCCGGATTTCGAACTCGCTTGAATCCAAGTGAGTAACGATCGAATCACGTGTTGATATAGAAGAGGCGGTCAATAATGTAATTGCTTCAATCGTAAGCAGGCAGGTTAGGTAGTTAGATTCAAGCAGGGTAGAGGATATCCGCAGGGAGCAATTGTATTCTTAATGCTACACTTATGTGATTTTGTGACCCTTTTTTAATTTGTGTTTAAGGTCGGAATGAGAGTAATACTTTTTAGGTTCTCTTTTACATCAATTTTTTTTACTACGATCGTTTCGTTGATATGTAGCAACTTTTTCAAGCAGTACTTAATCTGTAATATTAAATTATAATTAGTGGTTACAATTTTTGCATTTTTTTTTATTTACATTTACCTAGTATGTTAGTGTAATTAGTTTTTTTTTTGTTTTTACATTGTATATATATATAAAACAACTCTACAGGCCTTGGAGGCCCTTGGTTTTTATTTTTTCGGCGACTTCTTTCCACTTTTTCCTATCGTTTGCTCTTTCTCTCCAGTCTGTCACTCCCACACCCTCCACATATTTTATTACTTCCTGCAGCCATTTTTTCCTTGGTCGCCCTCTTCTTTGTTTTCCACCAACTCCCTCCTCCAACACTCTCCTGGGTATCCTTAGCTCCCGCATTCGTCTAATATGCCCCAACCATCTTGCTCTGTGTGCTCGGATCACTTGCGTAATTCTTCGTAATTCTTGGTTTACCATACATTTTCTCCAGCTCTCTATTTGTTCGTCTTCGCCACTGGTCGTCCTGCATTTTCACCCCTCCAAAGATTTTTCTCAGCACCCTCCTTTCCCAGATTTCAAGTTTCTCTTCGTCTTGTTTCGTTATTATCCACGTTTCACTTGCATATAAAACCGCCGGGCGTATTGTTGTTTCATATGCACGCGTCTTTATTGCTCTAGATAAGTTCTTCTCTCGTAAAAGTTTCGATAACGATGCGGCAGCTCTGGTGCCTCTTATAATTCTTTTCTCTATTTCTTTTGTTTCTTGTCCCTTATTTGTTACGGTTACGCCCAAATATTCTAGTTGATCAACTTTCTCTATGTTATATTCTTTAGACTTGGTTTTAAATTTCACATATTTTTCCCCTTCTTTCGCGTCCACTCGCATCTCCATATATTTTGTTTTTGCTTCATTTATTTTCAGTCCGTACTCTTTTGCGTGTTGTTCAAATCTATCAAATACCTTTTCGAGTTCAATTTTCGATCTTGTTAGTAATGCCACGTCATCAGCGTAAGCTATACACTGTGTCTTATTGCGAAAAATTAGACCATTCGTTTGGATATTACTTTCTCTCATTATTAGCTCCAGCAGAACATTAAGCAGGTCGGTCGACAGTGGGTCACCTTGTCGTAATCCTCTTGCTGTTGTGAAACTCCTCGAGTATCTACCCTCCAACAGTACCTTATTATTTATGTTAGACAGTGTCATTTTCACTAGTTTTATCAATTTATATGGTATTCCTAATGCTTCGTATAATTTTTTTCTTGATATTGAGTCGTACGCCTGCTTAAAGTCTATAAAAAGTATATGTAATCCCAGATTCTGCTCGTAACTGTTGTTTTGTAGCATCTTTAGGGTAAATATTTGGTCCGTTGTTGATCTTTCCGTTCTGAATCCTCCTTGGTATTCCCCTAATACTTTGTTTTCGTAAATCTGCAAGGCTATCCCTCTGTAATTATCACAGAGCGTTCTATCCCCTTTCTTGTAAATCGGGCATATAACGGCGTTGCCCCATTGTTCCGGCATTTTCTCCTCTCTCCATATCCTTAATATTAGGTGATACAAGCTTCTATGTAATTCCGCCCCGCCTTGCCTCAAGATTTCCGCTGGTATACCACTTTCTCCTGCACTTTTATTTTTCTTGAGATATTTTATTATCTCGGCGAGTTCTTTTTCGATAGGTTCTTCTATTTCTTCCTGCTCGTTATCTCCTTGCTGGGTTCGTACTGTCGCCATTGTTATATGTTGTTCAGTTTCCTCTGTTTCGTTTAGCAATTGTCTAAAATACTGTGCCCATCTATTTAGTTTCTCCTAGGAGTTGCCCCTCTTCGTCTCTGTAATATGTCATTTTGATGTTTTGTCTTTGTCTAATCCCCTCAGTTTCTTTGTAAAAATTTTTAATTTCCTTATTTGCGTGATGTTCCTCTATCGTTTTAAGTCGTTTTTCCAGCATCTCTCTTTTTGTCTGTCTGCATATTCGTTTGGCGATTTTTCTCCTTTCTTTATAAATTCTTATATTTTCTGCTGATCCGTTTCTGTCCCTCTCAATTTTTGCTTTATTTCTATTCATTAGCGCTTCTTCACATTCTCTATCAAACCATTCTTTTTTCCTTTTTTGCGCAGTTTTTCCCAAACATGTGCTTGCCGCCCTTGTCATTGCTGCTTGTATTATGGCCCATCGTTCTTCTATTGTCTGCGTTTCTAAATTTCCCTCTAACAGCTTCGAATTTATTTCTTCTTCTAGTTTTTTGATACCCTATCTTCTTCCAGCTTACTTACATCGTATGCTGTCTTTCTCTTCGCTCTTTTTTACTATAGGCAATGTTGTTTAAGATTGGCTATAACTATAAAATGGTCACTATCCGCATCTGCCCCTCTATAACTTTTGCAATTTCTAACTGTTTAATGTGTTTTACTTTCGACGAGGATATGATCTATTTGATTTTTGTTCGTATATCCGGAGATATCCATGTAATTTTGTGGATGTCTTTGCGGTCAAAATACGTGCTTGCTATTCTCATTTGGTGTTCTGTCGCAAATTCAATTAGTTTTTTACCATTTTCATTACTATCTCTGTGTAAACTTTTTGCCCCCGTTCTTTTCTTATAGATTTCTTCTCTTCCCACCTTTGCATTGAAATCTCCCATCACAATCTTTATGTCATACCTTGGGGTGTTTTCCAATACCTCACTTAGCTGATCATAAAAATTATTCTTTACTTCTACTTCTTTTCCCTCTGTTGGAGCATGGCCATTTACTATGCTTATTTTTCTATATTTGCCACGTAGTCTTAGATAACATATCCTGTCCGATATTGCTTTGAATTCCATCACTGCTTTTTTGCTTCTCCCATTAACCATAAAACCAGTTCCAAAGTGTCTATTTTTTCCACCGCTTTTAAAGAATGTGATCCTCCCTATCTCCACTATCTCGTTTCCTGTTTGTTTCGTCTCTTGCAGGGCAAGCACATCTAATTTGTATTCTGACATTATGCCTGCTAGATTTTTGAGGGCTCCCTCTTGATATGTGCCACGTACATTCCATGTACCTATTTTTAGTTCCCTTCCCCCGCCTTTGTCAGTATGGCCGTTATACTCATTCTTTCGTTCTGTAATCCTCTTTTCTCTTCTCTTGTCCTTTTCGTTGCCATGGTTCGTATCCGTATTTCCACCCTCTCCGTAAGTTAGTTTTTTGTTGCCTGAATTTCCAATTGCTCACTATTCCTATTCCATCTCCATTCCACTCCATCTATGATTATCTTGTTGTATCCAATCTTTATAGCCTTTCCTATATTTTTCTCTTCTTGAGCTCGTCTTATTATATGTTTATGTTTCTCCCTCTCCTTCCGTGTTAAGTAATCGTCGATATATACTTTTTTTGTTTCTACTTTTCTTAGTTGTGATTTATTCCTCATCACATTTAATTTGTCATGTTCGTTCTCTAATTCTACTAAGTATACTCTTCTTCCAATTTTGATTACATTTTTGTTTGTGACATTAACCTTCAGATGTTCTTTTATGAAATCATTTATTGTATTTTTCATTACTTCGGTGTCATTTGTTTCTATTTCTAGTCCTTTGATCACTATGTTATTTTTCTTTTTGTCTTTTTCTATCCATGTCATCTCCTTCTTAATGTCTATTAATTCCTTTTTAATTTCAGTGAATTCTTTTTTGATTAGATTGTTTTCCTCCTTCAATTTTTCATTCTCCTCTTTTAATTTAGTTATTTGCTCATTAAACACTTTCTGGTCCTCTCTAAACTGTCTTAGTTCATTTTTTAGTTCGTTCTGTTCCTTCTTCATATCCGTTATTAATTTTAATATCAGATCTAGTTTATCTCCTTCTTTCTTTGTTTTTGTTGGAGTTCGTTGTGTTTTCTTACTTCTTTCGAACGTTCCCTTCATTTCTTCTAGTGCTCTTCTCTTTTTTATATTTTCATCGGTGGAGTAATCATCACTATCCGGCGAACCTTTCTCTTCATTCAACATAATTCGTTTTTAATAAACGTCTTTCTCTGCAACGTCTCTGAATACGGCTCTGTGTTGTTTACTATCTCGTCGTCCGATAAAAAGCCCTCGTCCGGTTCCACACCTCGGAGATTTTGTGAACTATTTTAAATTTACAAATACACGAACGCCTTGCACTTTTTTTTGGCATGCTAGAGTAAAGTATTACCAATAATCGCTGTTTTTCTTTACCTGACGGCAACTTTCATTGCGCTAGAACTCAGCAACTATCAAAGTTTTATACATAAATTGTAGAAAATGTTATACTCTACAACTTTCATCATCACATTTTTTTTTCGTATTTCCAAAAATTACCGAGATATTTTCCAAAAACAAAAATTTGTCTTTTTAATCGACTATATCTCGGCAAATATTAACAATAGAGAAAAAAGTTTCAAATAGAACGATGGGGAATTATTCTTCTACAAAAAAGGTTCTCACAATTTTTAAAGGAAAATTCACCGTTTCCGAGATATTTGCAAAAAGGCGTTTTTCAAGATGGCGGCTAACGCTCGCGGTTTCGGACGACACAAACTTGGTTTTATACTTAGGGAGCACTCTCTGACATCATCCAATCGAAAATTCAATTATCAGGATTTTTTGCGGAGCGAACCCGTTTTTGGTGCTAAAATTCCTGGACTATTACTTCAATAAACTACCCATTGAAATTCGCCGAGCTAGCACCTCTCCCCGATTTAAAAGGATGCTGCGTAACTTCTTGCTGGAAAATATTTTTTATAGTGATGACGAATTCATGATTGCATGAGCTCCCATATAGTAACACTTGTGGTGCCCTCCCTAACTTAATGAATGAATGAATGAATGAATTTTGCACCCATATTACGTTGCTGAAGTTCAACCTCCTTACGAAAAGGTAAACCTTCTCCGACTGTAACACGATTTTAAAAAGAATTTGTGATAACAATTTTCTGAGACATATTCTTTGCAGCGTCGAATGTATATTTAATAGAGATAGAGTCTTTATCAGTCATAACCTTCACTACTGACCTGAGGATTCACCAAAATCCGCACTAATTTTGTGAGTATGGTTATCAAAGAAGCTTTTCTGTTAACGTTTGATTAGGCATAGTAGGTAAGTCTTACAGTTATTGGACTAAGTTACATTTTGCTTAAATACTGCTGAACAATATGCTGCCTTCCGCTCACTAGACTCTTAATGTTTGGTGGTGGTGCAACATCATGGCCCCGACCTTCGACGTTCTTGTTTGAGGTTTTATCACAGACAAAGTAAATACGACTTTCAATTTCAACATTTAAGGCAATAAAATGAACTCTAATTTTATTACATGTTGTTCTTCTTGAATAATTACAATTACTATATTGAATTGAAAAATCTTGTTCTGGCATTTATTACAATAAAATAAATTGAGAATACCGCGCAAATCAATATAAAAAAGTGTTGTCACATGTAGATTTTTTTCAAATCAGCCCTACGAACACAGGATAACAAGTGCAAGATTATAATATTAAGATTTTCGCTTAGGAAATATGCAAACAGGTCGCTATACTTAATTCCTCCGCTTGTGTATTCACATTATATATAGGTACCAAGTGTATTTATATGTTGATTTTTTTCAAAATAAATATTTCAAACTGCTAAATTTATTAAATTAATATTTATATTGGGCAGTTTCGTCTAAAATCTTTTTATTAGGAATCCCGGTTCATACTCAACCTTTATTACGCCTGGAAAAATGTTCTAAAAGTTTTGAAAAAGGAAACAATGCAGTTTTCGGAACCTAACAAAGATTGAGTCTGAACTAATTAATACGATAAAGTCGAAAATCCCAGTAAAAACGATTAAAAACACACAAAAACACATTAGTATAACATTTTTATTTCTTTTTTGCGTGAATTTGGTTAGTATATTTTTTTTCAGATCTGTCTAGACATGTATTTGTTTTAGCTTTAGAGAAATATTTCAGATATAAATTCTTGAAGCCATGCTTTTTTGTAGCTACTTAATAGTGCCAAAGCAAATAATCATAAAAATAAAAAAAAGAGATTAAAGAAGAAAAAAACGAATTAAAATATAAAAAAGTTAGGTAGAAACTTAATGAGGTACAGACTAAAGAAACTGTTTTTTATGGCTCCTAGAGATTCTAAGAACATCGAATCCCTTTATTTGTTAAAACAAAACAAAGAAGCTACTAAAATATCATCTAAAGAACGATCCTCAGCCTTCTACAAATATCTCGTATACAGCGAAGCTAAGTACGTAAAAAATATTATTGTATACCGCAGAAGCCACATCTACTACGAACAGCAGCTTGTGCTTCATACATATAATGATGTATATAACTGTTCGTATTTGGGAAGGCGCGTGCGGTATATTCAGTGGATCGTTTATGTATTTTGTATAGAAATGTTAGTATTAATAATTAAGCGATATCTAAAACTTTAAAACATCAAAGATAATAACCTTTATCCTTGTAATACCTTTGCTAATTTACCTATTGCTATGTTTGGCAAATTGCATTTGAGCCGCTTTTGCCGGCATCATGGCCGGTTTTTTTATAAATGCGTATATGTTGTAATTAGCGCAATATTTGTTCTTTTTATCTCATGCAAAAATAAAGAAGCTCTCGCATTTAACTGTAATTGTTCTGGCGGTATAATGAGAAATATGCAACCAAGAGTTATTTTAGTTTACCTAACTGAAAAAGCTTCTTTATATAACAAACTATGATGGTTTCCTTTAGTTAGAGGTGCCCCACCAGCTTTGTTTTAGCTTTGTTTTAGCATACTTACTTCATTTTCTTCTCTTAAATTATAATAAGGGATGTCGCTTGTTTGTAAGAGCTCGAGATGCCGATATAGTGTCAACGAACTTTTTAATGGTGTATTTTCTAAGAAAGTTGTTTGAAACTAATAAGCTTGCTTTTGTTTACGTAGTAACTTCTCCAATTAACGATTTAATGGTTTTTTTTTTAATGGAATTTGCTGTAATTTAACAAGTTTCAGTAAATGAAAGTACCTTGAGATTTTATTCTCATTAGTTTGTGCTTATTTGTTAATTTTTAGTTACGTTTTTAGAAAGTCTTTTCTTTTGAAACTGGAAACTATTTATTATTATTTATGCTCTAACAGAATATACGACGTAATGAGTTACAATTTGTATCACTTGGTAACTTTACTACCACGACAGCTAGAGAAGAAACAAAAACAGTCATGGTGGTATACTTTATTTATACAACATTGGCAACAAGGCAGCTGGAACAAATAATTTCGCAGCTAGGAATTTTTTAGTGGCAAGTGAAAATTCTTTACTCTTCTCTAGTTTCTAAATTCGTTAAAACCACGTGTCATGAAATGCAGTTCACGAACCTGAAATTAGTTGAACCCAGTTGAAAATACGGAGTACAAAATGTTACGAGAGATGGCTGAAAAGTAAGCAGTGAATAATAGTAAGAAATAAAGTTGTGACGTACTTTTTGTAAACATTATATAGTGTGTTAGGAGAGCAGAAATACGTATATACAAGGTAACACTTATTATATACTTTAAAGTAGCTACCTAATCAGAAATTAGGTAAGTTTAAATATGTCCATTTAGTTACAACGCATATTAAGAACAGAGTTTGATTAGTACTAAGCGGTTTAAGGCACGTGGAAAATAAGTCCACTCTGAGATGCACTGCCGGAGAGTGGAGATAGAGAGCATTATTAAGCATCTCCGTGAACGTAGAGAATAGGTCCACTGTGAGATGTGACCACCGATGGGTGGAATTAGAGTTTTACCGTACTACTAGCTATCTCTGAGAACGTGTTGAATAGCTCCATTGTGAGGTGCAACCGTCATGGGGTGGCGCCAGAGTCTGCTTATCTAGAGCTTTTGTTGAAGCCTTGCTTTATCCAGATTATCCAAGCGGAGGGGCCCACAAACTAGAAGCTCTGCTCTGTAGGAGTTACAGGCTATCCAGAGATGATGCTGCACACGCAGTGTATACAGAACTATATCAGCGGAAGGGACTTGCTTTCTAGCAGGTGTTTTTCTGGTCGAAGGAGTCCAACCCAATGAAATAAGACCACAGCTTGTTTAGGCCTGATAAGTACAACGGAACGAGAGTACTAAGGTAAGGTGGACCAACAAACTCATTCCAAATTTAGCCCCTTACTTAAGCAGAAACCGGGAGGTGGATTATTATGCACCCAACCCGGGTTCGGAATAGCTATTTTCGGAAAATATCTACATACATATCTCCTATACAAGGGAATTAATGTTGCATTTGCTTGATACTTGCTGTATATTGCATATTCGATATTATAATTACTGCTCCTTAATCTACATATATAAGGGGTTTGGTATCAAAGCAAGCGACATCCATTTTTGTCAATTTTCAGAAAGATGAAAGAGAAGAGGATGGATGTTGATTATTTTGATCCCAAAGCTAAATTTTTCCCTTAAAAATGACTGGGACTAAGTCAAAAGGGCAACAAAAATTGCACTAGGCGGCGTACGTAAAGTACGTATATGTTGCTTGCTTTAATAGCAGACGCCTCATATATTTAATCCAGTGAACATGCGTTTAAACTATCGCTAATCGCGATTGTTAGATTGCGCGTGAGAGTTATTGTATATATAGCGCATTTTATATTTAATATTTTGAGCGTTAAATAAAATGATATTTTTACTATTTGCTCATTGCATATAGGGTTTTCCACGGAAGTGGCTAGTAGAAGTTTTCTGGCTTAACGAAATTCCTCCGTTTTAAAAACTTGGGTTTGCACCAATTTAGCATTTAGATTCTTTCTAAAATATTTTCACCATTTCCTGCTTGCGTTAACGGAAGTTGCCACGAATTTGGTTATTTTAAATGGAACCTCCTATGTATTATTGCATTTTTCAATTCACCATAAAATTCTATCACGATTACTGCTAGGATTTCTTTAGGATCTTTAATTGTTTTTAAGATATTACGATTTTTGTTAAAATTTGTAAACATGCGTAGGCAGAACAGCTTTCAAACATGAAGGCAAAATTATATAATTTTAGGTCAGCCAAAGGAATCTTAGAATTTTTATTAAAATCCAATCTTGTTAATAATATTGATAATTTAAGAAAAAGCAAATGCTTGTTTTGATTTTTGTATTAGTTTTATTATTTAAGGATTATATCACTGCATGCATATTTAAAATTGCTACTAGTAAAATTAAAAACATTAAATTAACGTCGTCATTTCTTTCAGTGAAGAATTAATAATAAAAAAGGTATTACTTTTCTACACTCACAAAATTTTCTGAAGAAGGAACGCATTAAGTTATACATTTGAAATTTCTCTTGGTATTTCTCAACTGCCTAGGTTAGTCTCTATAGGGTATTTACCGAAGTTCTCTTCAATTCGTTAGATTTGAACTGACTCTATAACGCTACATCTCACCTATTCATACCAATAACCTATAAAGTTAAATCCTAACTGACAAATTCAATTCATACACATTCTAACTTCACGTGGCAAGTATTCAATCGGCCTGTCTTACGTCCAAACACTTCAATTTCAAAGGTTCTCTAAAGCAGCGCGAAAGCTTTTCGCTATTTCAGACGCGGCTTTATCGCAGACTCGGTAAGTAAGTTCAATAATAAAACTTCAGCCACACAGCCAAAAGCAGCGCTCAACATGCGGGAATGTAATTTCCTGAGCAGCTGCGTAGTACAATAGAGGCCCGATGCAAGCGATGTGTGCCACGTATGCACAGTCAAAGAAAAATGTATGTGGATAGTTCTGTAATACATAGACAATACAAATCTCATCGAATGTATGGGAATATCACCCCTTTCATCACATTCGCAGTAAAGCGCAAACATTTTGTGATCGTAGAAATTGTAGGCGATAGAATTATTATTTGAATATATTAGCAGAAAATGTTAGGAATTTCCAACAATAAACGTAATAATCTTTTAAACAAACCCATAAGGGTAGAAAAAGGATGTTGGAAACACATTGAATTCATATTCGGTCTATGAGCATATTAATCTTTATTCTAACCAATTTAGATATACTTGAATAAGGTCGTGTCATCTAAATGCGGAGATTAGGTTTAAAGAATATTTATATCATGTTAAGAATCATATGCTGATAAATCCGCTTTAGCACATCATTTTGTTAATACAGGACAAACCTTTCCAATTAATGATTTAGATATAAGTCTTCAAATTGTAAAAATCTGAATATGTTGGAAGCTATTTGTATGAAAAAAAAAAAACATAATAATAGCTTTCTTATAAGATTTCACACCTTACTTATAAATATTTAGAACTTATTGAAGATAGTAGTCCTGAAGCTTGATTTTGTAACTAGCATATATTTATTATATGTACATATTTGGTATTTTGACAATATTCTTGTACACCTGATGATGTTAGCATAGCTAATGAAATGTACATAGTGCAAAAATTAAAAACTGTTGTGAGACAGAAGTATTTGTATTTGTGCATTATTTACACAGTTATAGATTGTATTTATGACAATTACGTACTGCTGTGTACTGATTGAACTAAATGAAAAATGCAAAACTGAAATTAAAATGAAAATGAAAAATTAAAATTAGGTAGCTCAACGGATAAGATTTTAACAAACGCAAAAGAACTATTAACCTCAGGTTACCCTCGCGAATTAAACTTGAAATAACTAACCGAAAAAATAAATTAAATAAATAAAAACAGATGTTAATGTTAACAATCAATTATTTCACAACGGGTTAAATCACAAATTGGCAGAAAAAACCGTGAACTGAAGGTTCTGGCCTAAAATAAAAACTGCACTTGACTCTAATTAAAATAGAAAATACTATTTCCTATGCAAAGCAAAAGATTTGGTTGCTCAGGAAGATTACCAAAATAACAACCGTTGAATTTCTATCACGTGGTTTCCACAAATTAAAATCAACTAAGCGGAACTATTACTAGAAATTTTCAAAAAAGAAAAGACTAAATGCAAAGCTTCTACTCACGCCAAACGAGGTGATGGTAAATAAATGAAACAGCAAAACTGGATACAGAAAATAACTCTTTAAAATCCATGAGAGAAAAAACTGAAAATTATCTCCTAACAAAAATAATATTGATCTTATTACGAATGTGCACTGCAATATATTAACAATTATAAGATAAGAATTCCTTGTTGCAAATAAGAAGAAATAAAATTAACTTTCAAATTCAAAATGAATTACAAAAGAACAAAAAGATTAAAAAATACGTCTACTCACGTAATAGTCGAACAAGGAACTCCTTAAAAATTCGACAACTGTTTTCTTACAAAAAACTCTCTCTAAAATCGTACAACGCAGACGTAAAACATACAAGACAATATTCAATAGAATAGCATTAAATCACCAAGAAAAAAAGACAAAGAATGATGAACAAGTTAAAAAAAACTTAACACATAATTAAATCAACAATTAACCCTTAACTAAATTATACAAAAGAAATTAAAATTGTGAAAATTCTGGTAAATCAAAAAACAGCTGTTTTAGAAGGAAATCAACCATAACAACAAACATGCAACTAGAATCACTCGGAAAAGGGTTGTCTAACCACAGCAGTACGTATATCATAATTTATATTATATTATACCATCTAAGCCTTAATAATTGCCTATTTTATCACTTCGTAGATACAAAGTACTTCAATAAATTACACTTGTTTTTATTTTTACAATTGAACTGCATTACGAGCAAAAGACTGTACTGAATAAAGTGACTTTAGTATCCTACAAAACTTAATAAACGATAATGAAATTCTAACATTAATTAATATGATCTTTTGTTATATTGATTAAAATTTAAAATAGTATAATTTATTTTTACTTACTTAATATTGTATATCATATTTGATTACGAATTTTAGAAACTTAATAATCCAGTATGAAATTCTAACATCAAATAATATAATTACATATTTTTCTTGTTATTAAACCTTGATTAAAACTTAATTGAACATATTATAACTGCATTAATAATGCACTAAGAATGCAGGCAACAGCGCTATAAGAATATTGAAGCATTTTATGGGTATTTTTCTATGTGCGGTAGCGTAACCAAGAGCTACTACGCATGCAATTAACTCTTTATCGACTTGCGTATATGGGGCAATTGGAGCGTACTCAATCTTGCAGACCCGTTGATTCTTATTTATCGATATTCCGAATTAATACCTTGGCAATTGTAAAATACATCAGTTCAGTTGTTCTAAGAGAAATGACGATTATACGGAAATAGCAACAGGTATGGTTCCAACCGTGTTGCGTGTGAAGAACACCGTTTGTAGCGGTGACGATATAACCCCCATCAAACGGTGTTCCAGATTAATTCATGTATTAAATGCAGCGCTAAAGAAGGTGGAAAATATCGGGGAAAAGGTACGTTTTAATCTGTATGTGTATTTAAGTTGCTTATCATGCATTTTATCTTTGCTGTAGTCGAATTTAACGGCATCCATCGCCAACACACATTACCACACCTATCTGAAGACATTAAAACCTGTTTCAGACAAGGCGGCTTAGTTCATATCGGTATGCTCCTTGACAATCGTCCGTTCAACTAGTGGAATTAACTAATCGCCTCGTCTGAAAGAGGCCTAATAGCGCAAGGAGAGGAATGTAAAATAAATAAAAACGAGTTGTTTCAAAAAAAAAATTTTACTCCGACAGCGTAATACTCACCCTTCTTACAAAATTACTTATTATATATTAGCCCAACAACTGTGTGGCCTAATTTTTTCGATATGTTATGAATTCTATACTTTATCTTTAAAACAGCAACTCAGCATTTAAACTTAGGACTAATAACACATTTGGCATCTACAGTCATTATTCGATGCATTTTTTTAACATATGCGTCTCACAGAAAGGTCAAAGCAAACGGATCGTGTTTGACGGCATGATTTTTATTCAGCTTTTCATCAGACAATTATTAAACCTTCTTTATATAAGCATAATATATGTACGCAATTGTAAAACTAGACACAACTTATAGCTGTGTATTTGAAATTGCTAACGTAAGCGTTTTAACGTCTTCTGCGTCGTTCGATGCGCATATCATCAATCCGTGCGCTTCTGACGTCATCGGCTGAGGTCGGTTAGGAGAATGACCTTGAAACTGGACTCGTAGCCCATAGTTTATCTACTCCTTTAGGCATATTTTTTTGTAAAAATTAAATCCCAAGTCCCACATTGGGTTGGGCGAGCGTGCAAGAGAGGGAGTAATATCTCCCTTGGTAATTGTCATTTGTGTTGCCTATGCATTATAGAGCTGTCCACATATTCATTTCCTTAACTGTACCAAGTGTCATGTTTACAAGCTGCAGGCGCGCTCGCCTTTCATACGTTCGAAATTATAAGCTAATGGTGCGGAAGATACCGGAACTAAACTCAGATGCAGTTTTCTATGGTAAAACGGAGCGCGGAACACCGGCCGGTGCAGGTAATAAGGGATCGCGGTACGATCGAAAAAGTAATCGTTCGAGATTATAAAGTTCAAGGGTCGTGCGTCGAATGGCGTTGGCGAGAGTATTTTCGCGGATTTAAATTTTCGGAAATTACTTTATTTCGGGTTATTTAAATGCGGCTCTCGATTCCGATTCTCGGAATTTTCGATATTAAACCTTCGATATTAGATTTTTGTAACGCTTATACGATAAAAGTAAAACGATTTCGCCATATTAATAATCAAATTCTTTGGTGATTTATCATTGTTGACCCGATGGGTTAGATACTCTCTCACTAATATTACCGCTATTAAATGAAACCACGGTGAAAAATATTTCCAATTAAACAAGAGTTGTTGTATACAGTTGTATACATATTTTTATAATGTACAGGCTGAGCTAAATTCTATATACAATTATTGTTGCTTTGTCTCACACTAAGAATGTATTATTGTTTTATATATTTATTTTATTATATGTTTCTGACTAAAAATCATGAGGTTATCAGACACCGAGCACTGTTTACTTGAGAAAAAATATACCAACCAACTGTGGGCAAGACAGAGAGGAGGAGAATATTTTTCTTTAGAATGACTACACGTCCTCGTGTTTAATTGTTTCATGAGTTATCTATCTCGAAGCTCATTCCGAACAAACTCGCAAATTCTGTGCAGTGCATATGTCATATAAATTTGGATAAATTTCTTTTAATAAATTTCCAACCTTCAACATATATGCCGCTGCATCGTTAAGAAATAAAGGGATCTAGCGCCTTTTTGTCTGATTTTGGACAAATTGAAGAATGTTTTCTAGGTTTCCAATAACAATGTGTTTTTATAGTTTCAGCATTAATCTAATGCGTAATCTTGGAAGCTATTATATGAGGTGTGGAAGGCGTATGTTGATTCAAAGTACGAACTATTACATTTTTTACACAACGACCTACTATATTGAGGTTTATAAAGCACTAACTCAACATATGGTTAGAATAATGATTAATTTGTTGAATAACATTTGTGTAACCCTTCGTTAGATACTGTCTCCGTAATGTTGAAGGATCAGGAATATATCCTTATTTTGGTGTTTGAAACTAGGGAAGATGGAATTAACGAAATGTTTAACATATTTCATTAGCTTGTGTCATGAAAATGGCTATTTCCCTGATTATTTGATGATTGTCAAAGTAATACCAATATTTAAGAACGGAGATGATTCTATGCCAGCAAACCATACATCTATCTCTCTGGTAAACGTATTGTCTAAAGAAACTGCTATAGAAACTATTTCATAACAGACTTACAGACTACGTAGAAAATAAGAATAGCGGCGGCTTTATGGTCCAATTTGAATTTAGCGCACATCTCCGGCGAATTTAAGGAACAAATAGAAGGGGCGCGTAGGAGAGTGTTCGCAATCCTCGACATAGCACAGTAGGGATTTTGATTTCCGGGACAGGCAGCGGTCCTTCCGTCGCTCACACTTTTCAGGCAACCTTGTCGCGTCAGTAGATGT